>CM062804.1:1116262493-1116878862 GCA_031772625.1 Pinus tabuliformis
TCCAACCGATAGAGATCTTATAGTTTCATTTACATTAGTGAACTTAGCTCTAATACCATGTTGATAAATCCATTAGGGAAACATTTATTTTTATTTTCTCTCACTTGACATTTACTTGTGATATTATATTTGTCTTATGTTGATTATATTAGTGTTCTCATCATCAAATAAATGCCAAAAACATGAAGATCATACACAATGAACACCAGATGTAAGCACTCAGCTAGGGTAAAATCCCTATGAAGGGGAAAACCCAGTCAAACTATTCCACTAGTAGATTCAAATAAAATTGAGACAAACAATAAATAATACCAATAAAAACGACCTCCTTTACTCCACCAAGTTATCCTTCTATAACCAAGTTAAATTGTAGTCAAATTTCCATATTCAACATATACTCTCCAACATCTTGACCCTCTCAGTAATCCTGAATCTTAGCCTACAATTTCGATCCTGTAATATCTAAAGTATGTTCTAGAACTTCGACTCCTACACCTTAGTCATTGATCCTTTACATGTGTGGTAGCAACTAGTATCCTTTTTCTATACTTTCTTCTCACTCCTCCACTTGACCTTTTCTTATATTTCTTTAGACTTTGCATCCCTTTCTTGAAATGTTGAATTGTAGAAGAAGTTCCATATCGAAGTGATGCCAAATAGGTTGACTTCATTTTCTATATATAGTGGTTGGAGTTTCTTCTTTTGAGGATAAAATTATATTATTGAAGCCTAGTTGATGTCTTTAATGTGTTAGAGGCCGAATTGATGGAGAAAGGGGTTTACATGAACAAAATTAATAATTCTTTATTTACTTAAATAGCCCAAGAAGGATCTATAATATATTGACTTAGATTTTGACCCAATACATAATCCCTAGAGAACTCAATGGGTGTTTTTGACCTATTGACCATTGACCCAAGCATGAAAACCATGATTTAATAAGTCTATTAATTTTTATAATAAAATTTATTTTCCTTCTTTTGATAAATACATTACATTATGAATCAAATACAATTATGAAGACTAACACTAGTTACATTCTTCAACAAGTGTTATTGTTTTCTAATGTGTAACTATATGATGGGAGCATTCCTATATACTTGTCATACGTGGAGCACCATCCTATATACCCAAAGGTATGTCGAAGAACGATCCTATATACTTAAAACTACATGGAAAACTAGCCATCCCCATTATGTAATGCAGATGATTAGCAACAACTCCTATGTTTAGAGATGTCGGAACATGCCTTCTAACCTAGAAGAACTAGATGTTTTTACTGTTTCAAATTCTCCTTAGATTCAATGGTAAATTTTAAATGTTTCTCTTTGAATACGGTTTTTTTTTACTGTAAAAGTGAAACATTCACCTAAATTCTTAAAATGCAACTAATATGAGAGAACTCTTTTCAATTCGATGAAGATGTAGCTAGAGAAAATGAAGAGTTTTCCTTAACGCAACTGTAGTTAAGGAAACTAGTGTATATCCTGCAGACTTATAATTTGGTTAATTCATCAGATGTTGGTCTTTAATCTATGCATCAGAACCATATAGCAATAACCAGGTACAGTAAAAATAGAGTAGACAATCACATACAAGAACACAAGATATAAGGTCGAAACCCAATGTGGGTGAAAACCACCTGCTGCAACTTGTCTCTATCTTCTTTTAATAAGAAACTTCTTTTTACAATATTTTTGTACTGGTGCAGTCTTATACCAGTACGTAGACTTCTACCTACAAAAGGCTACAACATTCTCTCGTTCTCCAGCTTCTCTTGGAAGGGAGCTACAACCCCCTTAGCTCTTGTACTAGTACATAGGTACTGACCTACAGAAGGCTACAACCTTCTCTTTTCTTCCAGGGACCACGTTTCATAAATTTTCAAACTGGATCCATCAATAACATCAATCAAACATCAAAATATATCTGCATCAATCAATCTCCTTCGCACCAACCAAAACTGAATCAAACAATCACTTCTCTGAATGCTATAACCAGAATACAGTAATAGTACCAGAACCTAGAACTCTGCGACGACAAACAAAAGTAGCTAAAACATATTTTATGAGACATATGCTACTTCAATGTGTCAAACCTGTATTCATACGCTGTTATATGAAGGCAAACCAACTTATATGATGTTTTTAAATGTCGAACCAGCGTGTATACGCGCCTTTGCTATACTGAACCTGCGTACAGATCTGTAAAAGATGATTTAACCTTTACAACTATTCAGACAGTTATACCCATATCATCAGATTTTATAGATTACGACATGCGCCAATTATAAAAGATCAAAACCACATAAAGATACTTCTCTTCAAGCCTTAATATCTTGACCCATAAATAAAAATTATCCTTCTTCAAGCCTTAAGATCTTGACCCATCAATAAAAATTATCCTTCTTCAAGCGCTCATGTTCCCCCTTGATTCAGATCCAGCTATGCACCATAACCCAATGACCAGTATTCTAGATCTTTCTCTTCATTAGATATTAATGCTTGAGTGCATTTGCCTAATGATCTCCTCCTCCTTTTATAGTCTTAGGCCTTACTCAATACCATGGTCCAAAACCACTTAGAATCAATACCTTGGACCAAATACCTGGGGTCAACACTTCGGAGAAGATACCTTGGACCAATACCATGGGTCAAAATACCATGGTCCAAATACCACGGACCAAAACCAAATTCTCCAACATGTACGCACCTTTTCTTGTGTGAAAGTGCATGTATACGCATATGCGCCTTTTGGTCGGTGAACCCGCGTGTATATGCGGCTTGGTCAAGGGGAACCTGCGTATATCTCTTTTTCCTTCATTCTAAGAGCCTGAACTATGATCTGCAATCTGAGTGAGTTGCCATCAAGGACATCACCTATGTCATAGTGCCAAACCTATGTCATAATGCCAACAATCCCCCCCTTTGGACTTGATGGCAACCCCAAGTCACTCTCCCCCTTTGTCATCAAGGGAAAAGGGTTATGCTCCCCCTGAGTACATGTTGAATTCTCTAATCTACTGAAGTGTGTTGTCCATGCTCCCACTCACTATAATCAAGGTCTGCAAAAAAATGTTCTTACAATAAGAACAAGACATCATAAATGACCTTTCTATCACCAAAGACTCATACATACATCCATCTCCCAACCAAGTGGGGATATACCAAATTTTTATACATGACACAACAAGAACATTACATCATTCATCCCATGCATAGTGGGGAAACTAAAATAGGTCATTACATGACCTTGATAATAAAATATATACATGACATAGAGACAAAATTTCTAAGACAAGACTATGATAGTTATCAACATCTATCAGTCACTATCCAGACCAGCAACCATGATCTCCCTCTACACCTGTTCCACCTATATCAAAAACAACTGTGAAATTGTAGCCAGATCTTCTAAGATAATGCCAACAATGCATTATTAGAAGTATATGCTCCCCCTGAACCTGTGCCAGATGATCACTGTCAGACCTATATCAAACTTTTTTCATCCTGAGTCTGACCCACTGTTTTTCTTCAAACCAAAATATACGTGACTGCATCCACAGAAACCGGCGTATGTACGTGGATATGCTTCATGAAGCTTGTGTACAACCACTTTTCTCTGAATCAGATAGGTTTCAATAGCAAGATGATGCATCAACTACTCCCAGCTTCTATATGAGATATTCAAATGTCTCTCTGGGTAGCGGTTTGGTGATTATATCAGCAACCTGTTCTTTGGAGGGAACATACTCCAATTTGACCTTTTTTTCAAGAACTTTTTCACAGAGAAAATGTTATTTGATAGGTATGTGCTTGGTCTTGGAATACATGACTGGATTCTTTGAAATTTTGATTGCACTTGTATTATCAGATAGAATGGAGATGGGTGGAGTACATGTGATTTGAATGTCCTGCAATGTTTGCATCATCCAAAGGAGTTGTGTGTAGCAAGATGCAGCAACGACATATTTTGCTTCAACTGTAGATAATGCAATTGAACTTTGTTTCTTGATGAACCAAGATACTAATCTGGAACCCATATAGAATGCACCTCCACTAGTGCTTTTTTTGTCATCCAAGCTTCCTGCTCAATCTACATCTGTATATGCATGAAGTGTAAGATCTGAATCCCTAGGATACCATAAACCAAAGTTCTGTGTTCCTTGAAGATTTTTGACTGCCTGAAGGTGTGATTCCTTTGGATTTGCTTGGAATCTTCCAACTATTCCCACTGCGTGCATGATGTCTGGTCGGGTACATGTTAGATAAAGCAGACTTCCAATCATGGATCTATATGTTGGTTGATGTACTGATATTGATTCATCATTTGAACTAAGACTGCATCCTGTTACCATAGGTGTACATACTGGTTTCAAATCTTCCATGCCATATTTTTTCAAGATCTACTTGAGATACTCGGTTTGTGATAGAAAAGTACCATCTTTATTTTGTTGAACTTGTAAACCAAGAAAATATGTGAGTTCACCAAGGAGGGGCATTTCAAATTCTTTATGCATTACCAAAGCAAAGTTTTGACTCATCACTTCGTCATTTCTACCAAAAATGATGTCATCAAGATACACAACAAGTATTAGCAATTTATCATTGTCAATGTTTGTATATAGATTTCTATCAGCTGATCCTCTTGTGAAACCTTGTTGATGGAGGTATTTGTCAAGACGGTAATACCAGGTCCTTGGAGCTTGTTTTATACCATAGAGAGCCTTTCTAAGTCTGCATACAATTTTGGATCATTTCCAAGGATGAATCGCTCTGGCTGCTCAATATATACTTCTTCTTCTAAGTCTCCATTAAGAAATGAATATTTTAAATCCATTTGGTATACTTTGAAGTTTTGAAAGCTAGAAAGAGCAAGAAACATTCTTATGGCTTCAAGTCTAGCAACTGGTGCAAAAGTTTCTTCAAAGTCTATACCTTCTTGTTGAGCATATCCTTTACAAACAAGTCTAGCCTTGTTTCTAATAACTTCTCCATTTTCATTCAGCTTGTTTTTGAATATCCATTTGGTTCCTATGATATTCTTATCATGCGGTCAAGGAACTAATTCCCAAGTATTATTCTTTTCAATTTGCTCAACTTCTACATTCATGGCCTTGACCCAACATTCATCTTCGCATGCTTCATTTACATTTTGAGGTTTAATAGAGGAAAGAAATGTTAGATAGCTTGAAGCTTCTGTAATAGTTCTTCTTGTCTGCACACCTGCCTCTTTCTGTCCCAAAATTTGAGTCTCTGGATGATTTTTCTGAACATATCTGGATGGAGTCTTTTCTTCTGTCGTTATCTGCTCTTCTGGTGCTGCATTGGTGTCTTCGTCTTCAGCATTAGTCTAATTTGATGTGGAAGGATAATCCTCATCTTCTTCCCATTCTTCAGTTTTTACCTGCTTTGGATTTTCACCTGGTTCATCAACCACAACATCAATACTTTCAACAATTTTCCTTAGTCTTTTATTATAACACTTGTATCCTTTACTTCGGGAAGAGTAACCAAGGAGAATGCCTTCATCTTCTCTGGGTTCAAACTTGCCAAGTTTTTCATTAGTCCTTTTGATGTAACATTTACTTCCAAAAACTTTGAAGTATTTTACAGTAGGAGTCTTACCATACCAAAGTTCATGTGGAGTTTGAGTGCTTTTTACCCGAATGTTTGTTTTGTTGAGAATAGTGACGGCAACAAATGCAGCTTCACCCCAGATGGTTGCAGGAGTTCCATACTCATCTAGCATGGCACAAGCCATTTGTTGAATAGTTCTATTCATCCTTTCTACCACTCCATTTTGTTGAGGAGTCCTCGCGGTGGAAAATTCTCTTCTTATTCCATGTTCTTCACAAAAGTTGAAGAATTCATCTAAGGTAAATTCCCCTCCTCGATCAGATATGAGGCATTTGATTTTTCGTATTGATTCATTTTCAACCAAAGCTTTGAAGGCTTTGAACTTTTCAAATGCTTCATCTTTGTGCTTTAGAAGTCCTATCCAACACATTCTGGAAAAATCGTCAATGAACAATATAAAGTATTCTTCTCCACGAGGTGACTTTTTCCTTGAAGGACTGCATAAATCAGTATGAACAAGTTCAAGAGGCTTGCTAGCTGATCCTTCCTTTTCTGGGAAATGTGCTCTGGTTTGCTTACCAAATTGACATGATTTGCATATTGTATTTTCTGGAATTCTAATGTCAGGAAGATCGCGAACAGCCTAGAATTTGCATGCTTTCCTTATTTGAGGGAAGCTTAGATGCCCCAATCTTCTATGCCATAGCCAGTGCTCATCATTTTTTCTTAGATACATTGTTGTTGTCCTCCCTTGAGTATGTATAAATTATTTGGAGTTCTTATGCCTTTAATCATTGTTTCTCCTGTATCAAGCTCATGAACAACACATCCATTTGATCGAAATACTACTTCATTTCCTTGATCACACATTTGACTGACACTCAGATGTTATGAGGTGCATGAAAATAAACCCGAACAATATCAAATTAATTCATTGAATCAAAATAAGTCTCACCTACATTCGGAAGGTGGTATTCTGGTAACAATTGGTAATTTCTGGTTGCAATAGTGGTTGGGATGAACGCTCTTGTTAGATTCATTGTCGAGTAGAGTCGGAGAGACGAAACCCAGCTGCCAGAACGCAACCCCAACTTTGTTAGGGTTTTGCAGAGTGATGTTCCAGGCTTTGGCTCCGAGAAAATGACCAAATGAGGAAGGAAGGTTACCCGGTGGTTAGCCATAGTTCCCTTAGATCAATGATGATTGTCGAATCACAACTCTCACATTAACGGTCCTGAGAAAGACCACTTGGAAACCGAAGAGGGTGAATGCCTGGTAGCTGGAGACGTTAGATTGCAAGCCAGATCGGTGAAACTAAAGCTTAAATGCATTATAGGCACCTACAAGCTATGAACTAAAGGTAGGTCTCCACCTTGAGAAAATCAACTGGAATCTATATATATAATATATTAATTACATTGAAATGTGCATGTAGAAATTAATGTGCTCAGTACAATGGTATCAAGGCACATAATACGGGTAATGGTTATTAAACCATAGGGTGTCAACCTTTAATGTACATATATTAATACTCACATACCTTAGGTTATATTTCAACTCATGTGCAGGTGAAGTTATCATGTGACACATTTAATTTTTTTATTTATTATTATTATAAGTGATGTGTGATTGTATATGTTACAATTGGTATCAAAGCCCTCAGGTTACTAAATTGAGGCCTGAATGGATAAGAATTGAATAAAAAAATTATTATGGTGCATAGAGAAGAAGTAGGTGTAACATGATACAAGGAGTAGGATCCAACCCCTTACGAGGGACAACTGGACATAACCTAGAGGTGTGGGTAGAGTTAGGTGAGGCAAATCAGAGTACAAATGTTGTGTTATTAGAAATAGTCCAATAGCTACGACCAGAGATGCAGAGTTTGTGAGCTGATAATGAAAGATTACGTTTGGAGCAAGAAAAGATTATGAAAAGCCTTTCAGATAGGCAGAATCAGAGAAATCCAAACCTCATCCAGGATGAAGAAAACAGAACTGAATCACATAGAAAGTCAGAGGAACGTCTGGAGTCTGAAGGGGGACAAACTGGTAATGAAGAAGAATCTGATAACGTCTCCGGTAAGAAGGGAAAAAAAGAAGAAGAAAACTGAACTCCAAGGGGAGTTCAAAAAGATCAAGCCACCAGTATATAATGGAGAGGCTAAAGAAGTGATAGAGGCTTGGTTAATTAACATAAATAAATACTTCCAGATATATCAATATGACAATTTTAGGGCAAGGTTAGAAATTTATCAGTTGTAGGGCCAGGCCATCCTGTATTGGGAAGAAGTCAAAACAGTCAAAGAAATTGATGAGCAGGCGACATGGGAGAAATTTTAGAATATTTTAAGGGCAAATATCTAATTGAGCGGTTCTACGATGATAAGGAAAAACAGTTTCATGACTTGAAACTAGTACAACAGTCTATGGATGAGTTTATAGCCAAGTTCACTTCGTTGTTAAGATATGTTCCCTACATTCATGAAGAGAAGGCTAAAGTCCATCGCTTTATTAGCAATTTACCTGTCTATATGAAAGAGAAGTTGGAATTTGACAACCCTAAAATGATGGATGAAGTGGTTTGAAAGGCTCAGATTTGCTATCATCAAATGAAGTAGAAGGACGAAGGTAATAAAAATTGGACAAGCAAGAAATGGCAGAAAAAATTTATAGCCAATAAAAACATGAAAAACACTAGTACCAAGTATCTACGACAGAAGGGGCCGAATGGCTCTGCTAATAGGAATCAGCAGAGGTATAGATCTCAGAATGAAGTGAACCAAAGTGAAGCATCAAGCAAGTTTGAATCTAGTCAGGTTCCTAAACCTCCTTTGTAGTGTTGGCGTTGTGGGGAACCCCATTACTACAAAAATTGTCCCCATAGAGCGAGATTAGAACCAATTACAAATATTCAAGAAGCTTCTACTATGAGTGATATGCCGAGGAACATACCCCGGATTAACGCAACATTGGAAGATTACCAGGCTGAATATCAACCCGCGATGGTAGAACTTGAAGGTAAAATATCCAAGCACCCTATTTCCATTTTCATAGAGCCGGGTGCAATCTTAAGCTATGTCACCCCAAAAATAGTTTATTTGTGCCATTTGAAAAGTATAAAGTTTAAAAACCCTTGGTTGGTCCAACTAGCCACAAGAGCTAAAAGAAGAGTTAATGCAAAAATAGAAGATTGTGTAATTGAATTGGCAGGACAGCAGGTTAAGACAAATTTAAATGTACTGTTGTTAGGTTCCTATGACATCTTGATAGGCATGGACTTGTCAGAACATCATTGGAATTTAGTAAATTGCAAAGATAAGACAATTAATTTCCTATCCAATGATGGCACCAGAGTAGAAATTTAGGGTATAAGAAGCGAAGTTAACTTATGTCCCATTACAACCCACCAGCTAGAAAATGCATGCATAATGGATATCAAATTTATGCAGTACAAGTGGGGTACAAAAACTCTAAAGATAAATTGTCTACCTTGGAGAAAATACTAGTGGTTCAAGAATTTAAAGATGTCTTTCCGGAAGATATTCCTGGGTTACCACGCAAAATAAAACTTGATTTTACCATAGATTTGGTCCCTAGAGCTGCCCTAGTTTCCAAAGCTCCTTACATAATGAGTGTTCTTGAGTTAAAAATTTAAAAACGCAAGTCTAAGAGCTATTGGATAAGGGTTATATTTGACCCGGCATGTCCCCTTGGGGAACCCGAGTTTTATTTCTAAGGAAGAAATATGGTACTTTGCATTTATGTATAGATTTCATACAACTAAACAAGTTAACAATTAAGAATAGGTACCCATTACCTCGAATTGATGATCTCTTTGATCAATTTAAAGGTGTTGTGGTATTTTCAAAAAATGTTTTATGATCGAGATATCATTAGATTCGAATTAAAGATGAAGGCATATATAAAACTCCATTTAGAACACGTTATGGTCATTATGAGTTCGTAGTTTTACCATTCAGACTCACTAACGCTCCAATAACATTCATGAGTATGATGAATGGGATTTTCCATCCCTTTCTTGATAAATTCGTTCTTATATTTATTGATGACATCCTTGTGTATTCCAGGATTATGGAGGAACTTAGGGAACACCTTCGGAGAGTGTTGCAAACCTTAAGAGAAAACCAAATTTACGCCAAATTTAGAAAATGTGATTTTTTCAAGGATCAAATCCAATATCTAGGACATATTATTTTCTTTGAAGGCATAGCGGTGGATCCAGAGAAAATCAAGACCATCATGGACTGGCCTGTTCCAACAAACGTGGCAAATATATGCTCCTTTATGGGCCTTATTGGTTATTACAAGTGATTTATAAGGGGGTTTTCTAAGGTCGCTTATCCAATTACTTCCTTGCAGAAAAAGGGAACAAGTTTCAAGTGGTCTAGGGACTGTCAAGAAAGTTTTGAAAAATTGAAGCATTTACTCACCACTGCGCCTGTGTTGAAGATTGCAGATCTTGTGGAAGATTTTATAGTCTATACAAATGTGTGTAAGGAGGGTGTAGGCAGAGTTTTAATGCAGAAAGATAAAGTAATTGCTTACGAATCTCGTAAGCTAAAAGATCATGAGCAAAAATATTCTGCTTACGATTTGGAGTTAACTACTGTAGTTCACGCCTTAAAAGTATGGTGACATTACCTACTGGGAAGAAGATTTTTACTCAGAACAGACCACAATAGCTTAATGAGTTTTTTCAATCAGCCTACCCTGAATGCATGCCAAGCTCAATGGACTACATTCTAAAGTGAACTTGATTTTGAAATCAAACATTTAAAGGGAAAAGAGAACCGAGTGGCGGATGGGTTAAGTAGGAAGTTGCATTATGTCTACGAAATTTTGATTTAGTCAAGCAGAATTAAATTTTGCTGAGCAAATAAAGGAAGAAACACAGAAGGACCCGGAATATAGTCATATTTGGCAACAAGCTAAATCTGCACAGAATTCCATAGAGCAAAAAGGGTACAATATTAACCCTGAAAATTTGTTAATGTTTAGAAACCGTATATATGTTCCTAATCAGTTTTCAATAAAGAAATTTATGTTAGATGAATTTCATAGAAGTCTTTGTGCTTCCCACCCAAGCTATCAAAATATTTTTTCTGCAATCAAGAAAAAATATTACTGGCTCGGTATGAGGAAAGATATTGCAGAATATTTGGCGAGGTGCCTAGAATGTCAGCAAGTTAAAGCTAAGCATCAACATCCTGCTGGGATACTATATCCCTTACCCATTCCTGAATGGAAATGGGACACCATAACCTTAGATTTCATAACAGGTTTACCTCGATCAAAAAGAAAAAATGATTCAATTATGGTTGTAATAGACAAATTGAGGAAGACAACTCATTTATGCCTATCAAGTCCACATACCAAACAACCCAAATAGCATATATATTTATGAAAGAGATTTTTAGGTTGCATGGAATTCCTCGAGTCATAATCTCTGATTGGGATGTTAAGTTTACCTCTTCTTTTTGGAAAGCGTTATTTACGAGGTTAGGAACATAAATTCACTTCAACACTGCTTATCACCCCCAGATAGATGGACAAACAGAAAGAGTTAATCAAGTGGTAGAGGACATGTTGCATATGTATGTGATGCAACAACCTAGAAAATGGGAAGAATATCTACACTTGGTAGAGTTTGCTTACAACAATGGTTATCACGAGTCACTAAAATGAGTCCTTTTGAAGTACTCTATGGGAGGAAGTGTACAATCCCTGCAAACTGGAATAACCCTGAGAATAAAATTATATTAGGTCCGGATATGCTGAAGGAAATGGAAAGAACCGTGAAAAAGGTCCAGAAAAATCTGAAGGTCCCACAGGATAGAAAAAAAGCTTATGCCGATAAGAAAATAACCTACCAAGAATTTCAGGTAGGGGATCATGTGTACGTGCAAATTAAACCAAAGAGAAGTACTCTTAGATGGGGAAAATGTGCCAAGATGGATCCCCAGTTTTGTGGTCCTTTTCAAATTCTAGACAGAGTAGGACCAGTTGCATATCAACTCACACTACCCAGTCACATTCGGGTTCACAATGTATTTCATGTTTCCCTTTAAAAGAAGTATGTATATGACCCTAGGCACATCATAAATTGGCAAGAACTTCAGGTAAAGAAAAAGGGAAAAAAAAAATATAGGTAAATCTCTTGTTATATGTATATGTGTGTGTGAAATGTATGGAAATCATACTTGTGGCAGGTCGAGCCAGAAGGAGAATTTTTGGGCGAGCCTCTGTGCATACTCGATCAGAGAGAAGTAACATTGCGGAGGCAAGCTATTATCCAGGTTAAAGTGCAATGGAAGCACTTTAGCCCAGAGGAAGCCACTTGGGAAGATAAAGACTTTATGTGGGAGGCGTACCCTGGAATATTCCAGGAACAGATGGAAGAATGAACACTAGGGATGGTGTTCTGCTAAGGGCAGATAGATGTGATATCCCCAGGCTTTTGATTTACTTTTGGACATTTTTACTATTATGAACAAGTAAATTTATAACAATTAGTTATTGTGTTGTTGATAATAGTAAATAGTAATTAAGTTATTTAGGAAAAAATTAGCACTGTCTCTATGAAAGATCCGAGGAATTACGGATGAGCCTTAGTAACTCTCTTTTCACAAGTCAGTTATTAGTTAGGATCAATTATCTCCTTACCTCCTCTCCCTCCAAGAAAAGGGAGGAGAGGGGAAAGAGAGGGGGTTTGGAAGAATGCCAAGGGAGGATCTTGCTGACCTTATATAGGTTGAAGCGGATGAAAGAAGAGAACCCACAGATTCAAGATGGACTTGAAGTCTTGGAAAGGAATGTTGAAGACAAACTTCTTCGAATTGGTTGGGAAATGGAGCAGGATGTAGCTGCAAATTGCGATAATGAAGAAGAGGAAGTCGTGATGTTTGAGGATGTTGCAGAGATGACAATGATGGAGGAGGAACTTGAAATTGCTCAAGTTGGACCAGGATCGTGTGATCTTACCATCGATGTCTACGATGAGACCTTGTATGGAAAAGCAAGGACCATTGACTATTTTAGAGCTTGTTTGGGTTGTTTTTGACGTTATGGTAGAGGGTGCAAATGCCCATGACAAGGGAGGAACGTGATGATCATTACGGAGGAATGGGTCATGCTTTAGCCATATGGAGAAATTGGCTAAGTGCCCGACATGACTCATGGAAAGAATGGAGAGAGGGCATGCACTTGGTTTGATGATACTTGGGTGGACTTCTCATGGCCGAGACCAAGAGGCAGTCTTGGTGGAACCTTTAGTGGGGGAGCTATGGTGGAAGGGACTCATATGACTTGATGATATATATGGTTTGGGTGACTATGGGCACTAGACCGGATTGCAGACTTGGATGAAGATGACCGATGTTGTGATGGGTCTACTTAGTTGGATAACATGGGCAACTTGAGTCATGGACATCAAGTTGGAGAGATGGAGCATGGCAGCCTTATGCAGGTAGATTATGCAGGAGCACTTGTAGAGGTGTCACTTATGGGCATCCAATGAGGAGTGCCAAGGCAGGGATGTTGTGCGGATGGATTTTCTCATGTGAGATGCAAACTTTTTACTTATGAGCTGGTGGGGATTTTGTGCACTCTTGTACAACAAGGCCATGGACTTGGTGGAGTTGTGAGTTTACTATGGAGCATTCCTACTACATGGAGAGTTGAGGCATCTTGCAAAGACCTTTGGTGGCTGAGACATGTGTGCTTATTGGGTCCCTATAATACTAGTGATTACCCCATTACTATTGTAGTTATACCCCTTATTAATATTGTTGTGCCCCTATTGCCCCCATATTGTTATTACTGTGCCCCATAGAATCCCTCTATTGTTATTTTTGTGGCTTTATATTATTATTGTTAGGTCGGCTGGATTATATTGTGACTCCTTAGACTCCTATATATAGAAAGGAGGTTTTGTCATTTGAATCATCCAAGAATTTTTCATTTATGTAATGTAAAGGAGGTTTCCCCCTCGAAGAGGCTGAATTCTAAGGCGTTGATCTATCTTTTCTATCTTTTCTTGAGCTGGTTTCATAACATTTGGTATCAGAGCTTTGGATTCTAGGGTTTCGCTGCTCCAAACAGGTCATCGTGGCATTTTCGCTATAACTTTTTTTCTGTGATGTTTCAAAGTCACAAAAAAAACCCATTTGAGAAGAAATCGCGTTGAACCTTGGGTCCTAATTTCAGATCTTTTCGCGCGATATTTGCAGAGATATGCTCTGAGGAAGTTTGTCTTTTTGCATACTCCTGAATTACATTCAAAACAGGTGACCTGGGGAAAATCGTCATAACATTTTTTCTGGGGATCGGATTGAAATGTCGTAAGAAGGTATGGAAAGAGGACAGGTTGTAGTTTCTTGTATGCATGTTTCAGATCCAAAGGTCGAAACAGTGACTCGTGGCACATCGTACAAGTTCGCTCTACTGAACTAGTCTATAAGCAAGTCACTGTGGGAGATTTCACATAACTCTTCCTTGGAGAATCCAATTTGGGTCAGACTTGTGGCATTGGAAAGAGGACACAGAGGACTACTACAGCTAAGAAATTCAGAACTAGATGATTGGAAAGTACAGAGATACATCAGAGGCAATATCGAGCTCCTACAAAGTGAAAAAAGGTGTGTAGATTTTCTTAAATTTTTGCTTAAGCTTGGTTTGAAAATTTATTTTGAAGGATTTCAAAGGGCATAGTAAAGCATTATTATCGGTAACTGATGCCCCGAGGAAAGAAAATGCAAACACCTAGTAAGGAACCTGAAAGCTCTAGCATGACTCATGAAGAAGAGGAAGAAGTGCAACATGATATATCAAAATTACAAGACGAAGTGCAACAACTGTCCCTTGCACAAAAAGGAAAGAATCTAAGATGGATGGTTTAAAGAAAGATGTAGAAGCTAAGATGGATGGTTTAAAGAAAGGTGTAGAAGCTAAGATGGACTGTTTAAAGAAAGGCGTAGAAGCTAAGATGGATGGCATGGAAGCTAAGGTGAATGGCATGGACACTAAAATTGATGGCATGGATGATAAGATGGAAGAATTGAAGATAAATATGAATAAGTTGCTACAAGAAATGGTCACTAAGGGTGAAAGGGTACTAAAGGAAACTCATGATGAGAACAAAAGAAATGTTAATCATGATTCCATAGACTCTAATGTTGGATCGAAGACTCACCATGTTCCAAAAATCGATATGAGGAAGTTTGATGGCAAGGATCCCGCCACATGGATATTACAGATGGAGCAATTCTTCGATCTCAATAATGTGCAAAACACACAAAAGGTACGTATGGAAACTTTATATTTGGAACCAAATCAGTTTGTATGGTATCAATGGCTTTGCTCTCGTAAACAATTTATCACTTGGGCAATTTTTACGGAAGAATTGATAGCACATTATGAGGATACAAAAAGCAACACTTTTTTTAGCCAATTGATAAGTCTCAAACAAAAGGGTTCAATAATGGAGCACATTGAGGAGTTCCAAAAATTGAACATAAGGGTAAAAGATATTCCAGAGGAGCATAGGATTGATGTGTTCATAGGGTCTTTAAAGGATAATATCCAACATGATGTTCGCCTTTGGGAACCTGATTCATTAGAGAAGGCATTCAGGTTAGCAAGAAAAATGGAAAGCAAAATTATGGCAACCAGGAAGCATACCACTCACAACTATAAAGATGGAAGTGTTGTTGCCCCTAGTCTTCCACAACCTATAAGGTTGACACCACAACAATTGGAAGAAAAAAGAGCAAAAGGGCTTTGTTACAGTTGTGATAGCAAATACACTAAAGGTCATAAGTGTGCTGAGAAGAAATTATTCTACATAGATTGTGAAGAGGAAGAAGAAAAGGAGCAAGAAAGGTCAAAAGAAGAGGATATACTCCAGGAACAAAGCCTAGATGAAGAACAAATAAATCCGACCATATCTTGTAATGCATTGGCGGGAATTACCACTCCTCAAACCATCAAGATAGAAGGACAAATCAAGAAGAAAAAGGTAATAGTGTTGATTGATTCAGGAAGCACCCACAATTTTATTCATTGTAAGGTAGCAAAAGAATTGAATTGCTTCCTATATCCAGCACCAGAGTGTCAAGTGATGATTGCAAATGGAGGAACAATAAATTGCTCTGGAAAGTGCCATAATATCAAGCTATCCATGGGAGAATATGTATTGACTAGCCCAATGCTTTCCATTCCAATGGGAGGTGCTGATGTTGTACTAGGAGTCCAATGGCTACAATCCTTGGGTACAATAGCTTTTAATTTTCAAGAACTTTTCATCAAATTTTCTACGGAAGGAAAGGAAGTTGAATTAAGGGGTATTGCAGGGAAACCAGGAAAGATAATCAGCTCTAATGGTATGACAAAGCTTCTAAAAAAGGAGCAAAGAGGTGTAATTGCACAATTATGTTCGCTAGATGTTTCCACATTGGAATCATCTATTTCTCCAGATCTCCAAAAAGTCTTGGACAATCATTCCAAGGTATTTGAGACTCCCAAAGGTCTCCCACCTATGCGTGATCATGATCATGCTATTCATCTGATTCCAGGAAGTGTTCCTCCAAACATCAGGCCGTACAGATATCCCTATGTCCAAAAGAGTGAAATTGAACGTATGGTTGCAGAAATGCTAGAGGCTGGTATAATTCAACCGAGTCAAAGTTCTTTCTCTGCTCCAGTAGTATTGGTGCACAAGAAGGATGGATCATGGCGCATGTGTCCGGATTATAGGGAGCTCAACAAGCTCACTATTAAAGATAAGTTCCCCATTCCTGTCATTGATGAATTACTGGATGAATTGCATGGATCAATTTACTTCACCAAGTTGGATCTTCGTTCAGGATATCATCAAATCAGAATGAAGATTGAAGACATTCCGAAAACAGCATTTAGAACTCATGAGGGTCATTATGAATTTTTGGTCATGCCTTTTGGCCTTACCAATGCACCTTCAACATTTCAAGGTTTGATGAATTCAATTTTCAAACCATTCCTTAGAAAATTTGTGTTAGTATTTTTTGATGATATACTAATCTACAGCAAGTCTTGGAAGGATCATGTTGAACATGTTGACAGGGTGCTACAACTATTGGAGGAGAAACAATTATATGCAAAAAGATCCAAATGTTTCTTTGGAGTCCAGGAGGTGGAATATTTGGGTCATATTGTATCTCATGAAGGAGTTAAGGTAGACCCTAGCAAAATTAAAGCCATTAAGGAATGGAAAATCCCCACATCCATAAAGCATCTGCGAGGATTTCTTGGGTTGACAGGGTATTATCGCAAGTTTGTTAAGAATTATGGGAGAATAGCAGCACCTCTAACAACATTATTGAAGAAAGATGCATTTTCATGGACTCCGGAAGCAACAAAGGCCTTTGAACATCTTAAAGAGGCAATGTGCCAAGCACCGGTCTTAGCTACACCGGACTTCACAAAAACCTTTATTGTGGAATGTGATGCTTCAGGAAATGGAATTGGTGTTGTTCTAATGCAAGATGAAAGACCCATTGCTTTTGAAAGTCGTCCAATCAAGGGAAAGTTTTTAAGCAAAGCTATTTATGAGAAGGAAATGTTGGCAATACTCCATGCACTTAAGAAATGGCGACCCTACCTAATGGGAAGACACTTCAAGGTAAAAACGGATCATGATAGCCTTAAATACTTTTTAGAACAAAGATTATCCTCTGAAGAGCAACAAAAGTGGGTCACAAAGATGTTGGGTTATGACTTTGAAATCATCTACAAAAAAGGGAAGCAAAATGTGGTGGCAGATGCACTCTCAAGAAAGGATGAGGATGTGGAAGCATTGTTGTGCGCCATTTCTATTATCCAACCAGATTGGATAAACGAAGCAAGGGAGGAATGGAAGAATGACGAAGAAGTGTGGGCACTTATTCGAAAGTTACAACAAGATTCCAGTACGTCTGATACATTTAGCTGGAAAAATGATTCGTTATGGTACAAAGATCGCTTATACCTCTGTAAGAATTCCCAGCTAAAACAAAAGATTCTTATGGAATTGCACACTTCTCCCTTAGGAGGGCACTCAGGATTTTTAAAAACTTACCACAGGGTTAAGAAGGAATTTTTTTGGGATGGCCTTAAATCAGATATTCAAAAGTTTGTGGCGGAATGTTTGGTTTGCCAACAAAATAAAGTTGAAACAATTAAGACACCGGGTCTATTACAACCTTTATCCATTCCAAGCCAACGTTGGGAGGAGGTTTCAATGGATTTTATCACAGGTTTACCCAAGTCTGAGGGAAAGAGTGTCATCATGGTGGTAGTTGACAGACTTACCAAGTATGCACACTTTTGTGCATTATCACATCCATTTAAAGCCAGTACAGTTTCTACTGCATTTATGGAAACAATTCAAAAGCTACATGGAAACCCAAAGATTATTGTAAGTGACAGAGATCCCATTTTCACTGGAAATTTTTGGACAGAATTATTTTCTTGTCTTGGTACTCAGTTAGCTCATAGCTCATCTTATCATCCTCAATCTGATGGGCAAACTGAGATAGTAAACAAATGTTTGGAAGGATATCTTCGTTGCTTTGTATCTGATAAACAGACACAATGGGTCAAATGGTTGCCTCTGGCTGAATGGTGGTATAACACTTCCTTCCATACAGCAACAAAAATGACCCCATTTATGGCACTTTATGGGTATCAACCACCATCCATCACATCATATTTAAGAGAAAATTCTAAGGTTCAGGCAGTGGAACATCACATCGAACATCAACAACAAGTCCTCCAACTCTTAAAGGATAACCTCGTGTTGGCACAGAATAGAATGAAACAACAGGCAGATCAACATCGCAGTGAAAGAAGTTTTGATGTAGGTGATTGGGTATTCCTACGGCTACAACCATATAAGCAAATGTCCCTCAAGCAAGCTAAGAAGGATAATAAATTATCACCAAAGTATTATGGTCCGTACAAGGTGTTGCAAAAGATTGGTACTATGGCATACAAATTGGAGCTTCCTGCAGCTTCTCGATTGCACCCAGTTTTCCATGTTTCATGTTTAAAGAAGGTTATAGGCGACAAGCTCCCAGTTCAAACAATATTGCCAGAACTTGACGAGGAAGGAAAAATTATATTGGAACCGGAAGCAGTCACAGAAACAAGAACTCGACAGCTACGAAATCGATCAATTTCAGAGTATCTTATCAAGTGGAAGAACTTATCTGCTGAAGATTCCACATGGGAGGATGAGAATTTTATGCAGAAGTATCCAGAACTACTCAAGCGTTGAGGACAACACTTTTTTGAAGGAGAGGGGCATGTTGGGTCCCTATAATACTAGTGATTACCCCATTACTATTGTAGTTATACCCCTTATTAATATTGTTGTGCCCCTATTGCCCCCATATTGTTATTATTGTGCCCCATAGAATCCCTCTATTGTTATTTTTGTGGCTTTATATTATTATTGTTAGGTCGGCTGGATTATATTGTGACTCCTTAGACTCCTATATATAGAAAGGAGGTTTTTTCATTTGAATCATCCAAGAATTGTTCATTTATGTAATGTAAAGGAGGTTTCCCCCTCGAAGAGGCTGAATTCTAAGGCATTGATCTATCTTTTCTATATTTTCTTGAGCTAGTTTCATAACAGTGCTTGCTAGGATGTTTGTTGGAGATGACTCATGGAGCTCATGATGACATGAGGTTGTAACTTTTGAGGACTTCATATGATAGTGGACTTGGAGGATCTGATGCATTGAGAAGCTAAGGTCAGGGACTTTGATGTAGTATGGGGTGCATACTTTTGAGTGCATTTATGGGGTGTGATTGAGAGAGTGACTTGATGTGGAGGATCGATGTGAGACACTTTGGAGTGATGGAGTTGCAATGATGATGATGCTTTGGTGGCAACACTTGGGCATGGGTTGAGCCAATACTTAACCACTTTTGATACATGGGAGCTAATTGGTTTCTGACCATGGGCAGCACATGGGAGATGAGACAGGTGTATACTTGTTTCTTTGGTAAACTTGAGGGATGGCACATTACAGATATGATGGAGGTTGCTTCATGGACCTGGGTGTGGCACATTGAGAGTCGATTTGATGAGAGGATCTATTCATTTTGAGGATATGGATCTTACACATATATGGATGATGATGTTGGGATAGATGAGACTGATTGGCATGCAGCACATTGACACCAACATCATGGATATCATATTGCGGATGAGATGGAGGCTACTTCATGGACCTAGGCATGGCTTACTTACATTTTGATGGAAATGGAGATGGGTTCTTGATCGAATTGATATTGTGGCAGGAAGCTGAGAGAAACAATTGATGATGTCATGAGAAGGTGCATTTTCATGACTTGAGCGTGATAGTTGGACTGATCACCTGACTAGTTCGAGTCATGGAAGCTAGCAGTGTATTGAGGTATGTTTGAGTTGTGTTGGTGTTACACTAAAATTTGTCACCATGACTATTTGCAGTCAGTATGGCTCCATCAATAACCATACTGTCCTCCTTGGCAAGTCTTATACCTCTGCTCCTCATGTCAAACTCCAAAAAAGAGAGAAAGCCTTTAAAAAATCAATATAACTTTGGTTCCGCACTTTCTCTTACTCTTACCTGCGTGCCCACACCTCAAGTACATAATACTTGCGTACTTGTATGCTCTGTCTATAAAGGGGTGGGTGTGTACCCCTGTAAAATTCAAAAGGCGCAAGTTTTACTTCAAAAAACTTACTTGCGGTCGATTTTAGAGCATTCTAGAAGATGGTTTGACGTGGATTGAGCGCCTCCAGATGGTTCATGCATCCCAATGAAAGAGGAACTTATCCCATGAAGAGGGGAGCTATCCCTTTGAAAGAGGGGCTTATCACATTGATGGTGGACCTGTTTAACTTCCTCCAAAGCATTATAGATACAGGCATTGGGCCAGAGGCAAGGGAGGTTGAAAGCTGAACATTCCTAAGGGTAGATGCTGCTGAAATTAGGACTCCATTATAGAGCTTGAGAGGAGAGATCACATTCCTTTCTTAGCTTCATTTGGAAGTGGGTGAGCTGATCAAAGTAGAGGAGAACTCTTTCTGGACCCTGGGAGGGACCTGCACAACACCAAGGCATTGGTTGTAAGGTTTCTTTTGTTTCCAATTAATACAATTAAGTTCATTTTTCTCAACAAGTTGTTATATATAATTTGTTTCATAAACTCCTTGGTCTTTATGATGAATATGTTTTATTATATGAGTTATTCAGGTGCTATGTAATCGTTTGCTTGTTTGTGTATGCAGGCTTCAAGGAGAGGAGCTCATCTGGATCGAAGAGGCTTGGCTGCTACAAACAGCATTGGACTAAAGGTAAGCCTTAAACACCTGGTTGCTTTTATTTGAAATGCATATTTAGGGAAAGATAGTGCTTGATTGTTTTGTTTGTCACTAGAAACGCCTTAGTTTCTAGGGAGGTCGGTTTTGTCTGCAAAATTGACTCTTTCCGCATGACAAAATGGCAACTCCACTGGGGAATCCATGGATTTGATTGATTTCTCTTTTGATTGATACTTTGATTTGAGAAACGCTGATTTCTTTTTAGTTTTTGACTGATTGAATGTGAATTTGGGTAGAATAGCTTACGATTGAGTTAGTTTTTTATTTTTCTTTTTTTTGAGAGAAGTACGCACCCTCTGAGTTAAGCACGGTGAGTACCTGTACGCACTTCTGCTTTGTGCACAGAGCGGGGCCGCACCTGTGCAAACGGGCTGCCTGCGTACCCTGTCAAAAGTTTAGAAAATTTCAATTTATTCCTTTTTTACCTATTAGATCTTGTTTATAGCTTCTTTATTGCTACCTAGATCCACTGGATACCTGTCAGAAGTTTTCATCTAGGCTTGTTTCATTAGCATCAAGGGTTTTAGTGAAGTTCATAGAAATTCTAACCCTAGGTTTGAATTTTGTATTGGTCTTGTAGTGACTTTGGATTTAGAAGTTGTAGAAACCTTGGATATCCGTGGTCTTTTTAGTCTTCTTAGCAGTTAGACCATACGTAAAATCAACCTTTGTTTGAGAAACCCACCGTTGTGTTGTCTCTTTGCGGAATTTGGAGAAGGCTTGTTTGTTAAGCTGTGAATTTCATTCTTAAGAAAAAGAACAAGAGATTTTTATTTTTGTTTTTGACTGATTTATGATTCTGCTTGAATTAGTCCTTGGTTGAATTGTAACTAAGTAAAACAACCTGGAATTATATTTTGTAGGCTTTTACCTCATTGGATTTGCTTTTAGGTAAAATTCTCCTAGATTTTCATAGATCTTAAAATTGATTTTTGTTAAGTAGTTTTACATGCTTTGTTAAAATAGGAAAAATACAAAATCTCTTTTGAAGAAAGTTTGTTTTAGTAGCGTTTGAAGTCTTTGAAAAGAGAAAGGAAGTTTTCGTGAAATAATTATTGGTCTTGTGTTGTGTGCTTTGGAAAAGATAAAGAGATTTTTTCTTTGATTTTCATTGCTAAGAAAGTTGTCTTTATAAATTTTGCATTCTCCAACTCTCTTAGCTAGGGAATTCATTGAAAAGGAAAGATTGTTTTTTCATCCTAGGTGCATCTTTTTAGTGGATTTGAGTCGAGTCCACACATCATAAGTTTCATCTCCGCTACCTTTTGTCCTAAAGAAAAGCCATAAAAAATAACGCTTATTACATTTACGCTTATAAAAGCCATAAAAAGTAGTTGTATCTTGTGGTAGGAAGAAATCCAATTGTTACATTTATGCTTTGGGAAAGCTCTTCTTAAAGGAGAAGCACGAGATCGTGTCCGAACTAGTGAGGAGATCAATCCTCCTTCATTGGGAATGACACCAAATATGCACATACTACAAACGGTAAACCTTGGATTATGTCGAGGAGTCTTCAAGGGGATTGAGCTTGCTACTCTGCCCTTGCGTGCGTATCGGATCATAGACTGTTCCCCCAGGTATATTTGTTGCTGTTGGTGACCTTAGTGACTATTATCTTTAGGATTCTTCCTAAGGTGACGGTGGAGGGAAGATCCCACTGTACCTGGAGCAAACGTCGGCCAGACTCACTTGGATTTTCTGGGGGTTTCACTTCACTCGAGACGGTTAAAGTGGAGGAACTTGGTCCAGTCTATTCATTAAGCAGGTTGTCGGGGTAACCGTTCCACCCACCATTTTTGTACTGAATTCTGAGATGTTGGATTTCATCACCAATTAATGTTTTTGGTCCAGAAAGTTACTGTTTGTGTGTGGTTTGACGCCCTAGATTCTTTAGGCGTCTAATTCGAATTTGTTTGGTTCTTTAGAGAATTTAGGCGGTTTGCTTTGAGATTTTACTTTGTTTGCTTTTGCAGTAGTTAAAAGTTTTTAGTTGTGGCTGAATTACCAAGACAGTCCCGTAGACTTCGGGGCCAGTCTCCTGAGGTTGTAACCATGGCTGATTTGTTGAGGAAGTCCTGTAGACTTCGAGGCCAACCTCCTAAAGAAGTCTCGGGTCATTACGAAGGTTTGAAAGTCCTCGTAACTCCTAGTGGCAGTAAAGTAGGGTCACCTGAAGAAGGAGAGTCTTCGTTGGTTGTTCATCTTGATTACCAAACTCTAGAAACAGGTTATAATCCTGAAGCTATTTCGGTTTCCGAACTTGCTGGTAGCCTTTCGTCTACTAGTGATATAGGCGAAGAACCTGAGATATCTGAACCTGTTACTCCAACATCGGGGTTTGTCTCTCCAACTTCTAATGCTCCTAATTCACCTAGGGTAGAAAGAGTAATTACCGAAAATCTTCCTTCTGGTTTGATAGCTATTGAATAACTTGCTCCGGAAGAAGAAATAGGCATCCCTATCCCTGAAAATCAACCTGTTATTGATCTAAGGGAGCGTAAATCAATTTTTTACAGTCCACCTAGAAGTACTACTTGGTATCTTTCCTTAACTAATTATTTGGACAACTCAGTGTTAAGTTTTACACCACCTCGTGCTCCTTATCCACCTAGGGGTTTTTATACTCCCGTAAATATGTCAGGTCATCCGTCCATGTTCACTCAATCGCCTGAATCTTTTTTGTATGGCGGTCCTTCTGTTCCCTCTGGGTATCAGTCACTTTCTTGTACTTTTTCAGGAGCATCTCCTCAACCCATTGAACAAGGGTTATTCACTGGAAGCCATGGTGCAAAGCCGTTGAGCATAGAAGACATTCTTATGATGTCAGGTTCTATTCCCAATTCTCAAACTCAAGGTGGCCAGCTACTTGCCTGGGGGGTAGCCTCAATTAACGCCTGGGGGGCAACCTCAAGGTACACAATTTGCATCTGGGGGGCAACCTCAAGGACAGTACATGCCTACGGTGCATTACGTTTCTCAAGGTCAACCCCAGACTCAATATGTACCCCAAGGTCAACCCCAGTATCAATTTATACCTCAAGGTCAACCACAATATCAGTACATGCCTCAAGGGTATCTACCCCAAGGTCAGTACTCGAACCAAGGTTTCCAACCACCCCAAGGTCAATCTTATGTTCAAGGAACGAGAAATGTACCTTTCAATTATCAATCCTACCCTCAACCCGGTTTTGGATCTCAATATTCTCAACATGTTATGGGTCAGTACCCCGGAATGAACATAGTGTGGGATCCATCGCAAATTCAACAGGTGTTGCAGCCAAATGTACAGTTGTCATCTCAAACTAGACAACCCTTATTTTCTGGTTCACCCCAGCAACCAGTCCAGTCTAATATTCAAACTTCTGTACCTTCAGTAGTTTCTCAGTCTGGGCCTATTGCGCCTAGTACTCCATCTCAAACGACTGCTGCAACTACCACAACATCTGTTCAATCTACCCCACCTACTTCTGGAGTATCGACAGCTCCGGTTTCTATTGTTCCTGTATCTACTCCTCAGACATCTTTACCACCGTCTGGATCCACGATTCAAACTACGGTTCAGATGCCTGTAGTACAACCTGGTTTAAGTACGGTTGTCACAAGTCAACTGCAATTCACTTATCAACCATACCAGGGACAGTACCAATTCAGTCCTGCTTTCCAGCAGCCAGTTTATCAGTATCAACCGTATCCTTGGTACACTTATCAACAACCACAACAACACCAGTACGGTTCGGTTAATCCTGGTTTTCTAGGAGGATACAATATCCCGAACGCGATTCCTATTCCTAGTTATCCTGGATATCCTCCTCCTGGGGTTGGTCTCATGACCCAGAGTTTTAGGGATCCTAATCGGCAGCTACTGTTTATCGCAACTTTGGACTTACCAGACTTGTCGGGCTAACGAACGATCCAATTAATTATCTTTCGTTTTGGCCGCCAATGCCGACTAAGTTGCCCAGTGACATTCCCAAGTTCAAAGGTAAATCTGGAGAGGACCCGTCGAACCATGTGATGACTTACCACCTCTGGTGTGCCTCTAATTCCATCTCGGATGATTCGATCCACTTACATCTTTTCCAGCGCACTCTCATTGGTCTTGCGCCCAAGTGGTATATTGAGTTACCACGGGCCTCTTTTTATAATTTTAGCCAGTTAGCTACCTCATTTTTAACTCATTTTCAGTTGCCGGTCAGATATGATAATGGCACGGAGTTACTAACTTCGTTAAAGCAATCGACGTCCACCTATATTTCCGATCATATTCATGAATGGAGACATCGAAGGCGGTTAGTGAAAGTTTTTATCCCGTACTAGATCTTAGCTGAATGGTTTGTTAAATCATTGTTACCGAAGATTACTGAAGATGTAGCTAAGGCCGGAGTAGTTACTGAGGAGCAAGTGATTGCTCAAGCCCAATACCTTGACTTGGTCTATACTCAGTCATATACGTTACACGAAAAGATCCCCGATCTTCCCAAGTCAAATCAAATCGCTGCAGATCCTTCGGGATCTCATGCCGCTGATGGTAAGATTGGTACAGTTAACACTAAAAGTAAGAAGAAGTCTTCCAAGAATTCTTCTCCTATCATAACCTTGCCTGATTCCCCGATAGGAGATTCTTCTGCAGAGGTTTTCACTGATATTCACGCTATAGAATCATCTACGACTAAATCAAAATCCGGTGGAAAGAAGAAAGGAAAGAAGAAGAATAAAACGGACAAGAGTTCAAAAGAGAAATCCAAAAAGGCAGAATCCAATGATGAAAAGCGCAAACCTCGATATCCTTGTCTTATTTGTGAAGAGGAACACTTTACAAGAGACTGCCCTCATCGAGCAGAGGTTTCGAAAATCGTCAAAGGTTCCCAAACTCCTGCTGTTTTGAAGGATCCATTTAGAAATCAAGATATCAAGATGATAGGTTGTTCCTCAAATGCCAATGAAGAACCCATATTGATGATGTCCCATGTAAGGATTGCGACTCGATCGCAAGATTATGGTACTAAAAGTCCTGTTGATGGCAAAGAAGCAGAATCTTCTCATTCTAATCCATCAACCTCAACTCCCGGTTCCGATCCACTACAGATCGAGAAGCCTAATCCAGACTTAGTAATCAAACCGCCCGCCAAGGGTATACTTCGAAAGTCTGCTTTCAACCCACATGCGAGAGAGGCCCAGAATTATAACATTGTTGAGGACTTAGCTGTTTCACCCTCAGCAATGTCGGCTTTGGAAGTGCTGCAATCATGCCCAGCACAGCATAAATTACTTCTTTCGGCTATAGGAGCTGTTGATGTTCAAGACCCGAACCTAATAATCTTTGATCTATAAAATAGTACATCTCGTTTGCCTCATCAATTGGCCTTCCAGATCCTAGTGATAGTAAAAAATAGGCCTATTCATCGGACTGTAATTGATGAGGGAGCTTCAACATGTATTATGTCGATACAGTGTTGGAGATCGCTTGGTTCTCCTTCACTAAATCAATCCCCGACAATTCCTAAGGCCTTTGATGGCCGTGGGTTTCATCCTTTTGGCATTCTATAGGATTTGCCTATAGGGGTTGAAGGAAAAGCCGTTAGTCTAGATGTGGAGGTGGTTGATGCCCCTCTAGACTACAACCTTCTCTTGGGTCGAAGTTGGTCTTACGCTATGACAATGGTCGTTTCATCGGTCTTCCGAGTAATAAAGTTCCCACATAATGGAAAGATCGTAACAATAGACCAGCTGGCTTACTTTTCATCCAACCCAGCCTCTTCAGAGAGTATTCAGCATGTCGGTAAAACGACTATCCCATATAAGGATGTTGGAGTAGGATTAGTTAAAGATGTCGGTTTACTGGGAAATTTTCCTTTTCCTCCAATAAACGCATCATCTTCATTTGCAACCATTCATATGATTACATCAGAGACTATCTTTTATGATGATCCTTGGATCGTTCCTTCTGAATCTAAAATAGACTCATTTGGTAATTTTATGCCTTTGAGTCCATATGAAATTGCCTATGAAGCGGTGCAGTCTTTTACCGACACATGTTCAACCGAAAAAGACTTAATGAATGTGGTCTGTGAGGAATCACTTTTCACATCAACCTTAGATTTAACTAAGTTTTCTGAACTTATTCACTCTGATGAGAAAATTCGTGAAATCCTATGTATAGATGATTTACCATGGGAAGATCTCCATCACAGATCTTCGTTTTTACCTGAGGATGATCATTTTGAAAATGATTTCTCATCAATATTTACGACTGAATATGTCAAGGAACCTCCGAATCCAATGAAACATCCCGATTCAGAGTTAAATTTGGGAAACATCTCTCGAACTATTCCCATTGACATTTCAGTTAAGCCTGGAATTGTTGAGAACATTCATATAGGTGCCTAGTGTACAAATGACGAAATTCAAATATATAAGGCCCTATTTCAAGAATTTCGCGACGTGTTTGCCTGGTCCTATGGGGAAATGCCAGGAATTGATCCCGCAATTTTTGTTCATGAGATCAAGACTTACCCGGATGCTAAACCCGTCCGGCAACGTTTGCGTCAGATTCACCCAAGAAAAGCTGCTGCAATTAAAGCAGAATTTGAGAAACTGTTGAAAGTAGGTTTCATTTATCCGATCCCGTTAACGGATTGGTTATCGAATATTGTTCCGGTTAACAAAAAACAGGGAACAATAAGAATATGCATCGACTATAGAGACATTAATCGAGCTTGTCCAAAAGACAACTACCCAACTCCCTATATCGATCAAATCATTGATGATTGTGCCGACAACGAAATATTTTCCTTTATGGATGGTTTTTCTGGATACAATCAAATCAACATTCTACTTGCCGATCAACCAAAAACGGTTTTCATTTGTCCATGGGGGACATTTGCTTATTGCAAATTACCTTTTGGGCTCAAGAATGCTGGAGCAACTTTTCAAAGGGCGATGTCTTATGCGTTTCATGACTTCAAACACATTGTGCAACTGTATCTCGATGATTTTCCCGCTCATTCATTACATCGAGCTGATGACCTCGTCCACTTACGTGCAATCTTTATGAGGTGTAGGCATTGTCGTATTCGGTTGAACCCACACAAATGTGTCTTCTGTATAGAAACGGGTCAATTACTGGGATTTGTAGTTTCGAAATCCGGCATTCGCGTTGATCCCTCGAAGGTTGAAGCTATTATCAATTTGCCTCCTCCTTCGAGTCTTCGCCAACTCCAAAGTTTGCAGGGGAAAGCAAACTTTTTACGACGATTCATTCCTAACTACGCCGAGGTTACAAAGGGTTTTACACGGTTGTTGAAACAAAACGCTCAATTCTCTTGTGATGAGATAGCTCAGAAATCTTTTGATGCACTCAAGCACGCGTTGACCCATGCACCATTGTTGCATCCTCCCAACTACAACCAGGATTACTTTTTGTATCTCGCCGCCTCCCATTCCACCATTGGAATGGTCTTAGTTCAGGAAGATGAATTCAGAATGGAACATGTGATATATTACCTTAGTCGAACGTTAAATCCAACTGAGCTAAAATACTCACATGTGGAGAAATTGGCATTGGCAGCCGTTCAAGCTGTCCAACGTTTTCGTCACTACATTTTACTACGTAAAACTACAGTCATTTCGGATTGCAACCCTATGATCTACATTTTGACCAAACAATTGCTAGGGGGAAAGTACTCTAAATGGATTGTTATCCTGCAGGAGTTCGACTTGGAGTTTGAGAAATCTAAGTCTAAGAAATCTTTAGTTTTTGCAGAGTTAATGTGTGACTTCCCGCGTGCTGACACGGAAACTGTGGCAGAGGAGCCCATTGCGGACGAATATTTGTTTCTAATCAACACTTTAGATCCGTGGTATGGGGATATCATCGTCTATCTCCAGACCCAATCCTTTCGGCCTGAAGTTTCAAAGTCGGAACGTCGGAAAATTTGATTCCAATCCCAACAATACAAAATTATTGGAGATACTCCTTATCGCCGTGGGGCAGACTCTATTTTTCGATGTTGCTTAACTCACGAAGAGGCTGAAAGGGTTCTAAATGACTGTCACTCTGGAGCGTGTGGCGGTCATATGTCTGGGTATGCCACAGCCCAAAAGATATTGTGCGCTGGCTACTTCTGGCCGTCCTTGTTGAAAGATTGTATTACTACGGTCCGTAAATGCCACAACTGTCAAGTGTTTGATCGAAAGATGCGCGCTCCACCTGCTCCTCTCCCCCCTATAATTGTCATTGGTCCTTTTGCCAAATGGGGTATCAATTTTATTACATGTAACCCTCACTTGGCCGGGGGGCATGCGTATATCATCCTTGCGGTAGATTATTTTACTAAGTGGGCCGAGGCAATGCCTACATTCGAGGCAGACGACAAGACAGCTGAAATTTTCGTGTTCAATCGTATAATTGCTAGGTTTGGTGTCCCACAAGCGATAATCACTGACCATGGGCGCCATTTTCGAAACGTTACGATGACAGAACTTACAGGCCAGCTTGGTTTGTGTCACGATAGTTCAACTCCTTATTATCCACAAGCGAATGGTCTGGTTGAGTCTATCAACAAAGTTTTAGTTATCATGATCCGACGAATCATTGGTATTCATCGGTCGAATTGGCACAACATGTTATTTTTAGCGCTTTGGGCGTACCGAACCTCAGTGAAAACATCAACAAGGTTCACTCCTTTCCAACTAGTTTATGGTTTGGAAGTTGTGCTACCCATTGAATGCGAAATCCCGTCACTGCAAATGGCCATCGAGTTACTTCCAGCTACTTCTGAAGAGGAAAAGCATTTATTATACTTAGCTCAATTAGATGAGAATCAACATGATGTTGCATTGGTGATCGAGACTCATGCAAAACGTATGAAAGCTCAGTATGATCGAAATGTGACCCCTCGAAATTTTTCGGAAGGAGACCTAGTGTTATTATATGATCAAGCTAATGATAAATTAGGTGCTGGAAAATTCGTTCCTATGTGGCATGGGCCCTATATTATCAAGCGAAAGCTAGCAAAATGGGCATATGAGTTGGTAGAATTTGACGGGGACTCTTTAGGTAAACCCAGAAATGGTCTTTACTTGAAGAGGTATTATGCCTAAAAGATGGGTATGGAGAATTTTTAGTTAGGATAGTTTTTCTTTCTAGCTGGTGTGTTTGTTAGTTTAGGCAGTGTGCTTAGCTTAGAGAGTGTGTTTTCGTCGTTATTTCTGCTTATCTTGGTTTTACTCTTGATGTTTGCAGATGTCGATGCCTCTCCAAACATACATTGGTTTCGTTGATGGTGCTTGTCGTAGTACATGGAATATCTCTTCCGCAGCTTGGGTTATCTATTCGCCCTCTGACGAGTTAGTATCTATGCATGGGGTGAGCCTCGGTCAAACAACGAACAACATTACCGAATACAGTGCAGTGATTGAGTTATTATCTGAATCTATTTCATTTGGGATTCAGAGTTTGATAGTGAGGTTTAGATTCTAAACTTGTTGTATTACAACTTAATAGAGTGTATGCAATTAGAAATCCAGTGTTATTAGGATTATTTTTGAGAGTGCGTCTCTTGGAACGTGAGTTTGATTACATTGAATATCAGCATATTCCAAGGTCTTTAAATACATTAGCAGATGCAATTGCTTCTCGAATGTTAAATAGACATTTGCAATAATTATACATGTAAATTTAAAACCACTCCATAACATGATTTACAAGATAACCCGGTAATAATGATATATATATATATATATATATATATATATATATATATATATGAGTGTGTCAAAAAATACATCGTCTTCGATCATAGGTTGAAAAACACCTTATGATCGGCAAAAATGATAAGTACAAAAAACCAAAATGTCACATGTGTCTACAAAACGACCATCCAATCACTGGTGATGATCTCTATATGACACCACTACACGGGCCACCCTACACAAAAACCTCCTAAAAGGTCCTGGGACCCCGACTACATAGCGCTGAAGCCTGATTGGAATGCTATCTATGGTAGTCTCTGGTATATCTACTGTAAGACGCTCCAGATCACTTTCCAACTCAACCAAAGTCTCTGTGGCCTCGTCCTGTGGGGTCGGTGCCGCTGCAACTGGTAGTCTCCTCTCGTAAGGCCGACGATTGGCTGGATGACGTGGGCCTACATTTGCATTTTGAAAATTATTACTGTAATTTTTGAGACGATATAAAGCAAACAAAAATAATAGATAGTTTAAAAAACTTGTGAAAAATGAAGTTACCTGTATCATCCCATTGTTCTCCCGGTGGAAGAACCATGTCCGGATCTCCACGAAAATCAACTCCGGCATAAGGAAAATCCTGTATAGCAAAGACCTGGTTTTCTAACCAGCGAAAGTACTCTGGAGTAAATCGGATGACCTCCGTCCCCTCATCAGGATGACGGGCCATAACCGCAACCCATCGCATCAATTTGGGCTCTCGAGGAAGCCCAACCTCAACAATGAGCTGCTGTGGGATCAACATTGGAACCCTCTCTAAGCCAAAAATCACAACTAAAGCCCCATAACTAAAGGTCTTTAGCTGTCCGTTTTTGGCTCTAGTTAGTTGGCCTTTTACATTGGCCAACACAGCATCACACCAGTTGAAAATGGTACCTCGATAGCAATCAATTGCCATCCGCATCTGGGATCCAGTGGCAATGTGTAAAGCGGAAACCCCGCAAAGTCTGGTAATTGTAAAGGCAATCACCATAAGTTCAGGACGTGATATAGTTTTGATCTCTATCCCCTTCTCTTGAGACTGAGTGTTACACCACTCTAGTCGGAGACTAGCGATAGACTGGCCACCTGCCCTAGTCTTGAACAGACTCAAGTGTTCGCCTCTCTTGGGAAAACCAGTGAGAAAGTAGATATCTGCTAGCTCCATCTCAAGCTGGTGCCCTCCAATATAAAAACACTGGTCCTGAACGTTCCATCTTTCTGCCAGCCACTCTAGAAAGCTCACTTGGGCCCTCATGCTAGGTATGGCCCAGTATTTATAAAGGCCGCATGCCTGCAAAGCATCAATTGACGGTTGATGATTAATGGCGGCCAAATCAACATCTTCGTGCTCTCTCTCGCGCCAATCAAGCACGGTGAACAATCTACATGCCATGAAACATCCATTAGATTCCATAAAATCAAAAAAATTTGGTCCATTTTGGAGAATTTAGGTTTTAAAAATTCGTTGCGCGGGGTACGCACCCCGCCTTTACGAACAGAGCGTGGGTATGCAGGGTCCCTGAAGGCAGGGTGCGTGCCCCTGACATTTTTCCAACTGAGAAAATGTCGGGGTATGCGGGTCCCTAGTGTGGTGCCTCCGTACCCCGAGAGGCGGTTTTTGAAACCACAAACCTCCCAAAAATGAAATCTAGGGCCTAAAAAAGAATTCTAAATGGATGAAATTGAAGAGGAGGATGTTGTAGATTACCTGGAAGAGATGGCGTTCGATTTGAACGGTCGGATTCTCCGCAATGTCCACAGGAAGTTTCTTTCCAAAAGCCCTTTTTCTCTCCTCAAATAGTAAAATGGTAAAAATAAATTGGTAAAAGCCCTTTTTATAGGTTTTTTGGGTAAATAAATGGTAAATTTGTTTATTTTCACCATGAAAAGGTATTTTTCAAAGTATTTTTATCTATCTTCAACAGGTATGAGTAATGTGTTGGTTTTTGTGCAGGATAAAGGATTTTCAGGGAAAATTGTCATTTTTTACAAACAAAAACATCAAAGTCATCTTTAAGCTCTTTTCTGACTCCTAAAATGTGAAAAGATTGCCGAGTTTTCTTTTTAGCTCGTTAAAACAGAATTAAAAAGGCGGTCCTCTTATAGCCCTTTTCTAACCGTAAAAACATGAAAAGATTGTCGGATTTTTGTCGTTTCAAATTCGATATTGGAAATAAAACGACGTGTCCTTGATCGCTTTCTACTTTTCAGATCAGAGACACTAATCATGAAAGTACTCCTTGGTCGTAAAGATCAAGCGGTTCTCTCAAGTATTATTTTATACTTTTTCGGGCTTGGGAGACACAAATTTACGAAAAAGGTCAACCCTGGAGTCTTCTTAAGTTTTTCAGACTCTCTAAAATTGAAAAACGCCGAGTTTCTCCTATACTGGACTCGTTAAATTTTCACAGTAAAGGACCTGTTCGATTACAAACAGGAACGGACCACTCCTTCTTAGGGTTCGAATCTAAACTAAGTTGGAATCATCCGAAGGATGAGCTTATAATCAAGCAAATGTTATCCTCCTCAAGCTTGTAAAAAATAAAGAGGTACTTGCCAGAAATGGTGGGGGAAAAGAGAGGAAAATGAGCCTATTTGTTATACTTTGTCTCGGAAAAACCTATCACCACTCTTGAACACGACACTTTTATTCACCTGGGTTGGGAAATCCTTTGCCTATCAGTTGATCAAACCACATTGAAAGTCTTCAGCCGGTTTCCGGGTATTAACTTTGGGTCAATTGTCACCAAGCCATCTGTTGTGTCGTAATGTGTTCAAGAGGTCACTGCCAATAAACCATTCATCTGCAAAATATTTTTCATCCATCTTTACCATCCCTGAGTCAGTCCTTACAGCTAAATTTCTTCAACTTGATCTATGATTTCGTGTTGTGGGCTTGCCTACGACGGATCACTTTCTATAGACATCAACACATTATCTAGAAAGATGATCTAGGAATCATCAGTACCTTGAAATCTGCATGCCTCAATGGCAGGTTTCTCGCCTTTGATGATAGGTTACATCAATGACCTTCGATCAAGGGATTCTGTGACATGTTCGACATCAACACATTCATTCACATCTCATAGATTGTACTGGGTACTTTGAGAACCATTGACATCACTAGTGGTCTCTCTCACACTTGTTAACAGTTTACATCATTGACTGGTAATCAAGTGGTTTCTACCATGTTTGACATCAACTCATTTATTCGCATGGATAGAATCGTACTATTTCGGGAAGCAGAAATGAAGACCCTGGATCTAGTTTCCACCATCCAGTCTGCGAGGGGTTTTGTATTCATTATACAGTAGACTAATTATAAATAGATGGCTACGTCCATACTGTGTCTACATGTGTCTATGATTATGATGTATTGCGAAATCATTCCTATATCAGAGCAGTAGTTAGTTTGTTAGTTAATTTTTGGATCTGAGTATGGGAATGCCTACCTCAGCGATGATATGATCTCATATATGTATTTTGTGTTGAATATTTGCAGGTTCTGACTGGGCTCTCCACAAGATAATCCTCGAAATGATAAAGTGATTCACCCTTCCTAGATGATATAAAACCATGATCTACTACAGACCTCTCACTTTAGGGGGCAATCTGTTACACTAAAATTTGTCACCATGACTATTTGCAGTTAGTATGGCTCCATCAATATCCATACTGTTCTCCTTGGCAAGTCTTATACCTCTGCTCCTCATGTAAAACTCCAAGAAAGAGAGAAAGCCTTTAAAAAATCAATATAACTCTGGTTCTGCACTTTCTCTTACTCTTACCTGCGTGCCTACACCTCAAGTACATAATACCTGCATACTTATACGCTCTGTCTGTAAAGGGGTGGGTGCATACCCCTGTAAATGTCAAAAGGTGCAAGTTTTACTTCAAAAAACTTACTTGCGGCCGATTCTAGAGCATTCTAGAAGATGGTTTGACGTGGATTGAGCACCTCCAGATGGTTCATGCCATGGAAAATTTTAGGGGCTAATGTTCGCCCAGTGGGCTAATTTTCCTTGATTTTTCAAAAAAAAGATTCGCCAATTACCAATTTTTATAAAAGACGATTCGCCCAAATTTTAAAATATAAAATTATTTTACCTCAAAAATCGCCAACATTATATAGAGACTATATATAAAATCATTATAGATTTGAATAATTTTACAACTATATCAATACACATTTTATAGTTTGCATATTAGGGATTACTGAGATTCGCCAATGTTTTTAAACTTCAAGAAAATTTTCCATCCTTAAAATTTTCCTTGGTTCATGCATCCCAATGAAAGAGGAACTTATCCCATGAAGAGGGGAGCTATCCCTTTGAAAGAGGGGCTTATCCCATTGATGGTGGACCTGTTTAACTTCCTCCAAAGCATTATAAATACAGGCATTGGGCCAGAGGCAAGGGAGGTTGAAAGCTGAACATTCCTAAGGGTAGATGCTGCTGAAATTAGGACTCCCTTATAGAGCTTGAGAGGAGAGAGCACATTCCTTTCTTAGCTTCATTTGGAAGTGGGTGAGCTGATCAAAGTAGAGGAGAACTCTTGGTGGACCCTGGGAGGGACCTGCACAACACCAAGGCATTGGTTGTAAGGTTTCTTTTGTTTCCAATTAATACAAATAAGTTCATTTTTCTCAACAAGTTGTTATATATAATTTGTTTCATAAACTCCTTGGTCTTTATGATGAATATGTTTTATTATATGAGTTATTCAGGTGCTATGTAATCGTTTTCTTGTTTGTGTATGCAGGCTTCAAGGAGAGGAGCTCATCTGGATCGAAGAGGCTTGGCTGCTACAAACAACGTTGGACTAAAGGTAAGCCTTAAACACCTGGTTGCTTTTATTTTAAATGCATATTTAGGGAAAGATAGTGCTTGATTGTTTTGTTTGTCACTAGAAATGCCTTAGTTTCTAGGGAGGTCGGTTTTTTCCGCAAAATTGACTCTTTCCGCATCACAGCTGGAGTATCATGGTAGCAATTCACATGATGAAGATACATGATGGGGTCGACACGATATGTTGCAATGAGCATGTAACTCGAGTTGGAGGGACCAACCTTCCACGGTGGGACAACATGTGGGGATTGCAATGGAGGTGGTTGATTATCATGGATTGAGGAGACTTTCTAATTCATAGACACATGAACCTTTATGGTTTGTGCGTTGGCAGAGCAGAGGTGGGCAGCATGGACATTTTGGATGTTGGAGCTAGTGACACTTTGCAATATCGTATGATGGTGTTGTCGAGGACGACAACCATTTAGAGTGGGGGAGTATGTCAAGCCCATAAGTTGGTGGTTGGCATATGATGAGTTGGGTGGATGCGCTCCTGTTAAACACGATGAGTCGAATAGTGCAAAGAGTCAATGAGTGGGCAAGTTGGTTGCGATGAAAGGTTGCGACGATGGGACGAGTTGGGGCGGTCAGTTAAAGGTGCCCAGGGCATGAGCACGACGAGCCAACGGAGGTCGAAAAACTGAAATTCGGCTAAGTGTGTGAACTTGGCGAAGGGGAACTTATATCACACATGTGGACCTAGCGGGGTAGCGACATGGGCGATCTGACGTTATGTTGGGGCGCGTTTGGTTGAATGGGCAGGTCATCCTGAGCAGGCTGACCCATGAACTATCCACAGTGGGGCATATATATAGGCGAACGTTTGGATAGAGAAAGAAACAAGTTTTGAAGTTCATAAGTGTGAGCTCAAGAAGAGGATGAGCCAAAGGGTGGACGTGGAGAAGGTGCAGGCGGCTCTTGACTGAAGCACTGAACCGAGGAGATGAAGTTGCAGAAACAGGTGGTTGAATAGTCAAGTGAACGACTAACCGAACGAGTTTTTGAATGAAGGATTCCGAATAGGCGATCGAACGACTTTCTGAACGGAGGTTTTGAAGGGGCGTCTGAACGACTTTCTGAATGGATCTCTGAACAAGCGGCTGAATGGTTGTTTGAACTATCAGGTGAATGGCTGGTGGAATGAATTGCTGAACGAAGCTTCTGAACGATGTGTTGAATGACTGTTCGAAAGAAGTCCTGAACGACTGTTCGAACAAGGTCCTGAAAGACTGTTCGAAAGAAGTCTTGAATGACTATTAGAATGAGGTCTTGAACGACTATTTGAACGAAGTCCCGAACGACTGTTCGAATGAGGTCCTGAACGACTATTCAAACGAGGTTATGCACGACTGTTCTGAATGAGTTGTTGGACGAGTTCTTGAACGGGTTTCTCAACGAGGTTCCGAATGAGTTGTTGAACGAGTTGCTGAACGATGTTATGAACGGATTTCTGAACGAGTTTGTTGAACAGTGTGACGGGCAGTAGAATTGGTGGGTGCTCCGAACGGTGGTTCTAGGAAACCTGCACAGTGTAGGCCAAGTTGTACATTTTGACAGAAATTGCTGAAGATAAGTTAGGGTTCTCTCAGAAAGACTGTAATTGCATTTTATGAAAGATTATTTTCATTGTGGGTAGACTCATATTCAGGGAGTTGCCCCTCCCGTTAATTATTTGTTATGCATATGTGGAAATGGAAATAATGATGAAAGAAGAATAATTGAATGTTTCTGATGTGTATATGAATATTATATTTAGAAAAGTAAAAAATAAACTAACTATGGAATGTTAGGTGTAGTCCACACTTTTGAGTATTGTTAAAAAGAAAATGGGTGGTGGTGCCTTACCCCCTTTGTGCGGTTGAAAGACTACCGCCAGGGTAGGGGCGTGACAAAAGGTGTTGAGTAGCATGGTGTGTAAACGCTACGAGTAAGGGTTTGATTGTTTTCATAGGTTTCCATTCAATAGGTTAAATATATATGTTGTCCCGTTAATTTCAGATATTGGAATCGTCTTGATTTATTGCGTTAAGGGGTGAATTTTGTGTTTGACAAAAAGTTTTTTTTTTTTTTAATTAAAAAGATTAAATATTTAATTTGTTTAAAAACCGCCGGTTCTAACTAAATAAAAATATATAAATTCTTTGATAAGAGCCGGACTCTATATCTTTGGACGATTCTACCATCCCGTTCTATTCCAGAGGAGGAACAATATATGACAGTATTGGGCACGACCGGCTGCCGGAGGTGGATTCAGATGATGGAAATTATTCCTGAAACTATGCAGAATCCAATTTAGTTGTATCCATCTCCTCCAAATTGAAATGTATGAGATGTATGAATCACTAATATATTATATCCCCGGTATACTATTCATGCGATTGAGAAAGTGTAACTGTGATTGAGACTTGAGAGAGTGGGACTATTTTATGTGTTTTTTTTTTCAAATTTGATTTTTGTCGTAATGTTAATTTTTAATTATTTAAATTGCACCTTTGAATATTAATAATTAAAGTTTGGGCTATTTTAAGTTTTCAATGGAGTTATTTTTTTTGGTTTAAATTATGGTTTTTATTACTTAAACTGCTTTTTTTACACTATATGAATTTAGGACTTAAATTTGTGATTTCAAAGTTAACAAATTTAATTACAAAAGCTACAAAATGTATAATTGGTAAATTATAACATTAAAAAAACATATGAAATAAATTTTATTATATTATTGTATATTGAATTTTTATTATTAAATTAATATTTTTGTTTGTTTGTTAAGTAATGTAAGTCTAAACATGATATGACTAGCATAGTGTGGTTTAATCTCAATCAAGGAGTATTTATCTCATCAAAATTATCCTAATCATATTGGTTTAGGCTACACCACCTCTTAGCATGGTTGCAGTTTTGCTAGTGTTTGAACCTGTGACCTCTTTACGAGAGTGCCTTAATGTGTAGTGTTTGAACCTGTGACCTTTTCACAAGAGTGCCTTAATGTAAGTCCTCAGATGATTAACACACCTAACGAACCTTTCATAACATGGAAGAGAGGCATCTAATCTAATTTGTCCATATCATTTGGGGATCACACCCACTTTGGGCCACATCAGTACTTAACATGACAAAATTTTGCCCATCAAACTTTAAAAAAATGACATTTTTACCATAAAATACTTCAGAATAACACCTTATCAAAATATAAATAATTTTTTAATATATTATCTCATCTTTAATTAATTATTACTATATACAAAATTTTAGAATATTATATCATATTTACTTAATTATTACTATTTAGTTTTATAGCATTTATTAATTATTAAAACAATATGGTTTTACGAGTATGTATTATTTCAATCCACTTTTTCAATAGCATGAATGTGAACATCCATTCACATAATGATTCTCCGAAAACCATTAACTTTACAAACAATTAAATTTGAAAAAACATATATATAGCTTCAAATAAAATATTAAACTTTGAAAAGACAACATGCGTTTCTAGTGCGAGTTTATACTTGACACTGAATGTGTTGAGTAGCGTGGTCTGTAAACGCTACGAGTAAGGATTTGATTGTTTTGATAGGTTGCCATTCAATAGCTTAAATCTATATGTTGTCCCGTTAATTTCAGATGTTGGAATCGTCTTGATTTATTGCGTTAAGGGGGTAAATCACGTTAAGGGGTGAATTTTGTGTTTGACCTGAGTTTTTTTTGAAAAAAAATAAAAATTTCTTTAATTTCTTTAAAAAATGTCAATTCTAACCAAATAAAAATATATAAATAAATAAACAAAATATAATTAATATTAGAACCATCTTTACCATTGTTGAAATCCTCGGGCTGTACAATGGAGTTGATGGGCCAAATAGGCTTTGTCTGTGGTCATGTGCAGGTGATGAATATGACCTAGGCCAAGGTGTTGATGGAGCCCGCGTTGAGTGTTTTGGTTAGTGTTTTGGTTTGGAATAAATTTTTCGAATGGAGTGGGGTTTTCTTTTAAGGATTTTTAACTCTTAGTCTAAGGTTTTTGGGACATATTTATTGGTTAAATTTGAACGATGATGTTTAAGCTATTAGAATATTTAATTTTTAAAGATGTTATTTTTATTTATATATTTAAAAATATATTTTAAATAACCAATAAATCATAATATAATTAAAAAGTTATAGTAAGTTTCTAAAATTTAAATAGTTATACAATTCTTTCTTTTGAAAACTTATATAATCAAATTAACTTATTAAAAAATAAAATAATTTGACTTGGTTTGAGTTTATAATATTTCAAGGTGGAATCCTATCTTGCTTTAATGGCTTTTTTAATTAAAAAATTCAAAATCAGAATTACTAGTGTAGAGGTTGAAAAAATTAAGGAATGTGTTTAATAGATTTTCTAATTAAAAAATTCAAAATCAAAATTACTTATATAGAACTTGAAAAAAAATTAATTAATATATTAAAAAATTAAGTAATATGTTAGTAAACTACTTAGTGTTGAATGGAATTTTCCAATTCCACTTAACATTTTGTAAGTTTCACAAAGAAATGATTTATAATTCCAACTTCTTGCCATATTCATCTTGGACTTTTTGTACGAATATTGTCAAAGTTTTTGAAGTGCTCTCTCCACAAGGTATGTGAACTTTTTGTACGAATATTGTCAAAGTTTTTGAAGTGCTCTCTCCACATGGTATGTGAGGGAAGATTTGACACGTGGATCATGGAAATGGATGTTGATGGATGATGGATATTGTCATACAATTATTTGAAATTGTTGATGATGTAGTATTTTACATTTATATTTCATGAAATATTTAAGTGATAAACTTGTTTATCTCATTAATAAAAGTTATATTTTTTAATAAAAATATTTATTTTGAAAAATAAAAATTAATGAAATTATAATTAATATAAATCTGGTTTAGTTTTTAAAAATTATTTATTTTGAAAAATAAAAATTAGTGAAATTATAATTAATATAAATTTATTTTAGTTTTAAATTTATTATTATTTATCAATTTTTTTAAAATATAAATTTTTTATTAGTATAAATATTTTAAAAAAATCATTCTGGGAAATTTTATTCTTCTCAATATTGGTAAATCGGAGGGAAGATAGATCATACACCTTTTTAGGATATTATTTTAAATTTGAAGTGTGATATTTTTCCCAAACCATGAAATATATTAGCTTTGTTTTCCTTTTTATATATATATAATTAAAACAAATATATTTTAATGTTTTTTTTTTTCTCCGTAAATGCTAATTCTATTAAAGAAAAATAAAAATATATACAAAGAGGTTAGAACCTCTGAGGAGGCCACGGCCATTCCTCTACCAAAAACTCAGAGACCTTACAGTTCAGGCTTAATGCCGAATTTACAAAACATACTACAAAATTCTTGGTTCGGGCACTGACATACTTAAAAAGATTACCCAGACTGAGTTCATCATGCCCTACATTGACCACAAAAATTAAGAAGCAACTAACATAACCATTTCTATAACAGAAAACAGAGACTGGAATGACATTGGCCCCTCTCCGTAGCCAGAGTATGGACCAGACAGAGACATCTATCCTCAGAATTGACGACACATACCCAAAATTGCTTAGACCACCTAGCAGAGAGGAAACAGTTCTAATCAGCATGCTTTGAAGAATCTGGCATTTTCGCTTCCGCCTGACTGGAAGAAGCGACCCAGGTCACAAACCCACTGTCATCATAAACAGGTTCGCCACCATCAGGAGTGGTCACCAAATTTAAAACACTGCCTGCCCACTGAGTTGGGCCGCAAGGCACAATATCACTTTGAGCCGGATCCACGGGTTGTTGTGGCACCTCCGAGACATGGCCACCTTCTTGCTGGTTATCAGCCTGGAACACCATCCCTGTCAGGTCCCCGAGAAGCACACTGTCTCCCTGAGATTGAGAGGGGGTAGTTGTAGCCGAACTAACCTGGTTACTGTCTTCCTCCGCGAGAACGATAGTAAGGCTTGCTGTCAAAACAGGCCTATTAAGCCGGCTTTGGAAAGTGAATCTGGCGGTTTGGAATGAACTATTCGGAATGGGCCTGGCTTGTTCCAGAGGCGGAGAAGAGGGGGAAGCAGAGGCAATAGGGATGACATTTTGAGGAACAGGGCGAGAAGGTTGGCCTCTATTCCCTGTATGACTGCCTCTGCGAGGAACACCGCGGCGTCGAGGCATCCTCAGAAGCACAAATTGACGAGCAGAGAGATTGAAACAGAGTAGATCTATTACCTGAGGAACGCAAACAGCTTCGAGGAATTTACAGAGCCACGCTAACAGCCAGATTCGGAACACTAGACAGAGGTTCTGAGGCAGCTCTGCTGCGCTATGAATCGCTCCACTGACTGAAACAGGCGTGATGAGCCGATCCATGCCAATATACCAAATTCTTTGCCGCTCACGCATGCCTGCATTAACGCTGGACTGCAAAACCAACATTCGAGACTGCATAGAATTGAATTCACTTACACTTAAACTCTGTTTCCCACCTGCTACGCGTACATTACCAATGTTCCACCTGCCGTCTGCCAGGCCAGGTGCCTGAGTTAAGCGGCTTGTCATTAATATGACTTGATACCACCCGCCTCCGGGTAAATATATTTTAATGTTAATTATCATAAAATATTTCAATGTATATAGAGAAGAAGTAAATGAAAAACCAATATAGATTCATCTTAACCACAGATTTAGCAAGATTTTAGAGGGATAAAATCTCTTTAGTTGCAAACATTTTTTATGGTGGAAAACTTACAAAAATTACATAAATGATGGTTAAGATGAAAATCTCTCTCTCTCTCTCTCTCTCTCTCTATCTATCTATCTATCTATCTATCTATATATATATATATATATATATATATATATATATATATATATATATATATATATATATATATATTAAATTGTATTTTTGAATGTATAAATGGATAAATTGCTTGAATATATGGAAAAAAAAACTTAAATTGGCAATTGCAACAAATATTGGCTATATTCGAAATTAAACCTTAATAAAATTATCAAAATGTAAAATAATGATGCTTGAAATACTCTCTCTCTCTCTCTCTCTATATATATATATACATTTTATTATTATTATGTTAAACCATGGTTGACATTGAAATACGTTACTTAACATGATTATTGGGATATTTTATTTATGTATTGTATTGTCCATGTTAAAGATTTTTATTTTATTAATATATTTTTAAATACATATCAATATTACCTTGAATATTTTTATTTCAATTACTTTTTCACTTTGCACATTAAAATGTTTTATTGTCCCCGGATGCGGGTGACCATTAATGCGATAATGGTGAGGAGACGGGACGACGGCGGTTGGGCTGGCCACTTGGCCCTCAGCAGTCTTCCCAAGACCAGAATCAATAATCCCCAGGGTACCTTGCAAGCGACATTAAATGCCCGCTCCAGGTGAGGCGGAGCCATGTCCTGTTTAACCATGGCGTCCGATCACAATCCAGGCATTCTACCCCTGTTCCATTGCGCTTGCCCTCCACAGGCAGCAGAGCCTATTAAGAGAATCGTCACAGGGCGACGCTACTGGATTTTTTGTTGTTTTGATTTGGGCAATGGTTACCACCATTCCCAAACAATTCTCTGCGATTCAGCTCCTCTCCTCCATCATTCTGATTCAACTATGCAAAATTCCCCTGATTATTCCCCTTCAGCTTGCCTTGACTCTTTCTATGCTCCTCTTACCACCATGGTTCGCCACTGTATGCTTAGCAGACACGACAGCAAGCGCAGTGGTAGCTCTCGGTCTCAGGTTTGGCAACAAAATACTTCGGACTCCCCGACTTCCTCGACGGAAAATCCCCACTATCCGAACACCAGAAGCAAATGAGGGAGAGCAGGCCTCCACCTCTTTGTTTGCAATGAGGCGGTTGTGCGCACTGCTCCCTTCCCTCTGCCCCTGCACTAGGTCCCCCATACCATGCAATTCTGGTTCTGCAGCTCTCTGAACCGCCCGGTCATTGTCGCCACTATCTCCATCTCCATTTCTGAAGAAGCTGAGCAGAACATCCCTATGACCATATCCATGGAGGAGACACACAGAGCTGGTCCAAGTCGAAACAGAGGCAACGACGAAGAACAAGGTGGTGATGATGGTTGGAATAGAATGCTTGGGAAGACTGTTGATGGCTGCTCGCATGAGGACTTGGGCATGCAGAGCGACACGCAGCTAGTGGATAGCCTCATGGCGGACACGTTGGGCCCACAGCTGGAAGCCGACAGCAAGGAAAGTGCTCAGCAGGCGGTGGGCAATGCTGAGTCGGACAACCCTGATGATTGGGCTTGCCCGATTGTGGAGGAACCCGCCACGGAGGAATTCGTTGCGCAAATCGCGTCTGCCAGGTGGCACTTCACCTAGTTCTTGGTCTTTTCTGTCTTGTTTTGTCCAAGTTGGTGGTCCAGTGCGGACGGTCTGTTGATTTTTTGGTTTTCTTCAAAAAACTGTGGGTTTGCTATGGTGTCTTTTTGTATCTCTTCCTCTCTTTCAGACTGGTTTCCCCTCTGTTGGGGCAGTCTCAGATCTTGTTAATGACAACATGCTGATTCAAGCCGAGTCCCTTTCTGGCCAGGACACTCTGTAAATATTTTTTCTTTTTTAATAGATTACTCTTACTCAGAAAAAAAATAAAAAAATATTGTAGTTCACATACATACATATATGTTTATGTTTTTTTCTAAAATTAGTATTAAAATAAAGTAGCTAATATGGATATTAAAATGGTTTATTTAATTATCAATTTGAAATATGAAAATATAAGAAATATCGATTTTATTTATTTTATCTTATTTTATATGGACATGGGAATATTTTGTTTTTAATTGAGAGTAAGAATAAAATATGTTTATTATATCTCCTTGGCTTACAATATCAACCATCCTTACAATATCAACAATCCAAAACACATGAGAGTGGTACTACGTTTCATAATATTTTTATCACTGATACTATTTTTTAATTTAAATAATACTTTATTTTTATTTTGACACTTGTTACTGGGCATAAAAATTAATTAACCTCTTGCTCAAAATTAGAAATATATATATATATATATATATATATATATATGCTTTAAAAAGAAAAAACTTGTGTGTATATTATAAAGCATAAATTTAATGATTAAAACATTTTAGTGTGTTGCCATTCTACATTTTGGTTCTTTATCAAGATTTAAAGTAGATTTTTTGAAATTGTAAATTCATGTTAAAGACAATCTATTTCACTAGTGAGATTTTAGAGACATTAGTTCTATTTATGGATTTTAATTTAAATAATTAAAATTATAGTAGAAATATAATGAATGCTTAAGTTTCTATCCTAACTTAAATATAGTGAATATACACTACAAAGAGTTGAATGAAAGAGATAAATAGTTAAAGTAATTATACACTCATAATTTCAATTCTGAATATTGAACAAATTTCAATGAATATCATATATATATTTTAATTTTTTACAATTTTATACATCATCTACCTAGCAATCTAAGAAATAAATTAATCTTTTACAAAGATAATATAATAAATTTCACAAAATAAAATTCTATTAGTATGAATTCATATTCGTTATAAAATTATTCTGATCAAATATACAAATTAAAACTAAAGTGTCCCTAAACTACATTATTATATTTTATAGTTTCATTTTTTCATAAAATGACCAACACTCCTTCATAAACAATAAAATTAAATTAATTCTTCATCCCAATGAATGAGAATAAAAAAAAATTGTCCCCAAACTACAGCATTCGAGTTTATAGTTTCATTTTCACCTAAAATGACCAACATTGTTTCATGCACAATAAAATTAAATTATTTCAACATCCGAATGAAGATGATTTTTTTTTTACGATTTAATTTTAAATTTTATGATTTAGGATTTATCATTTTAATGGAAATTTTAACATCATTTCTCAATTATCATTTTTTTTAATAGAAAATAGAGTGGTGATCAAATAAAAAAATATAGATTAGTTTTTATTTTATAAAAGTGGTTCTATAAAAAATCATAACATTACAATAATTTTCCTAATAAATCCTCGCACTAATTATTATCGAAATTTTAATAACATTATCGATAAACAGGTCTTATTTTCTTTCTCAAGACTTATCAAAAATCATTTATAACTGTTCATAACCCTTCAAATATATTATAGTTGTTTGAAGAAGTAGATAATATAGAAAATTTGTAATATTGACCATTCATTAAAAAAATTCAAAATGATATTATTTCTTGACTTTGAAAAATAATGTTAAAAACAAATCACCGAATATTTTTGAAGGAAGTCAATTGTTACATATTATTTCATGAGTAATTTCTCCTCAAGATATATTTAATAATACCTTGAGGGAAACTATTAAGAATTAAATTAATTATTAATAAAATATCTCATTTCTCGATCAACATTAACAATTACATATACATATAGAAATATAACACAATGACTATAATATCCACAAACATTGCCATCCAAATCCTTAGAAATAAACACACAAATCACTCACAAACAATGCAAAGCATCTAAGAATTAAAGAAGAGAATGATAAGGCCCATTTAGGAAAATGCAACATAATGTAAACCCACAAAAACACTTTTTAACAATTGTCAAACACAAGAAAAGAAAAACATGATGATGTAAAACCACAATTGAGCTTTTTATCAATGACGAAATGTAGAAAAATCAAAATATGATTTAAAGCCACATGATCACCACAAATGTTTTCAACAACGACCTAATGTAGAAAAAGCTCCTACAAGATTTGTGTATAGAGGCCAAATTCAAATTTATGAGCTTAGCATTCTCAATCCAAGTCAAACTAAGATTTTATCTACATGTAGTCAATTTAAGTCCTCAAACAAAGATATAATAATAAACATATAAATATCAAAGTATGACATTTATCTCAAACACATACATAATAATGATAATGTCTAAATGTCACATTATTGTCCCCAATTGGAATTAGCGTATATCTATCTAACTTCGGGTCTATCATAGGTGGAAAGAGATCAAATCCCTTGAGATGCAAACCTTTCCTAAAATTCTACACTCCAAAAATAAATTTTTCACATCTAGAAATTTGATCCCTCACAACCCTAAAATCTTATCTTTTGTATATATTCCATTGCATTACCTAAGACCCATTGGGTCACTCTGGAGATGTATCCCAATCTACCTATATTTCTTAAAATAAAGAAATTAGTCTCTGAAAGTGAAATAAAGCATTAGGAAATGTATTTTTATGATAAAAAATGGTGGCACATTTCTAAATTACATATTTATAGTGACGATGGTGGTGTGAATGGGTACTTTGAAGTAGCGTGGCCTGTAAACGCTATAAGGATCATTATATATGACTATTTTATCCAAGTTCTTTGTGATGAATTTTCTATTTTAAATAAATTTGAGGCAATTCAAGCATAGATTCTACATCCTTTACGTTTATTTTTTAATTATGTAGCTATGAATGGAGACATGCTATTTTTTTTTAGAGCTTCTTCATTATATAAATGAGAGAAGTTACCTAAGTCTAGGGCAGGGAAGAGAAGAGAGAATCTAGTCACAAAGAAACATGCTGCTTTCATTTTTAAAATATATATATGGACATTTCAAGATGCAGTCTCGTCTCCATGCGATAAATATGACCTTCACAATATATTTAATGTCATTCAACATTAACATTGTCTTTCTTGGATCACACATGGACTGCATCTTGACTTCCCCAATGGAGCGGAATGGAGATGTGCTCCAATCTAATTGCATTGATAAAATATAGATAAAATGAGAAATGAATTATGTAATACATTGTATCACAAATGGGCTAATATTATTTTAATATTAATGTGGTGTTGAAATTCCCTCCGAATATACAATTAGTACCAAATTCAAAATATTTATGACCCATGAGGGAGTTCCAACAATCTTTCTCCTCTCTAAAATATATATATATATATATATATATATATATATATATATATATATATATATATATATATATATATATATATATATATATATCATAGCACATATCTCATATCTGATTTGTGGAGATATTCAAGAAGGAGGTGGCTATCTAATGTGTCATTTTGAGAGAATTTAGAAGTTGAAGTTGGAAGGGATCTCATAAAGTGAACAAACCACTTGAGGTCCCTCTGGAGCTGACAAAGGAGATAACATTGTTGTTCCATATTTTGTGATTCCTTAATAAGATATTCGATTACTCCATTCTCGTCTCCCAGAGAAGGGCCACTCTAGGTTATAACTTTTTTATTTTTCAGAGGTACAATGCTATATTATCAATATTGTCATGTAACTTGTGGGAACTAAACCAGGTGGGGAGAATTCCTTTCCTTCATCCCAATCACTCAGGATAACATTTTATTTTTTGAATTGAGACAATTATATTATTTCAACAAAGCAAATGTTACATCCCTTTCCATACGTATCTCTTTGGGGTGCATTTTTCCGTACCACTCACCCAAGAGTTCCTGTCACTTATAAACATACATAAAATCCATGTTACATAACCCCATACTAATTGACTACAGATTAATTATTAACACTATATAGTTATAATGGAAGACAAAACTCAATGAATGAACCTGCAACTCACATGTGAGACAAGGTACACTTGGAGGCTACCAAAACAACATTGTCAATTCCTCATTGAATAAAAAATTAATGTTACATGCATTTATATAATTACATTGAGTTAGGGAGATCAAACCAACTCTTGGAAAATAGGATCTAAGTCCTAAATAAAAACACAATCAAAACAACCTAACAAATACTTTCTTCATTATTTCCAAGTCTCCCCTTTAATGGAGAAAGGATTCATTTCCACACCTAATATCTCCCTAAACAACTACCATCTCATCTTCCCAAGAGGTTTAGTGAAAATGTTAGTAGAATTCTCACAAGTATCATAATATTTAAGAAAAACATATTTGGATTGTATCTTCTCTCTAAAAAAATGAAACCGAGCATCAACATGCTTTGTTCTTGCATGATAAACTGGATTATTCTCCAACTTGAGCTTTGGTTATCACATTTGATAATTGTAGCCTTCTTTTGCTCTTCTCTAACATCTTGAATAACTGTCCTCAACCAAAAAAATTGAGAATTTGTTGCACACAAAGCTTCATACTCTTCCTCAGTGGATGAAAAAGATATAATAGGTTGCTTCTTACTACTTGATGAAACAATCCCACATCTAATGCTAAAAGCATAACCTGTAGTAGATCTCCTATCATCCGAATTGCCATCCTAATCTGAGTATGAGTAACATGTCATGTAAACATCATATGAATCAATATACTTAATGCCATAATTAATTGTTCCTTTAAGATACTCGAGTACACTTTTCACTGTTTTCCAATGGATGTCTATAGGTCTTGTCATAAACTGACTTAGCACACTAACAAAGTATGCTATATTAGGTCTGGTTGTAGTAAGGTAATTCAAGCTTCCAACTAGTTTCCTATACAATGTAGCATCTACCTTCTTTGAGCCATCATCAATGTGAAGCTTCACATTCTATTGCATTAGAACAAAAGAAACTTTACACTGATCCATTTTAAACTTCCCAAGCAATTATCTGACAAACTTACCCTGAGAAACAAAATTCTGACCAACTTCTCTCTAAACTTCAATTCTTAGACAATAATGTAGGTCTCCAAGATCTTTCATCTCAAATACTTGTGACTTATGTGCCTTAATTCCATCAAATAGTTCACCAGAATTCTTTGTAATAATTAAATCATCAACATGCAAGGAAATTTGTACAACATGCTCCTTTTAATCAAATTTGGTATACAAATTCCGGTCATTTTGGCTCCTCATAAAACCTTGTTGAATAAATAAGGAATCAATATTCTCATACCATGACCTAGGTGCCTTGTTCGACCCATACAAAGCTTTCTTTAATCTCCACATTATATGTTGTTGACCCTTTTTCTCAAACCCTTCAATTGGTGTCAAATACACCTCCTCTTTTAAATCACCATTCAGAAATGTAGATTTTACATCCAATTAGTGAATATCCCAATGATAATTTGTAGCTAATGAAATTAATAATCTAATAGTGTTCAACTTAGTACAACTGAAAATGTTTATGCATAGTCAATGCCCTCTTTTTGTGAGTAACCTTTTGTCACAAATATCTCCTTTAATTAAACATACGACCATTTTCTTTAAATTTGGGTTTGTACAACCATTTACATCCTATGGGCTCTTTTATCTTTAGGTAATTCTCTAAATTTCCAGATTTTATTTTTCATTATAGAGTCATATTATTCCTTCATTGCTTTTATCCACTCTTCATGTTCATTAGATTCATTAAAACTCATGGGTTCAATGACATTAAAACACTATTCATTAGGGCATATTCCTTATACCTTTCAGGTAGGTGAATCTATTGAGTAGATCTCCTTGGCACTTCAATGCCCTCATCCCTACTCTCTGAAGTTCCTTCTCCACCTCTAGACGTGCTCCAGATATTGGTAGTATCCATATTACTAGATTCTTCCTCAAACTTCTATTTCTCTTTGTCTTCAGTTTTTTTTTGTATTTTATTCAACTTTAGGAAGTATGTGCCACCTTTCATAGTTGTTATCCTTGTTGCTTTAATCTATTTACTTATGGAAAATTACATCTCTACTTGCAAATAATTTTCAAGTAGAGGGATCAAACATTTATAAGCTTTAAATTATGAACAATAACCTAAAAATATACATTTCATGGATTTCACATCAAGTTTCTTTCTATTCTCCTTTGGAATATGTGCAAATGCCTTACACCCAAATATCCTCAAATGATGAATTGTTGGTTTAAAACCATACAAGGCTTCAGGTCTTGAGATCAAGATACCTTGTTGGAATTCTACTATTTAAATAAATAACAGTTCTAATGGCCTCACCCCAAAAATAATTTGAGATATTCTTACCTTTAATCATTCTCTGTGAAAACTCCACCAACGTTCTGTTTTTTTTATTTATGCCACACAATTCTCTTGTGGAGTGTAGGTTACTATAAATTGATGTTCTATTCCATGATCTTTGTAGTACTTGATGAAGTTCCCCAACCTGTACTCTCCCCCTTGGCCCGAACAAAGGATTTTTATGAACTTATATGTTTGTTTCTTGTTAAAATTGGAAAATAGGGCCAAACTCCATGCGGGTGATCATATTTATGGCAGCTGATATTTTTCGTGGATCCCTCTCATCGAGAGGTGTGGGATTGATCTAAAGATCATCCAATTCCGACAAGTATTCATGGAGTTATGAATTTATTTGTGTCAGCCAACAAACTTATGGAGGCTCAGAAGCCTAATAGTCATGTCTATTCATCATCTATGTTTTAGTATAAATAGGAGAGGACTTGAACTCATTTGGGAGACACACTCTTTATGTGATCTCCTCATCCCCACGTCTTTGGGTTCTTTGGTGAAGGAGAGACAATAAGAGTACGTTGGGCTAAGTAGATGATTCCCTAGCCGCAGTAGATGATGCCCTGGCCATAGAAGCTGATGCCCTAGCCGCAGTTGGAAGGAGCCCTACCACTGGTCCTATTACGTAGAAAAAGTAGGTCTTTATACAGCCTTATATCCATAGTTGAATACGCTGCACAAAGGAGGGCTAAAGGTAGTCATAAGAGACCTCATCTATTCATTGTTGAGGAGCCCTAATCCGCTATCCTAGAAGGCTCCCATACGCAGTCCTAAAGGAAATAATAACCCACATTTAAGGGTGCCCTAGCCATAGCATTTAAGGTTGCCATAGGCCACAGTCAACAAGAGCTTTTATGCAGCAAAGGAGGCACGTATACACAATAAAGGAAGAGGCCTTATCCATTGTTATAAAGAGGCCTTATCTGTAGCATAGGGAGGGCTGATCAGCAGCCCTATACACAGTAATAGGGAGGCCCTGATATGTTGGTAGAAAGGAGACCAGATTTGCTGTTCAAGCCGCAGTCCAACTGTAAGTGCTAACCACAGCTGAAGTAAGGATTTTGTTATGCTTTAATCCGCAGTAGAAGGAACCATAATGAAGCATGAAACAAGAATAAGTTAAGGGACTATTTGAGCATCCCTTGTGCAACTGTGTGAAGGTGGTTTCTTCTTGTTATAAGGTCGAGTTAAAAGGAGTAGTGGAACAAACCTTTGGGGGTATCATTGGAAGAACACGTATAATGCTTATGCTGCTACGAGGAAATTGTGTGTTAGGTCGTAGGCCACAACAGCACAGTCAACATCTCGTATGATTATTTAAGGGCTCAGATCATTAGCATAAAACATGTAGCTGTCGTGTATAATACTATTGAGATCTCGAGCTATTAGATGGTTGTATGATATTGCTATAATGTGAGATGGACAAAGCTATTGTCATGGGTTAGTATGACTATGTTGAGAGTAAGTCAGATAACCAGGATGCAATATGGTGATAGTTGTAGCATGATGGGGCAACTAAGTGATGATGGATGTTGTATGATGAGTGTAACATAGAAGTCATTGAGTATAAATAAGTGATAAAGAGCAGCTTAATGAGTGGAGAAGTAGGAGAAGCAACATGAAGTGAATAGAATGGTCATGATAAGTGCAGCATGGTGCAACACGGAGAAGTGCAGCAAGTGGACAAGATTATACAACACTATGATAGGTGAAGGAGTCACCTTGGCGAATCAGTTGAAGAAACATGTCTTCAATTGATCTCATATAGATATAGAAATTCAAAGTGTTGACTTCTGTTGTAAATGTACTATTTCTCTCTCTCTTTCTCTGTTGAATTATTGAAGAACATAAAAGAAGAATAGATCAAGGGTTTCCCCACATTGGGGTTTGTCCCTGGCTGGTGCCACATCTTGTGTCCTCTTGTCTTGGCTTGTCTTCTGCGACTTACATTTATCTTCTATCTGCAGTTTACTTGAATGTTGATGTGATAGCTAACCATGAAAATTAAATAAATTTCTCTAGCATAGAGCATACCTAAAATTAACATGGTATCTAAGCTGAGGTGAAGACAATGCCCACGCAAGAGTGAAAGAGAAATCACCGCAGACCATTGGGAAAGGATAAAAGGATCAGTGGATTCCTCATCCCTCTTCAAATTCACCAAGGGTGAAGTCGAAATAGAGTATATTATCAGAATGGCACAGTGGAAGTTTCTGATGGCCTACCTAAAGATCACTTCATTGGGAAGTTCAGATCTAAGGGTGGAAGGAAAGGCGGATGCCTTGGTTGCAATAAGTTTGGCCATTATGCGAAGGAGTGTCTGAATGGAAGAGACACATCTCTTGATGAAGATAACAATCATTCTAGGGACATCTTCAATGATCAAAGGCATGACAGGTAATGCAAGTCATCAAGGAAATGGTTGACTCTTCAAAGAAAGCAAGGAACCCTAGGTATGAAGAATCGAATGTTGTTTTTGACAAGATAAAGAAGAATTATCTTGTATTGGCCCTGATTGTCGTGCTTCAAGGCACTTCATCAGATAGATGGGTGAGATGGAAACAATCGTGGGATCATACTTGGAGCCAATGCCACCTATCCCGAAAAGGGTGTAGGGAATGTTACCCCTCAATTGAATGAGGGTAACTCGATTCATTTACATAATCTCTTTCATGTACTTGATCGCAAGAAGAACTCGGCGTCCATTTCGGCAATGGAAGTCAAAGGTTAGAGGGTGGCACTCATCGATGGAAAGGTAAGAATTTTCAAAGATTTTTTTGAGTTCAGGGTTGTATCAAGTTGTAAGAAGTCCACTGGGGACCATGTGCATTGACACATAGCATCGGAGTTCTATGAGTCAGATGGTGGTAGGGATGCCTGAATTCAAAAAGAGCATGACAGTACATGTCTGAGATTGTTAAACACACATGGGCAACAATAGAATATGAAAGATAAAACATGAGAGTACAATTTTTATTAACAACTGATATACATTTATAGTACATATTGTGACCGTTGGATTCCACATCCCAAGGTCTCTTATACTCCTTTGTTTATTCGGCTTCCACACTAACCCATTGAGGATTAGGTGTCCAAGATTCCCCCCCTTAATCCGAACGGTTATGTATGAGTCCAAGAAGAGAGCTGTAATACAAAATGTGCAAAAATGCAGGGCAGCACTAGGATTAATGTGCTCTCTGAAATGTTGGTATAAAGGGCGGCGGTTTAAGGATGACCACCAACACTGAAACGCTTAGTGCAGTTCCTGGAATTCTTCCAAAACTGGCAAGAAGCTGAAGTCTTCTACTAGAGGAAGTTCTCCTATTATTTTGAAGAGGGAAACCTTCAACCATGAAAGGGAGGTCTCACCTCGTATAAAATGGAGAAATTCAACCTGAAAAGGGAAGTCTCAACCTGTGATGGTTTAAGGATGACCAACAACTCTGGAATGCTTAATGCAATTCCTGGAACTCTTCCAAAACTTGTAATAAGCTGAAGTCTTCTGCTAGAGTAAGTGTTCCTCAATTTTGTTCCTCGAATTCTTCCAAAACTGGCAAGAAGTTGAAGTCTTCTGCTAGAGGAAGTGTCCCAGATTACCAACTGAAGGCATGTTTAGGGGCATCTTTGTTTCTGGCTACAACTTTGAAACTAGTGTGGCAGGTTGTGGCTTAGGCTCGCTTGATGTGACTTTGAAGCTTGTAGATGACCATCATTCCCCCCCTGTTAGATACAAGGTGAGATGATGGAGAAAACTCAACTGCAAGATTGTTCAATACTTTGGAACAAGTTTTGACATGTGTTTCGAATATCTTATTTGATGTTGATGCCCAATGCCAAGAAGCGATCCATCCAAGATGAATCTTTGTTCTTGCAGGACATTTATTTCTGAAGCATTTGTGTGAGGAATGACTGGTTTTATGACAGTGCTTACATGGACGAAGATCAAAATAGTGATATTTCAAATGGCCAACTCAGTCACAGTGTTGGCATTTCACAATCTATTGTTGTTGTTGTTCTTGTTGTGGAAGAAGGGCAGAGTCTAGAACAGCTAGAGGTGAACTGTCATGAGGAGCAGGTTAACTGTCATGAATGAATCCAACACTCTGAAACTGAATGGGCTTTGAGTAGTCTGGAATATGAAAGGACAAGTCTTTCTCGTATCCAAGACCAGTTCTGTTCTTATTGTGGACAAGCTGTTCCCAAGGTCTGATGATGGGCTTGGGAAGTGCAAGTTGAACTTCTGCATCTGCATGTAACCTTACTGCTTTATGGGATACTAAATCTGAATGAACTGTAACATTATTGACTTGTTGTTGATGGGTGGTTGTCTTAATGTTCTGAATAAAAACAGGTTCAGAATAATGTATATTTTGATGTATCTCTTCTTGCTGTAGCTGTGAGTCAAGCTGCAAAAAAATGATCTTTTCCTGTGCATTATGCAGGCAGGTTTGAATGTCACAGAGAGCGTCTTTGTTGATGTTTACCATCCCATCATCATTGGACTGTATCAAAGTATTTAATAAATCTAATACATCATAAATTAAATCCATTTTGACTTACGAAAAAAAGAATACTGAAGAAACTCTGCCTTTTTTTTGTAAGCTAGAGAAAAAATGGAAATTAATAAAGTGGCTTGGATATAAGTAAAAATCTGCAGCGATGAGGCGATGCCTCTATAAAGAGACCAAACCATTATACAACTTGTTTGCAATTTTCTTCAACACTTCTTCACGATTCACGTATCTTTTACCACCATCTTTAAAGATTGCACAAAAATTAGCAATGGAATCAAAACCTCCACGCTAAATTTCAGCTCCTCAAATCAAATCCTTTGTCTCGAATCTTTGATGAATATATGCAAACTTCCAAAAACCTTATAGCCATGTGTTTCAAGACCTCCTGACTCAAAATTTTGAACAAACAAACACTAAATTGTACAGACTACTAATGCGCAATGAATATGTGGTCTCTGTATGTAGCTTAAACTGGAATTTAAGCTTCAAAGAGAGAGACTGAATCAATACTTCCACATAAACATTCAATGCACCACGACAGATTCGAACTTCACTATTAATATAGATTCTCTGGGACTTCACTGTTAATAAATGATGGTCTCTTGGACTTGAGGCGTGTAATGTTCTGAATTCTAGTTTCTAATCATTATGGCACCAGCGCGAGTGGAGAGCCTTGTATTGAGCGGCTTGGCTGCAATTTCTCCCGAGTATGTGAGAAACTAAGAATCGTATTCTATAACCTTAAGTGGTAGTGTGCGTGCTCAAGATGTTGACTTCCTTCCACAAATTGCTAGTGATGGTTGGAATGGAGATACTGTAATCTACGCTCATAGAGCAGGAGAGCTTGTTTTACCTCCAAAAGGTGCTGCAATACCTATTACGTTGAAAGCGCTCGAGTTTAAGCTTTACACGGTGACTTCCGCCATTGTAGTCTTTGCTATGCTAGCTTCTAGCTCGTCCAATTCATCAAGGTCCAATTCATCATCATCTTCAGCTAGTATTTGCTCCTCTTCTTCAGTTGTAACCCCAGAAGTTGAGGTTTCTGCCTTTGAATGACTTGGGTTCTTCTTCACCTCCTTGGCCCAATCTTCTTCGTCTTCCCTATTGTACTTTTCGTAAGCCTCGGCATCATCAACAAACAAGCTTGAATCCGAAAGGAACAATTCACGCCCACTCATATGATCATTTTCTGCTCTCTAAGAAATAACTCAACCACGGCATATCTGAGACTCTCTCTTAGACAGACTTACATTGTCCCTCTACTCAGTGATATTACACTGTCAACAGCAGCGTGAATGTTTCCCTCGGATAATTGGCAAGTTTGTTGAGTTATTTATTCCCAAAGAGGACCAATCCAATCTTAGCTTGTTCAATGTTAGAATCTGCCAATGCTACAACCCCAGCAAGTGTTTCTAAGACAAGCCTTGCAACATGGAGACTATATTCACTCTCACTTGATGTATTCACCATGTTCCATCATTTTGACTTAAACTCTTGATCGATTGAAAAATACCACTGGCATCCTCCAGAATAATGCCACTTTTCAGATGCCAAATCTTGATTCTTGATAGAGACCAAACAACTGAGAGGGTAATAGTAGTCGAGCAAAGATTTAGCACCCTTTATGTGTGATAACAACTTTGATGCAATGCCCTTGATTACATCGGCATCACTAAATGGACACTTCAATATCTCACTGATTTTGAGTGCATAATAAATGTCTTTAATTTGTGCAGAAGAATATTTCAGTGCTTCAAATGCCAGTTGGCATGTCTGGTCAGAATTCTTCGCTTCGATGCCAAGAACCTGAAAACACCGCAATGCCTGATAGGTTTCCTGGAGACACAAATTCTGGAGACACCACTTGGTTGGGCAAATTTTGAAATGGTCTCGTGCAGGTCTATATGCAATTTTGCTACTGGAGGACCGATTATATGAGAGCAAAATTCAAGATGTCTAGAGATGAGCGGAATTCAAGATGTGGAGCAGGAGCAATGTATATGGAGTTAACAAAGGGCATATTTATTGGAGCAGAGATGGTTGACACAGAGTGACCAGCTGACTCTGGTATGGTTGTTCAGTGAATCAGAGACCAAAAATGGTGACCTGTGGATTCGAAGGATATAGAAACGACAACCAAAAATAGAGACCTGCGGATTTCAGAGGTCAGGAATGTCAGGATGGCAGGATAATGGCTAAAATTGGTCTTTCTTCAACGCAGAATACAACTGCAACAATCGAACACATGGAGATCACCAGGCACAGGGACATTCAAAACGTTTAGAATTTCTTTAACTGGCATATAGAGACACAACGCAAGGAAAATCGATTTTCCATTTCAACACGTGGATATATATGCCTTCAAACGTTTTGTATTCCCATGAATTTTTCTTGGACTTCAAGCTCAACGCCAACGCATGAATCAACAAGCAATATGATTGCACCCACACTTTACAATGTACATAACATTAATGGTTAGAGTAGGTAGCTTGAATAGAAATGAGCCAACATTATAGGACTTTTAAGTCTCAACTTTTTTGCACTGCCTTCAACACATAGCAGAGGTCATATTTATAACCACATTCCGCAGTCTAGGGCATATGTTGCATATTTAAATATGGACCAACGCATCTAGCTCAATAAGACCAACGCATCTGCCTCACACTATTTCAATGCTTTCCATACCCCACATTGTGGTATTCATTCAATGCACCAAAAATTATACATATGCCAGCACAAATATATACAACGGATTCAGACATATATAAATATTTAGACCAACACGTATATAGAGTTTTGATTAGGAGTAGGCATATAAGCTTCAAAATGTGTACCACTATTCAATGCTCTATTCCAAGTAAAGCTTCAACACCAGCGCATGAATTAATCAATCAGTAATATCACTACACACAGAGTTCACGACCCACATAACATTAATGGTCAATGCATAGGTTTGGTGAAAGAAACACAACAAAAGGCCATAAGAAAATAGTGAATCAAATATGAGCAGGGCCAGAATTTGGCCGCTCTGATACCATGTTAAACACACATGGTCAGCAATAGAATATGAAAGATAAAACATGAGAGTACAATTTTCATTAACAATTGATATACATTATATTACATATTGTGACCGTTGGGTTCCACATCCCAAGGTCTCTTAGACTCCTTTTGTCTATTCAGCTTCCACACTAACCCATTGAGGATTATGTGTCCAACAGAGATGTACCAAAGGAAAATCTTACAAGGGGACCATTCCCCTTATTTAGCAGGTCCACAAATTTGGAACAATCCGAGGGGTTTGAGATTCATGATTAGGAATCTCACGTATGCATGTGGAAGAAATCCCTCTATGGCTTGAAGAAAAAATCCCTGAGCGTAGTATGAGAGGATTGATAGCTATCAAATGAAGCTAAGATTCACTAAGAGTGAAGCTGATCCAAACCATTGTTTGAAGGTTGTGGATGATAGAACTCTCATACCAGCACCTTCTGAAGACGACCTATTTCAAACAAGTGCATACCATCTCACTTGCAGAAGTAAGAGGGAGTTGGATTCCGGATGTGGAATGGTGAACTACAAGCCTGTGACTACCTCGAGGATCTTAACTTTCAGAAGTTATATGATGATGATGTCGGACCATATTTGGGAAATGCCTCTGAGTTTCATAAACTCATTCATGTTGATGTTCTTTCTGAACTTCCGTCCAAACATATGTTTTGCAGTTAGCATGGTGAGCTCATATTTGGTTGAGCCTCACTGGATTGGTGCCAAGAATATTTGGAGATATCTTTGGGGCACAATCTCTCATGGATTGAGATACACTGCTGGAACTATGAAACTGCATGATTATTCGAATGTTGACTGGGTAGGCAATGTGGAATATCACTAGAGCACTTCTCAGTGCTGGTTCTCTTTGGATTCTTCTTAGATATCATGGATGAGAAGGAAGCGGAAGTCGGTTGTTATAAGCACTGCCGAGACCGGATACATAACTACGAGTATGATCTCAGATGAAGCTGCCTAGTTGAGGAAGCTCTTCAGTGAGTTGTTTGTACACATGATGAATACCACTGTGATTCTCTGTGAAACTAGAGGTAGGATTCGATTATTAAGGAATCCTGTATTCGATGATTGCTGTAGCAGATATACATCAGATACTGCCTTATCCGGGATATGGTAAGTCAATAAGCAAGGAAGCTCCATCGTTGTAAGATGATGTACATGTCGCTACATTTTGTCAAAGCCCCAGGAGAAAGATCAAATCTGTGATTTTCCCAAATGACTTGGAGTCATCGAGAGACCCTTGTAAAAGGGTCCTGCATGTTGCATACATTGAGCTCTAGGAGCTCTGGGGGCTTGGGGTACTTACTGGAGAAACATATGACCACAGGGTGACTCACCCTCCCATGGTGGTGCACTATGAATAGGATGATTAGTTATCCTGTGGGCCAGGATGATTCGTTCTCTGTGGCAATTGTGGAACATGATGATTAGTTCTCCTGTGGGCCAGGATGATTTGTTCTCCATGGAAATTGTGGAACATAATGATTAGTTCTCCTGTGGGCCAGGATGATTTGTTCTCCGTGGAAATTGTGGAACATGATTATTCGTTCTCCTCTGGGCCAATATGATTCGTTCTCCATCGCGATTGTGGACCATGATGATTTTTTCTCCTGTAGACCAGGATGATTAGTTCTTTGTGGCATCCACTGGACAGGATGATTCATTCTCCTATGGATAGGATGATTAGTTCTCCTATCGAGGAATCCTACCCATGTAGTTTGGGACTCATGGGAAGTACCTCTCATCTGATTAATGACCAGGGAAATGAGAATAGGGACCATAATAGTACCAATGGACGCATCGTTGTATCTATCGTACTCCCTATGCTAGGATGACCTTCATTGATATGGGATCAATGATACTAGTCTGGGACTAGTGAGAGTGGTACACCCTCTGAAACTTACTTCGGGTTAGTAGAGGACTAGTATGGGACCAGTGAAAGTGGTACACACTCCAGAATGACTTTGGGTCAGTGGAGGGTCGTATGAGAGATTCTCGATTTATTCTTCTTCTTCATGGTTCAACAGAGTAGAGCAGAGCTGAGATGAACAGAGCAGAGCTAAGCTAATCTAAACAGAGCTGAGAAGAGTAGAGAAGTGTAGGGAAATGATGGCAGAGATAGTACAGTTGGACATATGAATCAGTGGATGGAGTTCTCCCTAGTTGAGAGGGAGTATTAAAATTGGCAACTAGGGCCAAACTCCATGTGGGTCATCATATTTATGGCAACTGATGTTTTTCTTGGATCCCTCTCATCGAGATGTGTAGGATTGATCTAAAGATCATCCAATTCCGACAAGTATTCATGGAGTTATGAATTTATTTGTGTCAGTGAGCAACTTATGTAGGCTTAGAAGCCCAATAGTCATGTCTATTCATCATCCACATTTTAGTATAAATAAGAGAGGACTTGAAGTCATTTGGGAGACACACTCTTCATGTGATCTCCTCCTCTCTACGTCTTTGGGTTCTTTGGTGAAGGAGAGACACTAAGAGTATGTAGGGCTAAGTAGATGATGCCCTAGCCGTAGTTGCAAGGAGCCCTACCACAGGTCCTATTACATAACAAAATAAGGTCTTTATATAGCCTTATATCCGCAGTTGAATACGCTGCACAAAGGAGGACTAAACATAGTCATAGGAGACCTCATCTATCCATTGTTGAGGAGCCCAAATCCGCTGTCCTAGAAGGCTCCCATATGCAGTCCTAAAGGAAAGACTAAGCCACATTTAAGGGTGCCCTAGGCCATAATCAACAAGAGTTTTTATGCAGAAAAGGAGGCACATATACATAGTAAATGAAGAGGCCTTATCTGCTATTATAAAGAGGCCTTATCCGCAGCAAAGGTAGGGCTGATCAGCAGCCCTATATGGAGTAATAGGGAGGCCCTGATACGTTAGTAAAAAGGAGACTAGATCTATTGTTCAAGCCATCGTCCAACCATAAGTTATAACCACAGTTGAAGTAAGGATTCCGTTATGCCTTAAGGCGCAGTAGAAGGAACCATAATGCAGTATGAAACATGAATAAGTTAAGGGACTGTTTGAGCATCCCTTGTGCAACTGTGTGAAGCCAGTTTCTTCTTGTTAGAAGGTCAAGTTAAAAGGAGTAGTGGAACAAACTTGTTGGGGTATCATTGGAAGAACAAGTATAACGTTTATGCTTCTACAAGAAAACTGTGTGTTAGGCTGCAGGCCATAACACCACAATCAACATCTCGTATGGGTATTTAAGGGCTCAGATCATTAGCATAAAACATGTAGCTGTCGTGTATAATACTGTTGAGATCTCAAGCTATTAGATGGTTGTATGATACTGCTGCAATGTGAGATGGACAAAGCTATTGTCATGGGTTAGTATGACTATGTTGAGAGTAAGTCAAATAACCAGGATGCAGTATGGTGATGGTTGCAACATGATGGGGCAGCTAAGTGATGATGGATGTTGTATGATGAGTGCAACATAGAAGTCATTGAGTACAGATCAGTGATAAAGAGCGCTCAATGATTGGAGCAGCAAGAGAAGCAACATGAAGTGCATAGCATGGTCATGATAAGTGCAACATTGTGCAACATGGAGAAGTGCAGCAAGTGGACAAGATGCAGCATTATGATAGGTGAAAGAGTCACCTTGGAGAATCAGTTGAAGAAACATGTCTTCAAATGATCTCATATAGATATAGAATGTCAAAGTGTTGACTTCTGTTGTAAATGTACTATTTATCTCTCTCTTTCTTTGCTGAACTATTGAAGAACATAAAAGAAGAATTGATCAAGGGTTTCCCCACATTGGGGTTTGTCCCTAGTTGGCGCCACATATTGTTTCCTCTTGTCTTGGCCTATCTTCTTCGGTTTATGTTATGTTCTATTTGCAGTTTACTGTAATGATGATGTGATAGCTATCTGTGAAAATTAAATATATTACTCTAGCATAGAACATACCTAAAATTAACATTTCTCTACCATGTTTTTGAATTCTTTGAAATACTAAAAAAATCACTCTTTCTCCTGAGGAAGTAAACCCAAGAATACTTTGTGCAATCATCAATAAAAAGTAAAAAATAATAAGCACCTCCTAGGGATCTCATCTGCATTGGTCCACAAACATTAGTATGCACAAGTTCTAATACATCTCTTCTACTCCTATCGAAATTAGAGGGGAATCCATCTCTATGTATTTTTCCTAATGCACAACCTTCACAAGAAACATGCTCATTCTTTAACGTAGGGAATCCTTCAACCATTATTTATTTCTAAAACAACAAAAAATCATGATAATTGATATGACCATAGCTCTGGTGCCAAAAAAATTCTATTAATGTAGTTGTAGAAGTCAGTGCTGGATGAATCTTGCTGGTTACATCAAGTTTGTACATGCCTCCAACTCTGACTCCTAGAAAAACAGGTTTGCAGTGATCCAACATGTCCTTTACTATGTAGTGTGTTTTGAAAAATTCAACCTTTAGATTATGATCTGTGATTATGGACACAAAGATCTGGTTTTTTTTTAGCCAATGCTTATACATAACATTATGAATGTGTCTCACACTGCCATTTGGTAGTGCTATTAGAATGTTCCATATAACTTGATCTTATGTGAATGATCATCTCCAAGATAAACGTTGGTGCCACTGGTTATTTCCTTAAAGTTCTCATACCAACTCCTATTGCATATAATGTGAATTGAGGCTAAAAAATCCTCAAACTATGCATTAACATCATCGGTTCAGCACACAACACAACATTAGACACAAACAACTTAAGATTCTTAAGATCAAAATTTAGGGCTTATCCTACAAAATGTCTTTTGTGTTTGTGCCTGGCTTCATCACTTTTCTTTTTATAACAGTATCTTGCAAGTTGCCCAATCTTACCACAATAAAAACATTTCATTTTAGAATCATTTATAGCAGGTGACTTACCTTGATTTGATTGTCGAGATAGCCTTTTCTAAGATGGATTTTCCACCTTTACTTCCTTCTCCTTGTTTCCCTTTGAAGAATTTCTTCTTCGCTAAAAGTTCTAAGTATGTATTTTAAGGCTTCAAATTCCTGCACTTCTCTTATTCCTACCTCAATCTACCTGTCAGTTCATCACGAGTGGGGGCTCTCTCCTTTGCTGCAAGACCTGTAATGAACATATGATAGTCCTCTGATATTCCATTTAAAGTAATTGTAATAAGAATAGTATTAGGTACTAATTCTACTATGTCTCCCAACTTATCTTTGAGCTCTTTAATTCTTGAAATAATATTATTAACAATTTCATTTTCTTCCATTTTAATATAAAGTAACTTACTTTTCAAAAAAAGCACATGATTTGTATTTCTAGTCTGATAAAAATCCTTCAATGTGGTTCTAGTTTTATTGGAAGTCTTCCAATCACGAATGTGAAGAATTATGTTATCTTCCATAGAAATCATTAATAATACCTTTGCTTTATTCTCCCACTTCTCCTAGTTTTGGATTGATGTTGTTGTCGAACCTCCAGCTGCACTTGGCTTTGCTTTTTCTCCATTTGTGATCGTTGATACGCCATAAACTTCCATCAACACTTGCAAATTAAATTTCTAATTAACATAGTTTGAGCCATTCAAGTTATTGGCCTCATTTAGGTAGGACTCTGCAAGTGCATTAGTCATTAAAAAAAAAAAAACTCCAATTTTTCACCCTAAACAAATATGAAGGGCTTAGATCCCTTTGATATGGTCTCTTTACCTTCGGTCCATAGACTACCACGTACTGATTGCTCTTATGTCATCAAGGTCAAATTTATTGTCTGATTTGATATGCATGAATGCGAATTGGCATTGTTTCCAACACTAGATATGCAAATAGAATACCACGTACTCACTGCTCTTCTGTGGTCAAGGTCAGATTTATTGCATGACCTGATATGCATGAATGCGAATTGACATTGTTTCCAACACCATATATATATATATATATATATATATATATATATATATATATATATATATATATATATATATATATAGACAGATAGATAGATATATATATATATATATATATATATATATATATATATATATATATATTCATATCAAGTGGGTCTCGACCTTGTAAATATGTGACGCTAGACTATATAATTCATAAGTGCCAAAAAAACATTTCCTGCAATCTATAAGCCTCCACTATGGTCGATTTCATATACATTAATGCAGTATAATAAAAAAGGATGTTACAGTTGTTGATAGGTCAAGCTAATACCTGGGTTATGTCGGAGTCATGGACTGCACGAGCCACATCCCACTCAAGAGTTTCTATTTATATTAAACTCGGCCAATCGCACCTATCGATGCAAAAAAGGTGCACTACAATGCAAAAAAAGGCAAGTGCTTAAGATTGGCCACTTCGGTGCATGTTTCACTAAACGATAGATGCACTGGTCCCTTAGCTCAGCGCTGATCAATACACGACATGCAAGTCATCTCACCACACTAGCATGTAGGTCAATCGCTCAAGACATTAATATGCGGGTTAGCTGCTCAATGCACTGGTTCACTGAAACCTCTCCGTTGTTGCATGCACTACAAGTGATTGGAGATATGATCGTAGCTCTCCTCCTAACTACTGGCTCTCGTGATATCTCAACCTACACCATGACTACGTCCCCCTTTCTGATTTCAAACATGCAGGCTCACACATCCTACATGTAGCATCAACAGGCTGACTCACATCATTTCACACTAGCTCATACGCTGGTACACACAACGAGATATGGCTCACACCGAAAGGGCCAACATATTACATGCAAGAGATTGCTTGGATCTAGACATGTAGTCTCTCAAGTCGACTCTCTAGCTTCCGTCAATGTCGGATGCAAGTCGTAACTTTGCTCTCAAGATCAATGCCACACAGATCGCCTCTCCAAATTAATGCCACATGCAGATCTACACAAAGATCAGTTACATCTACACACATATCATAAATCATTCATGTGTCAAGATCGATTCTTCAGCGCTACACCCAAATCGAAAACCATTGACTCTCTGATACCAATTTGAAAATGGAAGACAAAACCAGATGAATGAACGTCTACACTTGGAGGTTGCCAAAACAACACTATGAGTTCCCCATTGATTAAACAATCAAAGATACATGCATTTATATGATTACATTCAGTTAGGAAGATCAAACAAACTCCTGGAAAATAAGTCCTAACAAAAAAGACAATCAAAATAGCCTAATAAATACTTTCTCCTTTATTTCCAAATTCTTTTATTTAATTAATTTCAGTCCACCTTCTCAACATTCTAAACAACAATACCTGATATAAAAATTAATTGACGTAAACCTCATATATAATTTCAATCCACTATATCATTTATTTAATTAGTTTTAGTCCACCTCCTCACCAGTTTGAACAATAGTGTATCTAAAAAATTTTAACCGATAAAAATTAAACCACATTTAAAAATTAATTAATGTAAATCTCATGTATCATTTGAATCCACTTTTTCACTTTTTCAATAGAATGATTGTGAACAACGCTTTATATGACGATTCTCCAAAAACCATTAACAATGCAAACAATTAAATTATAAAAAAGTATAAAACTTGAAATGGAATATTAAGCTATATAAAAAAAACAGCATGCCGTGACAAAATTACTTAAAAAAATTTCATGGATGCTTTACTCCCTAGTTACCAGAAACGGGATGATGTCTGCCGTTTCTGGCAGAAACCTTTGGAGAAACCCAACCATACTAGAGATGCCATCTGCAACGGTCGTTTTTGTTTTCACTGGCAAGAAACAGTTTCCCACGAAACGAAACAGTTTCTTCTCGCCGTTTCCGGATAGACTTGCAGTTGAATTTATTTTTTCAGACTCGGGTAAAATTTAATTTTTTCAAATCATGGGTTAAATCGAGTTTAATTAGCAATTGATTGTTAGTTTTATGGACGTTACACATACAGAGGGTTAAGTCCAGTTTAATTCGCAGTTGACTGTTAGTCTGCTGTAGTGGGCTGCTAGTTTTCTGGAAATTAAACATAAGCACTCCAGGGTATTGTGAGCAAGCAACTGAAGAAAGAACTAGTTGTATTTTTTAGATAATGCAGGGTATTGTGAGAGCACTGCCAAAGAAAAACACCAATTGCCATTAAATTTTAGTTCTAGACTCCAGTTGAATAGCATTATTATTATGTGTCAGAAATTTTTATTTATTTAGACAGTATTTATATTTTTTTTAACTGGGTAGTGATCCGTGAAAACCAGTGGTTTTTCCTAGTTGTGTAGTTGCTCATGTTTTTTCAAGGATTTAAGCAAAAGAGGAGAGCAAATCCATCACTACTCAGATGCAAGCAAGGCACAGATCAGAGCTAAGCAACTTCACGCCCCCATCGAGTTATCTTCAATAGCATTGTCAATTCTATTGTCAAAAGGTACTGCCTACAAACTTCAACCTCTGGTTTTTTTTTTATGAATTCTCATTCCAGAGCACATAATTCTCTCAAGATTTGGGTAGGTGAGGTTCGCTGGGATTAAATGTTCATATCGTAATGTGCTATACCTGTGTTCAGTCCTGTAATATCCTCTTTTAGCCTAATTTAATGAAACCTCTATTCTATCGTCCATATCAATGCATGTATATGTACTCTGTGTCACACGGAATGAGTCGATCTTGCGGACAAGATAGACCTTCCTAGAATCTAAAGAAGACCTAATGACAAGCAAACCAATCACAAACTATATTTCTCTAAATATGCATTTATAAACAAAGGCAAACAAGTGTTTTAGGCCTACCTTGGGTCCAACACAAGTTTGTGGAAGCCTCGCTCCTTCGATCCAAATGAGCTCCCTTGTCGCGAATCTACAAACACAAACAAGCAAACAAATTAAATAGCACCTGAAAAGCCAATATCATAAAACATATTTAACATGAAAGTCAAGGAACTTATGAAACAAATGACATGAGACAATCTGTTGAGAAAAATGAATCTGATTGTATTAATTCAAATCAAAGAAGAACTTTACAACCTGTGCCTTGACGCTGTACAAGCTCCTCCCAGGGTCCAGAAAGAAGTCTCCACTACTTTGACAAGTTTCACTCTCTTCCCAATGAAGCCAAAAAGGTATGTGATCTCTCCTCTCAAGCTCAACTAGGAAGTCTTAATTTCACCAGCATTTACCCTAAAAAATCTTCAACTTCTAACCTCCCTAGCAACCAGCCCAATGCCTGAATTTATAGTGCAATGGAGGGAAGTTACTAGGTCCTCCTTCAAAGGGATAGCTCCTCTCATCAAGGGATTAGCTCCTTCCCTTTTGGATGCATGAACCACCTAAGAGCAGCCAATCCACGTCAAAATTCCTTCTAGAATCATCTAGAATTAACCCAAAGTGAGTTTTCTAGAATAAACTTGCGACTTTTTGACTTTCACAGGGGTCTGCACCCACACCTTTATGGACGAGCGGGCAGGTCCATAGTTTTTGTAAACGAAAGGTGTGGGACCGCAGGCAACAGTGAGAGAAAGTGCGGAACCAAAGTTTTATTGATTTTCAATGTCTTTCTCTCATTTTCAAAGCTTGACTTGAAGAGCTCAGGTCTGAGACTTGCTTAGGAGGACAGTACAAGTGATGATACACCCATATTGACTGCAAATAATCATGGTTACGATATTTTTGTGTAACAGATGTCCCCCTAAAGTGCGAAGTCTGTAGTAGATGAGGATTTCATTTATCATTTAGGAAGAGTGAAGTATTTTATCATTTCGAGGATCATCTTGTGGAGAGCCCGGTCGGAACTTGTAAAAACATTCAATGCAAGATATATATATATATATATATGACATCATATCATCGCTGAGGTAGGCATTCCCATACTCAGATCAAAACTGACTTAGAAAACTAAGTACTGCTCTGATACAGGAATGATCTTGTAATACATCACAAGTATAGACTCATGTGGACACAGTATGGATGGAGCCATCTGTTTATGAATAGTCCATTATATAATGAATACAAAATTCCTTGCAGCCTGGATTATGGAAACTAGATCCAGGGTCTTCATTTCCACTTCCCGAAACAATATGATTCTATCCATGCGAATGAATGTGTTTATGTCGAACATGGTAGAAACCACTTGATTACCAGTCAATGATGTAAACTGGTAACAAGTGTGAGAGAAACCACTAGTGATGTATATGGCTCTCAAAGTACCCAGTACAATCCATGAGATGTGAATAAATGTGTTGATGTCGAACATGTCATGGAATCCTTTGATCGAAGGTCAATGATGAAACCTGTCGTCAAAGGCGAGAAACCTGCCATTGAGGCATGCAAATCCCAAGGTACTAACGATTTCTAGATCATCTTTCTAGATAATGAGTTGAAGTCGATAGAAAGAGATCTGTCACAGGCAAGCCCACAACATGAAATCATAGATCAAGTTGAAGAAATTTAGTTGCAAGGACTGACTCAGGGATGGTCAAGATGGAGGACAGATATTTTGTAGATGAATGGTTTATTGGCAGTGACCTCTTGAACACATAACGACACAATAGATGGCTTGGTGACAATTGACCCAAAGTTAATACCCAGAAACCGGCTGAAGACTTTCAATTTGGTTTGATCAACTGTTAGGCAAAGGATTTCCCAACCCAGGTGAATAAAAGTGTCGTGTTCAATAGTGGTTACAAAGTATGACAAACAGACTCATTTTTCTCTCTTTTCCCCCACCATTTCTGGCAAGTACCTCTTTATTTTTGACAAACTTGAGGAGGATAACATTTGCTTGATTATAAGCTCATCCTTCAGATGAGTCCAACTTAGTTTAAATTCGAACCCTAAGAAGGAGTGGTTCGTTCTTGTTTGTAATTGAACAGGTCCTTTACTGTGAAATTTTAACGAGTCCAGTATAGGAGAAACTCGGCGTTTTCAATTTTAGAGAGTTTGAAAAACTTAAGAAGACTCCAGGGTTGACCTTTTTCGTAAATTTGTGTCTCTAAAGCCCGAAAAAGTATAAAATAATACTTGAGAGAACCGCTTGATCTTTACGACCAAGGAGTACTTTTCGTAATTAGTGCCCTTGATCCAAAAAAGTAAAAAAGTGATCAACGGCACGTCGTTTTATAACCAATATCGAATTTGAAACGACAAAAATCCAGAAATCTTTTCATGTTTTTACGGTCAGAAAAGAGCTGTAATTGGACCGTCTTTTAGTTCCGTTTTAACGAGTTTAAAAGAAAAACTCGGCAATCTTTTCATGTTTCAGGAGTCAGAAAAGAGCTCGAAGATGACTCCAAATGTTTTTTCGTCGAAAATGATAGATTTCGACTGAATAATCCGTTATCCTAAACAAAAATGCAAACATTACTCATACCTATTTGAAATGGATAAAAATGTTGTAAAAATACCTTTCCAAAGAGAAACATAAACAAATTTGCAATTTATTTACTCAAAAAACTTATAAAAAGGGCTTTCGTCAATTCATTTTTACCATATGAGTTTTAGGTGAGAAAATAGTGCTTTTGTTCAGAAAACTTCCCGTGAAGATTGCGGAAAATCCAACCATCAGAATCAAACGCCGCCTTCTCCAGGTAATCCACATCGTCACACTCTTCATTTTTAACCATTTCATTTTTTGTTTTGGGTTTTTATTTCATTTTTCGGAGGGTTTTTAGGCTTAAAACCCGCGCGCGGGGGCTCGCAGGTCTAACACTGCCAACACGTGGACCCCAAATTTTTCTCAATGGGGAAAAAGTCAGGGGTCCACACCTTCCATGTAGGCAAGGTGCGGACCCACGCATTGAGTCTAACCCAGAGGGTGCGGTCCCCGCCGCAAGGGTTTTTAACCCAAAAATTCTCAAATTTGGCCCAAACAAATTAATTTCTAGCATTCTAATTTGTCTTTTTACTTGATGCAGAGAGTACATCATGCTAGATTGGCATGAACGAGAGCATGAGGACGTGGATCTAGCCACGTTGAATCACCAACCTTCGATTGATGCATTGAAGGCGTGCAGCTTATACAAATTCTGCGCCATACCTGGCATGAGGGCCCAGGTGGATTTCTTACAGTGGTTGGTTGACAGATGGAGCATACAGGACCAATGCTTCTTCATTGATGGCCACCAGCTCAAAATTGAGCTGGCAGACATATATTTCTTGACCGGTTTTCCTAAGAGAGGTGAAGACTTGACTGTATTCGGGACTAGGCCAGGTGGCTAGTCTGTCGATAGCCTTCGGCTAGAGTTCTGCAATAGCCAGGCTAGAGAGAAAGGGATAGACATAAAAACCATATCCCTTCCTGAACTCATGGTGATCACGTTTACTGTCACCAGACTTTGTAGGAGTGTCGCATTACATCTTGCCACCAGATCCCAGATGTGGATGACAGTTGACTGCTTTCGAGGCACCATATTCAACTGGTGCGATGCTGTGTTGGCCAATGTGAAAGGCCAACTTACGAGAGCCAAGAACAGATAACTAAAGACCTTTGGTTATGGGGCATTGGTTGTGAGTTTTGGTCTGGAGAGGGTTCCCATGTTGATCCCGCAGCACCTTACTGTTGGAGCAGGGCTTCCTCGAGAGCCCAAACTGATGCGATGGGTCGCAGTTATGGCCCGTCATCCGGACGAGGGGAAAAAGGTTGTTCGATTCAAACCTGAGTATTTCCAATGGTTGGAAAACCAGGTTTCTTCTATTCAGCATTTCCCTTATGCTGGGGTAGATTTTCGTGGTGACCCAGACATGGCTCTTCCACCAGGAGAGTAATGGAATGACTCATGTAAAATCATTTTCAACATTTTTCTATTTAAATTTTTTATTATTTTTTTATCGTCCCAAAACATGATAGTAAGAGTTTCAAATGCAGATGTGGGTCCACAGCAACCAGCCGCTCTCTGGCCTTACGAGAGGAAAAAACCAGTTGCAGCCGTGCCAGCCCCACAGGATGAATCAGCAGAGGTTTTGGCCGAGTTGGAGAGTCATCTAGAGCGCTTGACAGGAGATATTCTGGAGACCACCATAGATGACATTCCTCGTCGAATTCAGCGCTATGTGATTGGGGTCCCAGGACCTTTTAGGAGGTTCCTATGCAAGGTGGGCCGTGCAATGGTTTCTTATCGAGATCATCACCAGTGATAGGATGATCGCCTATTGTGGGCACATATGACATTTTTGTTTTTTGTACTTATCATATTTTCCAATCATAAGATGTTTTTCAACCTATGATCGAGGACGGTGTATTTTTGACACACTCCTCTCTCTCTCTCTCTCTCTCTCTATATATATATATATATATATATATATATATATATATTACTGACTTATCTTGTAAATCATATTATGGAATGGTTTTAAATTTACATGTATGATTATTGCAAATGTCTACTTAACATTCGAGAAGAAATTACATCTAGTAATGTATTTAAAGATATTGGAATATGCTGATATTCAATATAATCAAATTCATGTTCCAAGAGATGCACTCTCAAAAGTAATCTCAATAACACTGGATTTCTAATGGCATACACTCTATTAAGTTGTAACACAACGAGTTCAGAATCTAACCTCACTATCAAACTCCGAATCCCAAATAAAATAGATTCAGATAATAACTCAATCACTGCACTATACTCAGGAATGTTATTCGTCTTTTGACCGAGGCTTACCCCATGCATAGATACCAACTCGTCAGAGGGCGAATAGATAACCCAAGCTGCGGAAGAAATGTTCCGTGTATTACGACAAGCACCATCAGCGAAACCAATGTATGTTTGGAGAGGCATCGACATCTGCGATATCAAGAGTAAAACCAAGATAAGAAGGAATAATGATGAAAAACACTCTCTAAGCTAAGCACACTGTTTAAACTAAAACACACCAGCTAGAAAGAAAAAAAACTATCCTAACTAAAAATCTCCATACCCATTCTTTAAGCATAATACCTCTTCAGGTAAAGACCATTTCTGGGTTTACCTAAAGAGTCCCCGTTAAAGTCTACCAATTCATAGGCCCCTTTTTCTAGCTTTCACTTGACAACATAGGGACCATGCTACATAGGAACGAATTTTCCAGTGCCTAATTTATCATTAGCTTGATCATAAACTAAGACTAGATCTCTTTCCGAAAAATTTCGAGGGGTCACATTTCGATCATACTGAGCTTTCATACATTTTGCGTGAGTCTCGACTGCCAATGCAGCATCACGTCGATTCTCATCTAATTGAGCCAAGTATAACAAACACTTTTCCTCTTCGGAAGTGGTTGGAAGTAACTCGATGGCCATTTGCAATGATGGAATTTCACATTCAATGGGTAACACAGCTTCCAGACCATAAACTAGTTGGAAAGGAGTGAACCCTGTTGATATTTTTACTGAAGTTCGATACGCCCAAAGCGCTGAAAATAGCATGTTATGCCAATTCAGCCGATGAATCCCAATGATTCTTCGGATCATGAAGACTAAGACTTTGTTGATGGATTCAACTAGACCATTAGCTTGTGGATAATAAGGAGTTGAACTATCGTGACACAAACAAAGCTGGCCTGTAAGTTTAGTCATCATAACGTTTCGAAAATAACGCCCATGATCAGTGATAATCGCTTGTGGGACACCAAACCTAGAAATTATATGATTAACATGAAAATTACAGCTCTCTTGCCGTCTGCCTCAAATGTAGGCATCGCCTCGGCCCACTTGGTAAAATAATCTACCGCAAGGATGATATAAGCATGCCCCCCAGCCGAGTGAGGGTTACATGTAATAAAATCAATACCCCATTTGGCAAAAGGACCAATGGCAATTATAGGGTGGAGAGGAGCAGGTGGAGCGCGCATCTTTCGATCAAAAATTTGGCAGTTGTGGCATTTTTGGACCGCCATAATACAATCTTTAAACAAAGACAGCCAGAAGTAGCCAGCGCGCAATATCTTTTGGGTTGTGGCATACCCAGACATATAACCGCCACACGCTCTAGAGTGCCAGTCATTTAGAACCCTTTCAGCTTCTTCATGAGTTAAACAACATTGAAAAACAGAGTCCGCCCCACGGCAATAAAGAGTATCTCCAATAATTCTGAATTGTTGGGACTGGAATCGTATTTTCCGACGTTCTGACCTTGAAATTTCCGGCTGAAAGGATTGGGTCTGGAGATAAACAATGATATCCCCATACCACAGATCTAAAGTGCTGATTAGAAATAAGGATTCGTCCGCAATGGGCTCCTCCGCCACAGCTTCCGTGTCAGCACGCGGAAAGTCACACATCAACTCCGCAAAAACTAAATGTTTCTTAGACTTAGATTTTTCAAATTCCAAGTCGAACTCCTGCAGGATAAAAATCCATTTAGAGTACTTGCCCCTTAGCAATTTCTTCGTCAAAATGTAGATCATAGGGTTGCAATCTGAATTACTGTAGTTTTACGTAGTAAAATGTAGTGACGAAAACATTGGGCAGCTTGAACAGTTGCCAATGCCAATTTCTCTACATGTGAGTATTTTAGCTCAGTTGGATTTAAGGTTCGACTAAGGTAATATATCACATGTTCAGTACCGAATTCATCTTCCTGAACTAAGACCATTCCAATTATGGAATGAGAGGCAGCGAGATACAAGAAGTAATCCTAGTTGTAGTTGGGAGGATGCAATAACGGTGCATGGGTCAACGTGTGCTTTAATACATAAAAAGATTTCTGATCTAGCTCATCCCAATATAATGGAGTATTCTATTTCAACAACCGGGTAAAACCATTTGTAACCTCGGCATAGTTAGGAATGAATCATCGTAAAAAGTTTGCTTTCCCTTGCAAACTTTGGAGTTGGCGAAGACTCGAAGGAGGAGGGAATTTGACAATAGCTTCGACCTTCGAGGGATCGACGCGAATGCCGGCTTTCGAAACTACAAACCCCAGAAATCGACCCATTTCTATACAGAACACACACTTGTGTGGATTCAACCGAATCTGATAATGCCTACACCTCATAAAGATTGCTCGTAAATGGTCGAGGTGATCAACTCGATGTAATGAATGAGCAGGCAAATCATCGAGATAGGGTTTCACAATGTGCTTGATGTCATGAAACGCATAAGACATGGCCCTTTGAAAAGTTGCTCCAGCATTCTTTAGTCCAAAAGGTAATTTTCAATAAGCAAATGTCCCCCATAGACAAATGAAAGCCATTTTTGGTTGATCGGCAGGTAAAATATTGATTTGATTGTATCCGGAAAAACCATTCATGAAGGAGAATATTTCGCTGCTGGCACAATCATCAATGATTTGATCGATATAGGGAGTTGGGTAATTGTCCTTTGGACAGGCTCGATTAATGTCCCTATAATTGATACATATTCTTATTGTCCCCTGCTTTTTTTTAATCGGAACATATTCGATACCCAATCCGTTAATGGGATCGGATAAATGAAACCTGCTTTGAGTAATTTTTCAACTTCTGCTTTAATGGCAACAACTTTTTTTCGGTGAATCTGACTCAAACATTGCCGGACGAGTTTAGCGTCTGGGTAAGTCTTGATCTCATGAACAATAATCGCGAGATCAATTCCTGGAATTTCCTCATAGGACCAGGAAAACATGTCGCGGAATTCTTGAAATGGGGCCTTATATATTTGAATTTCGTCATCTGTACACAAGGAAACTATATGAATGTTCTCAAAAATTCCAGGTTTAACTGAAATGTCAATAGGAATAGTTTGAGAGATGTTTCCCAAATTTAACTCTGAATCAGGATGTTTCATTGGATTCTGAGGTTCCTTGACATATTCAGTCGTAAAAATTGATGAAAAAACATTTTCAAAACGATCATTCTCAGGTAAAAACGAAGATCTGTGATGGAGATCTTCCCATGGAAAATCATATACACATAGGATTTCATGAATTTGCTCATCAGAGTGAACAAGTTCTGAAAATGTGATTGAATCCGAGCTTGATGTGAAAAGTGATTCTTCACGGACCACATTCATTAAGTCAATTTCGGTTGAAGATGGATCGGTAAATGATTGCACGACCTCATACGCAATTTAATATGGACTTAAAGGCATGACATCACCAAATGAGTCTATCTCAGATTCAGAAGGAACGAGCCAAGGATCATCATAAAGAATGGTGTCTGACGTAATCATATGAATGGTTGCAAATGAAGATGATGCATTGATCGGAGGAAAAGGAAAAGTTCCCAGTAAACCGACATCTTTAACTAATCCTACTCCAACATCCTTATACAGGATAGTTGTTTTAGTGACATGCTGAATACTTTCAGAAGAGGCTGGGTTGGATGAAAAGTAAGCCAGCTGGTCTATTGTTACGATCTTTCCGTTATGAGGAAACTTTATAACCCGAAAGACCGAGAAACAGCTGTCATAGCGTAAGACCAACTTCGACCCAAGATAAGGTTGTAATCTAGAGGGGCATCAACCACCTCCACGTCTAGATTAATAGTTTTTCCTTCAACCCCTATAGGCAAATCATGTAGAATGCCAAAAGGATGAAACCCATGGCCATCAAAGGCCTTTAGAATTGTCAGGGATTGATTTAGCGAAGGAGAACCAAGAAATCTCCAATACTATATTGACATAATACACGTTGACGCTCCCTCATCAATCACAGTCTGATGAATACGCCTATTTTTTACTATCACTGGAATCTGGAAATCCATTTGATGAGGTAAGCGTGGTGTACTATTTTCTAGATCGAAAATTATTAGGTTCGAGTCCTGAATGTCAACAGCTCCTATAGCCGACAAAAGTAATTTACGTTGTGCTAGACATGATTGCAGCACTTCCAAAGTCGACATTGCTGAGGGTGAAACAGCTAAATCCTCGGCCATGTTATAGTTCTGAGTTGCTCTCGCGTGTGGATTGAAAGCCAACTTTCGAAGTATACCCTTGGCGGGTGGTTTGATTACCAAGTCTGGATTAGGTTACTCGATCTGTAGTGGATTGGAACCGGGAGCTGAGGTTGATGGATTAGAATGAGAAGATTTTTCTTCTTTACCATCAACAGGACTTTTACTACCATAATCATGCGATCGAGTCGCAATCCTAACATAGGACATCATCAGTATGGGTTCTTCATTGGCACTCGAGGAAGAACCTATCATCTTACTGTCTTGACTTGGAAAAGGATCCTTCAAAACAACAGGCATTTGGGAACCTTTGACAATCTTCGCAACCTCCTCACGATGAGGGCAGTCTCTTGTAAAATGTTCTTCATCACAAATGAGACAAGGATAACGAGGTTTGCGTTTTTCATCATTAGATTCCAATTTTTGAGGTTTCTCCTTTGAATTTTTGTCTGTTTTATTCTTCTTCTTCCCTTTCTTTTTCCCACCAGATTTTGATTTGGCTGTAGATGGCTCTACAACGTGAATATTGGCAGAAATCTCCGTGGAAGAATCTCCTATCAGGGAATCAGGAAAGGTTATGATATGAGAAGAATTATTGGAAGACTTCTTACTTTTAGTGTTAACCGTACCAATCATACCATCGGCAGCATGAGATCTCGAAGCAGCTCCAGCGATTTGATTTTTCTTGGGAAGATTGGGGATTTTCTCGTGTAACATACCTGACTGAGTATAGAGCAAGTCAAGGCACTGTGCTCGAGCAATTACTTGCTCCTCAGTAACAACTTCGGCTTTAGCTACATCTTTAGTGATCTTTGGCAACAAAGACTTTACAAACCATTCAACCAAGATCTGATCCAGAATAAAAGCCTTCACTAAACGTCGTCGACGTCTCCATTCATGAATATGATCTAAAAGCTAAGTGGATGTCGATTGCTTTAACGAAGTTAGTAATTCCGTGCCATTTTCATATCTGAATGGCAACTGAAAATGAGTTAAAAACAAGGTAGCTAACTGACTAAAATTATAAAAAGTGTCTCGCGGTAACTCAATGTACCACTTGGCCGCAAGACCAATTAGAGTGCGCTGGAAAAGTCTTAGACAGATTGAATCATCTGAAATAGAGTTAGATGCACACCAGAGGTGCTAAGTCATCACATGGTTCGACGGGTCCTCTCCTGATTTGCCTTCGAACATAGGAATATCACTAGGCAACTTATTCGGCATTGGTGGCCAAAACGGAAGATAATTAATGGGATCGTTCGTTAGGCGCGACAAGTCAGGGAAGTCCAAAGTTGCGATAAATGGTAATTGACGATTAGGGTCCCTAAAACTCTGGGTCATGAGACCAGCCCCAGGAGGAGGATATCCAGGATAACTAGGAATAGAAATTGCATTTGGGATATTGTATCCTCCCGGAAAACCAGGATTAACCGGATCGTACTAGGGTTTCTGAGGTTTTTGATATGTGTACCCAGGGTACGGTTGATAATGATAGACTGGCTGCTGCACAGTAGGACCGAATTGGTACTGTCCCTGGTACGGTTGATAAGTAAATTTTGGTTGACTTGTGACAACTGTACTTGAACCAAGTTGTCCTACAAGCATATGAACCAAAGTTTGAATTGTGGATCTAGACAGTGGTAAAGATGTCTAAGGAGTAGATACAGGAACAGTAGAAACCAGAGCTATCGATACTCCGGAAGTAGGTGGGGTAGATTGAACAGATGTTGTGGTAGTTGTAGCAGTCATTTGAGATGGAGTATGAGGTGTACTAGGCCCAGGCTGAGAAACTATCGAAGGTATAGAAGTTTGAATATTAGACTGGATAGGTTGCTGGGGTGTACCAGAAACTAAGGGTTGTCCAGTTTGAGATGACAACTGTACATTTGGCTGTGACACCTGTTGAGTTTGCGATGGATCCCACACTAAATTCATTCCGGGGTACAGACCCATAACAGGTTGAGAATATTGAGGACCATAACCGGGTTGAGGGTAGGATTGATAATTCAAAGGTACATTTCTCGTTCCTTGAACATATGATTGACTGGAGGGTGGTTGGAAACCTTGGTTCGAGTACTGACCTTGGGGTTGATACCCTTGAGGCACGTATTGATACTGGGGTTGACCTTGAGGTATAAATTGATACTGGGGTTGACCTTGGGGTACATACTGAGTCTAGGGTTGACCTTGAGGAACGTACTGTCCTCGAGGTTTCCCCCCAGGTGCAAATTGAGTACCTTGAGGTTGCACCCCAGGCGATAATTGAGGATTTTGAGGCTGCCCCCCAGGCGGTAACTGGCCACCTTGAGGTTGAGGATTGGGAATAGAACTTGACATCATGAGAATATCTTCTATGCTCAACGACTTAGTACCATTGCTTCGAGTTAATAAACCTTGCTCAATGGGTTGAGGAGATGGTCCCGAAAAAGTACCAGAAAGTGACTGATACCCAGAGGGAACAAAAGGACCACCGTACAAAAAAGATTCGGGTGATTGAGTAAACATGGACGACTGTCTTGACATATTTAACGGAGGATAATAAACTCTAGGTGTTGGGTGATAAGGAACACGAGGTGGTGAAAAACTTAACCCTGGGTTTTCTAAGAAATTAGTCAAAGAAAGATACCAAGCACTGCTCCTAGGTGGACTGTAAAAAATTGATTCACGCTCCCTTAACTCAATAACAGGTTGATTTTCAAGGATAGGGATGCTTACTTCTTCTTCCGGAGTAGCAAGTTCTTCGATAGCTATAAGTCCAGAAGGAAGATATTGGGTGATTATTCTTTCTACCCTAGGTGAACCAGGACCACTAGAAGCTGGAGAAGCAAACCCCGATGTCGGAGTAGCAGCAAATTCACTTTCAGGTTCGGATATTTCAGGTTCCTCACCTATATCACTAGTAGATGAAAAGCTACTAGTAACTTCGGAAACAGACACTGATTGTGGATTATAATCTGCTACTAAAGCTTGAAAATCAGGATGTACCACCAAAGAAGACTCTCCTTCTTCAGGTGACCCAACTCTACTGTCTTTAGGAGTTACGAGGACTTTCAACCCTTCAGGCTGGCTCGGTGAAAACTCAGGAGGTTGGCCCTGAAGTCTACGAGACTTCCTCGGTAATTCAGCCACGGTTAAAAACTTTTAACTACTTCACACGCAAACAAAGTAAAATCTCAATGAAAACCACCTAAAGCCTCTAAAGAACCAAACAAATTTGAATCACACACCTAAAGAATCTAGGAGATCAAACACACACAAACAGTAACTTTCCATACTGAAAACACTAGTTGGTGATGAAATCCAGCATCGTAGAGTTCAATACAGAAATGGCGGTTGGAACAGTTACCCCAACAACCTTCTTAATGAATAGACTAGCATAAGTTCCTCCACTTAACCGTCTCGAGTGAAGAGAACCCCCCAGAAAATCCAAGTGAGTCTAGCCGACGTCTGCTCTAGGTACAGTGGGATCTTCCCACCACTGTCACCTTAGGAAGAATCCTAAAGAATATGGTCACTAAGGCTACCAACTGAAACAAATATACCTGGGGGAATAGTCTACTATCCGATATGCACGCAAGGGCAGAGTAGCAAGCTCAATCACCTTGAAGGCTCCTTGACATAATCCAAGGTTTACCAACAAGTGACCCCAGGCTCCTTGACAATGGTTAATCTGACGTTTACCATTTTTAATACGTAAATATCTGGTGTCGTTCCCAATGAGGAAGGATTGATTCCCACACTGGTTCGGACACGATATCGTGCTTCTCCTTTAAGAGGAGCTTTCCCAGAGCATAAAAGCAACAATTAGATTTCTTCCCTACCACAAGATACAACTACTTGTTTGTTTTTACTGTCTTGGAGAGCTAATTACTCTCCTACTCCAAGACACTAGCCTAAGCTATGTTGGTGTATCAGAGCCCTAGAAATAAAAATGTTACTAGATGAGTTTTACTTTAAGCGTTATTTTTATTGGTTTTTGTTTAAGTCAAAAGGTGCGGAGATGAAACTCGTGGTACGAAGACTCGACTCAAAATCACTAGAAGTGCCCCTAAGATGATTTAAACAATCTTTTCACTTCGATGAACTTCTAGCTAAGAAAGAGTTTGAGAATGCAAATACTTTGTAATCTTTCTTAACAAACAAATTTAAAAAAAGAGCTTTTGTCCTTTCCAATGCACTCAAAACGAGACAACTAGTTATTTTCACAAAAAATTTCCCTTTTCGTTTCAAAGCACTCAACCACTACAAAAAAAAAACTTTTTCCAAAAGAGTTTTTTTTTTTTTTTATAAAACACTCAAAAATATCCAAACGACTAACTTTGAGATCTATAAATTATAAAAACCTATTTAAAGTCAAAGCCTACAAGATGTCTTTTTTAAGGATGTTTTACTTAGCTAGATGTAAACTAAGGACCAATTCATGCAGAATCGCAAATCAGTAAAATACAACCAATTTTGTTTTCTTTTTAAAAATGAAAATCCAAACTTTTAAACACAAGCTTTTCAAAGTTTTGTAAAGAGAAAACACAAAGTGAATTCCTCAACAAGGGTAGATTTCATAAATGGTCAGACTCATAAGAAGGTTGGCAGAAACCAAGGTGATCTGAGGTCCCTACAACTTCTAAGCTCAGAGCTACTACAAGACCATAATGAAAAACAAACCCAACAAGCAAAACTCCTAGGAATTTCACCTAAAACCCTAACACCAATGAAATCAACCTAAGGAAAGCTTCTGATAGGTTATATGCAGGTCTAGGCAGTGGATAATAACTTATAAACAAAAACTAAGCTGACTAATAGAGGAAATCTTAGGTTTTTCAAAATTTTGACAGGGTCCGCAGGCCCACAGTTAACACAGGTGCAGTACCGCTCTGTGCTAAAATCAAAAGTGCGGATAAGTACGCATTGTGTCAAAAGGCTAGGGTGTGGTCCTCTCCCAAAGTTATGAAAAACGAGAAATAACCTGGAACTACAATCTCTACCCAATTCCACACACAACAAGCTAAAAACAGAAACAAAAACACAGTTTCTCAGGTCAAAGTAAAAACAAGGAAAAAATCAAGTCCTCAGTATGGTTGCCATTTTGCCACACAGAATGAGCTGATCTTGCGGACAAGATAAACCTTCCTAGAATCTAAAGAAGACCTAATGACAAGAAAACCAATCACAAACTATCTTTCTCTAAATATGCATTTATAAACAAAGGAAAACAAGTGTTTTAGGCCTACCTTGGGTCCAACGCAAGTTTGAGGAAGCCTCACTCCTTCGATCCAAATGAGCTCCCTTGTCGCGAATCTGCAAACACAAATAAGCAAACAAATTAAATAGCACCTGAAAATCCAATATCATAAAACATATTTAACATGAAAGTCAAGGAATTCATGAAACAAATGACATGAGACAATTTGTTGAGAAAAATGAATGTGTTTGTATTAATTCAAATCAAAGAAGAACTTTACAACCTATGCCTTGACGTTGTACAAGCTCCTCCTAGGGTCCAGCAAGAAGTATCCTCTACTTTGACAAGTTTCACTCTCTTCCCAATGAAGCCAAAAAAGTATGTGATCTCTCCTCTCAAGCTCAACTAGGAATTGTTAATTTCACCAGCATTTACCCTAAAAAATCTTCAGCTTCTAACCTCCCTAGCAACCAGCCCAATGTCTGAATTTATAGTGCAATGGAGGGAAGTTACTAGGTCCTCCTTCAAAGGGATAAAGCCTTCCTTCAAAGGGATAGCTCCTCTCATCAAGGGTTTAGCTTCTTCTCTTTTGGGATGCATGAACCACCTAAGAGCGGGCAATCCACGTCAAAATTCCTTCTAGAATTAACCCAAAGTGAGTTTTTTAGAATAAACTTGTGCCTTTTTTACTTTCACAGGGGTCCACACCCACACCTTTAGGGACAGAGCGGGCAGGTCCACAGTTTTTATAAACAGAAGGTGCGGGACAACAGGCAACAGTGAAAGAAAGTGCGGAACCAGAGTTTTATTGATTTTCAATGTCCTTCTCTCATTTTCAAAGCTTGAATTGAATAGCTGAGGTCTGAGACTTGCTAACGAGAACAGTACAAGTGATGATAGACCCATACTGACTGCAAATAATCATGTTGATGATATTTTTGTGTAACACTCCGTTAAAGTGATTCTAACTACTGTGAGATTTTCTGTAACTCATACCACTTCAGTGATATTTAATCATACCTTCCATAGCAAAGATCAGGAACACTTCTATCGTACCTTCCATAGCAAAGATTACTTGCTTTTTCATCATCGAGGATTTGGTTTGTAACCAGGGGAAAGCACTAGTACTATCATGACAATCTGGAACAACACTTTCGAAAAAATATACAGTTAAATACTCCTTGTTGTATGTTTGGTTCTATAATGGTGGTAAATTAGTAAGCCAGTTGTTGCTGAGGCCCAGGCTTCTAATTTTGATTCTATCATACTGTGTAGAATATCCTCATAATATGAGTATTTGTCTTTCTTATAGTTAGAAATAGTACTGAAATTTTGACCATTGTTGCCAAAATATAGACAACATTGCAATATTTCATCATTTTTCGAAGCCAACATAATATCACCATAAAAAAGTCGCAATTTTTCAAATTTTGAATAATCCCTAAATTTTGAAAATATCAATGTAATATATCAGGGGAAATGGAAAATATCCATTAAGTCAAGAAATTTTTATTCTTTTTGGATTGTTTTTCTCACTTTGAAGTTTGAAGAGGGAAGCCAGGGGATTGAGAAAGACATAACTGTACTCACTATTATATTATTTCATGAAAAGGATATATAAGATACTATAAGATAATTTTATTAATGTCGAAGAAATTTCCATAAAGATAAGTCAAAGGGATTGAAGAATTGTACAATCATAAATCATTATGAATAAAATATGGGATTTGGTTTGTAACCAACGGAAAACGCTGATACTATCATGACAATATGGAACAACACTTTAGAAAAATATACAGTTAAATACTCCTTCTTGTAAGTTTGGTTCTATAATAGTGGTAAATCAGTAAGTTAGTTGTTGCTGAGGCCCATGCTTCTAATTTTGATTCTATCCTACTGTGTAGAATATCCTCATAATATGAGTATTGGTCTTTCTTATAGTTAGAAATAGTACTGAAATTTTGACCATTATGGCCAAAATATAGACAACATTACAATATTTCATGAGTTTTCTAAGCCAACATAATACCGCCATAAAAAAGTCACAAATTTTCAAATTTTGAATAATCCCGAAATTTTGAAAATATCAGTGTAATATATTAGGGGAAATGGAAAATATCAGTTTAGGCAAGAAATTTTTGGTTTTTTTGGATTGCTTTTCTCACTTTGAAGTTTGAAGACTGAAGTGAGGGGATTGAGAAAGGCATGACTGTACTCACTATTACATTATTTCATGAAGAAGACATGATTGTACTCTCTGGAGCTACTCCCTCCGATGCTCGAAGTAAGGTGATTTAGATGTTTGAAAATTTGAAAAAAGATAGATAATTTTATTTTGTTTAAGTTTTCCAAAATTTTCCTTCATTTTCTCTTCAAATTTTTATTTAATTATATTTTTCTAATTAGGTTTCAATTTTTTATTTTATTTTCTATAACTAATTTTCAAATATAAATTGTGTAGATTAAAATTGGTTGCGAAGGAGAATCATTTATTTTTTATTCCACTCATTTCTCATTGCAATGGAAGAAAGTTCATCAATGTCACAAAGTAGACCACCCCTTTCCCAACATAACTCTTCCATAGAGACATCCAAAAAAATCCAAAGCAAAGAATATCAAAAAGCAAAAAAAAGCCTTTGAGGCAAGGTTATGGGCAGCTGTGAAATGCACTCAATCTTATAACGGAGGATCAAATGGATCATCTGGTTCAAAGGTTTGGTTGTGCCCTTATTGTAAAAAACAAAAATCGGGGAATGTAGGAAGAGTTCGATGGCATTTACTTGGAATGGAGAGAAAAGAACAATCAGCTTTATGTGACAGTGTACCTAAAATAGAAAAAGCTTCTCTAATTAAGCAATTTAATGAATTTGAAAAGCTTAGACATATTGTTGAAGGTTTAGTTCAAGCTAACAACAATCCTAGTGGATTGACAATTGGTGGTCCACACTCTTGTTCTCAACATCAAGTTTTTGTTTCTCACCTTCAAAACTTATGGGATGTAAAAGGGAGGGGAAATCTGTTTGAAACCAGCTCAAGAAAAGATAGAAAAGATAGATCAACGCCTTAGAATTCAGCCTCTTCGAGGGGGAAACCTCGTTTACATTACATAAATGAACAATTCTTGTATGATGCAAATGAAAAGACCTCCTTTCTATATAAAGGAGTCTAAGGGGTTATAACATAATCAGAGCCGACATAACAATAATAATGTAAGGGCACAATAATAACAATAGTGGGCTTCTATGGGGCATAATAGTAAGAATATGGGCACTACATGGGTACATCAATATAATAAGTGGGTTATACTAATAACATAAGGGGTTACACTAGTAGTATAGGGGCCTAACATGCCCCTCCTTCAAAAAGTGTTGTCATCAATGCTTAAGTAGTGCTTGATGCTTCTGTATAAAATTCTTGTCCTCCCATGTGGAATATTCAGCGAGTAAGTTCTTCCACTTGATGAGATACTTTGAAATTGATCGATTTCGTAGTTTTCGGGTTCTTGTTTCTGTGACTGCTCCAGGTTCCAATATGATTTTTCCTTCCTCTTTAATTTCTGACAATATTGCTTGAATTGGGATCTTTCGCAACTTTTGAATAAGTGGCCATACTTCTTCGTCCTTCTTCCATTCATCCCTTGCTTCATTTATCCAATCTGGTTGGATAATATAAATAGCACAAAACAATGCTTCCACATCCTCATCCTTGAAGAGTCTTCCCATTTGGTAAGGTCGCCATTTTTTAAGCATGTAGTGTTGCCAACATTTCCTTCTCATAAATATCTTGCTTGAGATGTAGTAATAAAAATACCCAATCACCTACATCAAAACATTTTTCACTACGATGTTGCTCTACCTGTTGTTTCGTTTGATTTTGCACCGAAGTGGTGTTATCCTTTAAAAGTTGGAGAACTTGTTGTTGATGCTCGATGTGATCTTTCTCTGCTTGAACCTTTTTCTTCTTGATATGTCCTTCTATCTTTTGAGGAGTGGTAATTTCTTCCAGTCCTTTACAAGATATGGTCGGATTCATTTCTTGATGATCGATGTGATATTTTACTTCTTGAACATTTTTCTTCTTGATGTGTCCTTCTATCTTGATAGTTTGAGGAGTGGTAATTTCGTCCATTGAATTACAAGATATGGTTGGATTCATTTCTTCTTTCTTGATGTGATCTTTCACTTCTTGCACCTTTTTCTTCTTGATACGTCCTTCTATCTTGAGAGTTTGAGGAGTGGTAATTATTGCCAATGCTTTACAAGGTATGGTCTGATTCATTTCTTCTTTCTCTGGGGTGGTGTCCTGGTGTATATCCTCTTCTTTTGATGTTTCTTGATCCTTTTCTTCCTCCTCTTCATATTCTATGTAAAATAATTTCTTCTCAGCACACCTATGACCTTTAGTGCATTTGCTATCACAATTGTAACAAAGCCCTTTTTCTCTTTTTTCTTCCAATTGTTGTGGTGTAACCCTTGTAGGTTGTGGAAGGCTGGGAGAAACAACACTTCCATCTTTATAGTTGTGAGGGGTATGATTCCTGGTTTCCATAATTTTTCTTTCCATTATGTCACAAAGCCCTTTTACTCTTTCCAACTGTTGTGGTGTTGCTCTAAAGAAGGTGTTGCTCTTTGTATCCTCATAATGTGCTATCATTTCCTCCGTGAAAATTGACCACGTAACAAGTTTTTTACGAGAACAAAGTCCTTCATACCAAAAAAATTGATCTGGTTCTAAATATGAAGATGCAATACATACCTTTTGTAGCAGTTGTACACCATGTAGATCAAAATATTGCTCCATCTGAAGTATCCAATTTACAGGATCCTTGCCATCAAACTTCCTCATATTGTTTTTTCTTGATTTTAGGAGCTCAACCTTGAAACGACTGTAACTCTGAACTTGCGGATATTTAGGTTCTTAAATTACTACCTATAGTAGCCCTCTGTGTCCTCTTTCCAATGGCACTAGTCTGATCCAAACTGGATTCTCCAAGAAAGAGTTATGCACAATCTCCCGCAGTGACCTGATTATAGACTAGTTCAGTAGAGAGAACTTGTATTAAGTGCCACGTGTCATTGTTTCAACCTTTGACTCTGAAAAATATATAAAAGAAAACTACAGTCTGTCCCCTTTCTGTACCTTCTTATGAAATTTCAATCCGATGCTCAGAAAGAAAGTTATGACGATTTTCCCCAGGTCACCTATTTTGAGTGTAATTCAGGAGTCTGCAAAAAGACCAACTTCCTCAGATCATATCTCCGAAAATGTCGTGCGAAAAGCTCTGAAATTTGGACCCAAGGTTCAGTGCAATTTCTTCTCAAATGGGATCTTTTTGTGACTTCGGCAACGTCACAAAAAATAAGTTATAGCAAAAATTCCACGATGACCTGTTTGGAGCAGCGAAACCCTAGAATCCAAAGCTCTGATACCAAATTTTATGAAACCAGCTCAAGAAAAGATAGAAAAGATAGATCAACGCCTTAGAATTCAGGCTCTTCGAGGGGGCAACCTCCTTTACATTACATAAATGAACAATTCTTGTATGATACAAATGAAAAGACCTCCTTTCTATATAAAGGAGTCTAAGGGGTTATAACATAATCAGAGCTGACATAACAATAATAATGTAAGAGCACAATAATAACAATAGTGGGCTTCTATGAGGCATAATAGTAAGAATATGGGCACTGCATGGGTACATCAATATAATAAGTGGGTTATACTAATAACATAAGGGGTTACACTAGTAGTATAGGGGCCTAAAAAAATCTCGATGCGTCCATTGGACGAATTTTTTTCACAAATGGCATATCTTTTAATGTTTGTAGGTCTCCTTATTGGAAAGAAATGGTAAGGGATTTAGTTAACAATGCTCCTAAAGGTTATAAGCCTCCTAGTTATGAGAAGATGAGGACAACCGTGTTATCTGAAGAGAGGGCTCGGGTTGAAGCTAGACTTCGAGACATTAAAGATAGTTGGAAGGAATCTGGGGTCTTCATTGTCTCAGATGGTTGGACAGATGTTAACCATCGCCTCCTTATCAATATTTTGGTTTCTAGCCCAAAAGGAGTTATGTTTTTAAAATCCTATGATACTACAGGAAAGACAAAATATGGTCCATATCTAATAGGTCTCCTCAAAGAGGCAATAGAGGAGGTTGGTAGAGAAAATGTGGTCCAAATTGTTACAGATAGTGCCTCAAACAATATCCTTGGTGGTGGGTTGATTGAGGATGAATATCCAACAATTTTTTGAACTCCTTGCTCTGTGCACTGCTTGAATTTGCTCCTGAAAGATATTAATAACATTGCATGGGTTGATAAAACTATAACTGAAGCAAAGATGCTACAACACTTTATTATTAATCATGCAGCATCCATAGCAATTTATAGGAAATATTCAAAACTTTAGCTTCTTCAATGTGCCGAGACTAGATTTGCATCTGCTTTCATTATGCTTCAACGCCTTATTAAAAATGCATCAATCTTTGTGTTGGGTCCCTATAATACTAGTGATTACCACATTACTATTGTAGTTACACCCCTTATTTATATTGTTGTGCCCATATTACCCCCATGTTTTTATTTCTGTGCCCCATAGAATCCCTCTATTGTTATGTTTGTGGCTTTATATTATTATTGTTAGGTTGGCTGGATTATATTGTGACGCCTTAGACTCCTATATATAGAAAGGAGGTTTTGTCATTTGTATCATCCAAGAATGGTTCACTTATGTAATGTAAAGGAGGTTTCCCCCTCGAAGAGGTTGAATTCTAAGGCGTTGATCTATCTTTTCTATCTTTTCTTGAGTTGGTTTCATAACATTTGGTATCAGAGCTTTGGATTTTAGGGTTTCGTTGCTCCAAATAGGTCATCGTGGCATTTTCGCTATAACTTTTTTTCTGTAACGTTTCAGAAGTCGTAAAAAAAAACCCATTTGAGAAGAAATCGTGCTGAACCTTGGGTCCAAATTTCAGAGCTTTTCGTGCAATATTTAGGGAGATATGATATGAGGAAGTTGGTCTTTTTGCAGACTCCTGAATTACATTCAAAACAGGTGACCTAGGGAAAATCGTCATAACTCTCTCTGGGGATCGGATTGAAATTTTTTAAGAAGTTACAGAAAGAGGACGGACTATAGTTTCTTGTATGCAAGTTTCAAATCCAAAGGTTCAAACAGTGACCCGTGGCACGTCGTACAAGTTCTCTCTACTGAACTAGTCTAAAAGGAAGTCAATGTGGGAGATTTCACATAACTCTTCCTTGGAGAATCCAATTTGGGTCAGACTTATGGCATTGGAAAGAGGATGAAGAAGGCTACTACAGGTTGCAACTTCAGAATTGGATGATCTGAAATTACAGAGACACATCAGATTCAATATCAAGCTTCTATAAAGTGAAAAAAGGTGTGTAGTTTTTTTTTTTTAATTTTTGGGTAAGCTTGGTTTAACGGAATTTAAGGGGCATAGTAAAGCATTATTATCGGTAACTGATGCCCCGAGGAAATAAAATGCAAACACCTAGTAAGGAACTTGAAAGCTCTAGCATGACTCATGAAGAAGAGGAAGAAATGCTACATGATATATCAAAATTACAAGAACAAGTGCAACTAATGTCACGCTCACAAAAGCTAATAGAAGCTAAGATAAATGGCGTGGAATCTAAGATAAAGGGCATGGAAGCTAAGATGGATGATTTGAAGACGGATTTGAAAAAAAACATGGCGGATTTGAAGACAGATTTGAAGACAGATTTAAAGATAGACATGGCAGATTTGAAGACAGATTTGACAAATTTTCTACAAGAAATACTTACTAATGGTGAAAAGGGTGTAAAGGAAACTCATGATGTGAACAAAAGTAATGTTAATCATGATTCCATAGACTCTAATGTTGGATCGAAGACCCACCATATTCCAAAAATCGATATGAGGAAGTTTGATGGCAAGGATCCCGCCACATGGATATTACAAATGGAGCAGTTCTTCGATCTCAATAATGTGCAAAACACACAAAAGGTACGTATGGAAACTGTATATTTGGAACCAAATCAGTTTGTATGGTATCAATGGCTTTGCTCTCGTAAAAAATTTATCACTTGGGCAATTTTTACGGAAGAATTGATAGCACATTATGAAGATACAAAAAGCAACACTTTTTTTAGCCAATTGATAAGTCTCAAACAAAAGGGTTCAGTAATGGAGCACATTGAGGAGTTCCAAAAATTGAACATAAGGGTAAAAGATATTCCAGAGGAGCATAGGATTGATGTGTTCATAGGGTCTTTAAAGGATAATATCCAACATGATGTTCGCCTTTGGGAACCTGATTCATTAGAGAAGGCATTCAGGTTAGCAAGAAAAATGGAAAGCAAAATTATGGCAACTAGGAAGCATACCACTCACAACTATAAAGACGGAAGTGTTGTTGCCCCTAGTCTTCCACAACCTATAAGGTTGACACCACAACAATTGGAAGAAAAAAGAGAAAAAGGGCTTTGTTACAGTTGTGATAGCAAATACACTAAAGGTCATAAGTGTGCTGAGAAGAAATTATTCTACATAGATTGTGAAGAGGAAGAAGAAAAGGAGCAAGAAAGGTCAAAAGAAGAAGATATACTCCAGGAACAAAGCCTAGATGAAGAACAAATAAATCCGACCATATCTTGTAATGCATTGGCGGGAATTACCACTCCTCAAACCATCAAGATAGAAGGACAAATCAAGAAGAAAAAGGTAATAGTGTTGATTGATTCAGGAAGCACCCACAATTTTATTCATTGTAGGGTAGCAAAAGAATTGAATTGCTTCCTATATCCAGCACCAGAGTGTCAAGTGATGATTGCAAATGGAGGAACAATAAATTGCTCTGGAAAGTGCCATAATATCAAGCTATCCATGGGAGAATATGTATTGACTAGCCCAATGCTTTCCATTCCAATGGGAGGTGCTGATGTTGTACTAGGAGTCCAATGGCTACAATCCTTGGGTACAATAGCTTTTAATTTTCAAGAACTTTTCATCAAATTTTCTACGGAAGGAAAGGAAGTTGAATTAAGGGGTATTGCAGGGAAACCAGGAAAGATAATCAGCTCTAATGGTATGACAAAGCTTCTAAAAAAGGAGCAAAGAGGTGTAATTGCACAATTATGTTCGCTAGATGTTTCCACATCGGAATCATCTATTTCTCCAGATCTCCAAAAAGTCCTGGACAATCATTCCAAGGTATTTGAGACTCCCAAAGGTCTCCCACCTATGCGTGATCATGATCATGCTATTCATCTGATTCCAGGAAGTGTTCCTCCAAACATCAGGCCGTACAGATATCCCTATGTCCAAAAAAGTGAAATTGAACGTATGGTTGCAGAAATGCTAGAGGCTGGTATAATTCAACCAGTCAAAGTTCTTTCTCTGCTCCAGTAGTATTGGTGCACAAGAAGGATGGATCATGGCGCATGTGTCCAGATTATAGGGAGCTCAACAAGCTCACTATTAAAGATAAGTTCCCCATTCCTGTCATTGATGAATTACTGGATGAATTGCATGGATCAATTTACTTCACCAAGTTGGATCTTCGTTCGGGATATCATCAAATCAGAATGAAGATTGAAGACATTCCGAAAACGGCATTTAGAACTCATGAGGGTCATTATGAATTTTTGGTCATGCCTTTTGGCCTTACCAATGCACCTTCAACATTTCAAGGTTTGATGAATTCAATTTTCAAACCATTCCTTAGAAAATTTGTGTTAGTATTTTTTGATGATATACTAATCTACAACAAGTCTTGGAAGGATCATGTTGACAGGGTGCTACAACTATTGGAGGAAAAACAATTATATGCAAAAAGATCCAAATGTTTCTTTGGAGTCCAGGAGGTGGAATATTTGGGTCATATTGTATCTCATGAAGGAGTTAAGGTAGACCCTAGCAAAATTAAAGCCATTAAGGAATGGAAAATCCCCACATCCATAAAGCATCTGCGAGGATTTCTTGGGTTGACAGGGTATTATCGCAAGTTTGTTAAGAATTATGGGAGAATAGCAGCACCTCTAACAACATTATTGAAGAAAGATGCATTTTCATGGACTCCGGAAGCAACAAAGGCCTTTGAACATCTTAAAGAGGCAATGTGCCAAGCACCGGTCTTAGCTACACCGGACTTCACAAAAACCTTTATTGTGGAATGTGATGCTTCAGGAAATGGAATTGGTGTTGTTCTAATGCAAGATGAAAGACCCATTGCTTTTGAAAGTCGTCCAATCAAGGGAAAGTTTTTAAGCAAAGCTATTTATGAGAAGGAAATGTTGGCAATACTCCATGCACTTAAGAAATGGCGACCCTACCTAATGGGAAGACACTTCAAGGTAAAAACAGATCATGATAGCCTTAAATACTTTTTAGAACAAAGATTATCCTCTGAAGAGCAACAAAAGTGGGTCACAAAGATGTTGGGTTATGACTTTGAAATCATCTACAAAAAAGGGAAGCAAAATGTGGTGGCAGATGCACTCTCAAGAAAGGATGAGGATGTGGAAGCATTGTTGTGCGCCATTTCTATTATCCAACCAGATTGGATAAACGAAGCAAGGGAGGAATGGAAGAATGATGAAGAAGTGTGGGCACTTATTCGAAAGCTACAACAAGATTCCAGTACGTCTGATACATTTAGCTGGCAAAATGATTCGTTATGGTACAAAGATCGCTTATACCTCTGTAAGAATTCCCAGCTAAAACAAAAGATTCTTATGGAATTGCACACTTCTCCCTTAGGAGGGCACTCAGGATTTTTAAAAACTTACCACAGGGTTAAGAAGGAATTTTTTTGGGATGGCCTTAAATCAGATATTCAAAAGTTTGTGGCAGAATGTTTGGTTTGCCAACAAAATAAAGTTGAAACAATTAAGACACCGGGTCTATTACAACCTTTATCCATTCCAAGCCAACGTTGGGAGGAGGTTTCAATGGATTTTATCACAGGTTTACCCAAGTCTGAGGGAAAGAGTGTCATCATGGTGGTAGTTGACAGACTTACCAAGTATGCACACTTTTGTGCATTATCACATCCATTTAAAGCCAGTACAGTTTCTACTGCATTTATGGAAACAATTCAAAAGCTACATGGAAACCCAAAGATTATTGTAAGTGACAGAGATCCCATTTTCACTGGAAATTTTTGGACAGAATTATTTTCTTGTCTTGGTACTCAGTTAGCTCATAGCTCATCTTATCATCCTCAATCTGATGGGCAAACTGAGATAGTAAACAAATGTTTGGAAGGATATCTTCGTTGCTTTGTATCTGATAAACAGACACAATGGGTCAAATGGTTGCCTCTGGCTGAATGGTGGTATAACACTTCCTTCCATACAGCAACAAAAATGACCCCATTTATGGCACTTTATGGGTATCAACCACCATCCATCACATCATATTTAAGAGAAAATTCTAAGGTTCAGGCAGTGGAACATCACATCGAACATCAACAACAAGTCCTCCAACTCTTAAAGGATAACCTCGTGTTGGCACAAAATAGAATGAAACAACAGGCAGATCAACATCGCAGTGAAAGAAGTTTTGATGTAGGTGATTGGGTATTCCTACGGCTACAACCATATAAGCAAATGTCCCTAAAGCAAGCTAAGAAGGATAATAAATTATCACCAAAGTATTATGGTCCGTACAAGGTGTTGCAAAAGATTGGTACTATGGCATACAAATTGGAGCTTCCTGCAGCTTCTCGATTGCACCCAGTTTTCCATGTTTCATGTTTAAAGAAGGTTATAGGCGACAAGCTCCCAGTTCAAACAATATTGCCAGAACTTGACGAGGAAGGAAAAATTATATTGGAACCGGAAGCAGTCACAGAAACAAGAACTCGACAGCTACGAAATCGATCAATTTCAGAGTATCTTATCAAGTGGAAGAACTTATCCGCTAAAGATTCCACATGGGAGGATAAGAATTTTATGCAGAAGTATCCAGAACTACTCAAGCGTTGAGGACAACACTTTTTTGAAGGAGAGGGGCATGTTGGGTCCCTATAATACTAGTGATTACCCCATTACTATTGTAGTTACACCCCTTATTTATATTTTTGTGCCCCTATTACCCCCATATTGTTATTTCTGTGCCCCATAGAATCCCTCTATTGTTATTTTTGTGGCTTTATATTATTATTGTTAGGTCGGCTGGATTATATTGTGACTCCTTAGACTCCTATATATAGAAAGGAGGTTTTGTCATTTGTATCATCCAAGAATTGTTCATTTATGTAATGTAAAGGAGGTTGCCCCCTCGAAGAGGCTGAATTCTAAGGCGTTGATCTATCTTTTCTATCTTTTCTTGAGCTGGTTTCATAACACTTTGAGAGAGATGGTGGTATCAATGGATTGGCAAAGGTGGAAGGGTTCTCATACTGGGGATGGCCTAAAAGTTGAGGACATTATTATTGGTCTTTCTTCAGAGAATTTTTGGAGGAGAGTGGAGGATATTGTCACCTTTATTACACCTATTGTTTACACCTTTCGCATATTTGATAGTGATCAACCATGCTTAGGGGATGTCTTTGAGAGCATGGATCAAATGAGTGAGAAGATTCATGACATAATGGAAGATGAAAATTCTAGGATTGACAAAGCCACCAAAAATGAAGTGTGGGAACTTAGTCTGACAAGGTGGAAAATGCTTCATAGCCCTCTTCATTCAATTTCATTTTTACTCAATCCTAAATGGTTTCATAAGAAACCATCGTCAGATGTAGAGGTTATGCAAAACTAGAACACTTTTATAAGTAGGTGTTATGATCGTTAGGATCACACTGCTTTACGGTTTCAGTTAGGAAAGTATTTGAGATCAGAAGACCACTTTGCAAATGAAGATTGTGCATACAACAGACAACAATTTGGACCCATCGACTTCTGGATACAATATGGTGCAGGGACCCCCTTGCTTCATCGTTTGGCTATCCGTTCACTTTCACAGGTATTCTTAATAACAAATACCTTTAATGTATTGATTTATTGTTTAAACAATTAATTCTAAAGCTCATTTTTGATTATTTATCTTATAAGATTTCAATTGATTATGGCTAACATAATTTTATTTTTATTTTACAGGTGACTAGTTCCTCTACATGTGAAAGAAATTAGAGTGAATATGCTTTCATCCATTCAACGAAGAGGAATCGCCTAGGCACAAAAATGGCACAAGATTTGGTGTCTGTACACTCAAATCTACGTTTGTTATCTCGACAACAACTAGAATACAAAACTGGATCCACGAGAATGTGGGATTATGGTGGTTCACAAGATGACGAAAATGATGAGCTTCCATTTGAGGTGCTACAAGACATTGCTGAAGACATGCTTGATGACACCATGACGTCTATTGACCAAAATAATTCTTTTGGAATTGGCTCAAGCTCAACAACTATTCCAGAAAATAAGTTTCAAAATCTAGATTATTAGGTTTACTTGCATTTTGATATGAATTGTTGGAAGTGACTTTAAAAATACATATATATTCAGAAGTACAAATTTAATTATTTATATTTCAAATCTCGTATTCTTATCAATGTTTGTTATTTTCTTGGAATGAATGATGGCTAAATTTTTAGATCTACAAAATTATCACTTCTTTCTTAAAACTAAATTAGTATATTGACAATAACATAGCTTTACTCCATGTGAATGTAGAATAGTAGGTGACGATTCTCCAAAAAAACAATCCATTACAATCCAAACAATTAAATTCGGAAGAAGTATAAATCTTGAAATAGAATATTAAAGTATATAAAAAAACAGCATGCCGTGACAAAATTACTTAAAAAAAATTCAAAGAAATTCTTCGGTGCTTTACTCCATGTGAATGTAGAATGTCAACCTACCTTCACGTCCGGACTCCCAACCCAACCTTCTTGCCTCGACTGTAACAGTAAACTGATACATTCGAAGTCCACAATCACGTCATTGATATGATGTCAGCACTCGCAATAGAAAGGACCGGCAAAGTGGCCAGATAGTAATCCAGGGAATCCACGAATTGCATTGAAACTATGAAGTGTCAATTACGTTTATCGTTTAATTATGTAGCTAGCACCAGCGGCGCTGAATGGAGACGTGCTACTTGGAGACATGTGAAGACGCTGTCCGGTCTCCATGCGACGAAAACGACCTTCACAATACATTACATGTGATGCCTCGACTGTAACACTAAACGTCATCCCACGTCCACACCAGCACGTCATTTATATGATGTCCGCACTCGCAATAGAAAGGACCGGCAAACTCGCTAGATAGTGACTCGGATCATTATTTGTAGTTGTGTATGGTTCTTTTATCCGACTGCCCTGTGAATGTAGGTATTTTTCTATCTTAAATTTCGAGGCATGTCAAAAACTGAATCCACGAGTTGCATTGGAACTAGTCCATTACGTTTATTGTTTAATTATGTAGCTACGACCAGTTGCTTTTAATGGAGACGTGCTACTAGCATTCTTAATGGGGACATGTGAAGACGTTGTCCGGTCTCCATGCGACGAAAACGGCCTTCACAATACATTTCATGTGATGCAACATTCACATTGGACCCCGTCTTGACTTGCCCAGTCTATTTGCATTCTTAATATATATACAAGTCAACAATGGGTTCAAGTTCTGGTGCGATAAATACAGCCTTCACAATCCATTGCATGTGATGCAACAATAACATTGTCCGGTTCGTCTCAGAGACTGCGTCGTGTCTTGACTACCCCAGGACTTCTACTCGCATTCTTAAAATATAGACAAGATAAGATGAGCTCTTAAAATATAGACGTGCCCCAGTCTACTTGCGTTCTTAACATAAGATGCTCTCGAGTATTGGTATGAAACGACACCAGTGGTCCCTGTGCAGACAGGGTCCATTAAGTTTATTGTTTAATTATGTAGCTGGCACCAGTTGCGCTGAATGGAGACGTGCTACTTGCATTCTTAATGGAGACATGTGAAGACGCTGTCCGGTCTCCATGCGACGAAAACGACCTTCACAATACATTTCATGTGATGCAACATTCACATTGGACCCCGTCTTGACTTGCCCAGCCTATTTGCATTCTTAATATATATACAAGTCAACACTGCGTCCAAGTTCTAGTGACATAAATACAGCCTCACAATACATTGCATGTGATACAACAATAACCAAGGAAAATTTTAAGGATGGAAAATTTTCTTGAAGTTTAAAACATTGGCGAATCTCACTAATCCCTAATATGAAAATTATAAATGTTTATTGATATATTTGTAAAATTAATCAAATTTATAATTATTTTATATATAGTCTCTATATAATGTTGGCGATTTTTAAGGTAAAATAATTTTATATTCTAAAATTTGGGCGAATCGTCTTTTATAAAATTGGAAATTCGAGAATCTTTTTTTTTGGACAAATCATGGAAAATTAGCCCACTGGGCGAACATTAGCCCCTAAAATTTTCCATGACAATAACATTGTCCGATTCGTCTGAGAGACTTGGCCGTGTCTTGACTACCCCAGGACTTCTACTCGCATTCTTAAAATATAGACAAGATAAGATGAGCTCTTAAAATATAGACGTGCCGCAGTCTAATTGCTTTCTTAACCTAAGATGCTCTCGAGTATTTGTATGAAACGAGACAACTATGAACTGGTAATAGAGAAACGTGCCACCTGCTCAGAGAGCACTCGGATAAAATAATCGTACACAGCTACAAATATAACTATTTGTAGGGTTTACTTCAAAGTAGCCGTCCACACCTTCATCAACTATCAAGTTGTAATAGAGAAATATGTAACGTTTCTTTATAATAAAAGTACATTTAATAATGCTTTATTTCACTTTCGGAAATTTCTATGATTTTAAGAAATGCAAGTAGACATGGTACGTTTCCATTGAGCCCCACTGAAGGTTTAAGTAATGCAATGGATGTATAGACAAGTCAAGACGGGTCCAGTGTCTAGACGAGCAGGACAGCATATAGGTTTAAGCTATTGAATAACAACATTTCAAAACAATCAAATCCTTGCTCACAGTGTTTACAGATCACACTGCTTCACACCTTCAGCGTCAACTATAAACTCGTAATAGAGAAACATGTTGCCTTTTCATAGTTTACTATTTTATTTCAAGAGGTATGTTTTTTAAAAATTTAGAATCATTATTATATATAGTGATGTTAAATAGTTGATAAATATCAGAAGATTAGATGGTATATTAATGGTATGTAGTGGATTATTTGATCATGCTTTTAAAGCTAGTGGACATTTGACACTAGGTGAACTTTATTAAATTTTTGTTACGGCTTTTGTTACTACCATGTGTCAAATGTCCATGGACCTATACCCATAGTAAGCAAGGACCTAAACCACAAATATAGAAGAGAAACAATTAGGTTGTTGATGGTGTGAAGAAAAGGACAAAAGGTCTAACATGAAAATTATTAGTTGGTGAGCACAAAGAGTAGTGTGGGTAATATAGAAAATTCATCTTCATATATGGTTGTTGCTTGTACAAGTCTAAACTAAAGAAAAGAGAGAGCTAAACAATTGAACAACACTAAGAAGGGATTAGTGTTCTAAATAGGTAGGTTCTTACTAGACTTTCGCAACATATCTCTTTGGTGGGTCGAAGCTTGCAAAAATAGAATTCTCCTACAAGGAGTGCTTGCAAACTCTGTAACTGTAAGTGGATTCCTACTATAATCCTTTAAAGAAAAAAATAACTCTTTGTGGTATTGTCCTTTTATGAATTTTCACATTAATCTCTGGTGTTCTATGTTATCATTTAGTTATGTGATGATTTTCTGTGTATTTCTTAAATGTATAAGAAACAAGAATTGAAGTGAAAATTATTTTGGGAAATAGGATTATTGGTTCACCCTCTCCTTTCTCTCAATAATCAACAATTGGTATTAGAGCTAGGTTCCCTTAGTAACAACCTAATTTATAGAAGGAAGATCTTACACAAAATTGCAAGTTGGAATGAATTTTTCTCAAGAACACATCCACTATTCAATGGGACAAACTTTACGTTTTGGAAAATCAAAATGAAAACATATATGATCTCAATTGGAATGCATATTTAGAAAATTATATTAAATGGGTATCATAACCAAGCAACTCCTCCTACAGATGAGGCTCCTAAGAAAAAGTATGAAAGAAATGCTAAGGCTATGAATGCAATTTTACATTGACTTGCACCATGAGAATTTGTCAAAGTAATGCAACATGAGACAACCAAAGAAATGTGGGATAAACTTATAAATAGTTATGAAGGGGATGCCAAAGTCAAAAATGAAAAACTACAAATATACATGATACAATATGAAAATCAAAAAATGAATGAGGATCAAATTATAGGTACTTCCTTTCTCAAAATGGATGACATTGTAAACACAATGAAAAAACTAGGTGATAAAATTAATGATGCTACTATAGTCCAAAAGGTGGTAACATGGCTTGCTCCTATATTTGATGCCAAAGTACCAACAATAGAATATTCAACTTCGTGGAATACTTAAACACTATGAGATGAGAACGAAGAAGAATCAACAAGGACTCAAAGAAGTTTCTTTCAAGCTATCAAGCAAGTCAAAACAATATCAAGACCAAGACTTCTCTAGCCACATAACACACAAGAATCTAAAAGCAAGTTGTTATCTTCCTATTAGCAATATAGAAATGAAGAATTTACCAAAATATGGAAGAATAAAAATACTATACACCCAAAGAGAGTGGATTATTTTTATATGCAAAGAATTAAGGAAATCGATGCCACATTAACAATCTATGTTCAAAACAAATCATAGGCGATAGAAGTACATTTATATCCTTCAATGAAGAGAGGTGGAAATGTTATGGTAATTATGTATGAACAAGAATATTGGGAAGGGACATTCATCTTAGAAAAGGGAAAGACTAAGCCTCAAAATTGTGTTCTATATAAATGGTCTTAAGAACAACCTTTCAAGTGTAAGTTAGATTTGTGACCAAGGACATGAGGTAACTTCAGGTCAAATGGGTGTGAGGTCAAATAGTTTGACACAAGAGAGACTATAACTAAAGCAGTTAGGACTCCAAGTAATGTGTATGTGCTAGAAGGAGACAAATAAAGTTACTATTTGGGTAAAACCGATGAGATTTTGTTGTGGGGAAAGATATTAGGGAACCTCACTTTTTAGTAGTTGGTTAACTTAGGTGAAAGGACGCTATCCAATATATGCTAAAAATAATCAAACTTAAAGATAATGTCTACAAGTCATGTCAATTTCGAAAAAAAATAAGAATTTAGTTCAAAGAAAAGGAACACTCCATAGAAATGCCTTTGGAATTGATCCATACAAACATACACGGGCTGTTGGGCCGCCAAATTAACCTCAATTTTCACACCATTTTCACCTTTATCCTCATTTTTTCATCTCATTTCACCATATTATCATTACATAACCCTATATTTCCATTACCATATGAGTTTATATGTTCATTTTCCAAAGTTATTAATTTCATGTATTTAGAGTGAATTTATGATTAAAAGTTAGAGAAATAACATGTATTTTCTTATACCTAAAAGTGGCTTGAGTTTGATGACATGTGTAGATCATTTGGAAGCTTCCAAGGCACCCTTATGTGGCCTCACAAGATCAAATTCGAATTTCAACTCAAGAGGTGGACCATATTCCAAGGAGAAAGATCATGGAGATTTTGATGTGTCATGGGATTTGTATCTAGTACTTATGGATAAGTTGAGACAAGTATGGGTCTAGTAGATATTTAAGGGATCTACATTTATTGAGTAGATATCCCTAATTCATGTATAAATAAGAAGAGCATCCTCCAAATCATGTTATGATGAGGAGGAGGGATAGAAAACAATTATCAGTTATTCATTAGCATTAGATTTATGTTCATTCAACATGAATAATACCACTTTCTCCAAATCATGAGTTATGAGTGTTGTTTAATTCTTAAGGTGTGATAGTTGTTCATGTGTGTTCATTGAAGAATGGAAGGATCCCCATACTGAGATAAGTACACTTTGTTGTAGAATAATGTTGTGAATATACTAATTTTAATTCTAATGTTCATCTTATTTCATTGTTGTAAATAATTGTAGATAATTTCAATATGAATTCATGTTATGGCCATGTTTTTTTGTGTGAAGGTTGATCTCCTTTTAGTGGCTAGTTTTGATGTGAGAAGGACAACCAAGAACTCCTAAGTTAGGAGTCTCTTCTCCATGAGCTAGATTAAATTGAAATAAGATTTGCTTTCTCATATGCTTTCCTAGATTACATTTATGTGAATATTGATTCCCTTTCAGTATATAGTTTTTATGTGAGAAGGGAAATCAAGACCTCCTAAGTTAGGAGACTCTTCTCCATAAGCTAAGAATTGAATTGAAAACAATATTTAGTTGCTTTCATTTATATGATTTCTTTCTTGCTTTCTTAGGTGTTTGGCAATGTTATTATAGGAAGATTGTAGAAGGACAATCAGGACTCTTGAACAAGAGACTCTTCTCTATCTTCTAAAGTAAAATAATTCCATTGATCAAACATTTTTTTATGCTTTCATAAAATAGATCTGATAGTTTAGATTTGTAATATGCATTTCCATTCTAAACAAACTTCTTACACCTGTTTCATCTAAGTTCCCATATATATTGGTTTGCTTCTAAGTTTACGATTCCCCGGATTGATAAATTAAATGACAGGGATTTAACAGACAACTAAATCGCCCAACATTTTGGCGTCGTTGGCGGGGAAGCAAACTTAGATGTAATCTAGTTAGGAGGATTGTTTAGGAAGAATTTTCATTTAGGATCATTTTTATTTAGGCTTAATTGCATTTAGGAATTTTCATTTAAGTTTATTCTCATATAGAAAACATAGAATTAGAACACAAATAAAAAACCCCCCATTCACTAAAAAAAAAGCACAATAAAAAATGAGTATAAGTTTGGAATAACTCGCTCAGATACTAGCAAGTGTTAGGATCTCATCTTCTTGCGAAGAAGAGATCTTGACAGCAACCAAATGTTTAACTACTCCTCTAGAAGAAAACAATGAATTAATGTTTGAAGAATCATCGTGTATATCTAATGATGAACAATTATTTGAACAGGAGAATGAGGAGGATGAAGAGAAGTTGCAGCATGATCTGAATGAGAATGGAAATCATGCCTATGAAAGCTTTATCGAAAGGTGGTTTCGATGGTTTCAAACAAGTACAAGGTTAGATCGTTTTTTTTTTTATTCATTAGATCATACTGACAAAAACTAGATTCAATCATCCTTGTATATTTTCATTTTAAAATTGCGAAATTGAAAATGAATATATTTTTATTACTATTGCGTGATTGGTTACACTGGAAATTTAATTACACGTAATAGTTTGTAATTTTCAATTGGCATAGAGTAGGTAGGATCATATTTTATGTTTCGAATAAGTATGCTCTCCTCCTGCATTTTCATACGATCTCGAGGATCAAAAAGTAGAATGTTTATAAATGTTTTCAGGGTTTGCAATATAGTTGTCTCCATTTGCTAAAAAATCATCTTAAATCAATAAAAGATCCTAGGTTGTTTTAAGGTTAGAATAAAATTTAAATTCTTTTTTTAAATATTTCAATTAAAAAAAACAATATAAAAAATAAAATAAAATAGACATTAGAATAAAATTCAATTAAAAAAAAAAAAAAAAAATTAGGAATGAAATTCAATTTGTAAAAATAAAATCATCATAAATAAATTTAATTTCTTAATTGGAAAAGAAATTTAAATTTTAGTTTAAAAAAAAAATACATTTCATTTTTTATTTTTTTTTTAGTTTTTAATAACAATACAATATAAGTAAAAAAAATAAAAAAAAATTATTAATTTCTTTTTCCTTTTTGTAGTTTTTTTTAACACAAAACAAAATAAAACAATTTTAGTCTAAAAAAAAAACTACAAAATAATTTTAATTTAGTTTAAAAAATTAATGTAACACTGCTAAAGCTGAAATTTGAATACTGCTAAAGCTGCACGTTGTTTGTGTTTGGATTGATGGTGTGCAAGGAGGTGTCAACTTTGCATATGATGAGAAAAGAGCACAAAGGCCATTTAAATGGGTTCAGCACTTGGCAGGCATTGACTTTTTTCCCGAAGCTCCTCACTGCTTGCTGATAACATATCTGGAAACGATGAAGCCACAAAAGGTGCATCTACTTTGGAAGGGCTGAACATATATAGAGAGCATGATTCGCTTAGAGTAGTAGCCATATTCCCATGATTCACACGTGGTTGTCGTATTCTCATGTAAGGATATACTTGCTTAAATGAAACGACTATTAAAATTTTAAGTGTCATGGGAATGTCATGGGACTATAAAAAGCTTCGAATAACCATACATGTAAACAGCCGGACCTCTAGCTATAAAGAAAATTAAAGGCCTCCTCCAGTGACATGTATTTGAGAAAAAAACATTTAATGCCTCCTCGAGTTTCTTGTAGCTGCGAAACCCTTTTGTGAACAAAGCTTCAAATAAACATACCTATAAACAATTGAACCTGGGACTGTGAAAAAAATTGAAGACAATTGAACCTTAGGTATAATAATGCAAGCAAACAAGAAAAAATAGCATGCGAGACTTTTACAGCGGAGTAGAGGGATGAGAACGGTTGTTGCGTGCAGTCGCGTATATATCTTTTTCACATAAGAAGCCGAGATTGTTGGCTGTTTGGGTAAATATCTGTATAGAGAAGGGAACCAGGGGAAGACTTCGGGTGCACAATGCCTTCCAATATCTTCAACACTTTTGGGTCATCATTGACCTGTTCGGCCTTCGCCATTCAATATTTTAAATTTAATTCAATATATAAGAGCCGGCACTGGTGGCTATAAAAAAGGTACATGAATAGAATGGAAAAGGAATTTCATATACATCAACATAATAAAACAACAAAGTATAACAACCTGTGAACGCCCATTACAATCCACCGAAAGGGCTTCTCTAGGGATCGAACCCGGGCAGGTTCGGCTCCGTAAAACCAAGAGCATAAGTCAATAATACCCCGACAAAATATACTTGTCCAGTTCTGCTCAAGCAGAGGAATACGATAGAGCCTTAATCACAACATAAATTTATGGATGGGAACTGCGAATCGACCACGGATAATTGGGATCTCCCGGTAAGGGTTTATTCTTTGGCCGACTGACTTCTTCCCCCACTACCTTTTCAATTTGATAACTATATTTCTAAATAAGGTACATTTTCGAAAAATTGTGTGCATTTTCTAAATTAAGAAAGAACAAAATCGTCCAAAATCAATGAGAAGAATCAGGTTTCAGTTAGGGCTGGACATTTGTGCGGACACAATAGTTGGAGATGAGATGCACAGAGGGATTTCCGGAGGTCAGAAGAAACGTGTAACTACAACCGAGATGTTGGTTGGTCCTGCCCGTGCTCTGTTCATGGACGAGATATCGACCGGGCTAGACAGCTCAACCACATTCCAAATTGTAAAATGCTTGCACCAGAGTGTCAATTTCCTTTACGAGCGTTATCTTTCTTCCATTAGTTGGGAAGAAACTTTTCGAGACAGGGGGTCATGTCCCAGACACCAACTATATTTTTATGGGGGTGGATCGAGGATACAACAGCCTTGGAGTATTCACAATTCTTTTGTTATTAAAAGCAAGATATCCAACAAGTATCACTCTTTAGCGAGGCAATCATGAAAGCAGGCAAATAACCCAAGTGTATGGATTTTATGATGAGTGCCAGCGTAAATATGGGAATGCAAATGCATGGCGTTATTGCACAGATGTGCTTGATTACCTTACACTCTCAACAATCATTGATGGAAGGGTTCTTTGCGTACACAGAGGGCTCTCTCTTGATATACGGACAATTGATCAGATTAGAGTCATTAAGAGGAACTGTGAAATACCACATGAAAGGACTTTTTGTGATTTAATGTGGAGCGACCCAGAAGAAATTGAGACTTGGGCAGTTAGTCCTCGTGGTGCGGGGTGGCTTTTTGGATCTCGTGACACTTCTGAATTCAATCATATCAATAACTTGGAACTTGTGTGCCGAGCACATCAATGCTGCAGAGCATGAAAGAATTCAGAAAGAAGGCAACGTAGGAGGTCTGGAGTTAGAGTCATGGCGGTGGCTCTGGCACCAGGTTTGTCTCGCAAGCTAAAGAAGGTACTTGAAGCTCGCATGGATTCACCGGATCTTCTTGCATCTCTCAACACACTCTCGTCCTTCTACACCAACAATAATCAGCAAGCTAGAAGGAATCTCAGATCCACAATTGAAAAGCGGGCTCTTGCCATCAACGAAAAATTTCTCTTTGCTTCAAAATCTACTCAGAAGGCTTTGGATGCAATTGAACTAGAAATTGTTGGTTTGGTTTAAATTAGTTTAAATTTACTTTTTCTTAGATTTAGAATTTGTACTAATGATTTTTGAATTTATAATTTTCATTTTCTTTTATTCCAATTTACATTTAGTTTTAGTTTATTGTTAATATTAATTTAATTTAGTTTGATCATTATAGATTTTCATTTTTTTCCAATGTGTAGATTTAATTAATAAATAATTATTTTCGTAAACAAAAAACAAATTAATAAATAAAAATTCCAATAAAAAAAAATTCAAAAAAAAAAACAATACAAAAAAAAATTCAAAATAAAAGTAAAATAAAAAAAACAAAACAACGCAAAACATTTTTTTTTCATTTCATCTCCCAGCCCGGGTTTCTTCGAGCCATCCTAGCCAAGTTCTGAAGCCCGTAATCTAGCTAGTAGTGGCAGCAGCCGTGGGTTCATTGTCTAACCTAAAAGCGATCCCTAGCTTCCTATCCAGCAAGCTAACCAGCCATCCAACGAGCTAACAAGCTCCCAAGCTAAGCAGCTAACCAGCCAGAGAGGAAGATAGAGTCTGTAGCTCCAGTACCCATTCCACTTAAGCCAGCTAGGGAATATGAAAGAAGAAAGAGAAACTAGTCTTTGTAGAGGTACGCCCCCCCCAAGGTAGAAGAGTAATAACAATCCAAAATAAATTTTAATTTTAACAAAACAATTAAAAAAAAAATTAAAACAATTACAAAAAAAAAACAAATAAAATAAAAATCAAAGTAATTAAAAAAATATCAAAACAATTAAAAAAAAAAAACAACAACAACAAATTAAAAAAAATAATAAAAAAAAAAATTGCAAATGGACATTTCATAACAGCTGAAAACATGTTATGCTAACTTGTCTTGTTGGAGTTAGAAACGAGCGCGCTAAGGCAACAGATAAAAAATTCATTTCATTTTATTTTGATTGCTAAGCATTCATACTCATTCTTGCATTTTATCTCTTTCGAAGAGCTCTTAAAGTTTTCATGCAGGATTTGTACTAAGCTTTTACAGGCACGCGAGGATCCAAGTTCATGCAGATGTGATCTCGAGAAATCACATTCATCATTGAAAGCTTGAAGGAGTTAATTAAATATGTCGTGACATTTGTCGCTACACATAAATCTTTTGCGTCATGATATGTTACCCACACTTCTCCTTCAAAGCCTCATCAGTCATCCATGTTAAAGTCCATTGATCCATCATGACTTCATACATGTCTATTTTTCTGAGTCGCATACATTTTTGCCTATCTTTCAGTTCATCTTTTTGCCTCATGAATAAACCATCCATCTCTCTACATTGCCTTGCTTTCCTTGCCATAAAAACTGTTTGGCCATAACATCTTGTATCTATAGTCCTACCAATCATTTGTACGAACTCGCGTTGACTGATGTGGGATTCCTTAAGGCCCACCTTTCAACAAGTCTTGACCCATCGACCTCAGCACCTTATCTGGGATAAAGACTAGAGTCATTATTAGTACCTTGAGGCTTGCATGCCTTAATGGCAAGTCTTCTCGCCAACGAACAATGGGAATATGTTGGGTCCCTATAATACTAGTGATTACCCCATTACTATTGTAGTTATACCCCTTATTTATATTGTTGTGCCCCTATTACCCCCATATTGTTATTTCTGTGCCCCATAGAATCCCTCTATTGTTATTTTTGTGGCTTTATATTATTATTGTTAGGTCGGCTGGATTATATTGTGACTCCTTAGACTCCTATATATAGAAAGGAGGTTTTGTCATTTGTATCATCCAAGAATTGTTCATTTATGTAATGTAAAGGAGGTTTCCCCCTCGAAGAGGCTGAATTCTAAGGCGTTGATCTTTCTTTTCTATCTTTTCTTGAGCTGGTTTCATAACATTTGGTATCAGAGCTTTGGATTCTAGGGTTTCGCTGCTCCAAACAGGTCATCGTGGAATTTTCGCTATAAATTTTTTTCTGTGACGTTTCAGAAGTCTAAAAAAAAACCCATTTGAGAAGAATTGGAGCTGAACCTTGGGTCCGAATTTCAGAGCTTTTCGCACGATGTTGTCGGAGATATGATCTGAGGAAGTTGACCTTTTTGCAGACTCCTGAATTACATTCAAAACAGGTGACCTGGGGAAAATCGTCATAACTCTCTCTCTGAGGATCGGATTGAAATTTTGTAAAAAGGTACAGAAAGAGGACGGACTGTAGTTTCTTGTGTGTGTGTTTCAGATTCAAAGGTTGAAACAGTGACTCGTGGCACGTCGTACAAGTTCGCTCTACTGAACCAGTCTAAAAGCAAGTCACTGTGGGAGATTTCACATAACTCTTCCTTGGAGAATCCAATTTGGCTCAGACTTGTGGCATTGGAAAGAGGACAGAAGGCTACTACAGGTAGCAATTTCAGAACTGGATGATCCGAAATTACAGAGATACATCAGATTCAATATCAGGCTTCTATAAAGTGAAAAAAGGTGTGTAGTTTTTTTTTAAATTTTTGTGTAAGCTTGTTTTAACGGAATTCAAAGGGCATAGTAAAGCATTATTATCGGTAACTGATGCCCCGAGGAAAGAAAATGCAAACACCTAGTAAGGAACCTGAAAGCTCTAGCATGACTCATGAAGAAGAGGAAGAAATGCTACATGATATATCAAAATTACAAGAACAAGTGCAACAAATGTCACGCTCACAAAAGCTAACAGAAGCTAAGATAAGTGGCGTGGAATCTAAGATAAATGGCGTGGAATCTAAGATAAAGGGCATGGAAGCTAAGATGGATGATTCGAAGATAGACTTGAAGAGAGACATGGCAGATTTGAAGATAGATATGAAGACAGACATGGAAGAATTGAAGAAGTTGCTACAAGAAAGGGTCACTAATGGTGAAAAGGTAGTAAAGGAAACTCATGATGAGAACAAAAGAAATGTTAATCATGATTCCATAGATGCTAATGTTGGATCGAAGAATCACCATATTCCAAAAATCGATATGAGGAAGTTTGATGGCAAGGATCCCGCCACATGGATATTACAGATGGAGCAATTCTTCGATCTCAATAATGTGCAAAACACACAAAAGGTACGTATGGCAACTGTATATTTGGAACCAAATCAGTTTGTATGGTATCAATGGCTTTGCTCTCGTAAACAATTTATCACTTGGGCAATTTTTACGGAAGAATTGATAGCACATTATGAAGATACAAAAAGCAACACTTTTTTTAGCCAATTGATAAGTCTCAAACAAAAGGGTTCAGTAATGGAGCACATTGAGGAGTTCCAAAAATTGAACATAAGGGTAAAAGATATTCCAGAGGAGCATAGGATTGATGTGTTCATAGGGTCTTTAAAGGATAATATCCAACATGATGTTCGCCTTTGGGAACCTGATTCATTAGAGAAGGCATTCAGGTTAGCAAGAAAAATGGAAAGCAAAATTATGGCAACCAGGAAGCATACCACTCACAACTATAAAGACGGAAGTGTTGTTGCCCCTAGTCTTCCACAACCTATAAGGTTGACACCACAACAATTGGAAGAAAAAAGAGCAAAAGGGCTTTGTTACAGTTGTGATAGCAAATACACTAAAGGTCATAAGTGTGCTGAGAAGAAATTATTCTACATAGATTGTGAAGAGGAAGAAGAAAAGGAGCAAGAAAGGTCAAAAGAAGAAGATATACTCCAGGAACAAAGCCTAGATGAAGAACAAATAAATCCGACCATATCTTGTAATGCATTGGCGGGAATTACCACTCCTCAAACCATCAAGATAGAAGGACAAATCAAGAAGAAAAAGGTAATAGTGTTGATTGATTCAGGAAGCACCCACAATTTTATTCATTGTAGGGTAGCAAAAGAATTGAATTGCTTCCTATATCCAGCACCAGAGTGTCAAGTGATGATTGCAAATGGAGGAACAATAAATTGCTCTGGAAAGTGCCATAATATCAAGCTATCCATGGGAGAATATGTATTGACTAGCCCAATGCTTTCCATTCCAATGGGAGGTGCTGATGTTGTACTAGGAGTCCAATGGCTACAATCCTTGGGTACAATAGCTTTTAATTTTCAAGAACTTTTCATCAAATTTTCTGCGGAAGGAAAGGAAGTTGAATTAAGGGGTATTGCAGGGAAACCAGGAAAGATAATCAGCTCTAATGGTATGACAAAGCTTCTAAAAAAGGAGCAAAGAGGTGTAATTGCACAATTATGTTCGCTAGATGTTTCCACATTGGAATCATCTATTTCTCCAGATCTCCAAAAAGTCTTGGACAATCATTCCAAGGTATTTGAGACTCCCAAAGGTCTCCCACCTATGCGTGATCATGATCATGCTATTCATCTGATTCCAGGAAGTGTTCCTCCAAACATCAGGCCGTACAGATATCCCTATGTCCAAAAAAGTGAAATTGAACGTATGGTTGCAGAAATGCTAGAGGCTGGTATAATTCAACCGAGTCAAAGTTCTTTCTCAGCTCCAGTAGTATTGGTGCACAAGAAGGATGGATCATGGCGCATGTGTCCAGATTATAGGGAGCTCAACAAGCTCACTATTAAAGATAAGTTCCCCATTCCTGTTATTGATGAATTACTGGATGAATTGCATGGATCAATTTACTTCACCAAGTTGGATCTTCGTTCGGGATATCATCAAATCAGAATGAAGATTGAAGACATTCCAAAAACGGCATTTAGAACTCATGAGGGTCATTATGAATTTTTGGTCATGCCTTTTGGCCTTACCAATGCACCTTCAACATTTCAAGGTTTGATGAATTCAATTTTCAAACCATTCCTTAGAAAATTTGTGTTAGTATTTTTTGATGATATACTAATCTACAGCAAGTCTTGGAAGGATCATGTTGAACATGTTGACAAGGTGCTACAACTATTGGAGGAGAAACAATTATATGCAAAAAGATCCAAATGTTTCTTTGGAGTCCAGGAGGTGGAATATTTGGGTCATATTGTATCTCATGAAGGAGTTAAGGTAGACCCTAGCAAAATTAAAGCCATTAAGGAATGGAAAATCCCCACATCCATAAAGCATCTGCGAGGATTTCTTGGGTTGACAGGGTATTATCGCAAGTTTGTTAAGAATTATGGGAGAATAGCAGCACCTCTAACAACATTATTGAAGAAAGATTCATTTTCATGGACTCCGGAAGCAACAAAGGCCTTTGAACATCTTAAAGAGGCAATGTGCCAAGCACCGGTCTTAGCTACACCGGACTTCACAAAAACCTTTATTGTGGAATGTGATGCTTCAGGAAATGGAATTGGTGTTGTTCTAATGCAAGATGAAAGACCCATTGCTTTTGAAAGTCGTCCAATCAAGGGAAAGTTTTTAAGCAAAGCTATTTATGAGAAGGAAATGTTGGCAATACTCCATGCACTTAAGAAATGGCGACCCTACCTAATGGGAAGACACTTCAAGGTAAAAACGGATCATGATAGCCTTAAATACTTTTTAGAACAAAGATTATCCTCTGAAGAGCAACAAAAGTGGGTCACAAAGATGTTGGGTTATGACTTTGAAATCATCTACAAAAAAGGGAAGCAAAATGTGGTGGCAGATGCACTCTCAAGAAAGGATGAGGATGTGGAAGCATTGTTGTGTGCCATTTCTATTATCCAACCAGATTGGATAAACGAAGCAAGGGAGGAATGGAAGAATGACGAAGAAGTGTGGGCACTTATTCGAAAGCTACAACAAGATTCCAGTACTTCTGATACATTTAGCTGGAAAAATGATTCGTTATGGTACAAAGATCGCTTATACCTCTGTAAGAATTCCCAGCTAAAACAAAAGATTCTTATGGAATTGCACACTTCTCCCTTAGGAGGGCACTCAGGATTTTTAAAAACTTACCACAGGGTTAAGAAGGAATTTTTTTGGGATGGCCTTAAATCAGATATTCAAAAGTTTGTGGCGGAATGTTTGGTTTGCCAACAAAATAAAGTTGAAACAATTAAGACACCGGGTCTATTACAACCTTTATCCATTCCAAGCCAACGTTGGGAGGAGGTTTCAATGGATTTTATCACAGGTTTACCCAAGTCTGAGGGAAAGAGTGTCATCATGGTGGTAGTTGACAGACTTACCAAGTATGCACACTTTTGTGCATTATCACATCCATTTACTACTGCATTTATGGAAACAGTTCAAAAGCTACATGGAAACCCAAAGATTATTGTAAGTGACAGAGATCCCATTTTCACTGGAAATTTTTGGACAGAATTATTTTCTTGTCTTGGTACTCAGTTAGCTCATAGCTCATCTTATCATCCTCAATCTGATGGGCAAACTAAGATAGTAAACAAATGTTTGGAAGGATATCTTCGTTGCTTTGTATCTGATAAACAGACACAATGGGTCAAATGGTTGCCTCTGGCTGAATGGTGGTATAACACTTCCTTCCATACAGCAACAAAAATGACCCCATTTATGGCACTTTATGGGTATCAACCACCATCCATCACATCATATTTAAGAGAAAATTCTAAGGTTCAGGCAGTGGAACATCACATCGAACATCAACAACAAGTCCTCCAACTCTTAAAGGATAACCTCGTGTTGGCACAAAATAGAATGAAACAACAGGCAGATCAACATCGCAGTGAAAGAAGTTTTGATGTAGGTGATTGGGTATTCCTACGGCTACAACCATATAAGCAAATGTCCCTAAAGCAAGCTAAGAAGGATAATAAATTATCACCAAAGTATTATGGTCCGTACAAGGTGTTGCAAAAGATTGGTACTATGGCATACAAATTGGAGCTTCCTGCAGCTTCTCGATTGCACCCAGTTTTCCATGTTTCATGTTTAAAGAAGGTTATAGGTGACAAGCTCCCAATTCAAACAATATTGCCAGAACTTGACGAGGAAGGAAAAATTATATTGGAACCGGAAGCAGTCACAGAAACAAGAACTCGACAGCTACGAAATCGATCAATTTCAGAGTATCTTATCAAGTGGAAGAACTTATCCGCTGAAGATTCCACATGGGAGGATGAGAATTTTATGCAGAAGTATCCAGAACTACTCAAGCGTTGAGGACAACACTTTTTTGAAGGAGAGGGGCATGTTGGGTCCCTATAATACTAGTGATTACCCCATTACTATTGTAGTTATACCCCTTATTTATATTGTTGTGCCCCTATTACCCCCATATTGTTATTTCTGTGCCCCATAGAATCCCTCTATTGTTATTTTTGTGGCTTTATATTATTATTGTTAGGTCGGCTGGATTATATTGTGACTCCTTAGACTCCTATATATAGAAAGGAGGTTTTGTCATTTGTATCATCCAAGAATTGTTCATTTATGTAATGTAAAGGAGGTTGCCCCCTCGAAGAGGCTGAATTCTAAGGCGTTGATCTTTCTTTTCTATCTTTTCTTGAGCTGGTTTCATAACAGAATACATTAATGTCCCTTGTTTGTTGGATCTTGCAAGTGGCTCGACATCAGCTCATTCATTCTCACTTCGCAAGATGTACTTGGGTACCTTGGCACTCATTGACATTAATGGTGAGTTTGCCTCGCATTGGTTAATGACATTCATCAATGGTCGGTAATCCAATGACTTCTTTCCATTTTCGACATCGACACATTCATTCACATGGAAAGAATTGTGCCACGATATGGGACGAGATGAAGACTATATGATTCAGGAGCATATTATTTTATACTTTGGAACATATTCAGTAGAAGTAATAAAGGATCCACATTCTCGACTTCATCCATCATATATGCAACCAAGACACAGATCACATTCTTATATTCTTCATTCCATGATTCAACAGTAGAAGCTACACCTTTCTACATACACACAGTTTGTCCACTCAGGTAAGTAGAGGTATGTTCTTTTCTAGATTTTTATCATACAATTCCTTTAATACTAAAATTATAATTTTTGGAAAATGTTTCACCATGTTCATATTCACATCCATACTCCATTATTACCTTCCATATGTCATATATGTCCTTTTTACACATATCATCCTAACCAACATACTTTTTCCAAACAACTACTATTGCGTTATGATTAAAATGTTACATGTTTTGCAAATAAGGATCAAAGAAAGAATGGTTGATTAAATGTTTTCAAAGTCTTTTGGTGCAACACAAAAACAATGAAAGTATTGTTACACAAGAACCAATACTAACCAAATTTTGGTTGTCACACAAGAACCAACCAAAATAATCTGTTGCAATCAAATGTTTTTAAGAGAAAAGACTTTGCAAAAAAAAGAACAAAGTTGTCAAAAAGAAAATTATGTGAAGTTAAAAAAATCAAGATCAGCCAAGTTCATGTAAAAGCAAGACAATTCAAAAGATCAAATCATGATCAATGTAATAAATTGCATGAGGACATGCAATAACTTTAGTTGGGGGGTATGTTGGGCCACCAAATTAACCTCAATTTTCACTCCATTTTCACCTTTATCCTCATTTTGTCATCTAATTTCACCATATTATCATTACATAACCCTATATTTCCATTACCATATGAGTTTATATTTTCATTTTCCAAAGTTATTAATTTTATGTATTTAGAGTGAATTTATGATTAAAAGTTAGAGATATAACATGTATTTTCTTATACCTAAAAGTGGCTTGAGTTTGATGACATGTGTAGATCATTTGGAAGATTCCAAGGCACCCTTATGTGGCGTCCCAAGATCAAATTCGAATTTCAACTCAAGAGGTGGACCATATTCCAAGGAGAAAGATCATGGAGATTTTGATGTGTCATGGGATTTGTATCTAGTATTTAGGGATAAGTTGAGACAAGTATGGGTCTAGTAGATATTTAAGGGATCTACATTTATTGAGTAGATATCCCTAATTCATGTATAAATAAGAAGAACATCCTCCAAATCATGTTATGATGAGGAGGGAGAGAAAACAATTATCAGTTATTCATTAGCATTAGATTTATGTTCATTCAACATGAATAATACCACTTTCTCCAAATCATGAGTTATGAGTGTTGTTTGATTCTTAAGGTGTGATAGTTGTTCATGTGTGCTCATTGAAGAATGGAAGGATCCCCATACTGAGATAAGTACACTTTGTTGTAGAATAATGTTGTGAATATACTAATTTTAATTCTAATGTTCATCTTATTTCTTTGTTGTAAATAATTGTAGATAATTTCAATATGAATTCATGTTATGGCCATGTTTTGTTGTGTGAAGGTTGATCTCCTTTCAGTGGCTAGTTTTGATGTGAGAAGGACAACCAAGAACTCCTAAGTTAGGAGTCTCTTCTCCATGAGCTAGATTAAATTGAAATAAGATTTACTTTCTCATATGCTTTCCTAGATTACATTTATGTGAATATTGATTCCCTTTCAGTATATAGTTTTTATGTGAGAAGGGAAATCAAGACCTCCTAAGTTAGGAGACTCTTCTCCATAAGCTAAGAATTGAATTGAAAACAATATTTACTTGCTTTAGTTTATATGCTTTCTTTCTTGCTTTCTTAGGTGTTTGGCAATGTTATTATAGGAAGATTGTAGAAGGACAATCAGGACTCTTGAACAAGAGACTCTTCTCTATCTTCTAAACTAAAATAATTCCATTGATCAAACATTTTTTTATGCTTTCATAAAATATATCTGATAGTTTAGATTTGTAATATGCATTTCCATTCTAAACAAACTTCTTACACCTGTTTCATCTAAGGTCCCATCTATATTGGTTTGCTACTAAGTTTACGATTCCCCGGATTGATAAATTAAACGACAGGGATTTAGCAGACAACTAAATCGCCCAACATGGGCCCATAAGAAAGATAACTCCATGAGTTCAATAATATTTATGTTTCTCAATGTGTTGGGTTGGTTTGTTGAAATATAAATATGAAGGTTTCAAAATATTCAAAATATTCAAAGCGCTAGAGGAAAAAAAAGGTATCTTAAAATTACATTCCTAAGATAAAATAGAGGAGGAGAGTACACATCTAATGAGTTTTATGATTTCTATGAACAACATGGGATCAAGAAACAATTCTCAATAGCTCAAACTGCTCCTGGGGTAGTTGAAAGAATGAACATGACAATCTAGGAAATGGCCCAAGCTATGCACAATGAATCAAATGTGCCACATACTTTATGGGGAGAAGTTGTTCAAACGTCACCTAACATTCTCAACAAGGTTATGATATCCCTTCACTTAGAGTTTATTTTGTCAATTTTTATATATGGTTAAGTGTGGTTGTGCTTTAAATTTAAATAATTATTTGGAAAGAGCTTATCTGTGTGATTAAATTGATAAAGGTCAAATGTAAATTTGTAATTACCATTACGTTGCCAAAAATATAAAGAGTGTGGAAATTACAACAGGTGCTATACATGGATGGAAGAGGTAAAGGATTCAATTTAATGATGATTATTAATTATCCATTCATTAACACCTACCCATAGAATATGAATGATTGGATCATTTATGATTGTGGATATGACTAATCCATGACTTCCCTAAGAGACATGATGTTGTATTTGAGAGTGGGAAGTAGATATCATAAATGAGCTAATAATTACCTGCCACATGTTGGGTGATGTGGAGGGAGTTACCAAGTACCAAATTATTGGTAAGGGGTATTTACCGTTATCTTCTTGTTGAGGAAAGGTATGCAGTGTTGAACTATGGATGGCAAGAGAAAGTACAGAAAAAAGAGAATTTGTAGACATGTGCTCAAGGGGATACTTTGGAGGAAAACGTTTCAAGGGTTGGGTGAAGTTGGTGAGCTCGAATATTAGTTTTAGACTCAAACGTTCAAGTTGGTATTCCGAAATATAAATATATGAATTTTATGTAACATAAACATATAGACATTATATTATTTCTTTCTTAGATCTAATTTAGTAAATATATATATATGTGTATTTTTACTGTTTAGCATAAAATGGTTATGATTCTTTGAAAGAAAACATTATTTAATATAGGAATTTCATGAGTCCATATTCACTAATATTTATATATGAACATCGAAATAAGAACTCGCATGACTATTGAGGTTTGTTCTCAAAATGGAACATGAATAAAAAAATTTGTTTTATATACAACATATATGAGAAGCTAAATAACATTATTATAAAAATGATAGAACTTAGGTAGTTCTCACGAACTTTGTTCCAAACATATCAATTCAATATTATATAATAAAACATAACCTCTTAAGAAATAGTTGTGTTTTTGAAAGGGAAAGGAGTGGCATAAAAAATTGGATTGTATGTTTAAAACTTCATGACATTAGTAATAAACTAAATGCCACTAAGAGACTTGAGAAATTAGAATAATAGGATGAGTTGCATAACATTTCCAAGTTTTTGAAGTGTGGAAAATTATAAAGTACTAGTGCTAAATATTGTCATAGTTAAACCATTTTAAATTAAACTAGTCATACTTATACATAAATGGTAATTATAGCTCTAAGGTAATAATTATATGGTAGTCTAACTATAGTAAAGAAAAATATATGCATACTATATTACTATGTAAAAAGACTTAGTAAAGTATATATGTAAGAAGGATATAGAAAGTATTACATGTTAACATAAAGTATCTACTATATGTATAAAGGTTAGTAAGACCTACTTATTTATAATTAAAGTCGAGAAGGAGAGTAGTAACAGAAAAATAGAGTAATAGATGTCACTTTGCATGAAATGAAAAATTAATCATACATGATGAAAATTGCTACATATGTAAAGTTGAAGAATATCATTAACAAAATTTTATTAACAAAAATATAAATGTCCTTAATAAGCAGTATAGGTCGATATTGAGCTCAATGAGTTACAACTAACAATATTTATATGCTGGAGAAACGCATAAATACGTAAAATTTTAGGCATAGAAGATAGTAGACTAAAAAGCCTTCAGAAATTGAAGTGAAATAAAATTACCAAATTTAGTCCATAAGGTATAGACAAATGATAGAAAAACCTAGTGAATTTCGTTGAACATAGATTCATGAACACATAAAGAAAAACATTCCAGGGTGTTTCAGGGTCATTTGACGTAAAATGAGGAGTTTGAAGTCTTCATGAGAAAAAATAAAAAGCTCCAAAATACTTATACAAAGGAAAGGTTTCAAAATTCCACCTTGAGAATGTTATTACCTGTGAAGAGTAGTGAAATACAAATTAGTATTTATACTTCAATGTGTGTGTGAACTAAATTAGTTCTTGTAATGTGAATAGTACCCAAGAGAGGGTTTTTACCTGGAAATATTTCCTTAATGGTGTAGACAAGAAGTATGTAAATCACAAATAAATTATATTAATTTGAAAGAAATTACCTAGTTTGGGTTGAAACCTAGAACACAAAATTAAAAGAGAAATTTAGATAAAAGTATTGTAACATAAAGAGGGTTTAAAACCATATATAAATCCCTATAACAAAACTTGAGGAAAAATGTAAGTGGAAGAATTATAATAAAAACTCCAGAAGAACCTACAATATACAAAGGGTTGATAGTTGTTCTGACAAGAACATGAAAATAAATAAAATTGTAGTTTTGAAATCAAAGTAATTAATTAAAGTAAAAAGAACTATACATAGATATACCCAGAGGGTTAGGATTTTTATTTTAAAAACCATGACGATAATAATGACAAGGAGAGTAATAAGTAATAAAACAAGAAGCTAACTCAAGATAGGAGAAATATTATTTTCCAAGAAATTACCTAAAAAATAAGGCTCGTGTTATCTTTTCAAAGAGCCAAGACAATGAGGAATTAAAGACTCAAAAGCAATTTAAACTCTAAACTCAATAATGGAAGCGACCACAATTTTTTTTTAAGAATACCTACAATGGAAAAATAGAGGAGTTAAACCTTGGTAAAAAAATATATAAAAATAATCTTAAGAAATTCCAAATAGATGTCAATTATAACTTCATCAATACCTTGCAATTAGCAGCAAGAATCCTAGAATACCCTCTTACAGTAATCATGGACAATGGTGTTGTTGGATAAATAAACTCCAAATGAAAAACATAATGCCTATATATACTTGCAAGCAAGAGAAAAAATAATGTGCGTTTCCTTTGAAGAAAACAGTTTTTAAAACACATAAATGAAAATATAACACTCTTTGCTAAAATGGAGATAATGTTACCTCTATGACAACCCTGGTAAAAATTCCATGTAAAAAAAAATATAAGACCAAGGTCATGGGACACATATTCCAAGCTGAATGTTGGGAAAAACATCCTAATGTGGGTGTTAATTTGGTTTATTAGGGCTAAGGAAATTCACAAAGGCATTCAAAACGACTTTAGAAAGGCAAGAGACATTAATTGACATTTTATTTATGAAAATAATGGAAATTAGGAGAAAAGGAAGGTGAAAGGTCACAAGTGGCATGTGTTGAGGAAAATGAAGGAAAGTAATGGAAAATTGAAGAAATTAAAGGCCTCATTGATAAAAAGTCTTTTGAGGATCAGCCGATAACTTTTTCATTACACGTTTTTGTGAGTTCAATTTTGGAGCTCTCTCTTTCTACTCTGTGTTCCTCACAATCTTGAAAACTTAGAGAATTATTGGAGAATTCTAGCATTGGATGAAGGAAAAACAAAGGAATGACAAAGAAGGCAAAGGTAAGAAAAGTTCAAGCATCGAAGAGTAGGATCAAGCAATTACAACAAGATTACTTGTAGGTATCGATTTGCATGTGTGATTTCCTTAATAGATGTGGTATGCATGGTACATGCACGTGTGTTCTTGGTTCTCTTTTTGTCATTGGCATGGGTTTCGCTAGGGTGAAAATGTTCTTTAGCCTTGCCTTTCCATTTCTAGATAGCCATGATGTGGTGGGTTCTCTTGTATTTGGTTGATCTAGATTACTGGATGGACTCAAAGCTGAGTGGGGCAGTTTCAGTATTATTCACAAGGCCTAGAATTGTCGGGATGGGATATATGGTAAAGCCTGGTTCTAAACATATTGATTAAGCCTAGGAATCCTTGACCAATGAATAGTGAGATACACAATAAATCTCAGTGGTGAATACCCTTGATTGAGCCTAAGGATTCCTTGACCTTTGATGGCAGGATACACGGTAAATCTTAGAGGGTGGAGATCGTGTAAGCCTAGGAATCCCTTAACTAGTAATTCTGGGATACACAGTAAAGTCGAGAGGTTGAGATGGACAATTTCCTCATAGTTTAGGTGGAGAGATCCAGAGGAATCCATTCTTTTTTAGGGCCTAGTCATCGGGTGGGGATTGCGGTAAAGCCCGACTGTATTGATGAGGGTTTAGGCCTACTAATCCAGTGGGAATTGCGGTAAATCCTCACGAAACACTAATTTTTTTTATTGTGAGTGTCATATTCATTTTTCGAATATGGCACGAGGATGATTGGCTGAAAGAAATATTCGATCCAACAAATCTATGGTCGGGTGGTACTTGGAAGTCCTAGACCTAGTTGCATTTTTCATATGTAAATTGTATAAATTCCTTTTAGATTCAAACTACATATGTAATTTTCTAAAACAAAAGACTTGAATCTACTCTACTCATGAGTGTAAACAATTAATCAATTGAGAAATAAAAAATCATACAAGAGAAAGAATTCAATCAACTCATTACATAATGCTTTTCTAGGGAAAGCCATAGTTAAAAACCCCTACTATATGTATATTCCATTAGTCAGAAAATATGACAAGATTACACTGCTTTGTTCAAGCCTGAGAAACCTTTGCACTATCTCTATTTGTCTCACAACTTCCTAGACAAGCCTTGGCCATTACCTAACCAAATGTTTTCTTTCTGAAGTACCTATTTCCTTGTGTTTTTTCCTTGGGAATTAACCCCTATTAATTAGGGAAATTCCTCAATCGGAATTGTGCAATCCTCATAGGCCTTCCTCTAACTACATGCACCACCTGTACAATTTGAATGAATATGCAATTTATAGTACACTGCCCTTGAACTCCAATCTCAACTGGGTAACTCTGAGATCTGACATGGATGAGTTATTTATGGTTGAATCATTAGTTAACCTGTTAAACACGTGAAGCAACACCAGACTGTTAGACCTCCTACTAGTTCCTCCAACAATTGGAACTAGTTTAATTGACTTTAACTCAGTTAAAATGAATTAATTAATTAGAACTCCTAAATAAACTCAACCAGAGCTCTTATAAAGTAGGAACCACTGTACATGACTCAAGTTAGACCCTTAACTCAAATTAACTAAACCAACTAACTCAAATTAACATATTTAACTCGTACAAGTTGTCTTGCGATGTGGGATCACAATTTTTGTCCTAATTTAATTCAAGGGAAAATTAAATCAAGATTTTCTTGTTGCATTTTCAAGACTCCCTCTCAATACGAAGAGGATTATCAGATACCCCAATCGTGCCTCTATGGAACTCAAATTTTCCACTTCATAGTGCCTTAGTCAAGATGTTTGCTTCTTGTTCCTCTGTAGGAATGTACTCCAACAACATGATTCTCCTCTGCACACAATCTCATAGATGGTGATACCAGATGTCGATATGCTTGGACCAATCATGAAAAATAGGATTCTCATGGATTTTGATAAAACTCTAATTTTCACAGTAAATTACTATAGGATCCATATACTAACTAAATAACCAAACAAGGATCTTCCTCATCCGGATAACCTCACAAGTTGCTTGACTAGCAGCCATGTACTCTGTTTATGCTGAACTAAGTGCAATTGTTATTTGATTCCCATTGTACCAAGAAACTTTTTTTGACCCAATACTGAAGATTCCCCCTAATGTGCTCTTCCTATCTGATGGAATCCCTGCCCAATCTACATCTATGAAGCCTTGAAGCCGCACTCCCTCTATCTGAATTTATCAAAGACGAAACTGAATGGAGGCTTTGAGATATCTCAACGTATGTTTAGTTTCCTTCCAATACATTTGAGTTGCCTTAACCATTGCCTAACTAAGATGGTTAGCTACAAAATACATGTATGGTTGTGTGTTCACCAAATACATAAGTGAACCTGTAAGATGCCTATAAATAGTTGCCTTCACTACTTCACCTGAAGTAGCATATTCCTTCCTCTAATTCCCTGCTAGATGTGTCTCCATGGGTTTCTTGTTCTTAATGTGGAACTTCTTGAGTATCTCATTGACATACTTTCCTTGAGAGTTAAATAGTTCCTCATCTCCTTGCAAAACTTACATACCAAGGAAATAATGAATGGGCCCTAGGTCCTTCATCTCGAATTCTCTTTCAAGATCCTCTTTGCAAGATTTAGCCATCTTCTCATCACCATTTAGAATTAAATCATTGACATATAATACTATAATCAATAATTTACCTTCCCACAATATGGTAAAGGTTTGCATCTACTTCACTTTTGGTGAAGCCAAACCTAGAAATAGTTGTCAATCCTTGTGTAGCAGGCATGGGGTTCTTGTTTCCATCCATGCATTGCTTGCTCGAGTCTGCACACATGCAACTCCCTATTGAATGTCTCAAATATTTACGGTTTCTCCATGTACACCTCTCCCTTAACCAATCGATTGAGGAAATTTTTCTTCACATCCATCTGATATATCTTGCATCCCATTTGCACTGAAAGTGATACAATATATTTGATTGAAGAGTACCTTGCTACTTGAGTAAAGGTGTCCTCTTAATGAATTCCCTCCACCTGAGAGAAGCCCTTGGCCACAAATCTAGCCTTATGTTTCTCGAAACTCCCATCCGCTATTATTTCACCTTGTATATCCACCTGGAACCTACCACTGACTTGTCCTATGGCCTTGGGACAAATTCCAAAACACTGTTCCTGATAATGGATTCATACTCCTCTACCATGGCATTAACCCACACTGGTTGTTGCACTACTTCCTCGAATGAGGATGGCTCAGTCTCTACACTCTCGCTCGTCAAATCCATGTAGCCAATGTACCGATCTAGTGACCTCCTCTGCCTGTGTTGTGATGTGGTTCCTCCCACATTGTCTCTAGCATCATGTATCAATATGTCAAATGCTTTGGTGCGCTTCATTACATCTCTAAATGTCTTTGCATGAGTGGGTGCTTCCACTCTCTGTTCCTATGCATGTGGCTACTCCACATCATCCTGAGGCTCTTCCTGGGGAGCCAATTGCTCCTCATTTTCATGTAACTCAAGCTCCCTCTTAAGGGAACATCTCATGGCCTTCTCTTCATCAAACGTCACATATATACAAACCACTGTCATCCTGCGAGATGGTAGGTCGACCCAATAGTTGTGAGGTGTATTAGTGTGCTCAACAAATATGCCCAAATTAGTTGTTAGATATAGATTTTCAAGTGGGTTTGTGAAAATATCTGAGATATGGTCTTTTGAAGGAAAATATATCAACTTAATGAGGTCCTTTACTATGAGTTCCCCAATGTAATGATACTTTGTGTCCACATGCTTTGTTTTGGAATGGAAAACTGAATTTTTAGCAAGGTTTATGGATGATGGAATGTTAATGAATAAGGATGTGGATTTTGCTTAAGGAATGCCTAAATCTCGAAAGACTATGCACAACCAAAAAATCTCACATGATGCTTCCCATGCTAATATATATTCTATGTCTATCAAAGAAGTGGCCATTGTAGCTTGCATCAAATAACCTAATGTCGATGCCCGATCATCAATACTTATAGAGAATTATGCATCTGAATATCCACCAACTACAAATTTCTTATTGTTTTTGTAAAAATTAAAAAAATATTTCATCCCTTGGATATATCTAAGGACCCTTTTTACTACATTCCAGTGGCTTTCCCTTTGTTCATGCATGAAGCGTGAGAGAATGCTGACTGCATAAGATATGTTTGGATGAGTGGTTGTCAAATAGATAAGGTTGCCAATCAAATATCTATAAGTAGTATTGTTTACCAATTCACCCCTTCAAATTTTGAGAGTTCTAAAACTTGTTCCATTGGGATGAGAACGGTCTTGCGATCTTGCATTCCAAATCTTTGAATAAGTTCATATGCATACTTGCTTTGACTATTAAAAATATTGTTTGGATGTTGAAATAATTCAACTCCAATATTGATCTGAAATGGAGCAGATTAGTAATGTTGTGCTAATTCCCCATTCAGAATAATACCCAAGATTCTTATCATTTGCTTATCAAGTGCTTAAGAATTCACCATTTTTTCTTAATTAACTAATTCCCATGAGAGTTTCTTATCTAAATGTTATAAACAATTTAAAATAAAACATATGTTGAACAAAAACAAAATAACAACAAAGAACATCAAAATACAACACACAACACAGAGATTTGATGAGGAGTTTACCCCTCTTGGGCTACGTCACCTTGGTCCAACATCGAATGCTTGGGCCTCTCTATTATGTTTAAAATTACAACAAAAGTGTGTTTACAACGCTCACTATGAAAGCTATCTCAATGAGTCCAAAATAGCCAAAACCACTAGAATTAACTCTTTTTGCATCTAATTTGGTGAAAATTTGAAGAAGTTATGGCTTCTCCTAGTTTTCCCACTATTTGTTCCACAATTTGCTCCACATCCAACATGATCCTACAAATTAGCCCCAAAAACCACTAACTGGGCAAAAAATTCACCATACGGTGGGCCATAATCTATCAATCGAATTGCAAATTGAAATTGGTAATGACTGGCGGGCTTAAGGTCCATGAATACGATGACAATGTGCCATTGCAATGTGTACGGACCCGACGAGAGTATTAACCGGAGCCTATAACCTTATCGTATCTGGGATATCACGATCAGTGGAAAACCAATGGTCTTGGATATGTGGGACTATTTAGTATTTTGATTTTTTATTGCGATATTCCATCACAACCTTGATCTTGCCGGGGGGTGATTCTATTGTACTTCACTCCCTTCACCAGTGTGCGATTTCAATTTATTGCATCGCAACCCTTCCCTACTCGTGGGATGATTATTTAACATGATCTGCCTACGACTTGCTATTGTGATATGCGGGGCCCAATGCCGGCCTGCCACTTGGCACCTCCTCATTCGCTGAAGGGCCTGCCACGTCATCCAATCCTGCCATGTGTCTAAGTCAAAAACTGAACTTTGACTTGCTCTAACTTCTGCACACGAGCTCGGATTTAATTTTTGTTCACACCGTTGGAATGAGAATGATGATCTCTTCGATCTAAGGCCAAGTTTCACAAAATTCCGACACTTTAATTTTTTAGCATAAACTTGAGCATGTCATCACTCCTCCCCACTAAAAGCTTTTTGACCCTAAAATATTATATTCAGTTATTGAACATATGAGGGTATTGTTGCCTCACCTTCCCCTCCTCAATCCATTTTGCCTTTGATGGATTTTTACTTTTGAGACCCACTCAATGATAATCAACATCTCCCCTCTTTTATGGTCTCATTCTTCTGTCAAGTATGGTGTCTTGTTGAAGCTCATCAAGAAATTTTGGAGAAAAAACTTCAATTGATGGAATCTGCACACTTTCTCCTTGACATTCAATCAAAGGAGGCTCATATAATCTCAAATTCTCCATAATCTTAACAACATAATAAATTTGCATATATGAAGGAAAATCAAGCTTGAAAGCATTATTACCAATCGTTTCCAGAATTTGAAATGGACCATAACAGATTGGTTTCAGCATTTTAACTTCAACTTCAAGCCTTTCCTTGCTAATGTAATGCCAAACTTCATCACCTCCTTGAAAATGATGATCCACACTATGCTTATCATGCCTTGCCTTGTACTTTCCTTGACTCTTTTCTAGTTGTTCTTGAACTGTTTATTGAATTAACTGAATTTACTTAATGAATTTCTTTGCTTTGTCTATGTCTCTATGCCCATCTACAACTACATATTTCTGAAAGATTGAATCCAAAGGTGATTTAGGCAAATAACCAAGACATGCCTCAAAAGGTGAAGTTAAAGTAGAAGATTGTTTTTCTCGGTTGTAAGCATGTTGAATATAATGCAACTGTTCATACCACAACTTAGGATGTTTTCTGCAATATCCTCTTAGCAAATGAATAAATTGTCTTGTTAACCACTTTAGTTTGACCATCTATTTGTGGATGGAAGGTTGTACTTTTCTTCAACTTGGTGTCCATCAAGTTCCATAAATTTGACTGAAAATTCTCAACAAATTGGGAATCCTGATCACTTACAATAGAATAATCCAAAATGAACCCATACATTTTGAAAGAAAAATTGAGATATTTGTTCAACTGTAATTTAGTTTTTACAAGGCATTAATATGCACATCTTGCTAAACCTACCCACAACTACATAAAAACAATCGTGGACTTTTCTTGACAAAGGAATACTTCCTACAAAATCCATAGAAACACTCTCCCATGGACGTGAAAGCACTAGAAGTGGTGTGTACAATCCTAGTTTCCTATTACTAGGCTCACTGATTGCACACGATGAACAACCTTTAATAAAACATTAAACACTTTCAAGCATACGAGGCTAGTAAAAATACCTCTGAAGATTTTCTACCCGTTTTACTTACGTCAAAATGTCCTGCAATAAGAGAAGTGTGCGCTTCCCTTGTGACATTTACTCTCTCTCCCTGTGGAACACAAAGTTTTCCCAAATGATACAACAAATTATCATGTACATGGAAGTCTAATTCCTCAACTTGATGACCTTGAATCATGATTGAATATACCTCTTGAAAGTCAACATCATGTGTATATTTTTCAACATAACTTTGAGGCAAAACAAAATGATTCTTGACAAAAATGGATACATTAACAACCAGTCTAGAAAGCATATCAACAACTTTGTTATAAATATATTTCTTGTACTTGATTACCAAGTGGAATTGCTATAAGAATCCCATCCAACGAAAGTGCCTTGATTGTTGTAATTTTGTTTGAGATTTCATATATTGCAAAGGTTGATGATTGATGTGAATAATGGTTTCTTTTCCCATTAAGTAATTCTTTCGTTTTTTCAAACTTTTCACCAATGCGTAAATCTCTTTATCATATGTAGGATAGTTAATAACAACACCATTAAAAATCTCAGAACGAAATGAAATGATCTTACTATGTTGTAAAAGAACTACACCCATGGCATAGTCACTTGCATCTGTTTGTATTTGAAATGGTTGCTTCAAATCTGGTAATGGTATAACTAAGGCGGAATTGATCTTTTGTTTTAAATAATCGAATTCTTTTTTTTGTTTTCCTCCCCACTGGAAGACAACCTTCACGTTGGTCAAAGAATGTAATGGAGCTAGTATGTAAGACAAATTGGCAATGAACTTCCTCTAGTACTGCGTTGCTTCGAGAAAAGTCCTTACTTCTGTTACTGATTTGGGTATTGGACAATTCGCAATGACCTAAACTTTAGAGGGTTCAACTTTCTTCTCACCTCCTCCAACTATGTGGCCCAAATACACTAAGGAAGTTTTCCCGAATTCACATTTAGATATCTTGAGAAATAATTGTTGTTTCTTCAAGACATCCAACACTTTCCTCACATGCTTGACATGCTCTTCTCGTGATTTGTTGAATATCAAAATATCATCTAAATAGACAATTACAAAATCATCAAGAAAAGATCTTGAAACATCGTCTGTAACTCTCATGAATGTAGTTGGAGCATTGCAAAGACCGAAAAGCATAACCAACAACTCAAATAATCCATGTTTGGTTTTAAAAGAAGTCTTCCAAATATCCTCCTCAACTATTCTAACTTGATGATATCCACTTCTCAAGTTTAATTTAGTAAAATATTTTTCATTCTTAAATTGATCTAGCAAATCATCTATTCTAGGCAGTGGGTATCGATTCTTTATGGTAATTTTATTCAAATCTCAATAATCTAAACACATGTGCCAGGTTCAATATTTCTTGGGTACCAAAACAATTGAACTAGATGGTGAAGTAGAGGGGCGAATTAAACCTTTATCTAACAATTTCTGGACTTGTTTCTTAATTTCTTAACTTTCTAGAATTGACCTTCAATACATACCAATATTTGGGAGTGGACAGTCTTGTTGTAGCTGAATTTCATGTTGAATTCCTCTTTTTGTTGGCAATCCCTTTGGTTCTTGAAACACATATCCATATTGATTTACCACATCAACCAATTCGTCTTTCAGCGTCACGTCACATCCTACAGAGGATTCACACTCCGTGTCATTCTTCTGCTTGATCATAAGGAGCATGAGATTCTCGTTGTAATTAACCAGCCGCTTCATTTACCCTGTGCTTGCTAAAGACATATTAATATTTCTATGATGGAATCTCACAATATAATCCACTCCATCTTTGAACAAATGATATTTTTGCTCAAATATATGGAAAACAACTTTCCGGTCATACAGATATGGGCTTCCCAACGCAATTCTAGAAATATCCATTGACACTACACCTAATTCGACTTCATCAATGAAATTGGCAGTAATAGAAAACCTGAAAACGCATTTACTTGTGACCTGAAGATTTTAATCCTTAGTTATCCAACCCAACAAATACAGTTTATGATGAGGCACGTTTCTAGATTCATCTTCTTGACCAAGTCTGTAGAAATTAAATTTTCTTGGGATCCACTGTCAAATAGCATATCAATCTTGGTGTGTTTGGAAATAAATCTAATATGGAACAACTCAATTTTGTTTTCCTGATTTGAAGCATTATTGGAGTTATTTGTTGCGCTAGTTCTTTCCACAACTTCCTCTTTCCATGACTTTTCCTTTAGTGACTGTGGTTGCAATATTTGTTTCATCAACTTAGTTGGAACCCAAGTCTTCTTGTAGAACAACATTTGTCCTCCATTTCCCTTTATTTTTAAATTTCCTCGGTCTTAATTTAGGATGAATCTTCTATCAATGCGCTTCATCATCGCCCTCTTTGGAACAATTATTGCACATGGGTTTCTCCCCTTCCTTCTTGAAAGAAGCATTCTTCTTCAACTTTCCTTTAGATTTCTTTCCTTTTTCACCACTTCAGAATGGCTTCTTCTTACCTTCTTCTTGTACATTTTTCCCTCTTGCTTCAAGTTGTGTAGCTTGAACAAAGACCTCATCAAGATTCGTGGGACTAAACATAAGAATGGTGTATCCAAAATATCTATGAAAACCTCCTATGTATTTTGGAAAAATATCTTGTGACAATAAGTCTACTCCTAGCATAAGAGCTCTTCAACTCCTGAGTATACTCTTGCACATTTTGACCTTTTAATTGTTTAAAATTTTTGCAATTCATGATAAATTTTTGCATATGAGCTTGTTATCACCTGGATTGAACCTCAGGCTGAAGGAAGGCAATGCCAGGGTAACCACAAACCATGCTTAGCCAAGTAGCTAGGCTGACTAGGCTGGGAGAGGGCTCTCTCCATATGGATCTCAGCCAAGATGACTGGACCAGGGAAAATATTTTAGGCTAGCTATAGTATCACAAATTTTTGATTTGGTTTTGAAAGTGTTTTGCTAGATCAAGAGGAGCTGGACAGTTTAGGGCTAGGGAATTAGGTCAAAATTGCAGGGTGTTCAATGGGGCAAGGTAGGCATTGGTTTTAGCACTCTAGGGTTTGATGAATGAGGGTGTTTTAAGACTACTGTGATGCTAGGAAGAGCATGTGATTACCATGGGTCCTTCCTAGACTGTAGAAAACATACAAAGATGAATATTTCCCCAAAGCAGAGCAATGTTGTGATGAATTCTGCTTATCAACTTGAAAACATTCACTAAGAAGCAATGGAATGACTAATGAAACATACGAAACATTCTAAAATATGATCACAAAAGAATAAACTGTACTAAAACTCCATACCACATGGATCCCATAAAAATAGCTGCAATTTTTATTAATCTCCTACTAAATTGCTACAAAATGGTGTATAATCAAGGCATAAGCATCCAGCTGAGTCCAACCCTATACAAAGAGAAAGAAGAAAAAGATATAGAAATTTATTCAACCTCCTCCCATCCTTAGGGGTCGAATCCCTAAGATGAGGAGCTAATATAACTAATACTGAATAAGAAACAGGAATATAGGCATCTCAACAACTTGGCTCTAAAAGTGAAAAACTGATTCATTTGAGCTCAAATTGACTTCTAAAGCAATGAATCTACCATATATTACTATTTATCTATCATAATTACATGTCAGGTCATCATTTACAAAGGTAAATCGTCATCCATGAGAGAAAATCCATGAACACAGTCAAAAAATGGAAAACTAGCAACCCTGTGCAAAATCTACCCTACGCGCAGCGCCACTGGCCCAATGCACATCGCCACTTTCCAGTCAGTTTTGCAAGCCTTCATGGCATCTAAATTGAGATAATGATAGCTCATTGGAAATTTATTCAAGTCTACTTTCCAAAACACCTTGAATTTCTACATTTGAAGCTCATTTGACCCCTCAAAAGTTGATTATCCCAAGACTGCTTCTGTGTGTCGAAAAAGTGGCAGAAAGGTCATTTTTAGGGCGCTTTTTGATCTTTTGGTGGACCAGTTCTACCCCAAAAACTTTGAAAATCTCTATGGTGCATGTAATCATTGATCTGAATCCAAAAATGCCAACCATTTCTCCATTGGGTGCCCCTAGGAAAAGCGAGGCAGTTTTCTTGTGTGTAAAATTTCAAAATTTGGAAATGACAAAATTTCCTCGAAACTTGCCCAAGAAACACCATCATCAAGTGTCATGATGAGCCAAGGAAGCTTCAACAAGAATCCTAAGCCTATCCTCCTCCTTTTTTCCTTTCAAAGCCTGCCTTAGCCTAGCTTTCTTCTTTCTAACCCTCATGTTCCAAATCTTGTTTCGGGTCCTGTAATGATAAGTCATGTGTCTAATCATCTGATTGTCTCTATTGTCCTTCTCATTTGTCCATGTTTGCAAGGTTTGATTTTTTATGAGGGGAATGAGTGAAAGGGCTTTAGGAGTGAGGGGGTGGGAGATGAGCTTATGGGGTAGAAAATGAATGAGGGAGTAGGAATGATAAAAATGAGAGGGAGGGCTTGGTTTGTTTGTGATATTGCTCTTAGGAAGATGGATAAAGGGATAAAGGGATAGGTAAAGAGCTTAGATTTATAGTGACAGGTGATAGGAGGAACAATGGGGGTTTAGGGTTTTAGGCATAACTAGGGGCAAATTTAGGGTTTCATATTCACCATGGGTGAAGATGTTTAAAAGTTTGAAATGCAAACCAAAGCTGTAGTGAGGGAGGTCAACTTACTTACAAGGAAGGTAAGAAAGACAAATTCTGAAGTTTCTTGAAGTTTTGAGGGCTTTCTGGCCCTTCTTCTCAATGCGCAGCGTCGACCATAGACATGCAGCACCACCTCTCAAATGTGCAGCGCCACCTCCTGAACGCACACCGCCACTCCCTGAACACACAATGCCACTTCAATCTAACTTTTGAAAACCTTCCTGATGTCCAAATTGAGCACGACATATCTCGTTGGAAACCTTGTCAAGTCTACTTTCTATAACATCTTGAAATTTTCAATTTGGAGCTCATTTTCCCTGTCAAACACTCAATCTCCCAAGACTAGTAAAAATGTGCAGAATGAGGTTGCCAAAATGCAGAGTGTTGTTACAACAAACTTTTTGAGGTCTTCCTCAACTCCAAATTGAGCTCATGATATCTCATTGGAAATCTCTTTGTGTCTAGTTATCATTTGACTCATCCAGCAAATAATTTGGACAATGTAGCTAGGATAAATATTAAGTTTTCCAAGGTCACTCTAGAAGTGCAGTAATTCTCCTGTGGCAAATTAGTTTTTGGACATTTCTCCCAAACCGTGAGACCTGTGTACAAACTGAAGGAGGTTTTTGTTTTCCAGTGTATTATGGAAAAAAAACTCTATCACTTTTGTCAAATTCATCTTTTCTTGCTCAGAAACATCATTTTAATAAAACCTATCCCGATGTGAGGAACAGGGGATTTGCAGAAATGATGGGAAATGAAGGGGATGAGGGGCTTCTAACTTCTTGAGAAAAATTTGGGAAGTAGGGAAGTAGGGAAAAATGTAATTTAAAGGATTGAGTGAGGGGAGGGGGTCTAAAAGGGAAAAACATAGGCCTAACCTAGAAAAGTTTCAAATTGTAACAATAGGCTAGGGTTTGTGGGAAAATGATGAATTTGAGGGATATCAGTGATGGGAAGTGTTTAAGAATGTATATTGAGGATAGGTAAAGGTTTATGAGCGTTAGGATACACGTTTTGTTGATTATTTACCATCCAAGAAAAATTACCTTCAAAACCCTAGGAGAGGGAAATGAGCCTTACCTAAGCACAAATGAAGCACAAAGAAGGTGTAAAATGACCCATTGAAACCTGAAATAATGATGACAACTCTTTGAATGATGGTACACTCAGCCGAATAGTGACATGGACCAATACTTGGAAAACTTTGGAAGGAGTGAAAACAATCCTAGACCTAAGACCTAGTGACCAAATTTTACTTGAAGACTCACTGAAATCACAAAATTTGACTTTGACACCCCAAGACCACTTTATAAAAGCATATTTGATCATTGGCGGTAGTATGTAAAAACTGACCCTAACAGATCTAAAGGGTAGAATTGTGTTTTTATAGTAGGAATGACATCGGACCAAGCAATAGCCATCTTACCATGTTTTTTGATTTCGTATTGACTCCTTTCTTCCCACCAAATGAGTGTTGCACTCTCCATTCTCAAGGAAGCTAACTGGCTATTTATGTCATCCTCTTGAAGGATTTGGATCTTGCAATAAACCTCCAACTAACGAATCCAATTATCAAGCTTCTCTGCATTCACTTCACCATTATATATGGGCAACTCAAATTTAACATCAAGTTTTAAAAATGGTGGCTTACCAGTTCCTTTTGAAGAATGATAATGAGTATGAGTAAGGGTTGTATTAGTGAAAAAGTGTGAAGATGCTTGTGAAGAAGAAGATGAAGAAGATGGTGGAGAGGGTGCATGTTTATCTCCATTACCATTACCTCATTTTCCATGACCTCCTACTGAAGATCCTTCTCCTTTGGTAGGCTTGGAACTTTCTCCTTGCAGCCTGCTATTCCTCTCTTCATAGAGGACCTTCACCATCTCTGTCATATCAAAGAGAGCCTTTCTAAAGGTCCTCTCATATTCTATCATGTTTGTAGGTTCTCCTTCATGAGACATGATCTTTGGAGTCTCAACTACAACTTGAGGCTGAATTGGTGTTGGAGATTGTGGCAACCTTTCTCTTCCTCCCCTTGACCCAACTTTAGGGCTTCCTCGTCTGAAATGATCCTATATATTATCCATAAAAACTGATAACCGGGTGAAAATTTCATCGCGCGGTGAGCCATAAATTGTCGGTCGTATCGTAAATCACAATCGGAAAGGACCGATGGGCTTAAGGTCTATGAACACAATGATGATGTGCTATTGCGATGTGCACGGACCCAACGAGATTATTCACTGGAGCCTATAACCTTATCGCATCTGGGATATTGTGATTGGTGAAAAGCTAATGGTCTTGGATATGTGAGATTATGCAGTATTGTTATTGCGATTGCAATATCGCATCGCAACCCTAATCTTACCGGGGGTGATTCTATCGTACTTCACTCCCTTCATCGATCCGTAATTGCGATTTATCGCATCGCAACCCTTCCCTACTTAGGGGCCGATTCTTTAACATGATCTACCTGTGACTTGTGATTGAAATATGTGGGGGCCAATCGAGGCTTGCCACTTGGTGCCTCCTCATTCATTGAAGGGCCTACCATGTGTTTAAGTCAAACCCAAACTTTGAATTGCTCTAAATTCTACATACGAGCTTAGATTCGAGTGTTGTTCACACAGTTGGAATCAAAATGGCGAATTATTCGATCTGAAGCTGAGCTTAACAAAATTCTGACACTTTTATTTTTGAGGATAAACTTGAGCACCTGATCAAAGATAGTAGTGAAGCAATCCCAAATCAGTCATCTTAAATCTAGTATGCAACTCCTTCTTTACCTGCATAATATGATCATTATTATTCCAAGTAATGATCACGTCATCCACATACATAAGTAGAATGACCATATTTTTACCCTATTGGCACACATATAATGTATTAGAACATTCACTTCGTTTAAAGGCAACCTTCCGAAGGTACCCGTCCATTTTTGCATACCAAGCCAACCTTTAGAAGGTACTCGTCCATTTTTGCATACCAAGCCAACCTTCCAAAGGTGCTCACCATTTTTGCATACCAAGCTTGTGGAGCTTATTTCAATCCATATAAAGCCTTGATCAATTTTCATACTTTGTGTTCCTTCCCTTCAATCTCAAAACCTAGAGGTTGATTCATATAGAATTCTTCTTGCAATTCCCCATTGAGGAAGGGACTTTTAACATCCATCTGATGTACTTTCCATCCTTTTTGAGCCACTAATGCAAGTGCTAATATGATGGTGTTCCATATTTTTGTAGGTGCAAATGTTTGCTCATAGTTGATTCCTTCTTACTGTGAAAATCCCTTAGCAACAAGCCTTTCCTTGTACTTGTCAATGTTTCCATATGGCCATAATCTATTGGTCAAAACGCAAATCACAATCAGCAAGGACCGGCGGGCTTAAGGTCTGTGAACACAATGATGATGTTCTATTGGGATTATGCAGTATTTTGATTTGCGATTGTGATATCGTGTCGCAACCCTAATCTTTCCAGTGGCTGATTCTGTCGTACTTCACTCCCTTTGTCGATGTGCAATTGTGATTTATTCCATCGTAACCTTTCCCTGTTCGGGGGTAGATTCCTTAACACGATCCGCTTGCAACTTGCGATTACAATATTCAGGGACCAATCGACGCTTGCCACTTGGAACCTCCTCATTCGTTGAAGGGCTTGCCATGACATCCAATCCTACCATGTGTCTAAGTCAAACTTAAACTTTGACTTGCTCTAACTTCTACATACGAGCTCAGATTCGAGTGTTGTTCACATAGTTGGAATCAGAATGACAAGTTCTTCGATCTGAAGCTGAGTTTAACAAAATTCTGACACTTTTATTTTTGAGCATAAACTTGATCACCTGATCAAAGATAGTAGTGAAGCAATCCCAAATCATTCATCTTAAATCTAGCATGAAACTCCTTCTTTACCTGCACAATATGATCATTATTGTTCCCAATAATGATCATGTCATCCACATACGTAAGTAGAATGACCATACTGTTACCCTATTGGCACATATATAAAGTATCATAACATTCACTTCATTTAAAGCCAACCTTCCCAAGGTACCCAACCATTTTTGCATACCAAGCCAACCTTTAGAAGGTACTTGTCCATTTTTGCATACCAAGCCAGCCTTCCGAAGGTACTCATCCATTTTTGCATACCAAGCTTGTGGAGCTTATTTCAATCCATATAAAGCCTTGATCAATTTTCATACTTTGGGTTCCTTCCCTTCAATATCAAAACCTAGAGGTTGAGTCCTATTGAATTCCTCCTGAAAGTCCCCATTTAGGAAGGGAATTTTAACATCCATCTGATGTACTTTCCATCCTTTTTGAGCCACTAATGAAAGTGCTAATATGATGGTGTTCCATATTGTCGTAGGTGCAAATGTTTCCTCATAGCTGATTCCTTCTTGATGTGAAAAACCCTTAGCAACAAGCCTTTCCTTGTACTTGTTAATGTCTCCATATGGATTATACTTAATTCTATAAACCCATTTGCATCCGATGGGTTTCACATTTTTAGGACAATCAACAACTTTCCAAGTGTTGTTTTCCATCATTGCCTTGTATTCTTCAACCATTTCCTTTTTCCATTCTATATGTTTTACTACCTATTTTTATGTGGAAGACTGAGAAAGAAAAATTGTTATTAAGGAGAAAATTTATTCATTTCTCTGTGAACTTTGTGTTCATGTTTTGTTTTGTTCATCTGGCCTGACATCCTTGAAATTTCAAATTGGCCATTTAGGTAATTGATTTTCACTTGTTGTTAGATATGAATAATCACCATCATTATAAAGTGGATTGATATAAATAGATGTTCTTCGATCATCTAAAGGTTCACAGGGTGAAGAGTCATTGTAAGATGAAATTCTTTCAGAATATCCAAATGGTCCAGATGAATTAGGTGAGGTGGATGAACCATTTTCTGATGAAGGAAATTCAATCTCATACCAATGTTGTGTACTTGGTTGATTTTTTAATTTTTCTCCCTGTTGATGGTGGTGGACCAGCCAAAATATCCGGGGATCTCCCCGGTAAGAAGTCCCAACTAGACCTCAGACCATTTGGTGTAGGAGTCCCATCAGTGGGTCATATAGTATCACCTTGACCACAGTTTCACATAGAGGCAAGTAAGATGTCCCTATTGGTAGCAAGGCTCTGACATATGCAGCATGTCAAGGAATGTGTGTGAGTGGTTCTAACACATAGGGGGTGAGTTGAGTGTGCCCCTTGGAAACCTATGAAATCACATAGTTAAGAAGAGAACACATGAGCAAAGATGCTTCAAAAAATGGAAAGAAAGTGGGCGAGCAATCCAAAGTGATGGTTAAACCAAAAACACATTTAAGTAAGATTCATACATACATATACAAACAATAGCTACACATGCATGCGTAAGTAAACATATACATATATTATTTAGAGTAAACAAGATAGCTGAAATATAATAAGACATATGCATGAAACGTGCTAGATCTGTTATATTAAGAAGTGAAAGTTACAGTCATACAATAAAACCATGAACAACCACTAGTTCCAACACCAGAACATTACAGTCACTTCTGCCTTCTCCTCCAAAGAGATATACTGGCTCTGGACAGTGGAGGAGTCAAGGCTCATTACAATATTGTCCAATCTTTGTCTAAGATACTCCTATTGGAAGGTTGGCTGACCAAAAGCCTCTACAATGAGTTATGAGGTACTATATATAGCAAAGGGTGGGGTGACCCTTGAAATTCTCCTCTATGACTATTCACCTACCCTCATGGCACTTCAACTACTCTATGACTGTTACATTCAACTATCGACACTTCAACTTCCACTTGACAAGATGTTACATAAAATATGCACATGTACCTATGTGAGATAAAATAGGCTCGAGAAAGTCATGCAAGCTATCAATAACACTCGGACAGTTGTGCTAAGATCAACTATTGGACATCTTTTCGATGACAGATGGTGGTGAACTGATGCCAAGCTTGGTCGTTCATGATGGTGTTTACGGGCTCAATGGTGACATCCTGCTGAAAGTGAACTCTTGCATCTGTTGCACTTGGGTACACTCATACCACTCCTCTGTCCAACTCATCTGATAACATGTGCATGGTTGTCCTGGGTGCGGTCGGACCGACAACATACTGATGCATAGTGTATGTGCTGATCTCCAAGCATGTGCTAGTGGTTGTGTGCATCAACTTGTAGGAATACATGTTCAGCTCCAGTTAGACTTGCTTCTTGTCTTCGCCTCAGTGAGTGTGCAAAAATGGTAGGATCGCATGCATGCACAAAATGACATCCATGCTACTAAATTCCCTTGCATGAGATTAATAACACTGCTCACCTTGTCTGTTCTGTGCCAGCTGTTGGGATGGATATATAACTTGTACCAACACAGTTTCATCCGTTTGTGTATGTTGTGCCCCTACTGTACCTGTTCCTGTTGTAATTCATTCTCTTGTCTGTGCAACTCTTGTTCTTCCTTGAGTTGCTACTTTGGCACATGAAGCTCCTTATTTATTTCTCTCTCTGCCTTCACTCGATCTTCGTGTCGTGCCGTCACCTCATAGCCTCAATCTCTAAAGATGCTTTCATCATGAGTGGATCTGCTTTGAACTTGCAGCTTTACTTTGCCTCCAAGTTGTCAACCACCTTCCTCTTGCATTCATCGTGTGAAGATGTGCTTCCTTCTGCTACTACTAATGGTGCTGCTCGTTGTGATTTCATTTCCATTAATATTGATATCGTTGTCCATGAACAACTTGATGTGTTCGTGGATGGGCAAGTTCACAGACACTTGATTGATTGCATCCCCAGTTGCGCTCTTAACGGTGTCTTTGAATCTGCTCTCATGGAAGCCATTGTACCTGTGTTGCTAGGAGGCAGAAGACACTTGTGATATTTGGAGACATAATAAAAATCATGGTAAGAAATCTATTAGTTGAAAACCAAAACAAAATAGAGGACTAACATGCAACATACCTGTGTGACTGTCCGTGAATATTCCACAATTTTCACAGGAGGTTGGGGGACTGACTGCCAATACTGCAAACGAAACATTTCGAGCTATCGGGAGGCTGAATGACTACTAGAACTGTGCAATGGACAGTCCTACCTGGCCTATTGAGGACTGAAATTGTGCAATACGCAATTTTAGTCAGTAGTGACATGCAACCAGCATACTGCATTGCACAGTTTCTAGGGCCAGTAGGACACTGCCTCTAAGAATTACATAATGCAAGCCTAAAGGTTATTGTTGGGCCAAACTTGCACAATTTCTGGAGGTAAGGAAGATCCTTCACTTCCGTAAATGTGCATTGCTAGCCAGGGAAGGCATGGTCTGGGCCAAGGCAGCCCAAGTCGGCCGACAGGTGACTGAAAACATGAGAAGTCTGAATGCATGACGAGATGAGTGCAAACAAGAGTGAATGATTATGAATGCAAACAGTAAGTTCAAGATTCAGAAAATGGGATGCATGCATGTGTGTGAAGCGGGTCGTTGCGATGACGACCATCGATGCATAAATAGTGTCATGCATGCGACAAAAGTGAAATGTGAACGAAAACTAAAATAATGATTGTACAAGCTAACATGCATGCAAACGACAAGCGTTCACAAAAATCAAGCAGAGAGCATTCACACAACTCGAAACACAAAGAGCGACAGAAACGCAGTGCAAGACATGCAAAGTAGGCTTACCTTGAAAGGAATGAGTTGAATGTGCTTATGACTCCTAGATGTGATGTGCGATATCAGAGCTGCAAGATCGATGCGAGGAAATAGCTCTCCAACATTTGGATCACAAGTTTTGATAAAATTGAGGCTATGATGCGCATGCCACAAATCTAGGAAAAGCGACACTTGGTGGGAGGTTTTTGAAATGATCATTTCATGTAACCTCCAGCTACTAAATATAGATCTATAAATCTAGGGATGCCTTTGCATGATGCCTTGGGAAATGCAGTCCATGCATGCAAATCAGTTTTGCTTGGTCCCAGAGGGAATCGGTCAACTTGGAGGCACATGCATCAGTCTACAAGCCTAGGATGAAAATATGCATTGTTCCTGGGGTGAGAAGAGCTGGGTGTCCTAGAGGGATTGCGCAATTTCTGGGAGGAATATGTGACTGTCTCCCAGGATTGCATAATTTCTAGGCTGAGTAGCTGTCCTGGGTCAAATTGCACAATTTTCTTAAGGAAGCCTATCGGACTGCATTGCACAATTGTTGAGCCCAACAGCTGCCTCAGTGATTTACATAACTTTTTCAAGCTTTTGGGCTGGTTGTCCCAGAGGGATTACACAATTTCTCACAGTAGCAAGTGACTCTTTCTGAGGATTGCGCAATTTTTGGGTTGAGGAACTATCCTGGGATGAATTCTGCAATTTTTTAGAGGAAGACTTTTAGGAAGAATTGCAAAATTCCAGAGCCCAATTGGGTTTGCGGAATTTTTGGAGCGAAGGTTAGTTCCCCTTGAGAATTGAGCAATTCCCAGAGGGAGATTCTCAACCACAAACTAACACTATGTCTAGAAAGCATCCTGTGAATGAGGTGGAGCAAACCTGGATGCACAGCCTGACAAGACTATATGAAATAGCTGAAGCGTATGTGCTCGATGATGCAAGACATGTTCCTAAGGATGGTTGGTAGGGAGGCTCCAAAACAAAGCTAAGGAAATATTTTGGAGGGTGCTTGTAATTGCTACAACACTCCCTTAGTTTCTAGTTTTTGTGGAAGACTTTCTATCTCTATGCCACTCTTTCTTTCTATTTCATTAGCTATAACATCACTGTTGACAATAAAATTTTCATTAGACAAAAGATAATATCCCTTATTTTCATTGAATAACCAATCATTGTACACTTCAAACTTTGTGAATCAAGATTAGCTCACTTTTCTTTTGGAACTAAGGAATAACATGTTGAACCAAAAACTTTAAGATGTTTGACTCAAGGATGGAAATTTATCTTAAAGTTTAGAAACCTCGGCGAATCTTGTTAGTCTCTAATATGAAAAATATAAAATATTTGGTGATATCGTTGTAAAAGCATTTAAATTTATTATGTTTTTATATATACTCTCTATATAATTTTGGTTATATTTAAGGTAAAATAATTGTATATTATAAAACTTGGGTGAATTATTTCAGAAAAAATGGAAATTTACGAATTTGTTTTGGGAAAACCATGGAAAATTAGCCCACCTGCGAATATTGGTCCCTAAAATTTTCCACGGTCAATTCCCATCCATTTTCTTTCCTTAGAATGTCAATTTTCTCTTTAACTTTATTCTCAACTAGTCGGCAAAATGTATTCAACTTTTCGAATGTTTCTGACTTTTGTTTGAAAAAATAAACCCAAGTCATTCTACTAAAATCATCAATGAAGAGGAAAAAGTATCTACAATCTCTAAGAGAAGTCTGTAGAAATCCAAAAATTTCACTGTGAACCAATTGTGAATGCTTGTTTTCATGCCATGAACTTGTTGGAAAAGTATCTCGACTTTGTTTCCCATAAATGCAAGCTTCATATCTTGCATTTTATTTCTCAAAATTTGGAAGGCCTTTAACCATTCTCTGTTTTTTAAGTTGAGAGAGACTTTCAATGTTTATACTTCGATATCTAACATGCCACAATCTTATCAGTGAAATATTTTTAGTTGCTACTTCTAAAAAATCAAACTTCCATGGAATAATTGTTCCTTTCATCCTTAAAATTTTTCCATATTCATATCGTGTTATGATTGTCTTCATATTCTGTTTGATGGAGCTGATTTTTACTAAACCATCCTCCATAGCAACTTGATGTCCTGCTTGTCAAATCGTGACTAATGACAAAAAATTACTCTCGAAAGTTGGTACATACCAAACATTTGAAATTAGTTTTTCTCCAATGCCAAGAAGATAAATTTTTACTACACCTTTTCCAGGAGGAGTATGTCTTGTATCATCTACAAGAAATATTGAATTGAGTTGGCACTATTGAAAAGTACAAAAGAAGTCACATCAAAAAGTTATATGTTGTGTTGTCCCTATATCTAAGATCCAAGCATCTTCATAATCAGTTTTAAGATGTGTGGAGTCCTATAATGTTGTTGATTTTGAACTTTTAAGTGTAGTGAACACAAATTTTGAGCCATCATCTTCTTGATCATTAGCACACTGTGCCAGGTGTTGTTGACACTTTGGAGTTTTTTCAATAAAATTCTAACAATCTTCAGAATAAAGAGCAACTCTGTAACTTACATATTCTACAAAAACTTGATTGAAACCTTTTCCTTTTCTTTGACTCTGTCCTCTGCCTTTTCTTTGTCCTCTACCTTAATTTTTTTGTCTTCCTTGAATTTGTCCTCTTACTTGATTGTTTCATATGCCTTGAATGTTGCCTCTTCCAAAACTCTTGCCTTTGCTGATGTTGTTCCTTCTGCTTTGAATTCTACCATGACGATGTCCTATATATGCTCCTTGATTTTGATTGTTTCACCCTCTTCCTCTACCTCCATAATTTTCAGTTGAATATTTACTAGAGCTAGCTTCTGTAAAGAAGACATCTTCTCCAACCTATTTTTCTTTCCAAAAATTTTGTCATGTTGAGCTAGAATTTCACTTAATTCATAAAATTTTAACTTCTCTATCTTTCCAGTTACTTGAGTTTCCAAGAAATGTGTATATGAAGAAGGCAAACCAAAAGCCAACATAGTATCCATGAAACTATGATCCACTGCTTGAAATCCATCCTTTACTATTTCCTGCTTAATGTTCCTCAGTTTTGAAATGTATTCAAATACATCCCCCCCTTTTGTCAATTTATGTTGAAGCAACTTCAATTGTAGATCAACTCTCTTATATTTTGGTTATGTATCATGTAAATATTTAAATGTTTGCGAGGCATACCATGCATCAAAAGCATTTTCAATGTGAGCATACATTTCATCATTAACTAAAGATTTAATTAATGGTAATGCTTTGGCATTTTTGATCTCCCATTTAGCTAGTGAGTCTACATATGTAGGTTTGTTTGGTTTAACATCACCATCACATACATATTGCAAAATTACATTGTAAATCAAAGTGCTTTCTATGTGCCTTTTCCAGGTATTGTAATTCTTTGAGCCTTCATGTTTTTCAGCCTCAGAAAATAAATTTACCAGCTTGGACATTGTAAAAGAAAATGTATGCACCAAGATAGATCATGCACCAAAAAAAGAAGATGGACAACACACCACACACAATGCCACATAAAAACATGATCTATCAAGTCTTGGCCTTGACTCTCGTATAGTCGTTTTAGGAGAAAACTGATGAGATTAGCACTTGGTTGATCTAGTCAGCTTCTCTTATATTTTACAATGAAACTTTCAAACTTTCAAATTTACAAATGCTCTTGCAATTTGACTTCTTTGACTATAGCCCCCCCTAAAAGTAAAATTTACTTTGAATTACAATTTGTTTACCTCAAATAAACAATTGCACCTTATTACTCCAAAATTACAAACTACAGGAATACACCTTCTCACTCCCAAAAAAAAAATGACACCTTATCTCTTAATTAAAAATATTTAATAATCATCTATTTTTAACATTCCATTAATTTTTTTAAATGAAGTCACTTTAACAAGTGAATTAACCTTTATCAAATCACTTTTAAAACGTGAATTAACGTTTCAAGCTTTAAAATTATGCATGTAAAAGTATAAAGCCATACATTTATGAAAATATTTTGTTGGAGAAGTAAATTACGCACAATTAAATTTTTGGAGAGATTTTAAAAGTTTATATGCCTGTGGTTGATGTAGCCTTAGATATTCACACCATTGAGTCTTTCTCCCATGGCCTTAAACTTAGACTTTTTGCCAAACTTTATTTCCTTCTACAACTCCTCATCAACAAAACAGTCTCTAAGCACTCTAGGATTCGCTACGTCATGCCACAATTTGAAATCGCTACTCGAATCACCTTGTAAGGATCACTTTTTCTCATTGTATATAGAAGAAATTGTGATTATAATTCAGTGGAGATCAATCCGCAGACTTGGATCTGAAATGGGGAATACCCATCAGAATATTTCTCTGTTTTCCAATGGCTTGCTATTCGGTGAGGTTACCCACGATCCCATGTTGTTGTCTAGACTCATGTGACTAGGAGCTGAGGAGAAGAGGGGAAGTTGAATGACATGGAATCCTGAACATTATTGCTCCTATATTGAATGATAATTCCTTCATGCCAGTTTTCAAATCTGGTTACTTACTACACGCTGAATGTTTCTTCGAACATTAGTGAGATTTGATAAATACCTCGACTCCATTGGCTCGAGTACAAAGAATAGATTACATTAAAAAATGAATATGCTCTTCAACTATTCGGGTTCTAAACGAATGGTGATCTCTCTCATATTCTTTGAATTTATAGAAATTAGACTCACATAAAGAAACAATGATCAATCTCTCAAAAAATCTCTCACATGCAGCTGCACCTTTTTGACTCACGAGGATATTCAAATAAAAAATATTGATAATGAAAAATTAAATTTCCAGATTTAAAAATTATGAAATTAAATTTCTTTTCTTTAACAAAAAGATGAACAATTTGGTTACCAATTAACTACTCACCAACTTGATGGAGTTTTCCAAAATCTTGTAGAGATTGAATATCCTCTTCACACCATTTTCACCATTAGAGCTCTTATACCACAATAATAGTAGAAGTGTCCTCAGAAACACAAATTTTATTAATAAGGAAAATAAAAATTACATAAAATTTGCAAGAGCTTACACATGATCACTCAACACTATTGCATGTGGAGAGAAACAATTTTTAAATAAGACTGTGCCCTAAACTGTTATGGATCATTTATTTCATTTAAAAATGTCCATCTATATTTAATGCACTTGTAACAACACTCCTAACTATTTTCCTAAATTATTTCCTAAGAAAGGGCACTTTTCTAGATGTCATATCTCTTATAACAAACAGATATTCTAAGAAGACTCTAAGAATCTAAATAATTAATTAAATAATCTAACAAAACTTTAAATAATTAAATATTAATTTATGTACTTTGTATCATATATCTAACAACATCCTTGGTAACATGACAGTAAATTGATGAAACAAAGATCCTGAAGTGTGACACATCTAGTTTCTTCCCCGGAAAAGCTTCTTCTGGCGTATTCATCTTGAGAATCTGATGAAGACTCTTGTTCTGCACATATATAGATGTGTTGCATGCTTCAACACACAAGTAAAATGGTAGGCTATGATCATGTAACTTTCTCATGCATCTCCTACAATACTTTTGTTATTACTTCCAACCACCCCATTCTATTGTGGATTATGGGGTGCTATTAACTCTCGTTGAATGTCTTCTAATTTACATAATTTTTTGAATTCATTCAACACATATTTTTGACCGCTATCAATCCTGAGAGGCTTCACTTTACTGCATGTGTCTTTCTCAACAAGTGATTTAAATTCAAAAAAATTAGAGAACATATGATATTTGTTCTACACGAATAAAATCCAACACTTACGTGAGAAATCATCTATAAATATTGCATAATAGATGTGCTTGGTCATGAAGGTTGTTGAGAATGGTCCAAACAAATTTGAGTGAACTCTTTCAAGGATCGCTTGTGTTGAATTGTCCTTATCATGAAAGGTGGATTTGGTGTACTTCACCAATGTACACTCTTTGCATGCATCTCGCTTCTCTAGTGAACCCTTGGGAAGTCCTATAGAAATTTGTTGCATGATTTTCAAGGCTCCATGGTGTGAATGGCCCAATATTTTATGCGATAATTCACCGATGTCTCAGCTCTACACCTTCTCTGCTTTTGCTATTAAAGAAACACAATATTCTACATCAAAATTTGTAGAGGTTCTTCACCCGAACCCCGATCTACTTCACTTGTCCTGTTCCTATGTGAGGATAGAAATCCTTTCCTTTGCTAAATATCATACCATAGCCATGATCTTCCAACATAGCAACTGAAAGTAAATTCTTCTTTAGAATCTAAACATACATGACATCTTTTAATATGAGAGGAGAACCAAATTCCCTCTGAAAACTAACAGTACCGATTTTGGTCATGCTATACCTTCCATCATCTCCCTTCTCGATGTGCATCTAGAGCTGCTTCTCCTCCAAGTCACAAAAAAAATATTTTTTTCTCATCATATGGAATGAGCCTCCACTATCTAGATACCAAACACTACCCATCATCGATGTCACCATGCATGCAATGATGATAAAATCCAACTTAAATTGTGAAGCAAGAGCTGCACATGTCACTCCTTCTAAGGGCTTATTTCCAACCTTCTTGTGTGAACACTTTGTGGCATAGTGTCCCAGCTCATGACAATGAAAACATTTACTCTTCGACAATTCCTTCCTCTTGCTACCCTGACTGGAATCCCCTTTGGATTGGAATTTCTTTCCTTTCCATTTCTTTTCCTTTCCAGTCAAGGCATAGTTCTCCTCGTCATCATTCTTGGATGAGGTTCCATCTCTGGTATTTCACCTTATATCTTCTTGCACCAAGTTAGACCACAAACACTCCCACTTTGGTAGATGCCTCCTCCCATTTGTCAAATCCTGGTAGTTGTGCCAGCTCTTGGGAAGGAATAGAAGTGCTAGGCTGACTAGATCATCTTCAAAAACTATAATACCAATTCTCCCAAGATCATTATGACATTGGGTGAACCTTCTCAAGTAGTGTGGCATTGTGTCACCCTTCTCCATATTGGTCTTCAGAAGCTTTTCCTTCAATGCCAACTTCCTGTGGTCACTATTATTTTGAAATAATTCTATCAATGCTTGCAACATTTCATATGGTGTATTATTCCCATGGATATTCGACACAATATGATCTCAAATTCCTTTTAGTATAATCCTTCTTGCCTTTGCTACCCATTTCTTCCAATCTGCCAGATATTGACTATAGGTTGTTGGAGGTTTAGGAATATCATTTTCTATGAATTACTTTAGCTCGTTGTCTTCTAAAGCTACCTCCATCCTATCCTGCCAAGCAATATGATTTGAACCAACCTCAAGGGCATATTCAAGTCTCAACCCGTAGAACGACATCTTGTTGGATCTAAAAAAGGAATTCATACGAACATTCACCATTCAGGGATTCAAGGGTGAAATTGAAATCCATAATAAGGATTAAAAGGCCCGGTTATCACTTAGAACTATAAAATTTGCAGGTAATCCTTTGTTCTAAGTTCAATGTCAAAAGTTGGTGTCAAATTGTTTTTGTTTTATGTTTCTTACTTAGGGTTGGAGCTTTAAAGGTGTTTGATTTGAATTATACTCTAACCCTATTGGTCGTCCTCCACCATCATGGTTTCATAAGCTATGTCTTGTCATATCCTAGTCACAGGCTCGTTCTGTGATTTCGCAGCGCAGTCTCTTATTGGTCAGTTTCGCAGCGTAATCATTGTTCAGCCATTCCGCAGCGTCATCATTAAGCCGTTTCGTAGCGCGTTATGAGAATTCAAAACTAACCGCGCTGCGAAATCGCAGATTCGTGCGTTTGGCAGCAAATTTTTCCCAATGTGTCAAGTCTGTTGATGAGTCATCCATTCCGTCCTCTCATGTCAGTCATTAACCATAATTCCACCAGTAGATTTGTAGACATGCACAGAAATATCATTCAAATAGATTTTACCGTGAATGGATCTTTATGATGATCGTAAACGATGCATAAGTGACCAGCTTGTGTGATGATGTATTTGAGTTTTCAAGCGAGCCTGTTTCCAAGCGAGCCTGATTACAAGTGAGGCCGAGTCAAAGAGAATTGAATCACCGTTTTAACTGAAGCTGTTGGTCATTGTCTGTGCGAAGATTTCAAAAGCAAAATGGAGAGGAAAGAACATAGATCTGGAAGATGTCAGAGAACAGAACCTGAAGGTACAGACCTCGAATTAAGAGATGAAGGCGTAAAGAAAGCATTCAAAGATGCTGGGTGTTGGAATTTCTGTAAGAAGCTGCAAGGTGGCCATGCTCAAGTAACAAAAGATTTTGCTTTAAACTTCACCGGTTTAAATTCTAAAATAGTGATGTTGGAAGTTCAAGTGTCTCCGGAGGCAATAGCTGCTGTAACTGAGATTCCAAGAGGGGGGCAAGAATGGTTTAAGAATTTTAAGTTCGATATGAATCCATGCAAAGAGTTTTTAAAAGAGGCATATGTGAATGAAGACCTAACAAAAGTAGTGCCTAGAAACTATGTCAAGGAGCATTATGCCCTTCTTCTCACCTGTATTCAAAAGTACTTGACATGTGAGGGAAGATACAATAAGGTCTACTCTTATCACTTCAAGTTGCTGTTACATTTTACTGGTAAAGCATCCATAGACATTCCCTTTTACTTGTTTCGCAGTCTGAGAAAAATGTGTGACAAAGTGCAATTAAGAAAGGAAGATTGTGAAACATCCTTGTTTCACCATGGTTTGGTTAAATTGTTAGTTTTGGATGGTCTCCAGAAAATAGGTAGAGACTGGAACTCATTCATTTTCATGGCTGGTTTCCAAAGTAAAACAGGTCTTACTCCACAGCCAGTTAGAGAAAAAGAACGATCAGTTGAAGAACTCACGCTAGCTGAGCTTCAAAGGGAGGCAAAAGATAAAAAGAAAGCCAAGTCACAGTTGAGAAACTCAGTGAAGCCACTGATCATTAAAGAACAACCTCAGACATCAGCAAAAGAAGAAGCTCAGCATAAGAAGATTGTACCCGGACCAAGTGGATCTGAAACAGTGTCAAGAGTTAGGAAAAGGAGCCAAATAAGTAAAGAAAAAGGCAAAGCATTAGCTGTTGAAGAAAGCCCGGTATCTAAGGCAAGCCTGAGTGATTTGTTGGAGGCCATTGAGTTTGAGAAAATTGAACCGGAGCACATTGAACCAGTGCACATTGATTTGACACAGTCATCACCAAAAAGCACCAAGAAGTCTAGAGCTTCAAAAATACTGAGGTTTGATGAACCAAGTGATGAATTCATCTTCAAACCAAGAAGACCTATTACAAGAAAGCAAGTAAGGGAAGCTGAGAAACTGCCTAGAACAGAGGTAGCTGAGGAATTGTCCAGAACAGAGGAGGCAGAGAAAATCAAGCAAAAAGACACAAATAGAACAGTCATCATATCCCAAGGAGGTAATACTATAGCTGTAAGGAACCTGTTAGAAACAGCCAAACATGAGATTACTAAGCTGAAGAATACCACTAGGGAGTCTGCAGTCAGGTATGCAAATTATCGTAAAGCTGTATTGAAAGGAAGTGAAAACCTAGTAAACCAGGTGGATTCAGTAGCTGATGTTTATACATGGACAGTTCCCGCAATTAAGGAGGCTAAATTCATCAGAAAGATAAATATGCGTTTAAGAGCCGAAAACAAAGCTATGAAGAAGAGGATTGAAGACTTGGAATCACAGCTAAGTCAGTGGAAGAAGGTTGCAGAATTAAAGGCACAGCTAGACCAATTAGCTGATAAATGAAGTTGTTGTTCAAAGAAAGGTGTTGTTCCAAGTTTTGTTTAATTTTGCTTAGTTTTCTTGTTTTGAGGACATGTAGATCCCTGCCATATGTAAAGGTGTTTTAGCAATTAAAGGTCTAAGTAGTAAATACCTCAGGGCAAATACAAGCTGTTTTAACAAATTCAGCAGTTTCGGAGCGCGCTACGAAACTGCTGTAGGTGGTGTTTTTAAAAGCAAACAAACAGTTTGGTAATATGTGCGGGATTTTTTCCAAAAGGGAACACCTAAAGGATATGTAAAGAGCAAATGAAGACATCCCAGCCATTCTAATCAAGACAGGTGTGACTTCAAAAAGGTGAAATGTTTAACTCAGGTTTAAAAATTTTCGGTTATAAAGCCACTTTATTACCGGTCATAGGGTATTGAATGAATTGCATACATGGAATTTTGGCTTGCACACTTGGCTATTGATGGAGCATCCGACTCATCTGGAAACATGGCGGTGTTCTATATTTTTGGGTTATTAAAGGGACTAAAAAGACATGCTGCTGCATATTCGAAGTGATGGGGGACCAGAACCGGAAAGCAAGGGATATTCCCTAACATCGCTGAGCAGTTAAAGCTTTCAGTATCCAAAGCCAACATGGAGCATTAACTGCTCATCTCAGCCACCTCAGCCAAACGAAAAGGAAACCAGGTGTCAAAGCTGCAAGGAGGAATCATTCTACGAAGGAGATAGAGTTAGAGTCATAATCAGATTAGAACTCTTTAGAATTTCAATTATCAGTTATTGTATCTAATAGTTTGTTACAAAGCAGATAGGGGTCATTAGTGGCAGTCATCGAGCTCCCCTCATGCTGGAGGAGGAAGCTCCAAGTAGTTAGAATTATGTTTCTATATATAGCTAAATCATCTATGTAATGAGGGTTGGATATTTGAGAAAACAGAGTATTATTTTGGCTTGTGTAAGAACTCAGTTTCAGTAATACAATTTGCTGCTTTTCTTCTCAGGATTCATACAGTGTTTCAATGCTCAAGATATGTGGTTTTGCTTTATCCTTAATGTTTTTACAGTTGTATAAATACACAATCACTCAGAATTCACTTATGCTGCTCTGATTTCCTGTGTGTATTTGTAAACTGAGGTTTTCTATGAGATGTTGTTTTGAGTATTTAAACATCACATGCCCTGACTTCTATGCATGAGCAGTGTTATAGTTTACTGAAGTATTATTAACTCCATAAGCCCAATGGAAGTCTTTGTAATGTCTGTCCAGCCAACATGTTTGTTAAATTCACCTTACAAGAGTTAGCCATCTTATCAATAGTCAAAATCAATAACCTTTTGAGAGAGCCCTCTCAGGCTAGAGAGGCTAATCCTTAGTCAAAAAATTGGTCTGAAACAGTTACACAGAGTCTACCTGATCAACAGCCCTTCAGTGCTTGATTTTGTGATAACAGGCCCCAAGTGAATAAACATATTGGAAGAAAACAAATGGCATGCAAGAAATGTTGTTAAATTCACAATCATATTCACCCTTCAGCATGAGAAAGTACAATAAAATAGTAGAATAAGAGAGGAACAAAAGAATGTCCTTAAAAAAAATCCTATTTTGGATCCTTTTCATTACATGCACTGAAGATAAATATGAAATGCACCTGTAATGAGACGAATCATGCCAATTGATGAACATTGAATACAATGTGGGTATATGTATATATATTTTTAAGTAGCCATGGACCTTTAGCCACAATCCTAATGATAAATTTATTTTTTACAAGAAGGAAAGTTGCCTCTTCTTCTGGAGGAAGCACAATATTCCAATATCATGAGACTCAACATATTCCAATATCTCAGTTGGAGCACTGGTAAGGTTCAATTCCAACAATTGTCTGGGCTCTGAACATAGGAGCAGGTGTAGGGTTCGAACTGTCCCACTGAAGCGGACACTTGAAATCAACCTTCCTGTAAACATAGTACATGATATTGTCCATGGATTTCAGCTTGAACATACTCCATCCAGTGCCTTCCATGACTCTTGCAGGAACAAAGCCTGCCACCAAAAACATGGAAGCGATGAGTATCCCTCACAATTAGCTCCCTCCCAACAATCTTGGAAATGAACTTGATGCTACTGTGGGAGTCATCACAAACACGGAGGTTCTTTTTTATTCGGATGGTTTCTCCAAGAGGTGAGGTAATAAGCCCAAAAGCAAGGGCCAACTTTTCACTGTGGTGTTGGAGGATGCGCTCCTTCTACTCCTCAACATCTTGTAGCACACAGTTAGTATCACGTGAATATCCTGCATCCTTCATTTGTTGAGTTAATGTTTCCAACATTGCATAGATCCTTTCTGACTCTGGGTGCAATGAGTCACCAACAACAAATGCATGGACTGTGTTCCTTACCTCAATCCAACTGACTCCAGTCTCCTTTTTCACTCCCCTATCTTTCATCAATTTCCACACCCTTTCCACATCATCCCACCTACCAGCTGCAGCATAAATGTTTGAGAGAAGAACATGAGTTCCAACACATTGTGGTTCCAACTTAAGAAGGTTTTCAGCTGCTCTTTTTCCTAGTTCCATGTCACCATGGACTCTGCAGGCACCAAGCAATTCCCCCCCAGACAGAAGCACTAGGCTCAACAGGCATCTTGTTAATCAATTCTTCAGCTTCCTTGATTCTCCCAGCACGACCAAGAAGGTCCACCATGTAGGCATAGTGCTCAGACGTGGGCATTATGCCATGATCACAAAACATAGCATCGAAGTAATGATGACCTTCATCCACTAAGTCAACATGGCTACAAGTAGACAGTACACAAACAAAGGTAATGTTATTTGGCTTTACTCCCGCCTGTTGCATTTGTTCAAAAACTTGAAGGGCTCCACTTCCATCCCCATACTGTGCATATCCTGCAACCATGGCAGCCCATGAGACCACATCCTTTGTTGGCATCAAATCATGTATTCGCTGGGCATCCTTCAGGCACCCACTCTTCAAATACATTTCGATAAGAGAATTCCCTACACATTTCTGTGATTCAAATCTAGTTTTCACAATGTGGGCATGGATCTGCATTCCCTGTTCCAAGGCTGAAAGACTGGCACATGCACTGAGAATGTTGGAGAACACAAACTCATCAGGTTTGATGCCATGAAAGGGTAGCTGGAAATAAATATTCAGAGCCTCCTTGAAACCATTACTTTGCACATACCCAAAAATCATGGTGGTCCAAGTCACCACATTTGGTTCAGGTATCCTATCAAACACTTGACGTGCATACTCTAGCTTTGCACATTTTGCATACATATCGACAAGGGAGCTTCCTACAAAGACATCAGAATCAAACTCAGTTTTAACAATATGGCAATGGACCTGCCTACCCTCTTCCAAACCTACCATAGGAGTGCATGCCTTTATAGCACTTGAGAATGCAAATTGATTCAATTCCACACATTCCACTCACATTTTCCTGAAAAGCTTAGCCTCAACAAGCCTATTCTGTGAATATCCTACCAGCATGGAATTCCACAAGATGACGACCACTCTCAATGCATCTCTTATGACTTCTTATGTAGGTACGAATACCAAATACGAGAAATTTTCTTTTTCTTAACTTGCATTCCCACCCCCCACTGCCAGAAATGTCAACACATAGGAATAGTAAATAATTCCGCAATTTACAGAGTCAGGACCTTTGCTAAAGCCCGTAATTCAAATAGATATTAGTTAGATGCTTATCATTGATTGTGAGAATGATTTCAGCAAAATCACATAGATAATCATTTGTCGACGCATTTCGAACCAACTAGTGTGGTTCATTGTCAAGCCAAGTTGAGGAACAAATTTGAGCAATCCGTTAAATAGAGCATGCAGGTCCTTCAACGGCTATATGAACAGGCAATGGTATGCTAGAATAACTGAGGAATCCCTGCGACGCTTTAGAAACACTAGATTTGACTTCAACTTAGAGACCTGCATGTGTGCCCTTTCAAAATGATGAACCTTTTTTTTTGCAGTGGCTTATCACTTTGGATGTGTAAATAATCTTCTTTCTCATCGACAAATTTTTCTCAATAGTTAGCACCACCTTCCCTAGATCTCAATTTTTCAAAGAGTCATGGAACATATGTCATTTAGTGGGATAAACAATAGAGGGACAGATGTCAAAAGGAGATGAAAAAGGTAGACAATGCCTAGCATGACCAATTTCAAAAAGAGACACCTTCAGTGTAACTGGATTTCAGTAAAAGAAACAATTATACTTTATTTTTTTTCCAAGAGAGTTATTTAAAAAAAAATATTGTCTAAGAATATACGTGAGACTGATTTTTTGTAGACTTGACCAAAGTTTTGAAAGAACTATTGGAATTTTATAGAGAAATCCTCCTACAAGTATAGATAAGGCACCAATTTAGTTATATGTAAATATAACATAAAATCTTGTCTTTTTTAAAATGATAATAGAAAGCCACAAAATATTAACTTTTAAATATTAAAGAAGACAAGCAAACATAACAAACATGTTGCATCTAAGAATCTGTATTAGTTTATAGTCAAATGTAATTTCTATATAAATATTGATTTAACATACATCATTGTTCCTAAAAAATAACAGATGAAGTAAGAAGCCAACCTGCTGAGGTAGGAATAGTAAAATTCTTACACTCTCATACTTCAAATACAAATGTACTCGAACACATTAAATGGAATGAAATTGAAATTTGTATTAATGTCTAAAGACCAAAATAAGACAAGGTGACTAGTGATTACTACCAACAATAAAGAGTAAAGTAAAAGAGGGGTGCAACAAACAAGAAAAAACACCCCTAGAGTAAGAAGAAATGAAAAATGAAATGAAATGAGATAAAAACAGGCATACAAATAAGTTATTTCAAGAAGGAAACGTCTAGAAAGTGAAGGAAAGCCAGAAAGGTGTGGCTGCTATGAAGAGAGGAGAACAAGAAAGTGCCCTAAATTTACCCATCTACCCCGTGATCCTAAGAGAACAAGGAGTACATTGATCTTGAAAAGAAAGAATATGTAACATAAATATCAAATTAATTGTGATCACTTAATATTTGTATCATTCAACAGATTATAAGTGTTTGGTCATAATCATTTTGTTATTTTAACAACTCATTACATATAAGTAGCTTCTTTGTCTTTTCTATTATTTCCAAACCTACATTCAAATGTGTATTTATTCATGCTCAAACACTAAGGATGCCTCACTCATACCACTTTTGTTGTTTATTAGTAAGTTTAATGAAGTTGGTTTATTAATAAATATAACGAAGTTAATCAACCCCATAATTGTGGGTCACTTCATGACCAATAGGTGGCCAAAAAATCTCACAAGAGTTATATATTAAGTTTTAATTTAATTATACAAATTGCCAACGATGAGTTGGTTTCACTTATGAGGTTGACAGAGTGTCAGGCCATTTACCAAGGTTTCACGGGTGTTGTGTTTTACCTATTGATTTTTGGTAGCTTGGGAGGTACTCCAAGCCCTAGTCTTCGAGTTTTGGAGGGAAAGAGCCACAAGTAATCTTGTGGGCTTGGAACCCACGCATGGGGTTTTTCACCCATTGGGGTTTGGGCAAAAACCATGAATAATTTGAGCATGAGAAAATTTGAGGTGATAGAGTTTGGTGTGTCAATTCCAACACTTCAAAAATCACCTAAATCAGATCTCTAGAACTTGAGATATGAATTTTTGAAGTTGACAATTAATTATGGACAGTCAAGTCATGTAGGCTTGGTCGAAGAGACATGTCTCTTCAAAAAATTCGTGGAGCCCTTGGATTTGGTATAAATACAAGGTGAGGGATAATTCATTTAGTCATCCATTGGAGCAACATTCATAGTGAAAATAATACCTGTGGAAGCCACAACTCAAGGAGAGAAGGTTGAGGAGCATATTGGGAAGATGTGAGACCTTTTATGGAGGCTGAGGAGCAGCAGAGGAATTCGAGGAAGTCTGGGCCATTTTGGTGTTGATTCAGGGGTGGTTTATCCCTCTTTGTCAAGTCGCAGGCCTTGTGGTCACATTAGAGGCACCGCAAGCCTGTTCTGGGCTGGTTAGGAGGGTCGTAAGGCCTATTCCATAGTGTTGGAGTAGAGGAATAGGCAATGTGGGTAGAGGTCTTAAGAAGGAGGAGAAATCGTAGTCAATTAGGGAACTATTATAGGGTTTTGTTAAGGTTGTTGGGTCTACTATGTTTCCCTAACCAAAATGTTACCCTACAATAGTGCACCAACCCATATGTACAAGTAAGTTGGTATTTTTCTATGTTGAATTGTTGCTGAGTGGGTGTTGTCCAAGTGTGGATAGTTTGGGTAGCCTGTGGAAGTCAAAGAGGAGGGGAAGACCTGATGGTTAGATGCCCTAATGAGGTGACATATTCTACAGTGAGGGATCAGTTTGAAGGTGTAATCTACTAAGAGGATGCATTGGAAGAAGAGTTGTTTTGGGCTAGATGTGGCATGTGAATTAGTCCAAGAAGGTGACAGACCTATGGTGAACTAGTCGTGGTCCTTAATGAAATTTTTAGAGGGCCAAACAAACTTAAAATGGGTGTAGGAGCTATCATCTTGGAAATCAAGTTGCCATTATTGGTAAAGAGAAGAAGCCCCAACAAATTAGGTGAGTTTTGGTTGGGTTAGTGGGTTGTTGTAGGTTTTAGTGGAAGCTCTAACCAGTAATAAAAAATTAGTCCACAAACAACAATGAAGAGAAGTACATATGAAGCCTAGATTTGTGCAATAACTCCTCTATTGCAGAGCAAAGGGAATATGTGGAGAAGTCTTTTGGAAGCCATCATAAGGGTCTCCTAGGTGTGACGATGCCCTAGCTAGGTGCAGACACTACATTGTGGATTGGCCAATCATGGACTATTATAGGGCAGTGTGAGAGTGGACCAAGTGTGAACGTGGATTCTGCACTTACGGTCTACTGGAGGACAACATGATAGTGTCTAAGTTAGAGCTCAGTGAGGAACACGTCGATGGAAAAAGGTAGTTACGAGAGAGGTAGTTGATGAGCTCATGGGTTTGATCAACCAAGAGCACTTTGTGGAGGCCGAGACTTGTGTATACAACAAATGATGAGAAATACTCGTATCTTGTGTTCATTATGGTTGATGGACATCCTATAGTGATATGTGGCAACCCTCTGTGCCCTATGTTAGTCTTCATCGATGTAGTACAAGAAGGCCATAGTGGGCTAAAGTTCCTGAGTAACTAAGGAGCAACAGTGGGCAGATCAATAGTTGTTCACAAGTGGAGTTGTGAAGAAATCGACATGGATCTCAATGTGTTGTGCCCTTGATGGACTAAGGCACAACTAGTGGACAGATTGATAGCCAGGGTTTAGCGGCCAAATGGACTTGGAGCATTGATAGAGGTAGGAGTTGTAAATCAAGAGTTGAAGGACTGAGATGGTACAGGGTATGACCAAGAGGAGTTGAGAGAGCATGCAACATCTAGATGGTCAGAGTATCTTGTTGAGGGAAGATTGGTTGTCAATGTATTGACACTAAGCCCCATCTTGTATTCTTGTACTAGTGGATATATGAGAGTCATTATCCTTGGTACGGGAAACCTAGACTGTTGTATTATATGTTGTTTAATATAACGAAGTTGAGTTGAAAATGTAGAAAGTTGCCCATATTTTATGTAGGTGTGATTTACTCTTGTTTATATTCCGATGTGCAGAGTAGTTCTATTGAGATTCTTGGTTTGGTAGTGTTAGAGGTTTTAAGATTCTATCCTAGACCCAAGATCGTGGAAATTCAACATTACCCACCTTAATGGGCTGATTTCAAGAAGGGATGAAACCAGGAGCAACACACAGGTTGCTTTGGCAGAACAAATGCCACAAAAACCTAGCCTTTTAAGTTGACAAAAGTATATTATTTGCAGTGCAGCCCCTATATTTCTTGATGCAGTTCCAAAAAAATATTCTTGAATAAGAGCCCATTTATTCATCAAAGAAATGATTTTTCATGTGATTGTTCAGTTTTAAGCACTCGAAAATCCTTCAACATTTAAATCTAGAGAAGTTGTTCAGGTATTATGCTTAAAGCCAAGACCAATATTTTAAGCAATTCTATAGCATTTCATATAAACATTATATTTGTATTTGCATTGAATTGTTCACTTATCACTTTGGTTGTATCATTGACAACCATAAACTTTCATCTCAAAATTACCAAGATGCTAATAGGTTGGGATGTGATCTTGAAAAATATACCCTTATGCATTTCATATAAACATTATATTTGTATTTTCATTAAACAGTTCACTTATCACTTTGGCTATATCATTGAAAACCATAAGCTTTCATCTCAAAATTACCAAGATGTTAATAAGTTCGGATGTTATCTTGCAAAATATACTCTTGTATGCAACCTTTCCTTGAGATGCATTTCACATTAACCAGTAGCTAGGAGAAACAAACAATTTAATATTTCTAGGGTATGAAGGCATGCATATCAATCTTGCAGGGCATCACCATTACACATCATATAAGAAGTAACAATTTAAAGTTTAGGGACCACTCACTTCTTTTGGGCTATGAACTCCTAAGCCTGTAGGACAAGAGCATACAAGTATTTGACCTTTCTGTTGTATATCTGTGTTGATCCTTGTATCAATAATGCAATTGTACAACATGAGCATTTGATAAGAACAAATATTTTCACAACAACAAAATTTAGACGAAAAAGAAAAATCCTAAAACCACAGCCACCGAACCATGAGGCGAAACTAGTCAGAACACTGATTACAAGAGGGAAATGGAAATGCTAGAAATATGTGGATGAAATTTTCCTTGAGTAGATACAAAGTAATAACTGGCATGCCCAAAGAATGCATGCATTATATTTTACCATTTTGAGATCCTTGGAGGGTTTGGTAACATCACAGTTTGCAAGTATCATAAGGATGGTAGTTAAATGACTTCTCATAGAGACAGTTTGTCAAAAATGAAAACAAAGTAGGGAAGAGGCGAGGTGGGGAGCTCACAAGAACTTATTGAGGTTGTGGATTGAGGACAATCTCATGAAAGTTATATATTCAAATAATATGGGAACCTTGACAAAGGAATGGCTTATGTGGAAAGAAAATCCAAAGGTCAAGGCAACAAGGGTCTGGAAAATGAAAATAAAATTTTCACCCTCAGCCATCATACCTAGGAGACCTTGACATCATTGGCTTCATAATCAAATCTCTTTCTCTCTCTCTCTCCCCAACCTCTTGAGTTGTCCACTATCTTGAACAAACTCACTCATTATTTTCACAGTTATCTACATGTGTTTTGAGGCTGTACTTCTACATGTTTCTTTCTTTATGTTATTTTCGAATTCTCTAGGAGTTGTGCTTGCACTCCCACATTGTATTCATATTGGTTGTGTTCTCTAGTCCCATTGACCTAATTTTGTGGTCATTGCTTGGCCATTAATAAAATTATCTTATCTTATCTATTGCATGTTTCACCAAACTGTCAAATTATTTAGGTGCAATCTTGTCTGATTTTAAGTATCTAGCTACTTGGAAGTAACTTTTTTGTAATAAATGAAGTGCTTAATGACTTGCACTATTTGCTGAGTGAACAAGGTAATACAATATTGAGTCTATGAAAGGATTGCATGGTGTCGGGTAAATAAATCGTTCTTGTGGACAAGACCGATCTCCCTAGTATGTAATGATATCTAGCGACAAGCAAACCAAACAAATTCTATCTTTCTCTAAATATGCAATTTATAAATAAAGGCCAACAGGTGTTTGAGGCCTACCTCAGGTCCAATGCTATTTTGTGGAAGCCATGCTCCATTTTTCCAAATGAGCTCCCTTTTAAAGAATTTTCAAACACAAACAGGCACACATATCAAATACCACCTGCATAGCCAATATAATAAACCATATTTATCATGATGATCAAGGAATTCATGAAATAAACCATAGAAGATAATTTATTGAGAAAAATTAATCTAATTTTATTAACTTTACTCAAAGAATAACTTTACAACCTTGGTGCCTTGATGTTGTACAAGCTCCTCCCAGGGTCCAGCAAGAATTTCCTCTACTTTGACAAGTTTCACTCTCTTCCCAAAGAAGCTGAAAGGTATGTAATCTCTCCTCTCAAGCTTAACAAGGAAGTCTCAATTGCAACAGCGTTTACCCTAAAAAATGTTTAGCTTTCAACCTCCCTAACAACCATCCCAATGCCTCAATTATAGTGCAGAGAAGGGAAGTTAACAGGTGCACCTTCAAAGGGATAGAGCCCTCCTTCAAAGGGATAATCTCCTCTCATCAAGGGGTTAGCTCCTTTAGTTATGGGATGCATGAACCACCTACGAGCGAACCAACCACATCAAGATTCCTTCTAGAAGCATCCAAAATTAACCCAAAGTGAGTTTTTAAGAATAAACTTGCGCCTTTTTTGCTTTCACAGGGATTCACACCCACTCCTTTAGAGATAGAGCAGGAAGGTCTGCAAGTAACATGACCAAGGGGTGCGCGACCGCAGGTAATGGTAAGAGAAAGTGTGGAACCAGAGTTTTAGAGATTTTCAAAGACTTTCTCTCATTTTTAAAGCTTGACATGAAGAGCTGAGGTTTGAGACTTGCAAAGGAGGACAGTATGAGTGGTGATAGACTCACACTGACTGCAGAAAGTCATGGTGACAATATTTTGTGTAAGAGATTTCCCCCTAACGTGTGAAGTTTGTAGTAGATGAGGATCTCATTTATCATCTAAGAAGAGTGAAGTACTTTATCATTTCGAGGATCATCTTGTGGAGAGCCTGGTTGGAACCTGTAAAAACATTCAATGCAAAATATATATATATGAGATCATATCATCGCTCAGGTAGGCATTCCCATACTCAGATCAAAATTGACTAGAAAACTAACTAAGCTGCTCCGATCTAGGAACGATCTTGCAATACATCACAAGTATAGACTCATGTAGACACAGTATTGGTGCAACCATATGTTTATGAATAGTCCATTGTATAATGAATACAAAATTCCTTGCAGCCTAGATGGTGGAAACTAAATCCAGGATCTTGATTTCTACTTCCTGAAATAGTACGATTCTATCCATGTGAATGAATGTGTTGAAATTGAACATGGTAGAAACCACTTGATTACCAGTCAATGATGTAAACTGTTAACACGTGTGAGAGAAACCACCATTAATGTCAATGTCTCTCAAAGTACTTAGTACAATCCATGAAATGTGAATAGATGTGTTGATGTCAAACATGTCACGGAATCCTTTGATCGAAGGTCAATGATGCAACCTATCGTCAAAGGCGAGAAACCTGCCATTAAGGCATGTAGATCCCAAGGTACTGACAGTTCCTAGATTATATTTCTAGATAATGAGCTGAAGTCGATAGAAAGCGATCCGTTGTAGGCAAGCCCACTGCAACACAAAATCATAGATCAAGTTTGAAGAAATATAGTTGCAAGGACTAACTCAGGGATGGTTAAGATGGATGACAGATATTTTGTAGATGAATGGTTTATTTGCACTGACCTCTTGAGAACATAACGACACTGCAAATGGTATGGTGACAATTGACCCAAAGCTAATACCCAGAAACCGGCTGAAGACTTTCAACATGGTTTGATTAGCTGTTAGGCAAAGGATTTCCCAACCCAGGTGAACAAAAAGTGTCGTGTTCAAGAGTGGTTAAATGTTTTTCTGAGACACAAAGTAAGACAAACAGGTTCATTTTTCTCTCTTTTCCCCCACCATTTCTGCAAAGTACCTCTTTATTTTTGACAAGCTTGAGGAGGATAACATTTGCTTAATTATAAGCTCATCCTTCGGATGAGTCCAACTTAGTTTAAATTCGAACCCTAAGAAGGAGTGGTCTGTTCCTATTTGTAATTCAACAGGTCCTTTACTGTTAAATTTTAACCAGTCCAGTATAGGAGAAACTCGGAGTTTTTCAATTTTAGGGAGTCTGAAAAAACTTAAGAAAACTTCATGGTTGTCCTTTTTCATAAATTTGTGTCTCCCAAGCCCGAAAAAGTATAAAATAGTACTTGAGAGAACCACTTGACCATTACGACCAAGGACTAGTTTTCATAATTAGTGTCTATGATCCGAAAAAGTAAAAAAGCGATCAATGACACATCGTTTTATAACCAATATTGAATTTGAAACGACAAAAATCCTGCAATCTTTTCATGTTTTTATGGTCATAAAAGAGCTGTAAGTGGACCGTCTTTTTATTTCCGTTTTAACGAGCTTAAAAAGAAAAACTCGACAATCTTTTCATATTTTAGGAGTCAAAAAAGAGCTTAAAGGCGACTCTAATGTCTTTTGTCGAAAATGATCAATTTTGCCTGAAAAATCCGTTATCCTGCACAAAAACTCAAAAATTACTCATACCTGTTTAAAATAAATAAAAATTCTTCAAAAGTTACCTCTTTAAAGTGAAAAATAAACAAATTAAAAATTCATTTATTCAAAAAAGCTTATAAAAAGGACTTTTGTAAATTCATTTTTACTGTTTGACTTCAGAATGAGAAAGAGAGCTTTTGGGTAAGAAACTTCCCGTGAAGATTGCAGAAAATCTGTCCGTTGGAATCGAACATCGTCACCTCCAGGTAATCACATCACCTTATTCTTGCATTTCAACCATTTGAATTTTTGTTTTTAGGTTTATATTAAGTTTTTTTTGGAAAAAATTTGTTTAAAGGTCCGCTCGCGGGGGTCCACAGGCGCAGCATGCGAAACCTGCGGACCCTGACTTTTTCGCATGCAAAAAAAGGTCAAGGGCCCGCACCTGCTGTATAGGAAGAGTGCGGACCTACGCACTGTCTCTAACATAGAGGGTGCGGTCCCTGCGGCATATGTTCTAACATTCCAAATTTTCCAATATTTGCCCAAAAACTTTGATTTAAGATATTCTAATCCGCCTTTTCTTTCAATGTAGGGTATGCATTATGCTTAACTGGTAGGAACAGGAGCACGAAGAAGTGGATGCTGCCACACTAAATCATCAACCCTCAATAGATGCATTGAGGGCATGCGGGCTATATAAATTGTGGGCCATATGTGGCATGAGGGCCCAAGTAGACCTTTTGCAGTGGCTGGTGGATAGGTGGAATGTGCAGGACCAATGTTTCATTATTGGTGGCCACCAACTCAAAATGGAGTCGGAAGACATTTACTTTTTGACTGGTTTGCCTAAGAGAGGTGAACAATTGACTCTATTTGGGACTAGGCCAGGTGGCCAGTCTGTCGATAGCCTCCGGCTAGAGTTTTGTAATGACAAAACCAAGGACAAAGGGATTGATATCAAAACCATTTCCTGTCCTGAACTCAAAGTGATTGCATTTATTGTCACTAGACTCTGCAGAAGCGCAACACTACATATGGCCACCGGATCCCAAATGCAAATGGTAGTAGACTGCTTTGGAGGCACCGTCTTCAACTGGTGTGAAGTTGTATTGGCTAATGTAAAAGGCCAACTGACTAGAGCAAAGAACGGACAACTAAAAAACTTTGGATATGGTTTCTTAGTTATGAGCTTTGGTCTAGAGAGGGTCCCAATGTTGGTCCCACTGCATCTTTCCATTGAAGTTGGACTTCCCCAAGAACCCAAACTGATGCGTTGGGTTGCAGTTATGGCCCATCATCATGAGGAGGGTTTAGAGGTTGTTCGATTTCCTCCTGAGTATTTTCATTGGTTGGAGAACCAAGTTTTTGCTATTCAGGATTTTCCTTATGCTGGGATGGATTATCTTGGTGATCCAGACATGGCTCTTCCACCAAGAGAGCAATGGGATGACTCAGGTAAAATCATTTTCAACATTTTCTAATTTATTTATTTATTTTTGTTTTTAAATCGTCCCAAAATTGATAATAAAAAGTTTCAAATGCAGATGTAGGTCAACAGTGACCAGCCACTCTCTGGCCCTATGAGAGGAAACAGCCAGATGCAGCAGCAACAGCCCCACGGGACGAATCTATAGAGACCCTGGCCGAATTGGAAAACCATCTAGAGCGTTTAACAATAGACATTCCAGAGACTAGCATAGATGACATTCCTCTTAGGCTACAACACTATGTGATTGGTGTCCCAGGACCTTTCAGGAGGTTTCTTTGTAGGGTGGCCCGTACAGTGGTTTCTTATCGTGATCATCACTAGTGATAGGATGATCACCTGTTGTAGACTCATATGACATTTTTGCTTTTTTTACTTATCATTTTTTCCGATCATAAGGTGTTTTTCAACCTATGATCGAAGACGATGTATATTTGACACACTTCTATGCTATGCTATATCACTATTATCGGCTATCTTGTAGAACATGTTACGGAATGTTTTTAAATTTACTTGTTTGATTATTGCAAATGTTTAGTTAACATTCGAGAAGCAATTGCATCTGCTAATGTATTTAAATATCTTGGAATATGCTGATATTCAATATAGTCAAATTCACGTTCCAAGAGACGAACTCTAAAAAATAATCTTAATAACACTAGATTTCTAATGGCATAAACTCTATTAAGTTGCAATACAACGAGTTCAGAATCTAACCTCACAATCAAACTCTGAATCCCAAATGAGATGGATTCAGATAATAACTCAATCACTACACTATACTCTGCAATGTTGTTCGTTGTTTGACCGAGGCTTACCACATGCATAGATACCAACTCATCAAAGGGTGAATAGATAACCCAAGCTGCGGAAGAAATGTTACGTGTATTATGACAAGCACCATCAGCAAAACCAATGTATGTTTGGAGAGACATCGACATCTGCAATATCAAGAGTAAAATCAAGATAAGCAAGAATAATGACAAAAACACTCTCTAAACTAAGCACACTTTTCTAATCTAAAATACACCAGCTAGAAAGAAAACTAACCTAACTAAAAATCTCCACACCCAGATTTAAGCATAATATCTCTTTATGTAAAGACCATTTCTGGGTTTACCTAAAGAGACTCCATCCAAGTCTACCAATTCATAGGCCCCTTTTGCCAGCTTTCGCTTGACAACATAAGGACCATGCCACATGGGTACGAATTTTCCAGAACCCAACTTATCATTTGCTTGATCGTACAGCAAGACTAGGTCTCCTTCTGAAAAATTACGAGGCGTGACATTTCGATCATACTGAGCTTTAATACGTTTGGCATGAGTTTCGATTGCTAGTGCAGCAACACGTCGATTCTCATCTAGCTGAGCCAAGTACAACAAACGTTTCTCCTCTTTGGAAGTGGCCGGAAGTAATTCTATGGCCATTTGCAATGACGGGATTTCGCATTCAATGGGTAACACAGCTTCCAAACTGTAAACTAGTTGGAAAGGAGTGAAACCGGTTGATGTTTTTACTGAGGTTCGATCCGCCCAAAGCGCTGAAAATAACATGTTATGCGAATTCGACCTATGAATCCCAATGATTCGTCAGATCATAATGACTAGAAATTTGTTGAGGGCTTCAACCAGACCATTAGCCTGTGGATAATATGGAGTTAAACTATCGTGACGCAGGCCAAGTTGTTCTGTTAGTTCAGTCATCATAATATTTCGAAAATGACGCCCATGATCGGTGATAATCGCTTGTGGAACACCGAACCTAGAAATTATATGATTGAAAACGAAAATCGCAGAAGTTTTGCCATCTGCCGAAAATGTAGGCATCGCCTCGGCCCACTTGGTAAAATAATCTACCGCAAGGATGATATACGCATGCCCCCCAGCCGAGTGAGGGTTACATGTAATAAAATCGATGCCCCATTTTTCAAAAGGACCGACGACAATTATAGGGTGGAGAGAAGCAGGTGGAGCGCACATCTTTCGATCAAAAATTTGGCAGTTGTGGCATTTTCGGACTGCGTTAATACAATCTTTAAATAAAGACGGCCAGAAATAGCCAGCGCGCAATATCTTTTGGGTTGTGGCAAAACCAGACATATGACCACCACACGCTCTAGAGTGACAATCATTTAGAACCCTTTCAGCTTCCTCATGAGTTAAATAACGTCAGAAAACAGAGTCTGCCCACGACGATAAAGTGTATCTCCAATAATTTTGAATTGTTGGGATTGGAATCGTATTTTCTGATGCTGAGAGCTTGAAATTTCAGGCCGAAAGGATTGGGTTTGGAGATAAACTATGATATCTCCATACCATGGATCAAGAGTGCTGATAAAAAACAAGGATTCATCCACAATGGGTTCTTCTGCCACAGTTTCAGTATCAGCACGTGGGAAGTCACACATCAACTCCGCAAAAACTAAAGATTTCTTTGACTTAGATTTTTCAAACTCCAAGTCAAATTCCTGTAGGATAAAAATCCATTTTGAATACTTACCCCCTATCAATAGTTTGGTAAAAATATAGATCATAAGGTTGCAATCAGAAATTACAGTAGTTTTGCGTAGTAAAATGTAATGACGAAAACGTTGGACAGCTTGAACAGCTGCCAAGGCCAATTTCTCCACATGTGAATATTTTAGTTCAGTTGGATTCAAAGTTTGACTAAGGTAATAAATCACATGTTCACTACCGAATTCATCTTCCTAAACTAACACCGTTATGATGGTGGAATGAGAGGCGGCGAGATATAAGAAGTAGTCCTGGTTTTAGTTGGGAGGATGCAATAATGGTGCATGGGTCAACGCATGTTTTAGTGCATCAAAAGATTTGTCAGGTTTCTCATCCCAAAAGAATGTAGTATTCTATTACAACAACCTGGTAAAACCCTTTGTTATCTCGGTGTAGTTAGGAATGAATCGACGTAAAAAGTTTTCTTTCCCTTGCAAACTTTGGAGTTGGCGAAGAGTCGAAGGAGGAGGCAATTTGACAATAACTTCAACCTTCGAGGGATCGACACGAGTGTCGGCTTTCGAAACAACAAATCCTAATAACAGACTCGTTTCTATACAGAAAACACACTTTTGTGGATTCAACCTAATTCGATAATGCCTACACCTCTTAAAGATTGCTAGTAAATGGATGAAATGATCGGATCGATGTAATGAATGAGAAGGTAAATCATTGAGATAGGGTTGCACAGTGTGCTTGATGTCATGAAATGCGTAAGACATGGCTCTTTGAAAAATTGCACCAGCGTTCTTGAGCCCAAAAGGTAATTTTCAATAAGCAAACGTTCCCCATGGACAAATGAAAGCCATTTTTGGTTGATCAGCAGGTAGAATGTTGATTTGATTGTAACCGGAAAAACCATCCATGAAGGAGAATATTTCACTACCGGCACAATCATCAATTATTTGATCGATATAGGGAGTTGGATAATTGTCTTATGGAAAGGCTCGATTTATATCCCTATAATAGATACATATTCTTATTGGTCCTTGTTTTTTGTTAACAAGAACGATATTCGATACCCAATCCGTTAAGGGAATTCGATAAATGAAACATGCTTTAAGTAATTTTTCAACTTCTACTTTAATAGCAGCAGCTTTTCACAGGTGGATCTAACGCAAACGTTGCCGGACGGGTTTAGCATCCGGGTAAGTTTTGATTTCATGAACAACAATTGTTGGGTCAATTCCTGGCATTTCCTCATATGACCAGGCAAGCACGTCGCGTAATTCTTGAAATAGGGCCTTATATGTTTGAATTTCATCTTTCGTACAAGAGGCACCTATATGAATGTTTTCAACAATTCCAGGCTTAACCGAAATGTCAATAGGAATAGTTTGAGAAATATTTCCCAAATTTAACTCAGAATCAGGATTTTTCAATGGATTCTGAGGTTCCTTGACATAATCAGTTGTAAAAATAGATGAAAAATCATTTTCAAAGTGATAAATCTCAGGTAAAAATGAAGATCTATGATGAAGATCTTCCCATGGTAAATCATCAACAGACAAGATTTCACGAATTTGCTCATTAGTGTGAACAAGTTTGGAAAACGTTGTTGAATCTGAGTCTGATATTGAAAGTGATTCTTCATGGACCACATTCATTAAGTCAATTTCGGTTGAATAAGGGTCGGAAAATGACTGTACGGCTTGATATGCAATTTCATAGGGACTCAAAGGCATAGCATCACCAAATGAATCCATCTCAGATTCGGAAGGTACAATCCAAGGATCATCATAAACAATGGTGTTTGATGAAATCATATGAATGGTTGCAGTATAAGGCGATACGTTGGGAGGAGGAAAGGAAAAAGTTCCTAGTAAACCAGAATCTTTAATTAGTCCTACTCCAACATCCTTATAAGGGATAGTTGTTTTTCCGACATGCTGGATACTTTCAGAAGAGGCTGGGTCGGATGAAAAGTAAGTTAGCTGGTCTATAGTTATGATCTTTCCATTATGAGGAAACTTTATGAGCCGAAAGACTGATGAAACAACAACAGTCATAGCGTAAGACCAACTACGACCCAAGAGAAGGTTGTAATCTAGAGGGGCATCAACCACCTCTACATCTAGATTAACAGTTTTGCCTTCAACCCCTATATGTAAATCCTATAGAATGCCAAAAGGATGGAACCCACAGCCATTAAAATCCTTTAGAATCATTGGGGATTGATTAAATGTAGGAGAACCAAGCGATCTCCAACATTGGATTGACATAATACACATTGAAGCTCCCTCATCAATTACAGTCCTATAGCAAGGTCTGTTTTTTACTAACACTGGGATCTAGAAAGCCATTTGACGAGGTAAGCGAGATGTACTATTTTCTAAATAAAAAATTATAAGGTTCGAGTCCTAAATATCAATAGCTCCTATAGCCGACAATAGCAATTTAAGCTGTGCTGGACATGATTGCAGCACCTCCAAAGTCGACATTGCTGAAGGTGAAATAGCTAGATCTTCAACAATGTTATAGTTTTGAGTAGCTCTCGCATGTGGATTGAAAGTTGACTTTCAAAATATACCCTTGGCAGGCAGTTTGATTACTAAGTCTAGGTTAGGTTTCTCGATCTGTAGTGGATCGGAACCGGGGGTTGAAGTTGATGGGTTCGAATTAGAAGATTTTGCTTCCTTACCACCAACAGGACTTTTACTTCCATAATCTTGCAATTGTGTCGCAATCCTAACATGTGACATCATGATTATGGGTTCTTCTGAGGCATTTGAGGAAGAACCTATCATCTTACTGTCTTGAGTAGGAAAAGGATCCTTCAAAACAGCAGGCATTTGAGAACCTTTGATGATTTTCGCAACCTCAGTGTGATGAGGGCAGTCTCTTGTAAAATGCTCTTCGTCACAAATGAGACAAGGATAACGAGGTTTACGTTTTCCATGAGTAGATTCCATTTTTCTGGTTTCTCTTTCAAATTTTTATCTGATTTAGTTTTCTTCTTCCACTTCTTTTTATCGTCAGATTTTGATTTGGCCGTAAATGACTCTACAACATGAATATCGAAAGAAATTTCCACGGAAGAGTCTCCTGTCGAGGAATCTGGTAAAGTTATGATAGGAGAATAATTCTTGGAATATTTCTTCTCACTTTTGGTATTAACTATACCAATCATACCATCAGTGGCATGAGACCCTGAAGGAGCTGCAGTTATTTGATTTTGTTTAGGAAGGTCGGGGATTTTCTCGTGTAACGTACCCAACTGCATATAAACGAGGTCAAGGTACTAAGCTTGAGCAATTACTTTCTCTTCAATAACAACTCCTACCTTAGCTACATCCTCAGTGATTTTCGGTAATAATGATTTAACAAACCATTATGCTAAGATCTGATCCAGAATAAAAACTTTCGCTAAACGTCGTCGACGTCTCCATTCATGAATGTGATCTGAAATATAAGTGGACGTTCACTGTTTTAATGAAGTTAATAATTCCTTTCCATTTTCATATCTGACAGGCAATTGAAAATGAGTTAAGAATGAAGTAGCTAACTAACTAAAGTTATAAAAAGTGGCTCGCGGTAACTCAATTTACCACTTGGCCGCAAGACCAATTAGAGTGCATTGAAAAAGACGTAAACGAATTGAATCATCTGAAATGGAGTTATATGCACACTAGAGGTGATAAGTCATCACATGGTTCGACGAATCCTCTCCTGATTTACCTTCAAACTTTGGGATGTCACTGGGAAACTTATTCGGCATTGGAAGCTAAAATGGAAGATAATTAATTGGATAATTTGTAAGGCGTGACAAGTCAAGCAAGTCCAAAGTTGCAATGAATGGTAACTGATGATTAGGGTCTCGAAAACCCTGGGTCACGAGACCAGCCCCAGGAGGAGGATATCCAGGATAACTAGGAATTGGAATTGCATTTACGATATTATATCCTCCCGGAAAACTAGGATTAACCAGACCGTACTGGGGTTGTTGAGGTTTCTGATAAGTATATCTAGGGTACAGTTGATACTGATAGACTGGGTTCTGCACAGTAGGACCGAATTGGTACTGTCCCTGGTACACTTGATAAGTAAATTGAGGTTGACTTGTGACAACCGTACTTGGACCAGGTTGTCCTACAGGAATTTGAACCGAAGTCTGAATTGTGGGTCCAGACTAAGGTAAAGATGCTTGAGGAATTGATGCAGGAACAGTAGAAACCGGAGCTGTCGATACTCTGGAAGTAGGTGGGGTAGATGGAACAGATGTTGCAGCAGTTGCAGCAGACGTTTGAGGCATAGTTTGAGGCGAACTAGGCCCAGGCTAAGAAACTACAGAAGGTGCAGAAGTTTGAATAGTAGGCTAGACAGGTTGCTGGATTGAACCAAAAACCAAAGGTTGTCTAGATTGAGATTACAACTGCACATTCGGTTGCAAGATCTGTTGAGATTGAGATGAATCCCACACTAAGTTCATTCTGGGGTATGGACCCATAGAAGGTTGAGCATATTGAGGACCATAACCGGGTTGAGGGTTGGGTTGATAATTCAAAGGTATATTTCCAGTTCCTTGGACAAATGGTTGACCTGAAGGTGGTTGGAAACCTTGGATTGGGTACTAACATTGAGGTTGATAACCTTGAGGCACGTACTGATACTGGGGTTGACCTTGAGGTACATATTGATACTGGGGTTGACCTTGAGGTACATACTGAGTCTGGGGTTGACCTTGAGGAATGTACTGTCCCACAGGTATGTACTATCCTTGAGGTTGCCCCACAGGCGGTAATTGGGTACCTTGAGGTTGCCCCCGAGGCGATAACTGAGGACCTTCAGGCTGCCCCCCAGGCGGTAACTGGCCACCTTGATGTTGCAGATTTGGAATGGTACCTGACATCATAAGAATATCTTCTACACTCAATGGCTTAGTTCCGTTATTACCTGTTAATAACCCTTGTTCAACAGGTTGAGGAGATGCTCCCGAAAAAGTACCAGTAAGTGACTGATACCCAGAGGGAAGAGAAGGACCACCATATAAAAATCTTTATGGAGATTGAGAAAACATGGATGACTGTCTCGACATATTTAAAGGAGGATAATAACCTCTAGGTGTTGGATGATAAGGAATATGAGGTGGTGAAAAATTAGTCTCGGGTTTTCTAGAAAATTGGTCAATGAAAGATACCAAGCATCCCTCCTAGGTGGACTGTAAAAGATCGATTCACACTCCCTAAGTTCTATAGTTGGTTGATTTTCAAAGATAGATATACCTTCCTCCGAAGTAACAAGTTATTCAATAGCAATAAGTCCATGAGGAAGATTTTGGGTAATGACTCTTTCTACCCTGGGTGAACCAAGACCACAGGAAGTTGGAGAGGCAAATCCCGATGATGGAGTAGCAGTAGGTTCAGTTTCAGGTTCAAAAATTTCAGGTTCCTCGGACAATTCACTAGTAGAAGAAAAACTACCAGTAACTTCGGAAAATGAAACAGGTTCAATAATATACTCTGGTGCTTGAACTTGATAATTAGGATGTACAACTAAAGAAGACTCTCCTTCTTCAGGTGACCCAACTCTACTGTCACTAGGAGTTACAAGGGCTCGTAGCCCTTCAAGCTAGCTTGGTGAAAACTCAAGAGGTTGGCCCCGAAGTCTACGGGACTGCCTCGGTAATTCAGCCATGATTAAATATTTTAATTACTTCACACGCAAACAAAGAGAAATCTCAATGAAAACCACCTAAAGTCTCTAAAAAACCAAACAATTTTGAATCACATGCCTAAAGAATCTAGGAGGTCAAACCACACGCAAACAGTAACTTTCTGTACCGAAAACACTAGTTGGTGATGAAATCCAACGTCGCAGAATTCAATACAGAAATGGTGGTTGGAACAGTTACCCCGACAACCTACTTAATGAATAGATTGGCACAAGTTTCTCCACTAAACCGTCTCAAGTGAAGAGAACCCCCCAGAAAATCAAAGTGAGTCTAGTCGACGTCTGCTCCAGGTATAGTGGGATCTTCCCTCCACCGTCACCTTAGGAAAGAATCCTATAGATTATGGTCACTATGGTTACCAACGGAAACAAATATACCTGGGGGAACAGTCTATGATCCGATACACACACAAGGGCAGAGTAGCGAGCTCAATCCCCTTGAAGGCTCCTTGACATAATCCAAGGTTTGCCAACAAGTGACCCCAGGCTCGTCGACAATGGTTAATCCGAGGTTTACCGTTTTTAATATGTGTATATCTACTATCGTTCCCAATGAGGAAGGATTGATTACCCCACTGGTTCGTATATGACCTCGTGCTTGACTCCTTTAAGAGGAGCTTCCCAGAGAATAGATGTAACAATTGGAATTTATCTCCTACCACAAGATACGACTACTTGTTTGTTTTTACTATCTTGGAGAGTTAATTAATCCCTACTCCAAGATACTAGCCTAAGCTATGTTGGTGATAAATAGCCCTAGAAATAAAAAGATTACTAGATGGATTTTACTTTAAGCATTATTTTTATTGGTTTTTTCTTAAGTCAAAAGGTGCGGAGATGAAACTTTATGGTGTGAAGACTTGACTCCAAAACACTAAAAATGCACCTAAGATGATAAACAATCTTTTTTCTTCAATGAATTTCTAGCTAAAGAAAGAGTTGAAAATGCAAATGCTTAAAAAACAAATCTTTCCTTAACAAACAAATGAAAAGAAGAACTTTTTGTCTTTTTCAATAAACTAAAAAACGATACTACTAATTATGCTCACGAAAAAATCCTTTTTCTTTTTCAACAATCAAAAAACTACAAAAACAAACTTTTTCGAAAGAGATTTTATTTTTTATAAAACACTCAAAACTATTAAAAAATCTAATCTTGAGATCTATATATTCTAAAAATATAATTGAAGTAAACGCTTACAAAATTTCTTTTCAAGGATGTTTTACTTAGTTATGAGCAAACTAAGGACTAATTTGTGCAGAATCACAAATTAATAAAAAAACAACCAACTTTTGTTTTCTTTTTAAAAATGAAATCCAAAACTGTAAAAAAAAGTTCTTTCGAAGCTTCGAAAAGAGAAAAACGAGATGTATTCCTCAACAAAGGTAGATTTTACAAATCAGTCACACTCATAAGAAGGCCAACAAAAACTAGGGTGATGTGAGGTTTCTAAGGCTTTTAAGCTCTGCGTTACTACAAAGACCAAACGAAAATCAAGCCAGGCACACAAAACTTCTACAAATTCACCTAAAACCTAAATTCCAATGGAATTAACCTACGAAACGTTTCTGACAAGACACGTGCAGATCTGGGCAGAGGCTAAAACATATAAACAAATCCTAGGCTTAACTAGATGAAAAAATTTTAGTTTTTCAGAAATTTGACAGGGTCCGCAGTCCCCTGGTATAACCAAGTGCGGTACCGCACTGTGTAGTAAAGGAACAGTGTGGTATGTCCGCACTGTGTTACAAACAACAGGTGCAGTCCACTCTCAAAAATATGAAAAAACAAAAAACAATTCAAAATCTAAAAACCTACCCAATCCCACACAGTAAGCAAAAACCAGAAACAGAGAAACAGTTTCTCAACTCAAATTAAAAGAAAAGGCAAAAACCAAAAGTTCAAGTCCCCAGTCGAGTCACCATTTTGTCGGGTGGATAAGTCGTTCTTGCGGACAAGACCGATCTCCCTAGTATCTAATGATATCTAGTGACAAGCAAACCAAACAAATTATATCTTTCTCTAAATATGCAATTTATAAATAAAGGCCAACAGGTGTTTTAGGCCTACCTCAGGTCCAGTGCTAGTTTGTGTAAGCCACGCTCCGTTTGTCCAAATGAGCTCCCTTTTAAGGAATCTGCAAACACAAACAGGCACACATATAAAATACCACCTGCATAGCCAATATAATAAACCATATTTATCATGATGATCAAGGAATTCATGAAATAAACCATAGAAGACAATTTATTGAGAAAAATTAATCTGATTTTATTAACTTTAACCAAAGAAGAACTTTACAACCTTGATGCCTTCATGCTGTACAAGCTCCTCCCAGGGTCCAGCAAGAATCTCCTCTACTTTGACAAGTTTCACTCTCTTCCCAAAGAAGCCAAAAGGTATGTAATATCTCCTCTCAAGCTTAACTAGAAAGTCTCAATTCCAACAGAATTTACCTAAAAAATGTTCAGCTTTCAACCTCCCTAGCAACCAACCCAATGCCTCAATTTATAGTGCATAGGAGGGAAGTTACTAGGTCCACCTTTAAAGGGATAGAGCCCTCCTTCAAAGGGATAAGCTCCTCTCATCAAGGAGTTATCTCCTTTAGTTATGGGATGCATGAACCACCTACGAGAGAACCAACCATGTCAAGATTCCTTCTAGAAGCATCCAGAATTAACCCAAAGTGAGTTTTCAAGAATAAACTTGCGCCTTTTTTACTTTCGCAGGGGTCCACACCCACTCCTTTAGAGACAAAGCGGGCAGGTCCACAGGTAACATGACCAAGGGATGCGAGACTACAGGTGATGGTAAGAGAAAGTGCGGAACCAGAGTTTTAGAGATTTTCAAAGACTTTCTCTCATTTTTAAAGCTTGACATGAAGAGCTGAGGTTTGAGACTTGCAAAGGAGGACAGTATGAGTGGTGATAGACTCACACTGAATGCAGAAAGTCATGGTGACAATATTTTGTGTAACACATGGATTTAATTCAATTTTTGTCGTTGGATTAAAAAGTATTCTCAAGGAGAAAATTAGTAGTAAAACTAGAAGGGCTGGCAAATTCCTGCACATAAATTTGAATCTAAAATAAGGATTACCCTCTAGTCAAGAGGGTGCAAAAAAAAGGCATAATAGTGTAATGAGCTATCCTTGTAAAGAGACTTGGAAAAGCCACACTCCTAAAAGAAAAATGAAAAAAACTTTTGAAAGTAGCAAGTGTTCATATGGAAACTTTGTCTTCCAAAGTCATGTTGCATGGGTTAATGGGTAAGCTTCCACTTGTGCATCTTTCACCAAAACTCTCAAATTATTTATTTTCATTCTTATGTTGTTGAAAACATCCAGAAACTAGGAAGTACATTATTATGATAAATGGAGCAATTAAGGACTTGCACCATTCACTGAGCAAACCACATAATTTTATACTGCATCTAGAAAGGATCACAATGCTTTGACTCAATTGATGTAGCTGCATAAAGAAGGCTGCTCCAGGATAGAATTAGTGATATATCCAAAAGGGATAGTAAATGTTATGAAACCATCTCACAAAAAGATAGAAAACATAGATCAATGCCTTAGAATTCAGCCTCTTTGAGGGGGAAACCTCCTTTACATTACACAAAATGAACAATTCTTGGATGATTCAAATGAAAAAACCTCCTTTCTATATATAGAAGTCTAAGGGGTCACAATATAACCAAGCCGCCCTAACAATAGTGATATAAAGACACAAAAATAACAATAGAGGGATTCTATAGGGCACAGTAATAACAATATGGGGACAATAGGGGCACAACAATATTAATAAGGGATACAACTGCATAGTAATGGGGGAATCACTAGTATTATAGGGACCCAACATGCCCCTCTCCTTCAAAAAATTGTTGTCCTCAATGCTTGAGTAGTTTTGGATGCTTCTGTATAAAATTCGCATCCTCCCATGTGGAATCTTCAATAGATAAGTTCTTCCACTTGATGAGATACTCCGAAATTGTTCAATTTCGTAGCTGTCAAGTTCTTGTTTCTGTGACTGCTTCTAGTTCCAATGTAATTTTTCCTTCCTCGTCAATTTCTGGCAATATTGTTTGAACTGGGAGCTTGTCACTTATAACCTTCTTTAAACATGAAACATGGAAAGCTGGGTGCACTCGAGAAGCTGCAGGAAGCTCCAATTTGTATGCCATAGTACCAATATTTTTGCAACACCTTGTACGAACCATAATACTTTGGTGATAATTTATTATCTTTCTTAGCTTGCTTGAGGGACATTTGTTTATATGGTTGTAGTTGTAGGAATACCCAGTCACCTACATCAAAACTTCTTTCACTGCAATGTCGATCTACCTATTGTTTCATTCTATTCTGCACCAACACAAGGTTATCCTTTAAGAGTTGGAGAAATTGTTGTTTATGATCGATGTGATGTTCCACTGGTTGAACCTTAGAATTTTCTCTTAAATATGATGTGATATATGGTGGCTGATATCCATAAAGTGCCATAAATGGGGTCATTTTTGCTGCAGTATGGAAGGAAGTTTTATACCACCATTCAGCCAGAGGTAACCAATTGACCCATTGTGTATGTTTATTAGATACAAGGCAACGAAGATATCCTTCCAAACATTTGTTTACTATCTTAGTTTTCCCATCAGATTGAGGATGATAAGATGAGCTATGAGCTAACTGAGTACCAAGACAAGAAAATAATTCTATCCAAAAATTTACAATGAAAATGGGATCTCTGTCACTTACAATAATCATTAGGCTTCCATGTAGCTTTTGAATTGTTTCCATAAATGCAGTAGAAAATGTACTAGCTTTCAATGGATGTGATAATGCATAAAAGTGTGCATACTTGGTAAGTCTGTCAACTACCACCATGATGACACTCTTTCCTTCAAACTTGGGTAAACCTATGATAAAATCCATTGAAACCTCCACCCAACGTTGGCTTGGAATGGATAAAGGTCGTAAAAGACTTGGGGTCTTAATTGTTTCAACTTTATTTTTTCAGAAAACCAAGCATTCTGCCACAAAATTTTGAATATTCGATTTAAGGCCATCCAAAAAAAAATTCCCTCTTAACCGTGTGGTAAGTTCTTAAAAATCCTGAGTGCCCTCCTAAGAGAGAAGTGTGCAATTCCATAAGAATCTTTTGTTTGAGTTGGGAATTCCTGAATAGATATAAGCGATCTTTGTACCATAACAAATCATTTTTCCAGCTAAATGTATTAGATGTACGGGAATATTGTTGTAACTTTTGAATAAGTTCCCACAATTCTTCATCATTCTTCCATTCCTCCCTTGCTTTGTTTATCCAATCTGGTTGGATAATAGAAATGGCGCACAACAATGCTTCCACATCCTCATCCTTTCTTGAGAGTGCATTTGCCACAACATTTTGCTTCCCTTTTTGTAGATGATTTCAAAGTCATAACCCAACATCTTTGTGACCCATTTTTGTTGCTCTTAAGAGGATAATCTTTGTTCTAAAAAGTATTTACGACTATCATGATCCGTTTTTACCTTGAAGTGTCTTCCCATTAGGTACAGTCACCATTCCTTAAGTCCATGTAATATTGCCAACATTTCCTTATCATAAATAGTTTTGTGTAAATACTTTCCCTTGATTAGATGACTTTCGAAAGCAATGGGTCTTTCATCTTGCATTAAAACAACACCAATTCCATTTCTTGAAGCATCACATTCCACAATAAAGGTTTTTGTGAAGTCCAGTGTAGCTAAGACTGGTGCTTGGCACATTGCCTCTTTAATATGATCGAAGGCCTTTGTTTCTTCTGGAGTCCATGAAAATGCATCTTTCTTCAATAATGTTGTTAGAGGTGCTTCTATTCTCCCATAATTCTTAACAAACTTGCGCTAATACCATGTCAACCCAAGAAATCCTTGCAGATGCTTTATGGATGTGGGGATTTTCCATTCCTTAATGGCTTTAATTTTGCTAGGGTCTACCTTAACACCTTCATGAGATACAATATGAGCCAGATATTCCACCTCTTGTACTCCAAAGAGACATTTGGAGCTTTCTTCATATAATTATTTCTCCTCCAATAGTTGTAGCAACCTGTCAACATTTTCAACATGATCCTTCCAAGATTTGTTGTAGATTAGTATATCATCAAAAAATAATAACACAAATTTTCTAACGAAGGGTTTGAAAATGGAATTCATCAAACCTTGAAATGTAGAAGGTGCATTGGTAAGGCCAAAAGGCATGACTAAAAATTCATAATAACCCTCATGAGTTCTAAATGCTATTTTCAGAATGTCTTCAGTCTTCATTTTGATTTGATGATATCCAGAACAAAGATCCAACTTGGTGAAATAAATTGATCCATGCAATTCATCCAATAATTCTTCAATGATAGGGATGGGAAATTTATCTTTAATAGTGAGCTTTTTGAGCTCCCTATAATCCAGACACATGTGCCATGATCCATCCTTATTGTGCATTAATACTACTAGAGCAAAGAAAGAACTTTGACTAGGTTGAATTATACTAGCCTCTAGCATTTCTGCAATCATACATTCAATTTCACTCTGTTGGGCATAGGGATATCTATAGGGCCTGATGTTTGGAGGAACACTTCCTGGAATCAAATGAGTAGCATTATCATGATCACGAATAGGTGGGAGACCTTCGGGAGTTTCAAATACCTCGGAATGATTGTCCAAAACTTTTTGGAGATCTGGAGAAATAGGTGAGTTCAATGTGGAAACATCTAGTGAACATAATTGTAAAATTACACCTTGTTCCTTTTTTAGAAGTTTTTTCATACCATTAGAGCTGATTATGTTTCTTGGTTTCCCTACAATACCCCTTAATTCCACTTCCTTTCCTTCCGCAAAAAATTTCATGAAATGTTCTTGAAAATTAAAATCTATTATACCCAAGGATTGTAGCCATTGAACTCCTAGTACAACATCAACACCTCCCATTGGAATGGAAAGCATTGGGTTATTCAATGCATATTCTCCCATGGATAGCTTGATATTATGGCACTTTCCAGAGCAATTTATGGTTCCTCCACTTTCAACCATCCCTTGACACTCTGGCGTTGGATATAGGAAGCAATTCAATTCTTTTGCTATCTTACAATGAATAAAATTGTGGGTACTTCTTGAATCAATCAACACTATTACATTTTTCTTCTTTATATGTATGTCTATCTTGATTGTTTGAGGAGTGGTAATTCCAACCAATGCATTACAAGATATGGTTGGATTCATTTCTTCTTTATCTAGTGTTTGTTCCTGGAGTATATCCTCTTCTTTTGACATTTCTTGTTCATTTTCTTCCTCCTCTTCACAATCTATGTAGAATAATTTCTTCTCAGCACACTTATGACCTTTAGTGTATTTGTTATCACAACTGTAACAAATCCCTTTTGATATTTTTTGTTCCAATTATAGTGGCATCAACCTTATAGGTTGTGGAAGGCTAGGGGCAACAACACTTCCATCTTTATAGTTGTGAGTGGTAGGCTTCCTGGTTGCCATAATTTTGCTTTCCATTTTTCTTGCTAGCCTAAATGCCTTCTCCAATGAATTAGGTTCCCAAAGGTGAACCTCATGTTGGATATTATCCTTTAAAGTCCCTATGAACACATCAATCCTATGCTTCTATAGAATATCTTTTACCTTCATGTTCAGTTTTTGGAAGTCCTAAATGTGCTCCATCATTGAACCCTTTTGTTTGAGACTTATCAATTGGCTAAAAAAGGTGTTGCTCTTTGTATCCTCATAATGTGTCGTCAATTCTTCGGTAAAAATTGCCCAAGTGACAATTTGTTTACAAGAGAAAAGCCATCGATACCATACAAATTGATTTGGTTCCAAATATAAAGTTGCAATACGTACCTTTTGTGTGTTTTGCACATTATGGAGATCGAAAAATTGCTCCATCTGTAGTATCCATGTTGTGGGATCCTTGTGGCATCAAACTTCCTCATAGCGATTTTTGGAATATGGTGGGTCTTCAATACAACATTAGAGTCTATTAAATCATGATTAACATTTCTTTTGTTCTCATCATGAGTTTCCTTTACTACCCTTTCACCATTCATGACCATTTCTTGTAGCAACTTATTCAAATTTATCTTCAATTCTTCCATCTTATCATCCATGCCATTCATCTTAGCTTCCATGCCATTCATCTTAGCTTCCATGCCATCCATCTTAGCTTCCACGCCATCCATCTTAACTTGCATGTCATTCATATTAGCTCCCACGCCATTCATCTTGGCATCATTTAACTTTAGTGAGAGTGAAATTTGTTGTACTTGGTCTTGTAATTTTGATATATTGGGTTGCATTGCTTCCTCTTCTTCATGAGTCATGCTAGAGACTTTAGGTTGCTTACTAGGTGTTTCCATTTTCTTTCTTCAGGGTATCAATTACCGATAATAATGCTTCACTATGCCCTTTGAATTCCTTCAAACTAATTTTTCAAACCAAGCTTATGCAAAAATTTAAAAAAACTACACACCTTTTTTCACTTTGTAGGAGCTTGATATTGCATCTGATGTATCTCTGTAATTTCAAATCTTCCAGTTTTGAAATTGTGACCTGCAGTAGCCCTCTGTGTCATGTTTCTAATGCCACCAGTTTGATTGAATTTATATTCTCCAAGAAAGAGTTATGTACAATCTCCCAAGATGACTTGATTATATACCTTTTTAGAAGAGAGAACTCGTATGAAGTGCCATGTGTCCCTGTTTTGACCTTCATATCTAAAAAATATACACAGGCAATTACAGTCCGTTCTCTTTTTACAACTTCTTATGAAATGTCAATCTAATGCTCAAAACAAAAGTTCCGACGATTTTCCCCAGGTCACCTGTTTTGAATGTAATTCGGGAGTCTGCAAAAAGGCCAACTTCCTCAGATCATATCTCCGCAAATATAGCACGAAAAGATCTGATATTTGGACCCAAGGTTTAGAATGATTTCAGCCCAAATGGGTGTTTTTTTTAGCATCTGAAACGTCACAGAAAAAAGTTATAGCGCAAATGCCACAATGACCTGTTTGGAGCAGCGAAACCCTATAATCCAAAGCTCTGATACCAAATGTTATGAAACTAGCTTAGAAAAAGATAGAAAAGATAGATCAATGACTTAGAATTCAGCCTCTTCAAGGGGGAAACCTCCTTTAAATTACACAAAATGAATAATTCTTGGATGATTCAAATGAAAAAACCTCCTTTCTATATATAGGAGTCTAAGGGGTCACAATATAACCAAGCCGGCCTAACAATAATAATATAAATGCACAAAAATAACAATAGAGGGATTCTATGGGGCATAGTAATAACAATATGGGGACAATAGGGGCACAAAAACATTAATAAGGAAAGGGGGAATCACTAGTATTATAGGGACCCAACAGTAAGTTTCTGCACATAAAGGAAACTCTACAAGAAGGATTAGGCCCAAGTGTAGAGAGCAGAAAAATAAGACAAAAGAGTGTGATGACTTGCCATTCCAAGGAGATATGGAAAAACTACAAGGGAAGTTTTGAAGGTAGCAAGTGTCCATATAGAAGTCTTGTCTTTCAAAATTGTGTTCCATAGGTTAAATATATGGACTTCCTCTTGTGCATGGATAACTGAAGCTGTAAAATTGTTTATTCGTATAAGTAGCTTTTTATGATAACTCAAATGGTTAAGTCTCAGTTAAGGACTTGCACTGTTCATTAAGAAACGAGTGTACCAAGTAATACTATGTTGCATCTAAGAAAGGATCAAAATTATTTAATTTAATTGGTGTAGTTGGATAAATATGCCAACTCCTGGGCAGAATTAGTAGTACAACCAGCAGGGCTGATAAATTGTATACAAGAAGGATTTCTCCCCAATGCAGAGGATGGAAAAACAAGGCACAATAGTGCAATGAGCTACCCTTCAAAAGATATCTAGAAAAGCCATGTTACCAAAAGAAAGGTAAGTTTCGAAGGTGGAAAATGTTCATATAAAAGTTTTGAAGGTGGCAAGTGTTCATATGGAAGTTTAAAGTGGCAAGTGTGCATACAAAAAATTTTGAAGTTTTGAAGGAGGCAAGTGTGTTTAGATGGAAGTCTTACATTCCAAAGTTGTGTTCCATGGTTAATAAGTAAGCTTCCTCTTTGGCATGTTTCACCAAAACTGTCAAATTATTTATTTGCATTCCTATCTTGCTGCAAGTATCCAGTTTCTTGGAAGTAGCTTGTTATGATAAATATAGTGGTTAAGAACTTTCACTATTGACTTAGTGAACTAGGCAATACTATAAGAAAAAATTAGTAGTTGTTTGGGTAAAATGGAATGGTTAAGGACTTGCATTGTTCATTGAGCAAGCTAGGTAATACTATATTTGCATTTAAGAAAGAGTCACAATGATTTCATTCCATTGGCATGGTTGGATAAAAAGCCACACTCCCAATAGATATGAGAGTTTTGAAGTTAGCAAGTGTTCATGTGGAAGTTCTGTGTTCCATAGGCTAATAAGTTAGTTTGCAATTTAAGTAGTTGCTAAGGGTTTTGTTGTTAAAAATTCATTGTTGCATCTTGATAAAGGAGCATATTGATTTAAATTGATCGGTGTTGGTGGATAAATAAGCCACCTCCATGACAGAATTAATAACACGATCAAAGGGGTTGGTAAATTTATGCACATAGAGCCAGGTTTTCAAGAAAGATTTCCCTCCAGAGTCTCATGTAGAAAGTTAAAAAAAGACACAACATTGTGATAAGTTGTTCTTCCAAAGAGATCCGACAAAGCCATACTACCAAAGAAAAATAAGTTTTGAATATTGCAAGTGTTCATACGTAAGTTCTGTGTTCCATAGGATAATGAGTGAGCTTAGAATACAAGTGGCTGCTAAGGGGTTTGTCCATAGAAAGTACATCATTGCATCTATGCAAGGAGTGAACTAATTTAATTTGACTAATGTCATTGTATAAAATCCCTTCTCCGAGACAGAATTAGTAATATGACCAGAAGGGCTGGTAAATTTCTTCACATAAAGCTGAGTCTCCAAGAACAATTTACCCTCAAGAGAAGAGGATGGAAAAATAGGACAAGACAATATGATGAGATTCCCTTCCAAAGAGATATGGAAAGGCCACACTTCCAAAATAAGGGGAAACTTTAAAGGTAACTAAAGTGTTCATATGGAAGTTTCATGTTTCATGGGTTGATGGGAAAACTTGCACTACAACTGGATACAAAGGGTTTTATCTTGGAAAGTACAACAGTGATTCGAATTACAGTGCCCAGTCTTCTAACATGAAGTTTGTAATGAGACTCACTTTTTCCAAACTACACAAAAGTAAAGTATCCCTCTAAAGAATTTGTTGTTATTAGCCCAAACTCCCCAACAAAGTGGGGTTGAGACTTGTATTTATCTGACTTAAACCTAATTTATCCTGTTTTATTCTCCAGAGAGAAGAAAGGTGTGTATCTAAAACAAGGGTAACCCCAACCACAAGCTCAGTGTCCATATGAGAAAAATGAAAAATCCAAAGAGAAATCGAACATACCTTGAGAAAAATGGAGAGAAGTCCCATCTTGGAAAAGTGCAACAACTGAAAGTTGGGACAATTAGTTGTCGAGCTCTCGACCTACATCTGCAACCGAGTTTTTATCCAAATTTCTATTGTTTAGCTACAAGAGATGAAAAAAACTAAACTTAGAAGGAGGAGGCTCTTGGCATTGATCTCTAGCTTTACCCTTCACCTCCATCTTAAACCTTCCATAGCTAATCTTCATTCATCCATTTTTTGGGGGGCTTTTCCCTTTTTTTTATCAAAGCGTTTTAAAACAACTCTTGGCCTTTTCCCTCTGCAAATTTGAGAAAACGAAAACTTGGAAACCTATTGTTGGCATGGGAGAATCTAAGGATCCAGAGAAAAATGATATGTAAATGCATTGGAGCTCTAGAAACATGATAAATCATTCGAGCAGTAAAACCCTGGCCGTAATCCAAAGGTGATAATAAAAAGTAATGGAAGAAAACCTGAGAAAATCTGCACTCATTTTCCTGCTCTTGCCTTGTAAAAGTGTAGCAACTGAAATTTGGGACAATTAGTTGTCGAGCTCTCGACCTACATCCACGACGGAGTTTGCAGCCAAATATCTATTGTTCAGCTACAAGAGATGAACAAAACTAAACTTAGAAAAAGGAGGCTCTTAGCATTGATATCTATATCTACTCTTCAACTCCATCTTAGACATTCCATAGCTAATATTAACTCATCCATTTTTTGGGGGGATTTTCCATTTTTTTTCCTCAAAGCATTTTAAAAAAACTCTTGCCCTTTGCCCTCTATGAATTTGAGAAAACGAAAAGTTGGATACCTGTTGTTGGCATGGGATCATCTGAGGATCTAGAGGAAAATGATATGTAAATGCATTGGAGCTTCAAAAATGAGATATATCATCCAACTAGGAAAACCCCAATTGTAATCCAAAGGCGGTAATAAAAAAATAATGGAAGAAAACCCAAGAAACTCTGCACTCATTTTCCTTCTCCCGCCATATATGCCATTTAGGCAGGCCAAGTCATGAGGGGCTTGATGACATGGAGATCGTGTACTTTTAAGGAGGGTTTCATTCTTGCGTGGCCTATGTGAGCTCATTTAATCTCCTCAATAATGTTGATAAGGGTTTGGCTCCGGATCGATAATGGATTCATTATTTTATTTTATTGTTGCTTTTGGTTTCTTGTCACGGAGGGTTGAGAATTTCAAATATTAATGTCCACGAGTGACCATTATGGGACTTTGCATTTAACATTTGTCCACAACTGATATTAGATGTCCAAATCCTAACCTTCCACAACAATCAAACGTCATGTGATAGATAGGGTAGGTGTAACCATGATGTTTTTAAAATTTGGGTTTTATAATATTTATTTTAATTTTGGATTTAGTGTCGAGAGGGACCAAATTTCTTTTAGAATGAAAAGAGATTGGATCTCTTTCATAACTAAGTAGATTTGGAATTAAGATGAATTTAGGCTAGTTTCAAATAAAGAAATATTCTTACACAAGAATACCATTGAAAAAAAAACTCAAAAACTTCCAATAGTAAATTGGCTATTTCTCATTTTTATTTTTCTTATTTTACTTTTATGTAATTTAATAAAGTCAAAATGTTTAGATAACATAACATAACAAGATTCCCCGATGGGGGTGTCTCATGGTCAAATAACAACCGAAGGCATGGGAATTAATGTGAATTATACACATCATCAATGAAGCAAAATCGTGTTTGGCAAGTCTCACCTCGTGCTTCGTGAGTGGAGATTCTAGAGATAATCTTAGGTATAACGAGCTTCATATTGATGGTAGAAATCATTTGCAAGTGTTGGAAGATGAGGGATGGGATTGTTCGGGGTGTAGTATTTCCAGGTGCAAAGGGAGGCTTTCTGGTTAAGCCAATCCCTACTCCTAGCCAGACATTGATTACCGAGAGCAATGTATGGGGTAAGGTTGCAGCTGAACTAGATCCATAGGTAATGCAGAATGCCATATGGGACCCTAGTTCAAGGTGGTTTTATGAGAACATGGACAATTACGCATGGGTGAGGTGTGTGGTGGTGCTTGAAGGTGGGATTGTCATCAACCTGATTTTTGGGACAACATCCCTTGCGCTTGTGTAGGTAATTTTGTCTAGTCTGTGCATTGTTGGTTTCATTTTTTGGTTTGCGTTGTGTGGGTTGGGCCCTGTTATCAATTCTGGTGTGGGTTAAGGAGTCTCTTCAGAATCTTTTCTTTTTTTCGTCAATCTCATATTCTTGTTGTATTATTTTTAAACCAGGATGGGGTGGGAAATTTGAGAAGTAAAAGCCTTAAGGGGTGGGGGAGTTATTGGGTGGTGTCTTTTGTCTTTGGAGGGGAGATGTGGAATCAGGTAGGTGTATAAGGTATCCTTATCCCTATGGCTACAGTTGACAACAACTATCTCCTCGGGAAAGTTTATGGATGGGTGAGTGAGTGGTGGTCTAGTTGCTGGAGGGATGTCCATGCAACACAAGGTTGGTGGTTGATCATCTCTATGCTTATGAAGGGCACACTTTGGGTGGCTAGGGAAAGTTTGGCTTGTGGGTCTTTGGAGTGGGTTCAAGCATGTCATTGATTGTAGACCCTTGGACATGGGGGAGTTTAAATTGTACAGGCACCTAGGGATTTGGCTGACAGGAGTGGTGTTGGTCTAGCAAAGCTTTCGTCGGAAGGTCAATGCTACATTGGTGAGGTTGGGCTCGAAGAGGGGAAATCCCTCACGAACATGGAGTGGTGCATCTATGGCCCCACAAGATGATGGGGAGGAATTAGAGAAGCAACACGACGCCTCCTATGGGTATACTATACTATAACGTCCTTCACATGTAACAAATTTTTGAATAATGTATACCATTTCGTCCCACGGGTGGATTAGCCAACTTCTGGGAACACCCTTTTTCCAATTGACAGAGGAAACCCTTGACCTAGACATAAACTGAGTCCATGGTTTTTCTCTAAATTGTTTGGTTTTGAAATACTTTTCCCCTTCTGGACTGATTCCCAATGTTTATGCTATGGTATCCTCTGAAATTCTAAAAGAGAAATTTCCTATTAAAGCTTTCTCTCCATTGAAGGAAAATGAAAATTGCTTTGTAACTTCTTCATTATTTCCATTGAATTTCTCTAGAAAAGACAACCAGTGTTTTTCCCTTAAAATTGTGACACGGTCTTCATGATATTGTGAACTATAAAATTTTTCGGGCTCTGCTCTATTGGTCATTTTGTTAAAAATCTCTATTCTAACCCTTTTTTTATGCGCAAAAATTCAATCAGGGTTTTCACTTGTTACCTCTTTTCCTGTGTTCCACTGAGCTGACCTGGTAACGTCCTTGATTCTATGGGTTTACTTCTTCAATTGCTTGAGCTGACCTGGTTAACGTCCTCAAATTATGGGCGGAAGTAAAAAAACTCGGGATATGCTTGTCTGTTATTCTCTCCCTTTGTAGCACCTACTATCTCGGCCCTCTTTGAGAAACTCAGAGTCTGAAAACTAACACGGTCACTAACTTTATGAACTCAGAGTTTTATAAAATGAAAACTCAACAGCCGACCTTCATCCAATTGCTATGATGACAATGCAGAGATGGAAGGCACATTCACATCATGGAGACAGAGGAGCAATACTAATTTGCAGAGGTATAATCATGAGACCATATACAAATCGTATGATGGTAACGGATATATATATTTCATAAGTAGACTTTGGTTAGAAGCTTTCTTTTATAACTCCAGCAGTCGAAAGGAATGAAATCATTTGAGGAACGGTGTGACAAATGTCTTTCCATTGACCGACCTTTTGCATTGGTGCCCATTGCTTGTTGGTACTTTATTGACAGAGGTCGGATTTAAAAATGATGGGTTTATGTTATGAAAAGGTTTGAAGAGCGTAGTAAAGGTGTGATAGGGGATGATAAGCAGAGTGATAATGAGGTGGGGATTTAGGAATATGACAAAGGTTATGGGGATAAGGATTTTTGAAATTGATAACAAGCAATAATAATCATCATTTTTAACACTAAAATAATTTAAGAATTTTAAATGTTAAAAATAAAAATTTCAACTATACATTACACTTGTTGGTTGACAAAATGTTGATTTGGCGTGCACAGGTATGACTGATCTGTTTGTACAGGTATGACTGATCTTCATTGTCTAAAACAGGTCCCTTTGAAAATCTAAAGAACTCTGAAGAACCATGTTTGTGAAGCTTCTTTTATCCTTGGTGTTGATGTAGCCTTGATTATAATTCTGATGATAAGCAACCTTTGAAAACTTTGTTGAAGTAGCCTGATGTATCTTGAATGTAGTCTTTAACAGGTCCCTCTGATATGGGTGATGTTGACATAGCCTTCTGAACAGGCCCCCCTGCATATTGCCTGAACAAGTCCCTCACTGTTTCTTCAATGTTGACATAGTACTTCTGAACAGGTCCCACTGCATATCTCATTGCTTGAACAGGTCCCTTTAATCAAAACAAAAACAACTCTTTTATTGAAATACTGAATTACTGAAACAAATTCCTTGAAGATTTAAAAATGAGGAGATGAGACTTGGAAAAACCACTGTTTCTTCTCCCCCACTAAGTCGTTGACTTGTCCTCAAGTCATTATTGAATTGATGAAAAACAGTAAACAAGTAGAACAAGGAATTCTTACTAGCCAAAGGATTGGTTTTCTAGTAAGAATTCGGGTTTAGAGTGTGCCAGAGTCTGGTTTTCACATCTAAACCATTATTTTTTAATTGGTTTTCTAGTAAGAATTCGGGTTTAGAGTGTGCCAAAGTCTGGTTTTCACATATAAACCATTATTTAAAAAAAAAAAAATATTTATTTTGTATTTATTTATTTTTATTTATTTATTTATTTTATTGTTAAAGCAAAAATGAAATTGAATGAACTAAGGTAGAGACATCACAGCTGAAGGCTGAAATATCTCAACCTCCCTTTGTTGAGATATAGTTTGAAGAAAATCTTCCTTTTTGATGGGCTTATGATAGAGTTTCAACCTATGTCCATTGACAAGAAAGGTGTTGCCTTCTCCATCAATTACATTAAGCTTGATTGATCCATTTTCATATACTTGAACTATTTCATATGGGCCCAACCAATGTGTTGTAAATTTGGCTTTATTATCTCTGAATTTAGAGTCAAAAAGTAAAGCCCAGTCTCCTTCTTTGAACTGTGTCTTTTTAATGTGTGCATCATGCCACTGCTTCCTTTGTTTCTGCATTAGGATTGTTGTCTCCTCTGCTTGTTGCCTCATTTCATCTAACTGGTTCAATTGTCGAATTCTCTCTTGTTGGGCTTCATTGATATCAATTCCTAAATCTACCGCCATCTTATAAGTATGTATTTGAAATTCAATAGGAAGCATTACCTCTCTTCCCTACACCAACTGATATGGTGTAAATCCTGTAGTGTTTTTCCACATGATTTTGTAAGCCTAGAGTGCATCTTTGAGCTTCTCTTCCCAATTCTTTCTGTTCATTGCTACTGTCTTAGTGATAATTCCTTCTAATGTTTTATTTGTAGATTCCACCTGGCCATTGGCCTATGGATGGTAAGGTGTACTTTTCCTGTGCTTGATTTTATATTTTTCTGTGATGTCTTTGACCAGCTTTGAAGTAAACTGAGTACCTTGATCGGTCACTATCTCCCTTGGTACTCCATACCTTACAAGAATTTCTTCAAAAAGGAAGTTTACCAGTGTTTGTTCAGTTTCCTGGACTAGTGCTTTTGCTTCAGCCCATTTGGTCACGTAATTAGTACATACTAGGATGTACTTTTTTCCTTTGAAAGTTGGATTGATGGGTCCTATAAAATATAGAGCCCATTTTTCAAATGGCTCTAAATGTACTTGAGGCTGAAGTGCATTTCATCTGTAGTTGTTGGTCTGCCCATTCTTTGACAGCTATCATAACTTTTCACATACTTCTTGGAATCCTTAAAAATAGATGGCCAATAATATCCAAGACTGAGAATCTTGAATGTTGCTCTTTTGGCTGAAAAATGCCCACCACACAGTTCATCATGAAAAGATTTTAAAATATCAATTATTTCATCATTTCTTACACATCGTCTAATAATCATATCATAACCAGTGTAAAATAAATCTCCATTAACCCATGAATATCTAGCACTTTGTTTGATCAGCCTCTTCTTTTCCTTTGGAGTAAAATATGGAGGTGTTTTTCCTATGGACAAATAATTGGCTAAGTCAGCATACCAAGGATTCACTATTGAAATTGCAAATAAATTTTCATCTGGAAAAGAATCTTCAACTGGATCAACCTCACCTGAATTTTGCAGTCTCGAAAGAAAATCTGCCACCTGATTCTCCTTACCTGGTCGATCTAACACTGTAATATTAAATTCTTGTAATAATAACAACCATCTGGTAACTCTGCCATTAGTGATTGGTTTATTCATAAAGTACTTAATGGCATAGTGGTCAGTATGTACAAAAACCTCATAACCAGTTATATAAATTCAGAATTTATTCACAGCATGTATGATTGCAAGCATTTCTTTTTCAGTGATTGTGTAGTTTAATTCTACAGGTGTTATATTTTTACTAATGAAATAGATGGCATAATTGAAAGACTCTTCTTTTTGGCCTAATGAGGCACCTACTGCAGTATCAGATGCATCTGTAAAGATGTGAAATGGTAGGGTCCAGTTAGGTCCTTTTAGGACTGGTGTGGTCGATAACTTTTCTTTGAGTGTTTCAAAAGCTTGCTGACAATTCTCATTCCAGTTGAAAGGTGTATCTTTTGCTAGAAGCTTAAATAGAGGCAAAGCTATTTTACTAAAATGTTCAATAAACCTTTTGTAATAGCTTGCATACCCAAGAAAACTTCTTACCTCTTTTTGAGTCTTTGGAATTGGCAAATTGACAATGATCTGGATTTTTGATGGATCAACTTTAATGCCTTGAGAAGAAATATAGTGACCTAATACTATCCCTTCATTTAACATCATAAAACACTTTTCATTTCTTAGGGACAGATTAGCTTCAATACATCTCTTCAAAACTTTTTCAATATTTTCTAATGAATGCTCAAATGAATTACCATAAACTGAAAAATCATACATGTAAACTTCAACACGTTCATGAACTAAATCATCAAAAATAGCTAATACATCTCTCTGAAATGTAGCTAGAGCATTGCAAAGTCCAAAGGGAAAAAAATTATAGGCATAAGTGCCCCAGGGACAAGTAAAAGTGGTTTTGTCCTGGTCCTCTAAGGCTATCTTGATCTGGTTATAGCCACTGAAACCATCAAGAAAAGAGAATGATGATTTCCCAGCTAATGTGTCTAGCACTTGGTCAATAAATGGTAGTGGGAAATAATCTTTGAGGGTTGCTTTGTTCAATTGTCTGTAATCAACACAAATCCACCACTTGCAATTTTTCTTGGGCACTACTACCAATGGGGATACCCACTGACTCTCAGAGATAGGATAAATAAAATTGAATTTCAATAGTTTTTGTAATTCATCTCTAACAATATCCTGAAGCATGGGATTCATTCTTCTCTGTGTTTGCCTCACTAGTTTGATATTACTATCCGTATAAATATGGTGAGTGCATGTTTTAGGGTGAATTCCGTGCATATCGGTGTAGTCCCAAGCAAATGCTTTCTGATATTTTCTCAATAATTGAATCAATTTTTCCTCCTGAGATGAGTCTAGGTGAGTGCTAATATTCAAAGTTTTTCCTGGACTAATCTCTATGGTCTTTCTCTGTGTGTTTGTGATAGATTGAATGGGAAAAATGTTCTGAAATGTTGTTTGCAAAGAATGAATGGTGCATGTTTCCTGAAAATTCTGTGCCAAAAGTTCATCTGCAGCATGGTATTGTTCATTTCTTAATTCTTCAGAAATATCAGGTTGAGAAAGGAACAACTCTACCAAATCATCATTATTATGTTCTTGAAAATCACAGATTTGATTGATGCTGAAAACAGATTGAACTTCTTCCTTATCATTGTATTTATCATCAAGCCATAAATTGTGTGCTACTGTTGGTGATTGTGCTGATGGGTAAAGAGTGAGTTGTTTTCTTTCAGTTCCTCGTGAAATAATCATATTACCCGATCTACATCCTATGAATGCATCAACAGTTGCTAACCATGGTCTGCCAAGGATGATAGGGTGTCCTCCTAAATTAGATTTTGGCTGAAGAACTAAAAATTCCACTGGATACTCCCAAGAATCCAGTGAAACAATTATGTCCTCTAAAATCCCTTCAGGAATCACTTTAGACCAATTAGCTAGTTCTAGAACAATTGTTGTGTGCTGCAAGTTTGTGAGCTGCAGTGTTTTCATTGTTTCAAGAGTCATCACATTTTTTGCGGCCCCAAGTTCAATTAAGGTGTTTGGAATATGTATGTTGTTAATAATTGTAGTGACTCTGGGGGTACCAGGATCAACACACTTTTCCATTGAAATAGTGTTTATCATAAGGCCAGCTAAATGTCCAATAACATGGATAGTTTGTGGATTAACTCTGTTTCTAGTAGGCTTCTTGAGACATAGTTCTTTGATTGCTTTAGTATATATGGTAATGTCTTTTATGGCTTGTAATAGTGGAATTTTTATATAGACATTCTTTAGCTCATATAAAACATCAAACTGTGGTATAGACATGGGAATTTTTGCTTGGACCAATCGTTCTGGAAAAGGTGGTGGATGCAACGTTGCATTTGTTTATTTTGGATGTCATCATTTTGTTTCCTTTGAGTTGGAGTTTCATTTTCATTTTCTTCATTTTCTTCTTATTTTTCAGCTATTGGAGGTTCTTTTTGAAATACCTTACCAGACCTCAGCGCGATATTTTGTAAGGGTAATGTGGCATATGATGGTCCCTCATGTACATTGTAAGCTGGTCTCTCTGCTCTGTTATTTGGATTTAGTACAGGTTGAGTAGGAATCTGAGTGGGTCTAGGAGGTTGGTTAGATGGAAGTTGTAATTGAGGTGGATTCATTGGTGGAGGAGCATGCAATGCTTGTTGAGTGTTTTGGGGTTGATAAACAACTTGCTGTTGAGGATATTGTTGATATGTTTGAGGATATTGTGAATATGGATGATGATACTGTTGACATGGCTGAGAATATGGCTGGTATGGTTGAGGATATGGTTGATATTGTTGAGAGTATTGCCGAAACGGTTTCCATTGTTGTTGTGGATAATTTTGGTGTTGCCATGGCATGGGTACATTCCAAGAATTCTGAGCATACATCTGATCTTGTGCAGGAAATTGCAAATTTTGGTTTGGAAACATACCTGCAGGTGGAGGTCTTGGTTGCCACGGTCTCTTAGCACCCATGAAAGACACATTCTCCATATCTGTATTAGCTTCCACATTACAATTCTGAAAAATCTCGACTTTAGAAAAATGAGATATATCATGATTTTTAGTACAAAAGGCGCAAACTTGAATGTTTTCTAATGGGCGGTCTTTCAAAGCATGTTTCTTCCGGCATTTTGGACAAAAGACAGCCATTAATTGATCTTCCTCTTCTTGTCTTTTATTTGCTTTCACAGTGTCAATTTGATTTCCTAAGGTACTTAATAGATCTGTTTTGAATTCTTCTAACAAGTTTCCTATTTCAGCCCTTGTGACACTTGCTGAAGCAGATTTTATGGTTTTAGATGATAGAGCTCTTTTCCCATTTTTGGCTTTTCTCCTTGAATACTTTTCACATAACTCAACAATTTCTTCGAAAGGTAAAGTGGAAATATCACCTTTGCCCATCAAATTAAGATCATCTAGGTATTCCTCTCAAATGCCCTTCAAAAATATTGTTCGAATCAGATCAAGAGACATGGTTCTATGTTTTGATTTTTGCAATTTGTAAACAAATCGTTGCAAATACTCCTCTAAATTTTCATCCTCTTGTTGATTCATTCTAAAGATATCATCTTTGGAATCTTTCGATCTACAATAAGGTTGGTATTTCTTTAGGAATATTCTTCTCATGCCATCCCAATCAGCTATTGCATGCTCACCAAGTCCCATGAACCATCTTAATGTTGATGCTTTTAATGTTGCTGGGAAGAGTCTAAGCCTATGGGCATCATCTGTGTAACCATATGTTCGACATACTATGTCAAATTCAAATGAGAATGAATCGGGGTCCTCTGAAGCCATGCCATAAAAGTTTGGTAACACAGATGGAGGTATGTTTTTCATTTTTATTTTCTCATCATAATTTTCTCCTAGTTCTTGAATAGGAAATTTGAAGGTTGACTCTTCCTCCTCTCTTAGATCGTGTTGTTCAGGAGTGGGTCTTCTTGCTGATCCTCCTCCTTCCTCAGCCACTTTGATAGGTTCCTCTATTGATTTAATTCCTTGTTAAGTGTCACTTGTTTCAAAGAGAAGTTGTTCTAGTGATTTTTCTCCTTCTTGAGATTTTTCAAAATCAGTAGGTTCAAGGAGATATTGTTGAATTATTTTACTACTTTCTCTTTTTATAGAGGATCCAGGGAGATGTTTCTTCTTTGATTCGTATGCCAATAGAATTTGTCTCTCAATGAGTGTGAGTCTTTGCCCTGATTTTTGTTTATCCTCTAATTCTTGTATGGTGATTTTCCCAGCTGGTGTTGTGTATTCAATTTTTTATAAAGGGTCTGCTCCTGGTGGTAGGTTAGTTTTTGGATGGGGGGTTTTTATGAATCTACCTTTATCATCTCTAGATCTAAACATAAGTAAACATGACTTCTAAAATGATGAATTAAAATTAAATCTATGTTTTTGTTTGTTTTTGTTTATTATATATATATATATATTTTAGAAATCCTCTAGTTGCGCCTCCCCGGCAACGACGCCAAAATGTAGTGACCAATCCAGGGGTCTAGATTAGACTAAATTTAATGTCAACCAAGGTAAGTAAACTTAGAGGCACGTGTCTAAAATTTATAGACCTAAAAGGATCTCATCTACCTAGATAAGTGTCTACTGTGACAGGCTACAACACTCTTTTACAAGAGATTGGAATATGTTTCCTTTCACAATTTAAACACCTATATCCTCTAATTTAATTAGTTGTTCTAAAACAGAGTGTTACTAGTTTGAGTCTTCAATCCTCTTACAAGGATATAGTTCACAAAAACTCTTTCCAGCTAACACACTAAGCACTCAGGAAAACCAAAAAACTCTTGTAAGCATACTAAAACTCAAATTCATGAAAACAAAGTCCATAGAGATACTTTGAAATTCAATGTTCAATTAAACCTTGTACAAGATCTTGTTCAATAATTTAACAATTGAATTTTTAAGCTATCACCATGAATCATACAATAACAGTCACCAGAACTTCTAATTGAATTAATAAACTCACAAGCAAGGAAATAACATCAAATGCTATTCAGATATGAAGGCTAAATCCTATGAAAATGAAACGACAGTGTACCAATCTTCACATAGGGCCCGTCCATGCATTGATGGCACACTTAGAAAACTTTAGATGATAAAAATGCTAACTCATAAACACCATATGAAATTCTGCCTTTGATTAAGTTCTGAGAATCGATTACATGCAAAACAGAGTTCTGGAATACGCAGTCTCCAGTCTACTCTTGTCTCTAATCCTAGTTATTACCATTTACATCCAAACGTACATGCATTATCGCTTCAGATGTTTCTACTTTTACAATAAAAAAGGCTAGGTTCTTTTTTTTCTAATCCTAACTGATTTCTAAAACAAAACGAAATCAGTTTACGTAACTTCATATTTTTGCTGCTTTTACAACCAAAAAGGTTGGGTTTGACTAGCATTGACCATGTATTCAGGAGCTCCAGATTCGATGCTGAATAGTTCTTCCACCATGTATGTACATCATAGATCACGTCCTTATCCTCTGTTTCGATTTTCCTACCATGCCATGTGTCACATCATAAATCAATTATAGGAAGTCATGACATCTCGTAATTTTGTTGAAAATTTCCAAATTTTAACATAAAAACCCATAAATTAAATTTGATGTAAAATAACAATTTTAATGCTTCATTAATCAATTTCAATGGACTATGAGGGGTTTATGGAAGAAAATGATAGATAAATGATGGATTTTTAGAAGAAAAGAATGGCAATAAAATAGTACCAACAGCCCTCTAAGTTAACTCAGTGTCGGATCAAGGTAAACCTTCTCATTATCATTAAAATGTCAAATAAACACAAAATTAATAGTCATAATGCTTTAGCTCTAAATAGACTCTTAGCTACTATAAAAGTTTGAATCCTAATGAGGCCCTTGGCCTTATTATTTATACAAACTAAAGCTACCAACAAATTCCTAAAAATTAGGGAGACTTGGCTCCTGAACTCGAGAATGACTTGTCTTCACTACCATTGTCTTAGCTACCAATGAACTCGTTTGGCTTGGCTGGTTGTAACTCCAGGCTGATGAGATATGGTGGAGGAATATTTGAATGATTTGAGGAGTTAAGGAGGGGGACAAATCTCCTAAAATCCCTCTTGCTTTTCCACTTCATGTTCCTGCACTTAAATTAGCCCAAAACTACTTGAATTCCTACAAGTAATGCATATTAGTTCGCTTGACATAACATCTCACCTTTACCCTTCTCACTAAGAAAAATATAATAAAATATGTAAGTAAATGTGAGAAACATTGTTTTTAATAAATTTTAGAGTGGCATTAAGACCCATATAGTTTACCTATTGATGAGCCTCATCATCACCCCCCTACTGAAGGTGTTTCTCATCCTCTGAGAAACTTATTCTATGTCTATATCTTTCATAGTTCTTGTGGCCTCTCTGACATCCCATACCTCTGTTGATGGAATTTCCTCTTGAGGATTGAACCTTGGATGCTTCTCTATTTCTTCCCACTTAATTCTTTCCTCCTCTTCCTTCCTACCTTCTAACATACCCAACAACAAGGGTGGATTGAGTTTCAAACCAATCCAACTGACTTTTAGTCTCTACATGGCATTCTTATATAGTTAGGTCCTTTCTAGTGCATTCAACCTCTCAAGGGAATGATACTCTCTGATCCTTAGATTTTGTGGTAGGTTGCTCCATCTCCTTTGGAATGCTTGCTAGATTTCATTTCCCAACAACCTCAAGGTGTTTCCAAAGTGGCTGATGGCCTTTTCCTGTGTAGCTAGATATCTTATTGCAAGTTGGGGATCATTGGAGATGATGTTGTGGTTACTAACCACAACCATGTAATTTATCTGTTCTTCTCTGATGTAAAGGGGCTCGCCTTCCTCTTTTTCCAATATTCTCTTCACCTCCTTACCCCTGGACTCGTCGTGACTCATCCATGATGAAAGGGCCATTACTTGTAAATACCCCAACTTTGCATTGGGGTCCCACACATTCAAATCTATTAAGGCAAAGTTGTCTAGGTAAAATTCAAATATCTTGGCCTTATCTTCTACGGTGCTTTTGTCACATACTTCAATGAACTATCTATAGTCTTGGAAAGGAATAGTCCCCTATTGTGCTAATGTCTTGGTCTGAACCTGCGACCGTTGATCTTTGAGGTATAGTGCATATGATCTTGATGGCATCCTGCACAAAAGTGCCTCCATGGAGAGGCTTGCCATGGTGGCCAATTGGCTTTCTTTTTCCTACAACCGCTTCCTTAGCCATGTGTTTTCTTCCTGTAGTTGAGATCTCATAATTTGTTCCTTGTCTCTCATCTCACTCAACTCCCTTCCCATATCTAGGAGTTTCTCTTCCATATGGCCCACATATTCTACCTTATTTGACTTGGCAATTTTCATCTAGTGATGTGTCCTTCCTCTCTCCTTCTCAATCTCAAAGAAGAGAGGGATTGAAAATTTCTATGGTATTACTCTCCCTCCCTCAATGAACTTGTAGTAAGAGCCCAGATTTGGATGTGGGCTAAGCTCCTGCAGCTCCTAGAATTCCCCCTCAGATATTTTTAAAGAAGATTCCCCTTCCTGCACTTTTGGTGTTGCTTCCTTGCCTTCCCTCTGCCCATGTTGTCCTTCTTGTAGCTTTTTTGTGTGTTTCCTGTAGGACTGATAGAGTTTCCTATAGAAGGCTTTTCCCTCTCTGTAATGGTGTCACAGGTGCCTTCTCTTGCTTTGTTGATGTTGACCTAGTGATAGGCTTCCTAACATAGGTGATGGGAACCTTTGGGGTAGCTTGTTTTGATGTTCCCTCTTCAACTCTCATTCCCAAGGAAACTAACTCTTCCTGCTTTTTTGGTGACTCCTCAATTATGATGGGAGTCCTTGTGGGTGTTTGTGGCCTCCCTTGCTTCATCCTGGTGCTTCTTCTTGTTTTGAAATAGAGGAGAGTCTACCTCTTCCTTTTCCATTTTGACTTGATGGGTGTGCTTAGGGAAGTCAAGGCAGTAGCTGCCTCCTTCTCAGTAGGCTCAGGTGTCAACCTTGGAGATTTCTCCCCTTCTTTGGTATTTTTCCCAGTGCTTACCTCTTCCTTCTTCTCTTCCTCTTCTTCTTATTCTTCCTAGTCTTCTTCTTCTGCCTCTTCTTCTTCTTCTTCTTCTTCTTCTTCTGCCCCTTCTTCTTCCTCTTCTTCTTTTTCCTCCTCTTCACCACTCTAGGTTGGGTCCCTATCATATTCAAGGGCTTGGATTTCAATTATAGCATGTTTGTCCATGTCTCTAAATGTGGACCATAGAATAGGAATTCTTAATTGGCTCAAGGCATCCCCTAGTATTATCTTAATGCGTCCACGATGTGTCAATTGTTGATGTTTCCCTCCTTGTACCTTTTGGCTCATGTATATCATTGATTGCAACAAGAAATGAGGCACATTGAGCCTTTGGTTCATGGGTAGCTCCTCTCCAAATATCAACTCATGGAGGAGTCAAAATTGGTAGCCATAGACTATACTGAGCCTCCCTTCACAAGAAATTTATTTCAGAATGTGATAGCTCACCTCATTCCAAGGATAGGGAAGGCTCTCCCTTCTAACCCCAATTTTGTCCACAATTGGCTCTTCATCATGTAGGAAAAATGTTTTCTTAGCAAAAGTGTTTCCAACCTTATCCTTCATTCTCCATTGCACCCCTTGAGGAAGTCTGGTGACTCTGTTGATCACCTCAGGGTTGATTGTGCTTTACAACCCCCTCACCACAGTAGTAGCACTAGTTCTAGCCTGAGGGTTGAGTGCCACGGAAAATTCCAGAGATATATCATCATAATACCCTTTGAGCAACTCAAAGAATCCCAACCAGTGATGCCTCCTAAATATATCTACCATAGGGGGATGGAGGTGGATCCTGGATGTGTCTGTGGGTTCCCTTATGTTGAATCCTGCTACCATTTATCTTCTCTGGTTAGCTAACTGTAGGAGGTTTTGTAGTCTAGCCTTAGTGTGAGTTCAGGGCAACTGAGAGTTTAGAATTTTTGGTGGATGAATGCAATGTTTACCCTTTCCTATATCCACACAATTTTCTTTAAACTTCAAAAAATTATGTCTAAACCCGAGGTCCACTGTAATTACTAGAAAATTTTAGACTTGTCCCTTTCTTTCTTCCCTAGCTATCAAGTTAGAAACACAGGAGAGATGGGCCACCTACCTTTTATTGTGATGCTCTGGATTATGAGAATTGTTGGCCAACTAGACCCTCGTCACCCCCTTTCATATCTCTGGTGAAATTCTAATGCTTCATGTAGCTCCCTAAGTTTCATGCAGTATCCTATAGCTCTATTTCCTGTAGGGTGACTTAAATAGGGTTCGCTTCCTCGATGGATCTCCAAGGTAGTCTTAGTCTCTCTGATCTCAAAATGAACAATGGTGCATGAAATTTTGGAATTTTTGTTATTTATGGTCGACTCCTTGGAGCGTTGTGTTGGTTGGCACTAGTATGAGATTTCTTCATTGGGACTATTGGCCCATCGATGGTGATCATGTAGTCTCCCCTCATAATTATGACCCACTCTCACATAACTAAATCGACCACCTTTTCTATTGATGCTCCTTGATGTGACATTTCAATGTGGCATGCTAACTAGGAGTTTAATTTTTGTCTTCGAGCTGAGGGTGGCCATGTTAACTGGCCACCTCCAGCTTATAAAAAAGAAAATTTTCACATTCCTACACTTTTATCATATTGTTACTTGGGGAAGAGTTTAGATGAGGTGCCATACCTGTGCCTACCTTTGTTGGCCGATGCATGTTGGAGGATGACCTTGTTGTGCTTCTTGTTCAGGTAAGTGCTCTCCTTTGGTCACTTTTTTGTTGATTTCTTCTTGTTGATGTAGTTGTTTTCTTGTTGTTTCCTATGTGCAGATGCTTGGTAACCTTGTTGCTACTACTGAGCTCTAGACAGGAGTAAAAAGTGATGTTGGATATCCCTATTTGCATTGGTGGTGAAGGAGATTGTATCTTAGTATTGTTGCAGTAATAACACAGGCTACTACAGGAGATTCTATAGCTGCTAAAGGAAACCCTGTAGCTGCCTTTCCTTCATTACTTTTTTGTTTTTATCACTTAGAGAGAGGTTGGGTGGTGGTGTAGGAGTTGATAAATGGTGGTGAAGTATATGGAGTGATGGATAGGTAAGACCAATTATGACATGTCCTCTGGATTCTCCTTTAATTTTTCTTGTATTTTTTTTGCTTACATTTTCCTCTGTTTTTTTGTTTTGATGGACACATGGGTAGCTATAGACATGAGTTGATGTTGGGTGAGAGATGGTGAGGTGTAGGGTCCTTTTTTTAACCTAGAATAGGAATTCATCATTGTTTTCCAATTGGGACCCCTTTCCTATAGTATTTGAAGACATCCTGTAGTACTACAGGATCTTCCTGTAGTAGTTACATGACATCCTGTAGAAAGATAGAAAATTGCTCAAAAATTGGTTTTTGATGCCTGAAAGTGGAGATGGATGATGGGGACATGGTAAGAATGCATGAGATGAAGTGGATGGAGGAAGAATTGAGGTCATTCTTGTCTTTTTTTCCCTGGAACTCCGAGTCCTTTGTTGTCTTTAGAAACCTGTAAAATCACAAAATTTAATTAGTGGGTAGGTTTGAGGTCCTCGCCATGGCATTTTTGTTTTTGAAAGACACGCAGGTCACCCCAAAGGAGGTTTTCAGCTTGTATGCCTTCCCTAGGTGCCCCAAGAGAGATTTTCACCCAAGGATTTTTTTATTTTCCTTTTTTCACCCCTGGGCTGCCTCAAGGAGCTTTTCAACCCAAGAGTTGACCTCAAGTGCCTCATAGAGGTTTTCACCTAGGTCCCTTATTATTTTTCCTTTTTTTCTTTTCTTTTTCAAAAACAAAAATATTCTTCAAGAATTGGGTGAGCTAGAAGCAGAGACACCTCCAATCTGTTATGCTCTTGACCTGCGAGAAGACACCAGAATACCAAATATGCGGAGAAATATACCCAAAACACAGAACAATGAGAAATAACAGCATGTATTTTAGTATTCAGAAAGGAAAGCAATATTCACTTGCCTCTTCAAGGGGGAAAACTCCAATAGAGCTGGGCTCAAGTACAAAATAAGACATGACCCTCCTGAAGGGAAGTCTCTATCCTTTATATAAGATTCATACATGCAATACCATGGGTCAGTACCATGGTTCTTATTAATACTATCTATCTAATACCATGGCCCATTTGCAACTAACTTTGGTCCCTTCTTTAAATGTGGGTCAACCACTTACAATTATTAGTATGGGCTTTATTGACTCTTTAACTAACTATAACTATGACTCCACTCTATTACATAAATAAGGGGGTTAGGGTTGGACCCTAACATGCCCTCTCCAATAAAAATAGCCTTGTCCTCAAGGCTGACACTGCGGAACCTGTTGAAGAATAATGGTTTGTTCCCAGGTCGCACCTTCTGGAGAGGTGTTTTTCCACTTGACGAGGACTTCCATGATCATGCGGCCATGCAAGAGTCATTCTCGCATGTCAAGAAGCTGTTCAGGTTGGAGTTAGATTGAACCTTCTTCATCCAATTCTGGTAGACTAGTTTAAATTCTGCAATGGTTCCAAACCACTTTCTTGAGGCATGAGACATGGAAGACGAGATGGATTTTTGCAGTGGATGGCAAGGCTAGCTTGTAGGCTACTTCTCCGATTCACTGAAGTATTTGATATGGTCTGTAGAATTTTGGAGATAATTTCTGAAAACCCTTGTCTTTGAGTGATGTTTGCTTATATGGTTGCAGCCTCAAGAATACCTGATCCCCTTCTTGAAATTTGTGCTCTAAACAATGTTGGTCTGCCTATTGCTTCATGCAATTTTGAGCTTGATGGATATTCTCTTTGAGGTGGGCCAGCATGGTTGCACGATTCTGTAGGAGTTGATCCACTGCTTGTACCTTCGAGCATCCCTGGATATAAGAAGTAGGTGAAGGAGGGAGTTGACCATAAACTGCTTCCTATGGAGTCATTTTGGTGGTGGCGTGATAGTTAGTATTATACAACCATTCAGATAGAGGTAACCACTGTACCCATAGATGTTGCTTTTCTGAAGTGAAACACCTGAGGTAGGTCTCCAAATAATTGTTGAGTACTTCCGTTTGACCATCAGTTTGGGGATGATAGGAAGTACTTAGTTGTAGTTGGGTACCTTGTAGCATGAAGAGTTCCTGCCAAAAGTTTCTGGTGAAGATCGGGTCATGATTAGACACAATGGAAGTGGGCATGCCATGCAATTTCAAGATCTGATCCATGAAAGATTGAGCCACCAAAGCTGGTGTAAAAGGGTGGGGTAGGGTGCAAAAATGAGCATACATAGAAAGTCTATTCACAACCACCATGATGACTTGCCTGACTTCAGAAGACCCGTAATGAAATCCATAGAAACCTCCATCCAGATTGAGGTAGGGATGGGCAATGGTTGTAATGTGCCTGGGGATTTGACTGTTTCTCCTTTGTGGCGCTGACACACATCACACTCAGATACAAAAGTAAGAATGTCATTTTTCATGCCTGTCCAAAAGAACGAACATCGAGTGCGAGCATAAGTCTTCTGAAAGCCTGAATGGCCTGTAGTGGGAGATAAGTGCAACTCTACCAAAATGCAACTTTTGAGGGTGGATGTTGGTGATAGCACTACTTTGTCCTTGTAGCGAAGAATCTCATCTGGCCAAGAGTAGCCCGCTGTGGAATTTGGATCCGCTTGTAATTTATTAATGAGTTGGGAGAGCAAAGGACGTGAAAGCAATTCCTTGTTATCCTCTTCAGTCCACTCTGGAATGGGAAGAGAGATTGCTAGCAGGGTGCTTTCCTCCTCAAATTGACGTGATAAAACATCCGCGACGACATTTTCATGCCCTTTCTTGTAAATTATCTCATAATCATATCCCAACATTTTGGTTAGCCATTTATTTTGTTGTGGTGAGGATAGGTGTTGCTCCAAAAAATATTTAACGCTTTGATGGTCTGTGCATATTTGGAAACACCGCCCCAATAAGTATGGTCGCCAGGTATCCTCTACATGTAATATGGCCATCATCTCGTTCTCATAGGTATATTGTCCTAGATTTTTCCCACTTAGTTTTTGGCTAGTGAAGGCCAAGTGTCGACCTTCCTGCATTAAGACAGCCCCAATACCTGTACCTGAAGCATCACATTCAATCACAAAAGATTTGTTAAATTCGGGTAGTGCCAATATGGGAGTGGAACACATGGCATGTTTGAGAGCTATAAATGCCTGTTGCGCTTCATAGTTCCAGGGGAATGAATTTTTCTTGAGAAGGTTACTGAGGGGTCTAGCAACGTGACCATAATTGCGGAAAAATTTGCGATAGTAGCCGGTGAGACCCAAAAATCCTCTCAAGCTCTTCAAGTTCTTTGGTTGAGGCCAATCCTACATTGCCTAGATCTTTTTGGGATCCACCCTGACACCTTCACGCCCCACAATGTGGCCCAAATACTCAACTTCCTCCATGCCAAAAGAGCACTTGGACAATTTGACAAATAATTTATGCTTTCGGAGCAGTTGCAAGAGCAGATCTACATGTTGAAGATGTTTTTCCCAGGTGAGGCTGTAGATGAGGATTTCATCAAAGAAAACAAGGAAAAACTTTATGAGATATGGTTTGAGCAAGTGATTCATGAGGCTCTGAAAAGTGGATGGGGCATTACAGAGACCAAATGGCATGACGAGGAATTTATAATGGCCTTCATGAGTTTGCAAAGCAGTCTTTGGAATGTCTACTTCTTTCATGCAAATTTAGTGATAGCCCAAGCAAAGGTCGAGCTTAGTAAAGAATTGAGCCCCATTTAGTTCATCCAGCAAATCATCAACAACTAGGATGGGAAATTTATCTTTGACCGTCAGCTTGTTGAGGGTCCTGAAGTCTGGACACATATGTCATTCCACATATTTCTTGAGCACCATGACCACAAGCAATGAATAAGGACTAATGCTAAGACAAATGACACCAACTTCCAGGAGTTCCTTGATTATTTTTTCAATTTCATTCATTTGGGCGAAAGGATATCTATATGGGCGCACATTTGGTGGTTGTGCCCCTAGGACCAAAGTAATGCTATGATCATGTTCCCCTCTCGAAGGTGGAAGCTCATGAGGCTTGTTAAAGACCTGTAGGTGGTTGTTTAAGACTTGTTGCATCTCAGGATGAATATGAAGAGAAGTTGCTTCGAAGGCCTGGATGGCATTAAATTGTGCTATAACTCCATGGTGGCCCTTTTTTAACAATTTTTCCATCCTATGCGAGCTGATGATATAAGAAGCACCTTCTTGGACTCTGCGGAGGGTATGTGTGTGGTTATTCTGCTTAAAGCTCATATATAACTCCTAGAAATCCACTGTGATTGGGCCGACCATGCGGAGCCATTCAACACCCAAGACAATGTCACACCCACCCATGTTGATGGAAAACATGTGGGTCTTTAGGTGTAATCCCCCATTTTAAGTTTGACATTTTCACAACTGCCTTCACATTTCATTTCCCCCCCATCAGCAATCTAGACCTAGAAATTAGATACTTCTTTGACAAAACAATGCACTGCTTCTGCGACTCTTTGATGGATAAAGTTATGCGTACTACCACTATCAATCAAGACTACTACAGGGCGATGCTTAATAAAACCTCTAATTTTGAGAGTTTGGGGAGAAGAAATTCCTGCCAAAGCATGAAGCGAGATAACTGGTTCTTCAGGTGTGGTTGGGATCTCATTTTCCAGCCGGTTGTCCTCATCTTCCTCGTCTGGTCCCTCAAATGGTGGGGCTTCCTCAGATGAACTATGATCAGTAGCATCAATTTGAAATAATTTGGGTTCCTTGCATTTATGCCCCAGGGAGTATTTCTCATCACAGTAGTAACACAATCCTTGCTTTCTTCTTTCCGCCATTTCTGCTAATGACACCTTTTCAACCTTAAGTGTTTCGGTAGTGCTTGGAGCCTGGGTGGGGCGTCCCATGGCTATGAAATTTGGACGAGTCGACTGGGCCGCTAATGCACGCTCTACTTCACGAGCTATCTTGCAAGCTGACAGCCATGAGACTGGGTGTTGCATTCAGGCATGGGCTTGTATGGCATCTTTGAGACCACTTATAAAACATTCCAAGTAGAATTCATCTACTAGACCTCCTGTGTGGAAGGCTAATACTTCAAATGCCTTAATATATTCTTGCACTGTGCCTATCTGTCGGAGCTTAGTAAGACGACCCAAAAACTTAGATTCATGGTCAAAGTGATCAGAAAGGGCTTTTGATAATATCTGCCAAGTCATTGGCCTTCCATAGTAGCGTTCATTCAACTGCCACCATTGCCATCTTTCTTGGTCCAAGTATAGGCTTCCCACACTTAGCTTAGTCGCATCATCTCTGATGTGATTCAATGTGAAATATTGCTCCATTTATGCCAGCCATATGGCTAGATGAGAGCCATCAGATTTATACATGTCCAACTTGGGCGGTCGAGGCTGGGACTATTGGTCGTTTCCATAGAAGTGAAGAGAATGGCTAGAGTAGCCCTCAAGGTTTTCATTAAAATCATATGCATCTGGTTGTTCCCTCGACTTGCCCTTTGTGATTGTGTCATTTAAGGTCTGGATTTGCTTCGTTAATGCGTCCAAATTTTGTTCAAGGGTATCTATCTTCTCATTGGCCATAGCTTGAGCTCTGGTTTGTACCATGCACAGATCCTATGCACTTGTCGTTACTGTGAAAAAAAAAATTGGGACCACCCGAAATTTTGACGGTGACAAGTGAATGGTACCACCTTTCTCAGCCCGTCGACCTGATTCTTATGGTCTAAGTCTCCTATAAGTGTCTCGAGAGGGTCTCAGACTCTTTTTTTTGTACTCCGAAAGGAGTTTTACTCCTCGCTTAGGAATATTGTAGCAGCCGATTCCTAGAAAAGTGAATTCTACCCAATGTCCTGCGAGAATCACGCCCAGGTATAGGAGCCACACAAATAGTTAGATATGTCTGCGAAACCCTCAACTGCAAAGTATGAGTAGGAATGTGGCAGTGATCGAACCCCTGTTGCTAGATCTGGATGGTGGATTTGATTATTGTGACTACTACAGAACCTAAACTGTTGGATCTGAATGGCAGATCTGATAGATCTGATTGGCAGATCTAATAGATCTGAATGGCGGATCTGATAGATATGAATGGCCGATCTGATAGATCTGAATGGCAGAACTAATTGTTGCGGCTGTGATAGAACCTAACCTGCTAGATCGGATCTGTCAAAGATGATGCGTGATCTAGAGAGAGACAAGGGAACTATGGTCTCAAGGAGTGTCAGGTGCTACAGATCACAATATACATAAGTGTCCGACAGTAGTACTCAACCCAATATTTCAGGGCACTAACCAAGGAGGATCAACCATACCCTTAGCCATACAACCCGACTACCCTATCGTACATGCGAGTGATCTCCTAGAATGCTATCCTCGGTGTACTGTAGCAGCAAGACAGTCGACGGTTTATCTATGGAGAGGTTTCAAGAAAGCCTAGGGGGCTTCCGATATACCCAGAAGGTACTTGGAAGACAGTCTGTGCGTGGTTTTATCTAATGTGCTACTACTCGAAGGGGTACCCACAGGGGTTACAAGGGAGTCCAACGAGCATGACCACCTCTTGTATTTCCTGCATGCATGCTTCCCCAAATCTATAGGTTTATGCGCTCAACGACAGATCCTGTGGTTTAAAGACGCTGGAACACATCTCCAGCCACAAAAAAATTCTGCTAAACATGGAGATCCCACCGGCCCTGGAAAGCACTATGATACCACTTATTATGCTTTTGACCTACTTGAAGATACCAGAATACCAAATATGCAAAGAAATATACCCAGAACACAGAACAATGAGAAATAACAGCATGTATTTTATTATTCAGAAAGGAAAGAAATGTTCACTTGCCTCTTCGAGGGATCAACCTCCAATAGAGCTAGGTTCGATTACAAAATAAGACACGACCCTCCTCAAGGGGAGTCTCTATCCTTTATATAGGATTCCTACATGCAATACCATGGGTCAGTACCATGGTTCTTATGAATACCATCTATCTAATACCATGGCCCATTTGCAACTAACTGTGGTCCCTTCTTTAAATGTGGGTCAACCACTTACAATTATTTATATGGGATTTATTGACTCTTTAACTAACTATAAATATGACTCGACCCTATTACATAAATAAGGGGGTTAGGGTTGGGCACTAACATAATCACATTCACTTCCTTACTAATGGTACTAATGAACTTCTCCCTTGACAGAGGTCTTTTATAGGCTTTCAAACTGTATCCATTGACAAGCAAGGGGATACCTTCTTCATCAATGGTCCTCATTTGCACAACCCCATTGTCATGGCACTTTTCTATTAGATATGGGCCCATCCACCGAGTCATCAATTTTCCTTTGAAGTCCTTGAACCTGGAATCATATAGCAGATCCCAATATCCTTCTTGAAAATATTTTTCCTTGATGTTTTTGTGTTAAGTTATGGTATGGTCTATGCTTATAACAGTTTACTTCTTTTTCTTATTATATTCCACCGATTAGCAATCACATGTACATAAAGTAAAGTGCAGATAGAACATTAAACGATCGACAGAAAACAAGCCAAGACAAGAGACATAAGATGTGGCGGCTAGCCAGGGACAAACCCCACAATGTGTGGGGAAACCCTTTGATCAAATCTTCTTTTATCTTCAATAATTCAGGAGAGAGAAATAGTACAATAAATCTGATTCATATCAGCAGTAGCAAACCCTAGATCAGTAGCATCAGCATTAGCAGCTTCATTATCAAACTAGGGCAGACCATATCTCACAAACCGGCAGTCGGATTGACTTCATTCCACCACCAAAAGTTTTGGCTTCCAGAGGAGGTTGAGATGAACCTACAGCACAGTTTAGATGTGGAGATCTTCTAGGCCATGCAAGTCAATCTTTACTTCTGCAGTTGGAGCTTCAGTTTCAGCAGTTTCTGGCTTCAAACTAGGGCAGTCGATATCTTGCAAATCGTTCGTCGGATTGACTTCATTCCACCACCAAAAGTTGTGGCTTTAAAAGGTGGTTCAGATGAATCTATAGCGCAGATCAAAAGAGGATATCTTCTAGGCCACGCAAGTCAATCTTTACTTCTGCAGTTGCAGCTTCAGTTTCAGTAGTTTCCGGCTTCAAACTAGGGTAGTCGATATCTTGCAAACCGTTCGTCGGATTGACTTCATTCCACCACCAAAAGTTGCGGCTTTCAAAGGTGGTTCAGATGAACCTACAGCGCAGTTCCAAAGAGGAGATCTTCTAGGCCACGCAAGTCAATCTTTACTTCTGCAATTGCAGCTTCAAATTCAACAGCTTCCGGCTTCACATGTGTGAGGGAGAGAGACCCATTTCAGCGCAGTAGAGAAGAGACTCATATCTGCGCATTAGAGGGAGAGAGATGTGATGAGATGAGTGAGTTCAAATGAGGAAAAGTCCTCTTATATTTATACACAACGTTGGTGGGTGAATAGATGCAATTGTTGGGCTTCTGAGCCTACATGAGTTGTAGGTCGGCTTGATAATAATTCCATAATCAAAATAAATTCATATCTCCATGAATACTTATCGGAATCAGATGATATTTATATCAATCCTACACCTCTCGACGAGAGGAATCTAATAAAAATATTATCAGCCATGAATAAGATGACCCACATGAAGTTTTTCCCTGGTTGCCAATTTTAACACTCCCTCTCAACCATGGAGAACTTCATCTACAATCTGTCTATCGGTCGTTACTATTCATCCATCAAATGCACTGCCCTGTACAGCCTGACCCTTGCCCTGCTCTGCTCTATCCTGCCTGTTCTGCTTTGTCTTGTTCTACCCTGCACTGATATGTACTATTTTGCTCTGTTCTACTCTGCTCTTGCATTGTTCTGTTCTACTCTGCTTTTGTTCGAATTATGAAGAAGAAGAAATGATCGAGGATGTATCATACTGACTCAAAGTCAGTCTCAGAGTATGTACCACTGGTCCCAGACCGGTCTCAACCAACCCAAAGTCAGCGTCATAGTGAGTACAACTCTAATGGTCCCAGACCAATATCATCCTCCACTGACTAAAAGTCAGTCTCAGAGTATGTACCACTGATCCCAGACCAGTCTCAACCGACCCGAAGTCAGCGTCATAGTATGGTACAACTCCTACCACTGGTCCCAGACCAGTATCATTGATCCCAGATCAATGGAGGTCATCCTAGCATAGGGAGTACGGTAGTTACAACGATGCGTCCATTGGTACTACTATGGTCCCTAACTTCATTTCCCTGCTCATTGATCAGATGAGAGGTACTTCCCATGAGTCCCAAACTGCATGGGTAGGATGCCTCGACAGGAGAACTAATCAATCCTGTCCTCACAGGAGAACACATCAATCCTGCTACAATTGCCATGGAGAACACATCAATCCAGGCCTCACAGGAGAACACATCAATCTTGCTACAATCGACATGGAGAACACATCAATCTAGGCTGCCATGGAGAACACATCAATCCAGGCCTCAGAGGAGAACTAATCATCTTACTACACAGGAGAGCGAATCATCCTGTTCCACAAGAGAGTGAATCATCTTGTCCCACAAGAGAGAAAATCATCTTGTTCCAGTGTGCACCACCAGGGGAGGATGAGTCACCCTGTGGTCATATGTTGCTCCAATAGGAACCGCAAGCCCTCAGAGCTCCCAGAGCTCAATGTATGCAACATGCAGGACCCTTGTACAAGGGTTTCTTGCCGACTCCAAGTCGGTTGGAAAAATCACAGATTAGATCTTTCCTCAGGGCTTTGACAAGGTGTATCAACCTGTACATCATCTTAATGTGATGGAGCTTCCTTTCTCATTGACTTACCATATCCCAGATGATGTCTATATGCTGGAGCAATTGACGAATACGGGATTCCTCAATAATCGAATCCCACCTCTATTTGTTACAGAGAATCACAGTGGTATCCAATGTAAATCCAAACAGCTCACTGAAGAGCTTTCGCAACCAGACTACCTCACACGAGGTTATGCTAGAAACAATATATCCTACTTCAGCGTGCTCAAAGCCACCGACTTCTGCTTCTTGCTCATCCAGGATATCGAAGTAGATCCCAAGGTGAAACAGTACCCGGAAGTGCTCTTACGGTCCACCACACTCCTTGTCCAATCAAGATCAGTATATCCAAGTAGTCTCACATCTCCGGCAGTGTATCTTAATCCATGAGAGATTGTGTCCTGAAGACATCTCAGAAGATTCCTGGCATCAATCTAGTGAGGCTCAACCAAATATGAGGTCACAATGCTAACTGCAAAATATATGTTCGGACGGAGGTTCACCAAGAACATCAATGTGAATGAGTTTTTGAAACTCAGAGGCATTTCCCAAGTCTGGTCCGACATCACTACCATATAACTTCTAAAGGTTAAGATCCTCGAGGTAGTCACAGGCTTGCAGTCCATCATACCAAATCTTTCCAATATCTTTACCACATATTTTCCTTGAGATAGGAAAATTTCCCTTGGCTTCTGCCATTCTTCAATTCCTTGGTCCTTCATTTCAAATTCAGAAGCCAACTCCCTCTTATATTTGTGAATGAGAGGGTATGCACCTGTTAGAAAAGAGGTCATCCACATAGAACACCAGTATGAGAGGCTTGTCATCTTCAACCTTAAAGTAAAGGTTAGGATCAGCTTCACTCCTAGTGAATCCCAGCTTCATCAAGTAGCTATCGATCCTCTCATACCATGCTCGGGGTACTTGCTTCAGCCTATATAGAGCCTTCTTCAACCTCCATACATGATATTTTCAATCATAAATCTCAAATCCTTCGGGTTGCTCCACATAGACCTCTTCTTTGATAGAACCATGCAAGAACGCGGTCTTGACATCCATCTGATGTAGGTTCCATCCTTGTGAAGTGGCAAGGGCTATGATTGAGCGGATGGTCGTATATCTAGCAACAGGTGCAAATATCTCATAATAGTCTATACCTTCCTTTTGGGAGAAACCTCGAGCAACAAAATGATCCTTATACTTTTCTGTGCTTCCATCTGTTGCATGCTTTATCTTGTAAAGCCATTTTGAAGTAACAATTTTCTTGTCCAAGGTCTGGGAACTACTTCCCAGACATCATTCTCCTTAATAGACTCATATTCTATTGTCATAGCATCCTTCCATAGTTAATGCTTGACGACATCTGAGAATGATGAAGGCTCATTTTGTATGATCGTGCTCATGATGGTCAGGTATCCCTGATACCTGTTAAGTTTCTTACTTTGATGGAAGGTTCCTCAGGGTGTAGCATGTCCTTCAGCATCATCAAGTATCCCCCTAAGCCATGAGAGGATCAATCAGATCCATGGGTTCTTCTACATCAGGCATTGATTCATCATCCTTTTCTTTCGGTTCCCTGGTGTCGGCTTCTTGAGAGCTACTCAAAGTCAGCAGATTGTCCACCTTGCTGAGAGCCATATCTTTGTCAAAGGTGACATCATGACTAATCATGACTTCCCTTTGACCGGTGGTGAACATTTCTTCAGGAGTTTAGGAACCCAATACTTGATGAGGGCATCGATTTTTTACATATACGGCGGTGATTGTAGTTTCAGCCCATAGAAACTTTGGAAGTCTTTGATCATGTAGCATGGCCCGGACAACTTCCATCATCGTGTGGTTCTTCCTTCCCACCACACCATTCTGCTCAGGAGTATGTGGTGTAGTAGTCTCCCTCTTAATGCCAAACTCAGGTATGCCTGAGTAAACCAATTGCAATATATCGGAGGTCTTGCTTTGGCTTGAGGGGAATGGTCCCCTTTTGAGATTTCCTTTGGCACATCCCGGACATACACCTTCTTTCTCTACTTGGAATTCGGTCATCCCTGTTACCATCTGTCTTACATTGGGTAAAGCTTTGTAATGAAGGTGGGTAAACCTCCGATGCCAAAGTTCGGACTAAAGAGTTGTGTCACAAGACATGACACCTAGCGGACTTACATCGACCTGATATAATGAATCAACACTAAACCCAAGAGTAAAGGCATCTTTAACATTATTTTTCCATATACGTACCTTGCCATCGCTGAACGTTACCTTGTAGCCATTGTCTTCCATTTCGGAGATGGACACTAGGTTCTTTTTGAGGTCAGGTGCATTTAATACATCCTGGAATTTCTAGCTTTCTTGAATGCTTGTCCTCTTCCTTGATTCCCATCTCTCCTCTTATCTTTGTTGTTGAATTTTTCATTCCTTTGATTTCCATCAGAGGGATTTCTAGTTGCACCACTGCATACTGTACCATGCTGCTCTAATCATGATTATCATCATGCTGCCCATGTCCATGATTTTATCCATCATAATGCTGCTCAAACTAGTGTGCGTCATCATCATGTTGTCCTATATGTCCATGATCTCATGTTGCCCTTTATGTCCATGATCTCATACATAGTGACTTGCTTTATCGCAAATTTAACATCGCCATTTTCTTCTAGCCTTAGGTCCAGCCTTTCCTTTTGATTTAGTCCCGGAATTATTTCTTTTCTTTGCATGAGAAGAAAAGGCAGCAGGAGGACCTTTAGGCATGGGCATTTCCTGCACTTCTTCCCTTGTTTCTTCTTGAATGCATCTAGCCATTAATTCCTCGAAACTAGTAATTACATTATAGTTCAGAAGAGTAGTCCTGAACACATACCATTCATATGGTAATCCTCCAAGAGTTGTGAGTGCCATTTCTCTGTCAGTAATAGTTTCCCCAATAGATAGGAGATCGTTCTTGATGTCGGTGATTCTTAAGAAGTATGCTTGCATACTTTCATCTTTATCCTTCTTGATTTCCCTCAGCTTATTTCTAAGAAACAAAACTTGATTTGCATCATTAACTTTAAATAAACTCACCATTCTATCGTAGATTTCCTTGGAGGTGTCCAGTTCAGAGATGTAGGCCACCAAGTGCTTGTCGATAGAGTCCCGGATGATCTTCTTTGTTTTGACTTCTCCATTTTTCCATTTGTTCCAAGCAGTAGTAGATGCATTTGATGAAGGCTCAACAATATTGCCTCTTACATGGTCCAACATTCCTTAATCTTCAAGGGTTATATCGATAGACATCTTCCATCCGTGATAGTCAGCTTTCTCACGGAGCTTGTCTTCGGCAGGAAAGAGTGTTGAGCACCCCATAGTTCTTTTAGGATAGCCTTGCCAATATTCTCTTCAATGATTGCTCTTTCTCTTGCTCAGGCTTTGTCTTCACCTCAACTCCGATACCATGTTAAGTTATGGTATGTTTTATACTTATAACAGTTTACTTATTTTTCTTATTATATTCCACCGATCAGCAATCACATGTACATAAAGTAAAGTGCAGATAGAACATTAAACGATCGACAGAAAACAAGCCAAGACAAGAGACACAAGATGTGGCGGCTAGCCAGGGATAAACCCCACAATGTGTGGGGAAACCCTTTGATCAAATCTTCTTTTATCTTTAATAATTCAGCAGAGAGAAATAGTACAATAAATCTGATTCATATCAGCAGTAGCAAACCCTAGATCAGTAGCATCAACATTAGCGGCTTCATTATCAAACTAGGGCAAACCATATCTCACAAACCGACAGTCGGATTGACTTCATTCCACCACCAAAAGTTTCAGCTTCCAAAGGAGGTTCAGATGAACCTATAGCGCAGTTCATATGAGGAGATCTTCTAGGCCACGCAAGTCAATCTTTACTTCTGCAGTTGGAGCTTCAGTTTCAGCAGTTTCCGGCTTCAAACTAGGGTAGTCGATATCTTGCAAATCGTTCGTCGGATTGACTTCATTCCACCACCAAAAGTTGCGGCTTTCAAAGGTGGTTCAGATGAACCTACAGTGTAGTTCCAAAGAGGAGATCTTCTAGGCCACGCAATTCAATCTTTACTTCTGCAGTTGCAGCTTCAGTTTCAGCAGTTTCCGGCTTCAAACTAGGGCAATCGATATCTTGCAAACCGTTCGTCGGATTGACTTCATTCCACCACCAAAAGTTGCGGCTTTCAAAGGTGGTTTAGATGAACCTACAGCGCAGTTTGAAAGAGGAGATCTTCTAGGCCACGCAAGTCAATCTTTACTTCTGCATTTGCAGCTTCAAATTCAACAGCTTCCCGCTTCACATGTGTGAGAGAGAGAGACCCATTTTAGCGCAGTAGAGAAGAGAATCATATCTACGTAGTAGAGAGAGAGAGAGATGTGATGAGATGAGTGAGTTCAAATGAGGAAAAGTCCTCTTATATTTATACACAACGTTGGTGGGTGAATAGATGCGACTGTTGGGCTTCTGAGCCTACATGAGTTGTAGGTCGGCTTGATAATAATTCCATAATCAAAATAAATTCATATCTCCATGAATACTTATCGGAATCGGATGATATTTATATCAATCCTACACCTCTCGATGAGAGGAATCTAATAAAAATATTATCAGCCATGAATAAGATGACCCACATGAAGTTTTGCCCTAGTTGCCAATTTTAACATTTTTTCATGTCAAACCTTTCTTTGTACTTGAATAACTTCAATGTGTAGGAGTGCCTACATCCTAAATTCATCCAAACCATTGAGATGGAGAAGCATCTATTTTTGTACCTTTGTAACATCCAAATCCAACTATGCTTCCATTCTCAAAGTGTTGTACTCAAACTCAATGGATAGCAGAGCCTTCTTCCCATAGACCAAGTCATAAGGGGTGAAGCCAGTGGTTGTCTTCCAGGTTGTATTAGAGGCCCAAGTGGCCTCCACTAGTGTGTCAGCCCAATCTTTTCCGTTGCTACTCACAAAATTGGTGAGGATGCTTTCCAATTTGCTGTTAGTAACTTATACTTGTCCATTGGCATGAGGACGATAAGCAGTTGACTTCCTGTGTTTGATCTTATGTTGCCTCAACAAATTCTTAATTAAGTGTGATGTGAATTGATCTCCATGATCAATGACTAGTTCTCTAGGGTACCCAAACTTGTAAAATACATTCTCCCTTAAGAACCCAACCACTTTCTCTTCTATTTCTACCTTGAAATCCTTGGTCTCAACCCACTTTTTCAAATAATCAGTGCATACAATTATGTACGTTTTATTCCCTAATGGTGGATCAAAGGGCCCAATGAAATCCATGCCCCACTTGTCAAATGGCTCTACAGTCACCTGAGGTTTCAAAGGAATTACATCCTTGGGAGTAGGTTTCCCATTTCTCTAGAACTGATAACAATGAGTGGTCTATCTTCTTGCATATTGGTGGATAGTGGGCCAGTAGTAGTCAACTTGCATTGCCTTGAAGGTTGTCCTCTTAGCTATAAATTGACCTCCACAAGGCCCATCATGATAGGCCAGAAGGATGTCAAATACTTCCTCCTCCTTCACACATCTCCTCAAAATTTGATCTAGGCCTAACTTGAAGAGATTTTACCCAATCCAGGTGAACGGGTCACTCTTTCTTGCAATTCTTCTATTTTGCTTGGAGAACATATTTGGAGGGAACTTTGCAATGAATAGGTAGTTAGATATGTCAGTAAACCATGGAGAGAGAATTGAAATAGAAAATAAATTCTCATCTAGCAACTGATCATCAACCATTCCTTCCTCACCTGCAAGAAAAGAAATTCTAGAAAAAAAAATTTGCAACTACATTTTCTTTAACGGGCTTATCAACGATAGTTAGATCAAACTATTGTAATAAAAGAAACTATCTAATAATTATGGCATTCACATCAGGACTTTTCATCAAATATTTGATAGCAGTATGGTGAGTGTGTACAAAGTTTTGGTAACCAGTGATGTAGTGTCTAAATTTTTTCAAGGAATGGACAAGAGATAGGAGCTCTTTTTCAGTCACAATATATTTCAATTCATCCTTGGATAGATTTTTGATAATGAAGTAAATGGCATAAGGAAACTTATCATGTATCTAGCCTAGAACTGCTCCTTTAGATTTGTAAGAGGCATCAGCATGTATGTGGAAAGGAAGAGCCCAATTTGGGCCTCAGAGTATGGGTGCATTAGTCAATTTTCCCTTCAAGGTTTCTGGGGACTCTTGGCAGCTTTCTGACCAAGAAAAGTCAAAGTCCTTGGCCAGTAGTCCAAACAATGGTGAAGCTACTTTGTTGAAGTCATTTATGAATCTCACATAGTGTCCAGCTAAGCCCAAGAAACTTCTGACATCCCTATGCTTTTGAGGAGTAGGGACCCTCTTTATGATATCAATTTTATTTTGGTCCACTTGTAGTCCTTCCTGTGATATTGAGTGACTTAGAACAATCCATGCATTCATCAAGAAATAACACTTCTTGGGACTAAGGGATAGGTTCATTTCAATGGTCTTATTTAATACTTTCCCCAAGTTAGAGAGAGCCTCCAGGAAACCACACCCATAGGGAGTGAAATCATCCATATAGATTTCTACCGAGTTATGTACTAGCTCGGAAAAATGATAAGAGCTTCCCTTTGAAAAGTGGTAAGGGTATTACATAATCCAAAAGGAAGGACCCTATAATCAAAGGTACCCCAAGGACAAGTGAATGTGGTTATATCTTGGTCCTTTGGGCTGATATAGATCTTATTCTAACCACCGAATCAATCCATGAAAGAGAAGAACATCTTTCCTACAAGACCTTCCAAGACTTGATCAATTGTAAGGTAGAGGGAAATGGTTTTTTTAGTGGCCTTCTTTAACTCTCTATAGTCCACACAGATCCTCCATTTTCCATTCTTCTTTCGGACTAGAACTAGAGGAGACACCCAATCACTATCTGAGATGGGGTAAATGAATCATGCATCCAACAACTTTTGCAGTTCTTCTTTAACTATGTCTTTGAGGGTTGGGTTCATTCTCCTCTAAGGTTGGCACACTAGCTTGCATCCTTCCTTGATGTAAATGTGGTGAGTACACACTGAAGGGTGCACTCCCTTCATTTCCTTATAACTCCAAGAAAAGGCATCCAGGTGCTCTCTTAGCATGTCACATAACTCCTTTTCCTGATGTGCAGAGAGGGGTTGATTTTCAATTTTTTAGCTAGACCAAATTCTATCATTTTAACATGAGTAGGACTTGATTCAACTAGGCACAAATTAATCCAAGGGTTATCTTCATATTTCTTTACTAACTCATCAAGGGACATGGTGTTCGGGGGTTGATTCTAGAGGATTTGATCAATCAGGTTGTCTTCATCAGGTTCCCCCCCTCCTATAATAACATCTAGGGTACAGATTGGATAAGATGTGGCATGGTATACTTCATATTCCTCCCCCTCTTCCAACCATAAGGGAAATTCATGCTCTATAGATGGTTGAGCAGGGGGGTACAAGACCAGTTGTTTAGAAAAATGCCCATTTTTAATGGTCATATTCCCAGCCCTGCAACTTATGTAAGAATAAGCAGTGGCTAGCCATGGCCTTCCAAGGATGATAGGATAACCATTGAATTTGTTATTAGATTGGATAACTAATAATTTAGAAGGGTATTCCTAGGAATCAATGGAGACCATCACATCCTCAACAACTCCCTCAGAAGCTACTATGGATCTGTCTGCAAGATGCAAGACTCTTATGGTCTTCCTTAATGATCCTTGGAGATTTAGTTTAAGCATGGTCTCCTTATTCATCACATTGATGACACCCCCAAGATCAATCAAGGTATCAGAGACAGTGATGCCATCAATTGGCACATCTACCAAAGGACTTCCAGGGTATAGATACTTCAAGAAAATCACTCTCCCCAACATTTAGTCGAGCATTTTTCCAATGACATTAATGGTAGGGGTGTCTTTATTTCTCCTCATAGGATGTTTGAAGCATTTCTCCCTGACTAACTTCTTGTAGATGGGGATGCCCTTGATAGCATGGAGGAGTGGGATTTTAACACACAAGTTTTTCAATTCAGCAAGAAGTTTAGTCTCTTCTAGGGTGTGATGGCTAAGATGGATTAGGCTCTCAAGAAAAGAAGGTGGACTATCTTGAGGAAAACTCTCTTCCTTTTCCTCTTCAAGCTCCTCAAGTGGAGATGGAGGTTATTTATCTAGGAGCACTCTTCCAGACCTGAGGTTGATTTCTTGAATTTCCATAGCATAAGCAAGGTAGGATGCCTCTCTACTATAGACATGTTGTGTCTTCTTGTTGTTATGGTTCGGATATGGATGAGTAGACATATGAGGTTTCTTAGGTGGAGCAGGGTGAAGGAGTTGTGGTCGAGATGGGGGTGGAGGCAGTAAGGCTAGAGATTAGTTGAATGGCGGCCTCCACCCTTGTGATGGGGTATTCCACTTAGTTCGTGGAGGAGCATATGGCTGAAATGATTGATTGGAAGGTTGGGAATGGTATTGAGGTGTATAAGACCAATGAGAAGGTGTGGACCATGAAGGATGAGCAGGAGGGCACAAAGGGGTAATGTATGCATTCTGATTGGGGTTGTAATATGAATAGGATGCCCCTTGCATGCCTTGCTAGTATGGTCGAGGTCCTTGAGGCCTCCTTTGGTTGATATATCATAGTTGTTTAATCACACGTTCAGTTCCTTGATACACAACTTTCAATCCAAGCAGAAAAGGGCACTTGTCTATGGAGTGGTTTTCTTCATAGATCGAGTAGATCTCTATAAGATTCAATGAACATTCATTTTTGGGGTGCCTTCTGGTGCATCTAGGGCAAAAGACAGCTAAGGTTGTCTCTACTTCTTCCTGCTTCCTCTTGATTTCCATGGTATCCATTTTTAGAGAAAGGGTATGCAAAATTTCACTCTTAAAGTCCTCCAACATGTTCCCAGTTTCACTTTTGATTGATGTGTTGGAGGAGGATGAACTGGCCAAAGCTCGACTAGCCCTACCCTTCTTTCTGGCTACCCTGGAATCATTTTTTAAAACTTTCTTTATATCATCATAAGATAGTTTATAGATGTCCCCTCCAGACAACATGTTTAGTGTTTCTAGGATATCTTCTCTGATCCCTCTAAGGGGGACTAACCTGAGTGGTTTAGGATCAAGTGTGCATCTGGCAGTTTTGTCGCTGAGTTTGAACCTTTCCTCATAATCTTCCAAGGATTCATCATGTCCCAAGGTCATTCTGAAGAATTATTATTTGGTATCCTTGAACCTATAGTAGTCCCTATACTTGCCATTTAAGGATTGTTGCATCTCAGCCCAGGTAGTGATGATTTCCCTAGGTAAACCCATGAACCAGTGCAAGGTTGCATCCTTAAGGGTGGATGGGAATAACTTCAACTTCTGGTCATCAGAGGTATAATCATAAGTTTTGCAGATGACAAGAAACTCAAACAAGAACGTATCACAATCTTTTGAAGTTAATCCATGGAAGTGAGGAAGGGAATAGGAGCTTATGTTTTTCATCCTAACATCTCCATTGGTTTCTCTAATTGGAAAATCACTATCATTTCTGTTTTTAGCTATGTTGTAAGTGTGTGGAAGGTTTTTTTCTTCTTCCTCCCCAATGGGCTCTCCAAAGATCTCTAGTTGTTTCCCTAATGGGTCCTCCAACTCCCCTGTAGTCAGAGAGGGAAGCTGACAGCCACCGAAGAAGAGGGAAGGTTGGTTGTCTGATGGTGTGGGGGTATTTGGCAATTTTTTTCCTAAATTGTCTCTACTCCTACGAGGCATGAAAGAAATTATCTCTTTTTTTTAGGTTTTCAGAACTACTTGCAAAATAGAAAGAAAGCAGAATTGCAACTATCTATTGAATGCAAAACATAAAGAAAGCAACAATTGCAACTATTTACTGAATGAAAAACAAAAAGAAAGCAGAAATTGCAACTATTTACTAAATGTCAAATAGAAAGGAAAGTAAACATTACATCTACCTAAACACCTCCCTAGTAATGACGCCAAAAAGTGATGAGCCTCAGTTAATTCATATTAATAATTATTTATTATAATAATAATTCTTTATTTATTATAATGAATAAATAAGTAATTATTATTAAATAAATATTAAATTATTATTAATAATTAATTATTATCATTATTTGAGTTCATTAAAAATTTAGGTTTTTAGTCGGATATTTTTAATAATATTGTTCTTTTTTGTATTTATTCATTTTTCATTTTGGTCGTTTGACTCTTCTTCCATTCATCCCTGTCCTGAAGATGGATCCCTGTTGGGATTTGAAACGTTGACAAAATTCAAACTACACAATGGAGAATCTGAGTCATCTTTTTATAGAAAAACATCGCATAAATTTGAAATCAAACTTTACCTTATCAACCCGGGGTTTCGTACAAACTTGGAGGTGACAGTGTTATATGCACAGTAGATGCAACAGTCTACCCTTGTCACTTTGCAACTAGGGCAGTAGACCACTAGTGTTTTCAAACCAGCCTTCTATTGACTAGAAGGAGTCTGAATATTGTCAATGAATTTACAGCTACTCAAGATTAAATGCTTACCTATTTAGGAAATGAAAGTTACTGAAGGGAAAATGCTATGAAATGCGATGAAATCATCTAGATAATAAATGACATAAACTACCTGAAATCTAACCTTGCACTTTATCATCTTGTTATTTGGACTAACTAGACATGGAAAGTTATTTTATCACTCTATGATTATATATTCATCCACTAACTATCTCATGTTGAATTCATAAATGGAGTCTTTTGATTTTTAATTTAGAAATGTAAATGCTAAGTTAAAAAATCTTATATTTTCAGGGGAGAAAGGAATAGAAGTGATGGTCTAGAATTACACTAAGAGGCATGGAAGTCAAGTGGAGGGCCTGCCCTATGCTCAGACTATCATTTCTTCTCAAAATAGTTTTAAATAGGCTGCTACAGGAGATCTGGTAGCTGCTACAGGATGTCCTGGTTTACTACAAGGTGTCTTGCTTTTCTATAGGAAGTTAGCCGAAAGCCATAGGAAGGTAGATAAGGTGAAATGAAATTTTGGGAATATGTATGATGGTGAAATACGGTGTAGGTAAGGTGACCATTACCCAAGGCTTCGCCCAACACTTGAGGATGGTTGGATTTGCAGAAGGTGGTTGTCCACAGTGGCTACAACACGGAAATTTGGATTAGGGGTTGGTAGGCCTTGGAAAAAGGTGGAGAAGACTTAGATGAGGCTGGTGGGATAAGCTCCTCCCGATAGATCAACAATCCTTGCAAAAAAAATGTTCTTCTCTTCATTTATTCATAACTTCATATAAACAGGGAAAATATGAGTTGAATTTGAGAAAACTGATTTATTGATGGATAATGACGAGATATATGAAATGAAATGCCTTCTTAAACTACAAAAAACTCAAGAAACAAAATGACAACTGCATGTGCTTCCAAGAAATCATAAACAATGATCTATTCACTAATGAACCCTAAGTTATGCATTGATGAAAGATAAATATGTTTTTTGGACTGTGAGAGTGGGGCCCTCAAACCATGATCCCATGAGGGATTTGAGGAAGAGGTCACTGTCACAAGATTTTCTTAAGTACTCTTCCTCACTATTGTACCACTGATCTACTTCTTCAACTAATGGAAACAAGACTAAACATTCATTCAAATACTTGTTAAACTAAACAAAGAAGAAATAATTTCAGCAGCTAATTATGATTTTAATCTAAGAATACTTGCACAAAAAGAGGAACCTCTACTACTAGGGTTGGGCCCTAACCCAAGATCTTCAGCCCTCCAAGTCAACTCAGTTCTAGATCAAGGTAAACCTTCTCATTATCATCAAAATTTCAAATACAACACAAAATTAATAGTCATATTGTTTTGGCTCTAAATTGCCTCTTGGCTACAATAAAAAGTTGAATCCTAATGAGGACCTTAGCCTTATTATTTATACCAATTGAATCTACCAACAGCTTCCTAAAAATTAGGGAGGCTTGGCTCCCAAAGTCGTGAATGACTTGTCTTCACTATCACTGGTTTGGCTGCCAATGAACTCGGTTGGCTTGGATGCTTGTAACTCTGAGCTGATGAGATACGGTGGAGGAATCTTCGAATTATTTGAGGAGTTAAGGAGGGGGAAAAATATCCTATAATCCCTCTTTCTCGTCCACTTCAATTTCTTGCACTTAAATTAGCTGAAAACTACTCCAATTCATGCAATTAATGCATATTAGGCCACATGACATAACATCTCACTTTTACCCTTCTCACTAAGAAAAATATAATAAAATATGTAAGAAAATGTGATAAAAAAATGATTTTAATAAGCTAGAGAGTGGAATTAATACCCATATAGTTTACCTATTGATGAGCCTCATCAACAGGTCACCCTTCCTTCTCCTTCACCCTTGTTCTTCATAGCCATAAGTGATGAACCAACACCTGCATCTTGTGCAAACCTATAGTACATATTTGCAAATTACATGCTCAATTACATGGACAATAATACCCCAAGCATCTCCATACTTGCCAAGATTTTATAAGACACAATTTTTGTTCAAATTTACATCAGAATAGAATCCAATACTCCAACTATCAATAAAATCCCAAAACATCATTGTTGCTTTAATAAGCAATAGAAAACACATCGTCACTTTTACATTTATATCGCAACACATGATTTACAAAATTGTGGCCATGACAAGCTACCATATCTAGTAAAACCATCTCTTACTCAACAAAGTTAACCACGAAGAGTGTGGCAGATTTTCTTGTTGAACATCTTCACCAATTGGTTTCTGCACGGGCACGTTGTCCTTAAGACGCTGCTCTAGATGGAGCCTCCAACATGTGGCTCTTTGATGTCCACCTATGTTGCAATGGATAAAAAAAGTCTTCTTCCTCTAGACCTACTTAACCTACTTCCTTCTTTGATGGGGAGAAGGCCTTTCATGCCTCATCCTCCTTCTTGCTGCCATTATATTCCAGCATTCAACAACCACATGGCTATGTAAACCATAAAAAATACATAGTTTTCTATGTTATTATTTATGTTTATCATTAACATGCTTATAATCAAAATGAACTTCAGAGTACTGAGACTATTTATACCTCTCGTGGCTATCGTTTTTGCAATTCTAGTGATGAGAGATTTCCTTAGCTCTTCCTCTGTAATGTGCACTATCATAGGAGGATGGTGATGTGTTCCCATCATTCTCTTTCCTTGACAGATTCAACAATATCTTGGAAGCTTCTGACACCTTTGAGTAGTCTCCTTTAGTGTATCCCAAACCTACGAATCAAGGTCTTTGTACCACCTCTAATGGTTGAGTCATTCCTTGTCCATTAACACCAAGTCCTCCTTTATATCCCATCTTGGGAAGGAGTCTCATGCCAGTTCTTGAAATAGGTACCTCCATGTTTCCAATAGAAATAGTGTCATGTGAAAAAGGAACTGAAGAACGATCAACATTTTTTACCTCAATTATCAATTCTAAAATAGGTGATGATGACTTTGCTAAGCCTTTGTTGTGGTTCAATATTTCTAAGGCCTCTTTTGTGGCTTGTAACTAAAGTTGTAGTCTCTACTTCTCCTGTTTTTCTTCTCATAGAAGTCTCCTCAATTTATCATTCTCTACTCGAAGACTCTGATTGATCTCCTCATCTGAATGATGAGAAGGTGATGAAGAAGATGAACATCCACTGGAGGGGGTGGATGGAGCATCGACATCGGCTTTCTCTTTCTCTCATTCCTCTCTTTCTGTTTTCTCCTCATAATCTGCATACATTATGTCCACCAATTTTTACATCCTATAGAAGGTCTCGTACATATCTCTGTCATCCTCCATTTCTCCTATTGTTACATGTTCAATCATTCACACTTGCAATTCACATCAGCGAGAAGACCGCTATGATACCAAATGTGATCTGAATCTCTTCAGCTACCAGAATTATCCAAGATATTTTATTTCTGTGATGTTAGCAGAATTTCATTCAAAAGAGCATGAGAAACGACATGTGCATAATACAAAGAAGATGAAACATAATAAAAAACATCAAATTGAAGAACACACACACACATTCATAATAAAGTTCACCCAGTGTCGGTTACGTCTTTGGGCCCTGGTGTCAAGAGTGGGGAGGTCAATTCATTAAATGCTACAAATGATGATGATGTGCATGGTATCTTATTTTTCATTACAATGATAGATTCCCTCAATTGGAGTGGCATGTCTCTCCATGATAGATTCTCAGAAACTCTCACTCATATTGACAAATTCCCTCAACAAGAGTGACATGTCTCTCCATGAGACATCCTCCCATAGGAAGTCTCACTCAAATGAGCATTCCTTCAGCATCACAAGCTACTAAAATCTCACGTGATGTGACATACAAGTATTCCTCAAGATAATGATAATCAGAGATCTCAATAAAAAAAATCATCTCAGCAAATCAAAATAAAAACATGACATAACTGCATCATATATCTCCACTTTTGGGGATGGCCAAAAAACTAAAAACTCAGTTGCTGACAAGAACACCACCTCTGAATTCGTGGCACGAAATCATGTCAAACGACTATAAACTTTTCCCCTTTCTAACACCATCAAATTCTAGACCTTGGGGAATCTTGAAGATTCGCACAAAGATTATTTCATTAAGATGGCCAAAACATTGTTTCTCGGGTGAATATTCTAAGCACACCACTGCGTTCCCTATGAAATTTTGTGAAAAATGACTAAAAAGTTAGCACCATTCTACCTCAGTAAAAAATCAACCTCCAAGGGAATCTTTTAGATTCCACAAGATTTTGCAAAGATTCCTTGTTGTTGGACAACTGAATTTCTATTGCTCGGATGGGGAAAAAAATTGCACGGTTGGAATCTTGGCAAGAAAATGTGAAAAAATAACTATGAACTTGTCAAATTCTGACACTATCACCTATGGCGCTCTAATGCAATATTTTCAGCATCTTAGCATATTCCTTGCTCATGGTTCCACACCTGATTCGCTCATGGTTTTTTCATCCTCCGCTGCCCTACCCCTGGTCAAATGATGTTTTGAACATTTATATAGTTTTTCGAGCATATTTGCCAAGGCGCTAGTTGTTGGCCCAATGGTGGCAGAGTATATTTAGTGTGGGGGTGGTTAAGGGTTCAAACCTCGCTACACCCCACATAGCATATAAAAGTTTTGGCATATGTTATTTTAGTTTGTCATTTTTTGGAATCGTCGGCACCCCCGGTATATATATGGTGCACGGTTAGATTTTATCTGAACCACCCTTTTAAATTTGTATATAATATGGTTTTGGGGCCACCCAATGGGGGTTGACCATGACAACGATCATGTGTTGTATTTTGGGTGGAGTCCATGGCACATGCCCCAACCCTTTGGTTGTTGTGTTATATACAGTGAGGTTTGGGGTTGGAACAAGTCTGCAAAGGGTGGCCTATCCACACTACTTTAGTACTAATGCAACATTGCAATGTGTGGGTCGCAACCCGAGACCCCTATTATTATATTTTTTTGTTTTCATAAAAATATGGCCATTTTTAAATTTGCCGAAAATAAGGGTCACCAGGCGTTTTAAGTATTCAACAAATTCATCTATTTCGATGTCCAGATTTTGTGGGCTGGGTGTTTGCCAATTTGTTGCCTCGTTAAGTCTATCACTTTTCAAGTTTGACCAAAAAAATGACTAGTTATAACATGACCATATGAACTCGGATTTGAGTGTCATTCATACCATTGGAATCAGGACAACACGCACTACGATTTCCTCATAATTCCACTTCAATCTGAGGACTTTAATTTTTGAGCTTTCCCATAGCCACTACTGAATTTTGAGCGTGTCTAAGGCCACTTGTATCACTGAGCATCATATGTCACAAACAGACAGTTCCTATAAACTCTGTAGATCAGAGGAAAAATACCATCCCAAGACCTGCAAATTATTTGGCCTCTACAACTTGTCATAGTCTCTAATAAGCTTGGCTTGATAGATAATTTTATCTTATCATTGAAATACCTCTTCGTGGGAATTGGCGACTAGTATGAATGCCTCACTGTAAAAGGATTCCGTAATGCGTTGTTTAACACAAGTCGTTTTGAATATCGGTTTATGTTTTAGAGCTCATAAAATGTTTTGAGCATATGGCTTATGTTTGTGGATGGATGTGGATGTACATTTGCAGGTAACAAAGTCATCAGGGTTCGATGGGAAGGAGGAAAAAAGGGAGGACGGATATAAAAGCGTTGGTGTATATATGTCCATACATATACAATGACGCTTCTCTCGGTCAATTAGGATCAGAGAACATAATTCCAAACACAAGAGATGCCAACATCCTCTAACTCGATGCTTTCTCGGCATGCGGTTTAGAAGATTTAAAATTTTCGAAAGTTGTCTTTGTAATATTTATATATACCTTCGACCGCTATTGTCACGCCCCCAATTCTTTTTTCGTTAAATTGGTCGGGTGCGGCACCGCCTAAGTTAATAGCTTTATCCATCATTAATTAACTTTACGAACTACGCCTTCAACAATTCATAATAATCATGAATTAACATTATTAATGTGTGAAATCCATCAATAATACAAGAACAATAATAACCCAATAATATAAGAGAAGTAATCTTCTTATTATATATGAGAAAGATTACAATGACTGGGAGCGAACGCTCCATTGGCATTTATAAACAAGGCGGGCGCCCACCCATGCAAGAGCACATGGCGGTCTTGCCTCAACCTTAACCGAATACACAATACAACATACAACCGAGTTCTTTGTCAAACGGGCGGGCGCGCCCGTGCACAACCCACGCCCAACACAAACCCAACTCGTATATACACTTCGGCGGGCGGGCGCCCTTGCACGCCCACCACCCGCACCTCCAACCATCTTTCGAAGCCTAAGAACCGTGCCCGGCACCCGGGCGCATCTCTCGGCCTTTGCTGCAGCTATCCCTTATTCGCACTTCTCCTTTTCGTTGAAGATCGAAGCAATGATTGTTGATTGAAATGCCAACTCCCTTCAAGCATATATACGCTACCTTTGTGTAGCGTTGTGCTTTCTGCCGACACTCCAATAAACTCCCAACCGCGCGCCTTTGAATGATATGTGATGTCTTTTACATGGTCGACCCGCCCATGGTGTAGGACCACCCTACCAGCTCGCCCTACATCCGCCATTGCACCTTGGTCGGCTTGTCTAAACGAGTCCTCTTCAACTCGCCATATATATGTGTGAGCGCCCTCCATACTCGTGCGCACAATATAACTGCGTCTTCGCTTGTTGGAACGCTCGCACAATCCATGACTTAGTCATTTTTCGTGATGGGAGGGGTGCGCTCCCGTGCACGCAACCGCATTGCGTTACATCCTCCCCCACTAGAAATCATTGTCGCCCTCGACAATCCTGCTCGTCTCATCAACTTCTTGTTGTACTTCTCGATCTTGTCCTTCCATCTCCAAAGCGAGTCCTCCGATTCCCAACTTTCTTCCTCTGGTGCATTCTTCCATCTGACAAGAAATTTCCTTCTCATGTGGCAACCAACCCCTGTAGTTCTGAGTCTCAAAATCTTATCCAACTCTAGTCCTAGCTTGTCCACAATCCCGGCTGGTCCTCTCGGAGGTTCAACTCTCTCTGGATGGTCTAAATCAAGTCTACATCTATTAAACTAACCCACATGAAAAACTGGATGCTTCATGTGCATATGGATTGGAAGCTCCAGCTCGTAAGCAACTTCCCCCACTCTCTTCTTCACTCGGACTTCCATGTCAGTTTGCTCGTAGTCCCCTTGGCTAGCTGAAACTGCTCCCCGGTAATCCTGAGAAACACCATATCTCCCACACTGAAGTGTGCCTCCCGTCTCCCACGATCAGCATACATTTTCATCCTCCTTGCGGCATCATGCAAGCGTAACCATGCTAACTCCAAGGTCTCCTCCCAAGCCTTCATGAACTTCTTCGCATGAGGACTCCTCAAGAAGCCTCCCATCACTACTGTATGCGGTGCAACTGGCATCTGTCCATTCACCAACTCAAATGGACTATACCCCGTCACAGAACTCTTTTGAATAGTGTATCTAAACTGAGCAATATCCAAGAGTTCAGGCCAATTCGTCTGATCAGTCGTCACATAATGTCTCAAGTAGTCCTCCAGCAACACGTTGATCCTCTCAGTCTGCCCATCTGTCTACGGACGGTAACTCGAACTCATCAACAAATCTGTCCCAACTAGCTTGAACAATGTGGTCCAAAATCTGCCTGTAAAATGCGGATCTCTATCCGACACAATGCTCAATGGCATCCCCCAATACTTTACTATGTTCTTAAACAACAACTCCGTAGTCCACTCGGCTCCACAAGGCATCTTTGTAGGAACAAAGACATCATACCTGGAAAAACGATCAACCACGACCATAATCCCATTATACCCCTGAACCTGTTGTAACTGAGTGATGAAGTCCATCGAGACACTCATCCATGGTCTCTCAGGAATCGATAAAGGCTGCAACAGTCCTCCTCGCCTCTGAGTATCCAATTTGTCCTGCTGACAAGTGATGCACGTATGTACATACTCCTCTACATCTTCCCGCATCTTCTCCCAAAAGAATCCTCTCTCCAACAATGCCAAAGAAAAACGCATCCCTGGTTGGATAGCCCATGGCAAGTCGTGGCACTCCTTCAAAATGTGCCTCCTGAGTCCAGATGACTTTGGAACATAGATTCGGTTTCCAAAGAACAAGAACCCGTCTCGTAGAAAGAACTTTCATGTCTTCCCCTCCTTTATTTGCTTCACTATATTCTGTGCCAAAGTATCGGTTTCAACACTTTCCTTAAACTTATTCTGCATCACTTTTGACATCTGAACTTGACTCCTACTCCTAGCTGCCCGGTCTTCTCCCTCCAATGCTACAAGTTGTCCCTTCCTACTAAGGGCATCTGCTACCGCATTGTGCCTTCCCGGTCTATACTCGATAGTCATGTTGAATTCTGCCAAGAAGTCCTGCCAACGAGCTTGCTTCGCAGAAAGCTTCGGTTGTGATGCAAAATAACTTGCTGCAACATTGTCAGTCTTGACAACAAATGGCTTCCCAATCAGGTAATGCATCCATACATGAAGACAGTGGATGATGGCAGTCATCTCCTTCTCATGAACTGTTATAGAAATATTTGTGCCCTACAACCCCGAACATAAAATGTCCGTAAACCAAGGGCTCCTAAGTCCCTAAAAGGGTTGTTCTAACCCCTAAAGGAACAAGGTCAACAGATTACAGCTTCTCCCAAAAGTTCTCCACCAAAAACTGCTCAGAATTGGTCAAAACAGGATCATTGCAGCTGCTCCATTGGCTAAGTGTGTTGCATCTCACCTAAATACACTGTGAGGGTGTGTTGCATTTCAAAATTCCCTTCTATGGGGTGCGATGGGCGAGAAATGACAAATGGCAGTGTCATTCCATGAGGTGGAGAGGCAATGGAAGCTTCCAGAATCTTCTCCTGTGACACTTACCTCACTGAATTTGACCAAGGATGAGTAAGAGGCCCTCAGTCTCCAAGTGGAAGCAAGAACTATCAGAGAGAAGACACTAATCAAATCACAAGCTGACTCATCCCCCTTACAGATATCTATATATGGATCCCTCATCCCAGAGATCCGGAGGCTGGAATTTTGCATATTGTAAGGAATTGTTGTTGGTTTCTAGAGACAAACGTCAGATTGTTGGGTGATCTAAGCTTTGTTTGAGGTGAAGAGGGGCTTCTTTGCTGGGAGGTTGATGCTGGGTCGGAACCACTGGTTGTAACTCCTCCTGGATCTTTTCTTGTTTATTAATAAAAGCTATTTGAGTTTTCCTCCATGCTTTTGTATTATTTATGTTTGTTACATTTGTATGGTAAATTTAAATCTGATCCTAAGTTGTTTATGAATATAGATCCATGTCTTTGTATAGTGCTATGCTTCTGTGATCTTACAGGTACTTTGTGAAGCTGGGCGTGCAAGGGAGCAGGCAGCTGGAGACTATCAAAGAAGAGAGGGATTGAATCAAAGGATTAGCGCAAGACAGAGGTTGGTTCTTTCTATTCCTCTCTATCTATAATTCATAAAGGAAATACAAAAGTAACTTTTCTCTGTTTGTTTCTAAGGTAGCTATCACACCTTAGTGGGATAGAGCAGTTCTAAATAGACACTTTTCCCTGTAAAAAAATGGCGGCTCCACTGGGGAGATAAATATTTTGTTTGTTTATCATTCTTTATTGTTTGTTTCATAAACTTACAAGTAGCATTCGAACTGCATTTTCCATAACAAATGCAAAGTAGATAACTGCTGCTTCAATCCATTCACTGGATCTGTTTATGATTTAAACAGCTGATTCACAAACTATCTGATTGCCCTTGTGATAGATCTTAGATCCTCCTTAGATCTACCCATGATTGTTGCATTACTGATTGCTTTTTACTTGGCCAAAAACCAAGAACTGAGCTGAAAAATGTGACCCGGAACCCGAGCAGAGTCTCGTTTTTGGCCCAGCGCAGGTACTGTTTAGAGATTCTAAATTTCAGCACACTTCCCGAAGGGACAACCTACGCTACGTTTCAGATTCCCTGTGTTACAGGTGCGCTGATCAAACTAGCTCTGTGCAGTTGTGGCTTCTGTGGATCATCCTTTCCAGTTCTATTCCTGAATTTTGTTGCCTGTGATCAGTATATGTCTGTCTGAAACTCCTTTTCCTTGCTGTTATTCCGCCTCCTTTGTACAAAAGAACTGTAGATGTTTTTGTGTGTTTGTTGAGTCGTTTACAGTTTTCCTTTGCAAAAGTAGCATAGTCGTACTGTCGTCCTTTGATTTGAATCTGTCGCAAGTGTCGATTTCGATCATAGGAGAAAGTTTGATTGTTGTTGATGGTCGATTATCCTGTTACTATTGCTTTTGGGCTGAATTTGTAATTTTCTAGTGTCAAAAACAAGTATTCATTTCAAAATCGTAAAGTGTCGTAATCGTCTCTATTTTTTATTTCGAAAAGGAGCTTGTTTATATTTGTTGCTTGAAAAGAAATTCATATTTGTACATCAACTTTCTTTTTAAGCATCTATATATTAAGAAAGTCGAAAAACAAATACATGCATGTGCATTTGCATATAGACAGTCTATTTGGCTTGATTTAGGAAAGTGCATTTACAGTGTGCTCCTTGCTCTTTGTGAAAAGATTCTGTCTTTCTTTTTCCTAGTAGCTAGGATTTTCATTGCACAAAAGAGATAAAAAGTTTGTTTATCATCTTTAGATTGCATTTTAGGAATTACATCTACATCTCGTGGTGGACTCGAAAGGCAAACTTCATAAACAAGATCAACTTAAAATAAATTCAATGAATCTAACAACGCTTTGGAACTTAACGCACAACATTTAGAGGTCTAGGCTAGAGACGTATTCCGTCGTCGTAAAGCCTGGCAACTGTTGTTCTCACTGATGGTTGGGTGATTCCTCTACTTTGAGACGATAAGTACCAGTACGGAGTTGTGCTCCCACGTACCATCGAGTATATTTTTGGAGACCCCTATAGGCTTAAATCCTTTATCCATAGGAAGTCGTGTCTGCCGCCCTATCGATCGCAATGCACTGAACACAGCATTCGGGAAGATTGACTGCCGTACCGTAAAAAGTATTCTGCAGTTTTGCGATTGGTTTGGTACTCCCTCTACCTAGACTTCCAAAGTAGTCCCTTTCGTTCCTTTTCAGACTCCTTAACGGAAAAGGTCCATCTGATCACTTGTCACTTCAGGCCCATTAAAAATCGAAGGCGACTAGAGTCATCTTTTGTTTTCTCTCGACTCTTAAAAACTAAAAAAACAAGTTGTGTCAAAGTGTCTAAAATTTATTTTAAACGGAATATTCATTACCCCTTTCCTACGTTGATCTTGGGTTGAGAAAATGGAATCCACCAACCAAGGAATTCCCCTTGGAGGAAATCCTAGTCCCTTCTCCTCTTGGGGAGATGTTGGTGCACCCCATATGGCCACATTGTCGCTTCCAGGACTGACAATTCGTTTGCCTATATGGCTCTTCTCAACCTCTGTCGTTCAGAACACCATAATCCCTGAACAGTCGAATCAGCAAATACACGAGTCCAGAGTTACCCACCAACCTTCTACTTCCTCTAATTCTTCCTCTCCTCCTTCCTCTTCGCTTGATGGGGCTGGTAAAGCCAAAAGTCAAGTACCTAAGGAGAAGAAGGAAAAGAAGAAGAAGAAGAAGAAGAAGAAGGAGCCAAAAGCGAATGGGGGCAAACGAGTGTCGTCTAACGAAAATCTACACACTGCACCGACCAGGCCTATATCGCCATGTGTCATTTGCAAGGGAGACCACTATCACAGAGATTGTCGTTGCATCCCTCGGATCTTAAGGGACTGGTCTCCTCGTTTGCACAACCCGGTGTCGTCAACCTCTGATAATCATGTTGAAAACACACCGTCAACTAGTGAAAGTGAAGCCCCAGGACAAAGAGGAAAATATAGATTTCCTTGTAAATTGTGCGAAGGCGATCATGCCATCCACAATTGTCCCTTCTTAGACGAAGCTAAAAGAGTTTTGGATGATCGTCCGGTTTCACCGTTACAACTTCCTCCTAGATATAAAAAACTCTTGCCGAGTCCGTCACTAGTTCAAAATCCGGCTGACCCACTCAGGTGGTCGGCCTAAGCATCTGTCATTGAAGATGAACCATCTGAATCCATACCAGACAAAAGTCAAAAGGTCGAGGCGGCAGTTGACCCGGTCTTGCCTTCAGAGGTTCCATCTTCAGATGATACAGTCAATGAAGAGAACAAGAATGACACCGTCCAAATTCTTTTCATAAGCACAGACTCCAACGAACATGGGGGCAGTCTACCCGTTCCTTTACCGCAGGAAGGAAGTTCGTCAGAGTCGTACCCGGCCGTCTATTCGGTCCCACCTCCAAGCAACCTAGTTGTCTCCTTCGACTGGAATCAACTAGGCGGACCCCGTTTACCGGCCAGTACACCATTCCGGATTATTGTTCAAATATATAGAATGGTTATGGCTGGTACCATCATAGATGAAGGGGCTTCTGTGAGTATCCTTTCCTTAACTGCTTGGAAAGCGCTTGGTTCGCCATCGCTTTTGCCTGAGATGAGAAATCTAACAGGCTTTGATAAAGGAACCAGTCGACCGTTAGGGATCCTTCCCGATGTGCCCATAACATTGATAGGGAAAACCATTCACATGAACGTAATGGTAGTTCAAGGACCCCTAGATTACAATCTACTCCTTGGACGAGACTATATGTATTGCATGAGAGCTATTGTCTCATCACTCTTTAGAGTGATGTGTTTTCCGCACGAAGGAAGAGTGGTCAAGCTCGTGGACCAGCTTTCATTTCCCGAATCACGCATAGCAAATAGTCATATACCATCCCTAAATGGTATTTTCACGCAAGAAATGTCACAATCTCCAGTCCGTCCTCCCGATGAGCGTGAGTGATTCGGAGGGATATGACTGAAACCCAGGGGGCATGCACCCTGGTCTGCTTCGGCAGGAAAACTTCGGTATAGGGTAGGTTTCCACGAGAGAATATGACTAGTCTGTACCCCACGTCTGTGATTGGAAGAGGGGGTCATTCTAGAACAAGATTCTCTTGTCAAAGTTATGTGAGTTGGCGGGCATCACCGCTCACCTTTGTTTATTTCGGTAGACATCGCCAGAGAAGTGTTTTGTTTACGCCGTAAATAGAACTATCTTTGGTAACCTGTAAGAGGTAGGCCTCTCTCGGTAAAAAAAATGTTTTAACGAACTGAAGAAGGGGTAACCTTGAAACTCTGTTTTATACCTGGGGGCATGGAAACCGTTTGGAGTGCAAGCGAAGAGCAACTACTTATTTTTAAAATTTTTAGGACCTCTAACCCTTTAAACTCGTAGGATTGGTCGTCTCCTAACTTGCATAAAGAAAGGATGTGGGGAAAATCTCTAAAAGTTGTCATTTTTATATGAGACATTCTTATCACACGACTGGATTAATCGAGCAGTTTTAGCACATAGTTCAAGCTCGTTAAAAATAAACATAAGACGTGAGCAAATGTTTCCACCCGCGTTTAAGCTCATTAAAAAATGAACTATTCCCCGGTAAATAACTATCGTGAATGTAGTACTTCAGCCATTAAAGCCTTGGTCGTGTTTGCACCGTCACCTCCACTTTTCATTGGCTGACCATTCACCTCCATTTGATTGTTTACCCATTTTGAGGAACAGCTGCGAAGAGTGATTTCACTAGCCATCCTTGTGACACTGCCGTGATTGGAAAATTCCAAACCTTACCTGGAATCAGCTGCTACCCGTTTTATCACTCGTTCCTCAAAAGACGAGTCTCCTTTAAGCTCTTTTCAACTGACTCATAAAATATGAAAAGATTGCCGAGCCATTGGCCTCTCCAGCTCGTTAAAGGGACAGGAAGTGCTATCCCTCCTCTATATTTTAATCTTTTTGGACCTAAGGGATTATTACACAAAAAGATCGAGCGCTTGTTTTGTTCGGCTCGTTAAAAGTATTGATTATTCATCCCTTCTGTATTGTTTTATACTTTTTTGGACTTAAGGCATTAGATGACGAAAAAGGAATTTTGGAGTTACCTTTACATTCCTTTTCAGACTCTCTAAAATTGAAAAGGACCGAGTTATCTTTGTCGTTAAACTCGTTAAAAAGATTAATAGCGAAAAACTTGTCTATAGACGAGAACGAATTTCACTATCGCTAGGCTCGTTGAAACATAGCGATGGGTTTGCCCGGAGGGCAAATTATAGAACAAGCATATGTTATCCTCCTCAAGCTTGACAAAAATAAAGAGGTACTGGTCAGCAATGACTGGGGAAAATTTGGGAAGAAAACTCAAAGAAACTTTGTTGGTAGCAAGTCGCTCTTGAACATGACACTTCCACTCCGTGTCCGAGTCGGGTTGGGTTGTTTCATTCAACGGTCACATCACCATGGTCACGCCATATCATCCACATTTGGGGTTAATGCTACCAATCCATCACATCAGTGTCGCTGATATGTTCAAGAGAAGTCATTCAGTGAATTCACCTGTGTCTCACCCACTACCATAGATTATACTCCATTCTTTCATGACCGTCACTCTGAAGCTTATATCACCAGATCGTTTTCACCTCCATTAAAATCATTTTCTCTGTTCCATGTCATTGATGTGGGATTCATTAAGGCCCTCCTGTGACGGATCACTTATTGTCGACATCAGCTCATTATCCAAGAAGTTGATCTAGGAACACCCCATTCAGTACTTTGAAGCTTGCATGCCTCAATGGCAAGTTTCTCACTTTCGACGACAGGTTTACATCAATGGCCTTCGACCGAAAGATTTTGCGTGGTGTTCGACGCCAAGTCCTTTATTCAAACCTCGTGAATTGTATTGCAGTACCTTGAGGGTAATTATCATTATCGGTGATTCCTCTCGCGCTTGTTAACGGTTTACATCATTGACTGGTAATCAAGCGATGTCTTTCCATGTTCGACTTTAGAACATTTCTCACATGGATCGGCTTGTACTTCGAGTGAAGATCAGACGAGATTGAAGACCCCGGATCTAGTTTCATCCATCCGGGCTGCAATATATATTCAGGGGAATAAAAACATTAAGTGTACATCATTGCAGCACAGATAATCATCGTACCAAAAGGATGATGGCTCTATCAGAATCATCAGTCTACACTCAGACGATTGTCTGTCCTATGTACATGAAAATGAATTTATAAAGCTAAGCATGGGAATGCCCGCCTCAGCTAGATCATGAAAATATTATGAAGATAATGTATTGTATTGTATCTTATTACAGGTCTCCTCCCAGCAATGAAAGAACTTCGGATCCTCATAATAAAGCATTTCATCCGACACCAAAAGGTTAACGGCCTCATACTTTAGGGGGCAACTGTTATAGACATTTTTGTGACCTACAACCCCAAGCATGAAATGTCCATAAACCAAGGGCTCCTAAGTCCCTAAAAGGGTTGTTCTAACCCCTAAAGGAACACGGTCAACAGATTACAACTTCTCCCAGAAGTTCTCCACCAAAAACTACTCAGAATTGGTCAAAATAAGATCATTGCAGCTGCTCCATTGGCTAAGTGCGTTGCATCTCACCTAAATACACTGTGAGGGTGCGTTGCATTTCAAAATTCCCTTCTGTGGGGTGCGATGGGTGAGAAATGACAAATGGCAGTGTCATTCCGCGAGGTGGAGAGGCAATGGAAGCTTCCAGAATCTTCTCCTGTGACACTTACCTCACTGAATTCGACCAAGGATGAGTAAGAGGCCCTCAGTCTCCAAGTGGAAGCAAGAACTATCAGAGAGAAGACACTAATAAAATCACAAGCTGACTCATCCCCCTTACAGATATCTATATATGGATCCCTCATCCCAGAGATCTGGAGGCTGGAATTTTGCATATTGTAAAGAATTGTTGTTGGTTTCTAGAGACAAACATCAGATTGTTGGGTGATCTAAGCTTTGTTTGAGGTGAAGAGGGGTTTCTTTGCTGGGAGGTTGATGTTGGGTCGGAACCACTGGTTGTAACTCCTCCTGGATCTTTTCTTGTTTATCAATAAAAGCTATTTGAGTTTTCCTCCATGCTTTTGTATCATTGATGTTTGTTACATTTGTATGGTCAATTTAAATTTGATCCTAAGTTGTTTATGAATATAGATCCATGTCTTCATATAGTGCTATGCTTCTGTGATCTTACAGGTACTTTGTGAAGCTGGGCGTGCAAGGGAGTAGGTAGCTGGAGCCTATCAAAGAAGAGAGGGATCGAATCAAAGGATTAGCACAAGATAGAGGTTGGTTCTTTCTATTCCTCTCTATCTATAATTCATAAAGGAAATACAAAAGTAGCTTTTCTCTGTTTGTTTCTAAGGTAACTGTCACACCTTAGTGGGATAGCGCAGTTCTAAATAGACACTTTTCCCTGTAACATGAACCGGATACCTTCGTTCTCTATCCTGCAACTTCCGACTCTCGTATGCCACTGGATGCCCATCCTGCATAAGAACCCCTCCTATGGCAAAATCCGAAGCATCAGTGTGCACCTCAAACGGTCTCTCGAAGTCAGGCAACTTCAGTATCACTATTGTAACCATCCTCTTCTTCAAGTCATCAAATGCCTCTTGACATTTATTCGTCCAACTCCACCTCTTATCTTTCTTCAATAAGTCTGTCAGTGCCGATGTCACCTTGGAGTACCCCTCTACAAACTTCCTTTGGTAGTTGGTCATGCCCAAGAACACCCTCATCTCATGGACATTCTTCGGTTCAACCTAGTCCTCGATCACCTTCACTCTGCTCGGCTCCATCCGTATGTACCCTTGACCAACAATATGCCCAAGGAACAGAATCTCGGTCTGAGCGAACACACACTTAGACTTCTTCAAGAACAATTGATTTTCCCTCAGTGCCTCGAACACCATCGCCAAGTCCTTCTTATGATCCTCCATGTTGTCACTAAACACCACTATATCTTCCAAGTACACTACTATGAACGAATCCAAGTATGGTCGTAGGACATCGTTCATCAAAGTGAAAAAAGTAGCAGGAGCATTGCGCAACCCGAATGGCATAACAAGGAACTCAAAGCTACCATACCTTCTTACTATCACGGTCTTCTTCTCGTCTCCTTCAGCTATCCACACCTGATAATACCCAAGCCTCAAGTCCAGCTTGGAAAACACTAGGGCTTTCGGAAGCTTATCAAAGCAATCAGCAGCCCATGGCAAAGGATACTTGTTCCTTACCGTCTACTTGTTCAATGCACGGTAATCACAGCACATCTATAGCTCATTCGAATCCTTCTTCCACTGGAATAATACCGGAGCTCCATAAGGGGACCTTGAAGGTCTAATGAAACCTGCATCGGTTAACTCCTTTAACTATCGTTTCAACTCCTCCAACTCAGGTCCTGACAACTTATAAGGTGCTTTAGCCGGGGGTTGCTTTCCTGGCTCAAGCTCAATGCTATGGTCCATTACACGCCTTGGTGGAAGCTTCTTCAGAAGCTCATCAGGCATCAAATCTGCATGTTTGGTCAGCACCTCGAAAATCTCAGCTGGAACAGGCGTCCCCACTCCATCACCTTCGACATCCTTGAACATCACCGCATATGTCTCCATATCTGACTCCTTCATAGCCTTCTCCAAACTCAGTGCTGAAACAAGTTGCACCTTGACTTCCCTCCTTTGCCTATGAGTGGGCAAAGTCCAAGTTTGTGACTGTCCAACCGGCACCACCTCATCACAGAAGGGGACAACAATAGCCTTGTTGCCCTTCAAGAAATCCTGTCCAAGTATCATATCAAAGTCATTCATCTCCATCACCGTGAAGTCCAACTGACCCTTCCAGTCTTTTATCCGCACAGGTACTTCGTGTACCAAACTCGCCACTTTAGCTCTAGAGTTCACTGCCTTGACTTCCACATTCGAGGGGAAGATCATCAGTCCAACCTCTTTTTCCAACCGTGTCATTATGAAGTTATGAGTGGCCCCCGTGTCCACTAGAGCTTGAATGGTGTTGCCATGAACCATCAAGTCCATGAAACCCAGACTGTTCATCCACGATTTCTCCATAACTTTTCCCTGTTCATCAAGCTTCTTCAACCCTGAATCAGCTTCACCTGTCATGAGCAACCCTGCTCTATCAAGCTTCATCAACCCTGAAACAACTCTGATACCACCTGTCATGCCCCCAATTCTTTTTTCGTTAAATTGGCCGGGTGCGACACCGCCTAAGTTAATAACTTTATCCATCGTTAATTAACTTTACGAACTACGCCTTCAATAATTCATAATAATCATGAATTAACATTAGTAATGTGCGGAATCCATCAATAATACAAGAACAATAATAACCCAATAATATAAGATAAGTAATCTTTTTATTATATATGAGAAACATTACAATGACCGGGAGCGAACGCTCCACCGGCGTTTACAAACAAGGCGGGCGCTCGCCCGTGCAAGAGCGCATGGCGGTCTTGCCTCAACCTTAACCGAATACACAATACAACATACAACTGAGTTCTTTGTCGAACGGGCGGGCGCGCCCGTGCACAACCCACGCCCAACACAAACCCAACTCGTATATACACTTCGGCGGGCGGGCGCCCTTGCACGCCCACCACCCGCACCTCCAACCGTCGTGCGAAGCCTAAGAACCGTGCCCGGCACCCGGGCGCATCTCTCGCCCTTTGCTGCGGCTATCCCCTATTCGCACTTCTCCTTTTCGTTGAAGATCGAAGCGATGATTGTTGGTTGAAATGCCAACTTCCTCTGCGCATATATACGCTACCTTCGTGTAGCGCTGTGCTTTCGGCCGACACTCCAATAACTCCCAACCGCGCGCCTTTGAATGATATGTGATGTCTTTTACATGGTCGGCCCGCCCATGGTGCGGGACCGCCCCACCAGCTCGCCCTACATCCGCCATCGCACCTCGGTCGGCTTGTCTAAACGAGTCCTCCTCAACTCGCCATATATATGTGTGAGCGCCCTCCATACTCGCGCGCACGATATAACTGCGCCTTCGCTTGTTGGAGCGCTCGCACAATCCATGACTTAGTCATTTTTCGTGATGGGAGGGGCGCGCGCCCGTGCATGCAACCGCAGGGCGTTACAACTGTGGTGATAACACAATACATATGAAAGTAAAGATTTTGGTGTTTCCTGTATGTTTTTCATTTTTGTGATAACACTTTACATGCTTTACAATATCACCATAACTAGGATCAATGAATTTGGATGCCACATTTACTGTGATCTATGGTATCTTCTAATCTTGTGAGATCTATCACCTTCCGGGCTAAAATCCTAGGCTCGGGTTTGACTAAACCTTCCCGGAAAATCTCTTTTAATTGTTATTATTTATATAATAATATTTGATGTGGACTATGGCCTATACGTCCGTGGGTGAGATTAGTTAAAAAAAATTCTCAACGGTACTCTGTATTTTCAGTGAAACAGTTATCACAATCTCCTTCCCAGCTACAAACCTTAGTTTAAAGTTGTATTTACATAAATAATAATCAATTCCTCTTCATATTCAATAATATTTAATTTCGACCTCCTGTATGTTTGTGGGTGCTTGATGATCTTCATTGTGATTGTGGAGTTTCTGTGTTCGACTTTTTCCTAATTAACTTTTTTTCTCGATCCCACACTAAGTTGTCAGATCTAAAAAAATCAATTAAATGGTCAAGGTAATTTCTTTCCAAACAATAACAACGAGCCCGGGTTCGACTCCCAGCATATGCAAATATCAATCGAACATTTCAAAATCTTAATCCATGTATTTTTGGAAAAGTTTAAAGGATATTATTAATAATTTGTTAGAAATTTTTTCATAATTATTTTTCAAGAGACTTGTTTAAACTTAAAACTGTGTATTTAAGAAGTAAAGAGTAGGAAGAAAGTAAGATGATATGCATTTTTAGATGGCATTTTTTCAAAAAACAAACCGGAAGAAAGAAATCTGTATCATTTTCAATATTTCATTATAAGTATTATGTAATTCATAAAGATTTGAAATTAGGTTAAGAGTTCTAAGTATTTTTTTTAATTTACCATGTTATTTATAGGGTTTGGAATTTATGTTTAATGTATATTTGCAAAAGTATTTTATAATATTTTTATATTATAAAAAATCAAAATCAGTTATTTCATTATTATTATATCTTTAAATAATTAAATTTGAGTTGATAGATTTAGAAGAAATTTATTAATTATAATTGATTTTATTTTCTATCTATATGAGATTTGAACATAAAATTTTAACTTTTATTTATAAAATTTTAATTTAAAATTTAATTTAAATGTGAATATTTACTTATAAAATTTGAATCCAAAACTTAATTTAAATAAGAAAAAATCATTAAAGAAATTGAAACAAAAATAAAGTGACGATAATTAATAATTTATATTATTAATTAATTTATAATTTCTATTATTTATTAATCATTAATTAATTATTAATATTATTATTGTTTACATTTGAATACATAATATATGTTAACATAATGATAGATTGAAACAAGCTAAATCCATAGTCAATGTTTAAAAATGCTAAAATATAAATTATTATTTATTAATTAATAATTATTATTATTAATTATTAAATATAAATATAAATTATTATTTATTATTAATGAATTAATAATTAATAACTCATTATTATTTTTACTATTAATTATTTAATTAATAAATTATTGTTATTATTAGTATTATTATTAACTAGAGTCAACATGATTACACAGTCAAACCATGAAAATCCAATATCAATGTTAAAAATATTAATATGGTTTAAAACACATTGATTTACTAATGTGATTAACTATGCTCAGTTCTGTTTTACTATGTGTGATAGTCAACACTCTTAAATGCCAATCAAACAAAATCACATGTTATTATTATTGATTGATAGTAATAATGGAACATAGTCAATAACATCAGTCAATGAAATACAAACTTTATAGTCATTGTCTAAATTGCTAATCATGATCAAACTTGCCAATCCTTATGTATACCATATTTAACAATAGTCAACCTTAATCGTCTCGGTTTATAATATTAATAGTGCCTTGGGTTTATTGATCCCTTGGATTTATAATATTAATCCATTGGGTTTATCACTCCCTTAGGTTTATAATATTAATCACTTGAGTTTAATATTATTCCCCTTGGTTTATAATATAATCAGTTTATAATATTGATTCTTTGGGTTTATTAATCCCTTGGATTTAGAGTATTAATCTCTTTGGCTTATAATATTGATCATGAGGTTTATAATAGTAATCTTATGGTTTATATTCTTAGTGTTTAATATTAATACTAGGGTTTAATGTTATTCCCTTGTATTTTTAATATTAATCTATTGGGTTTATTACCCTTGGGTTTATAATATTTATCCTAGAGTTTCTAATATTGATCATAGGGTTTGTTTTCCTAAGGTTTAATATTAATCCCTTTAATTTATAATACCTTAGGTTCATAATAATAATCCCTTTGGTTTATTAATCTTAGGGTTTATATTCCTATGGTTTAATATTAATGCTAGGGTTCAATGTCATTTCCTTGTCCTTTGGTTTAATAGTAATTTTAGGGTTCACTGATATTCCCTTCGGTTTATCATCCATTGGTTTTGAATATTAATCTCTTGGGTTTATAATATTAATTGAGATGTATATAATAGTAATGTTAGGGTTTATATCCCTTGGGTTAAGAATATTAATCCCTTAGGTTTGTGACATAGATTTTCTGAATATAAAAATCAATCATGGTCAACGATGGTCAATCATGGTCAACCATGGCCAACGATAGTCAATCATAGTCAACATTAGTCAAACATGGTCGACCATGGATAATTATGATCAACTATGGTTCAATGCCACATTGTCACAAAGATTGTGTCAATATGAGAATCAACCATCGTCAACCATTGTTCGACATTGCATTGTGAGAAAGATTGTCTCAATATGAAAATTAATCATTGTCAACCATGGTCAATAATCATCGTCACATCGTGACAAAGATTGTCTCATGACCCAACGTTGCATTGTGATAAAGATTGTCTTAGTATGAAAATCGACCATGGTCAACCATGGTCCAATGTCTTGTTGTGACAAAGATTGTCTTGATATGAAAATAATGCATGGTCAACCATGGTCCAATGTCACATTTTGATAAATATTGTCAACCATGGTCAATCGTGATCTAACATCACATTGTGCTAAAGATTGTCTCATTTTGAAAATCAATCATGGTCAACCATGGTCCAACGCATAATGTGACAAAGATAGGCTCAATATGAAAATCAACCATGGTCAAACATCGTCAACCATGGTCAATCATGGTCAACCATGCTCCAATGTGGCATTGTGAGAAAGATTGTCTCAATGTAAAAATCAACCATGGTCACATTATGAGAAAGATTGTCTCATAGTCCAACATCACATTTTGACAACCATGGTTAAGCATGATCAACCATGGCCTAACGTTTGCATTGCAACAAAGATTATCTCACTATGAAAATCAACCTTGGTCAACCATGTTCCTAGTATTAATCCTTTGGGTTTATTGGTACCTTGGGTTTATAATATCAATCTCTTAAGTTTATTAATCTAAGGGTTCATATTCCTAGAGCATAATATTATTGATAGAATTTATAATATTAATCCTAGGGTTTAATATAAATCCATTAATTTTACAATCCATTAGGTTTATCTCAAAAGTTTATAATATTAATCTCTTAAATTCTCAATATTAATCCCTTAAGTTTTTAATATTAATCTCTTGAGTTTATAGTATTAATCTTTTATGTTTAATATTATTTCCTAAATTTTATAATAACATGAATTTATAATATTAATAATCTCTTTAATTAATAAAATTATTATTATTGATTGTCATTATAATATATTATTATTAACTATATTTATTAATATTATATCAATCACATAGTTGTGCTAATTTCATATTAATATTCTAGAGCATCTTTATCTTGTTTATATTTTAAGAATGTTCCACTTTGGAAGTCAAGACGCCGCCCAGACTCTTTGACGAACTTATTGTTGCATCACATGCTCTATTTATCGTGCTAGAGTTGGACCCACTCTCATTAAGAATGCAAATAGACGGGGCAGGTCAAGACGTGGTCCAATGTGAATATTGCATCACATTAAATGTATCGTGAAGGTCGTTTTTGTCGCATCCAGACCGAAGTGCGACTTGACATGTCTATATATAAAGAATGCAAGTACGTCTCCATTCAGCGCAACTGGACACTCTATAGTTTTAATGCAATTCCTGGATTCAGTGTTTGACTTGACTCCAAATTTAAGATAGAAAAATAGCTAATCACAGGGCACTCGAATAAAATAACCATACACGGCTACAAATAATGATCCGACTTACTATCTAGCGAGTTTGCCGGTCCTTTCTATTGCGAGTGCGGACATCATATAAATGACGTCCTGGTGTGGACGTGGACTGACGCTTAGTGTTACAGTCGAGGCATCACATGTAATAATTACATTGTTTGGTTCGTCTCAGAGACTGCCCCGTCTTGACTTTCCCAGGACTTAAAATATAGACAAGATAAGACAAGTTCTTAAAATATAGACGTGCCCCAGTCTACTTGCGTTCTTAACATAAGATGCTCTCAAGTATTGGTATGAAACGACACCAGTGGTCCCTGAGCAGACAGGGTCCAATGTGAATGTTGCATCACACATTGTGAAGGTCGTTTTTGTCGCATGGAGACCTGACAGCGTCTTCACATGTCTCCATTAAGAATGCAAGTAGCACGTCTCCATTCAGCGCAACTGGTGCCGGTACATAATTAAACATTAAACGTAATGGACACTTCATAGTTTCAATGCAATTCTTGGATTCAGTGTTTGACAAGCCTCAAAATTTAAGATAGAAAAATACCTAATCACATTGTGAAGGTCGTTTTTGTCCCATGGAGACCTGACAGCGTCTTCACATGTCTCCATTAAGAATGCAAGTAGCACGTCTCCATTCAGCGCAACTGGTGCCGGTACATAATTAAACATTAAACGTAATGGACACTTCATAGTTTCAATGCAATTCTTGGATTCAGTGTTTGACAAGCCTCAAAATTTAAGATAGAAAAATACCTAATCACATTGTGAAGGTCGTTTTTGTCCCATGGAGACCTGACAGCGTCTTCACATGTCTCCATTAAGAATGCAAGTAGCACGTCTCCATTCAGCGCAACTGGTGCCGGTACATAATTAAACATTAAACGTAATGGACACTTCATAGTTTCAATGCAATTCTTGGATTCAGTGTTTGACAAGCCTCAAAATTTAAGATAGAAAAATACCTAATCACAGGGCAGTCGGATCCAATAACCATGCACAGCTACAAATAATGAGCCGAGTCACTATCTAGCGAGTTTGCCGGTCCTTTGTATTGCTAGTGCTGACATCATATCAATGACGCGGTCCTGTGGACGCAAGAAGGTGGGGTTGAAGGTGGGGTTGGGGCTTGTAGGCAGGCTTGGAATTTCAAATCTCTTTTGCCTATCAAATGAAAATTTAATGACGTTTTTATATTTTTCATGCCTTTCATCATAAGTTCTATGTAAATTTGTGAGTGTCAACTTCCTTTTATAGGGCAACTCTCTTTCAAATACTCTTGCATCTCAACTTTCACTAATCTGTGTGAAAGTGCCTTGTTTTTTCCTAAGTTAGCATATGTGCTTAGAAATAGCATAAAACCACACTTTTAAGGTTTTATAAGGCTTTTCATCTTTTTGGGTTAATAGTTTTGATTATATACTTAAATTTTAATATGTGAAAGGCACTAAAGAAGGTCACATAGTTAGGAAGATGAGGATCCTCAACCATCATTGGATGAGATGGTGTTATGCATCCCTCTAAGCATATTAGACGTGGAAACCCTGCATCAAGAGAAAAATACTAAATGGAAGTAACTAGTTGTCGAAGAACCATTGCCCATCACAAATGATTCGTTGGCTAAGCCCAATCATGACACCTTTGATATTTTAGCTAAAATATATGATAACTTGTGTTTAAAATAACAATAATAATGTATATTGTTAATGCAACCATCAAGACATAAACTAATACTTTTAATGGTTTTCGTATTAAACTTTGTGCATGTGATCTCTCTCAAATTTGCTAAGTTCCATCTACAACATGGGATGAATAAATAGTTTGTTACAACAATGAAGTGGATAGAAGTATCATCCTCATTGTGAAAGGTTTGAACTAACATTGCTAACTTTTGATAATCATGATTCTAGGCAATGCGGGTTATTTATTTTGACAACAAGGGCAGAATTATGATAACTTTTACAACTGATTGAGGAGCCTTTTATTAAAGATATGAACAATAGTGCGAAGAAATGCTAAGTCAATTTTTTTCTAAGAACATGCCCATGGATTGTGGTGAACTTTTGCAATTTGAGACCTCTTGAGGAATACATTTTCATGCTTCAAAGGTAGGCGGGCTTCAGAGAAAACTCTTTCCGATATGAAAGATGAAAATTGTCATACTTTGTGCAAATATGAAAGAGAACTCTTTCCGATATGAAAGACGAAAATTGTCATACTTTGTGCAGATATGAAAGTAGATTGAAAATATACAGGAAAGATTCAGCAAATTAATTTTTTTCCAAAAGTCAAAAGCATATTGTTACATGAGCGACTGCTTGTCAAGGTTGAACATTTAAGGTTCCAGAAAATACCGTTGGATTAAAAAAAATCTTTCTCGAAGTTCATTCAATAGAGCCTAGTTGTGTCCTATGTGAGTCTATGACTGTGTCAATATTGGAGGCCATGAGTGTAATACCTCTTTGAGTCTTGACACGGCCTAGAATTAGGGGTAATGTAGAAATGAACTTCAATATGCGAGGAGTAAAGAAAGAAGAGAATGCTAAGTTTATGGACTTAAGCATTTGTTGGACTTGGGAAGTTGGAATGTATGTTGTGTCTAGAGTCCAATCCCTCCTTTTCAACAAGATTGAAAGCTGATAGATGAAACCAACTCTGAATTGTGAATTGTATTGTTACAAGAGAGCAGAAGGCCAGACAAGAGAGTTTATAAAAACCGCCCATCCTTAGACAAGGAGTCGAGTGTTGTCAGTTTATAACAAAGTCATACTACTTTAGAGGTCTAGATTTGCTTCCTCCCTCTAAGCATTAGTTAGTATATGATATATCTCTAATTTCATAAAGTAATATACAATATTTTAACCCAAAAAACTCTTTAAAATTTAAATAAAGAAAAATATTATTTTAATAAGAAATATTATAATAAAAATTTATATAATCACGCTTAACTACAAAAAATCATACAAAAATTTCAACTTAAATAGCGCATGAAATAGTATAATTCAAAATATATATATATATATATATATATATATATATATATAACCATAAATTTCACAAAAAAAACTATATACATACCACTCTCAATAATTAGAATTTTTTTCTTGTCATCAATACAACGATCCATGTGAAATGAAAAACAATGTTTTAAGTTTTTACGGTTTCTTTTTCAAATTTAATAAAATTATAATTAAAAAATCAAATTATAAATTTGGCCATGAACTTAGCATAATTTAAATATTTAAATTTTAAAAAAGACAAATTAATTTTTATATGTTTAAAATTAAATTTTAAACTATAAATATTTTAAAATTTTGTAATAAAATTAGAAAATATGAATCAAAATTGTTTGTACAAATTCAGAGCAATAAAAAAACTCCGAAAGGTATAGTAATTAATTAACGTTCAACTCTAAATCTCCTTATACCACAAATAGGATGGTGAGTCAAAATCTCCTTATACCACAAATAGGATAGTGAGTAAATATCACTGACTGGATCTAGTGGCAAGGGCACACTTAATTTCTATTTCTTCTTCACTATGTTGAGATGGCACAATAATGGGATGGGCCGAAGGGACAGTATTAAGGATTGTCCTATAACGAAGCCACAATTTTGGCTGGAAAACAGCAGGAATCAAAATCTTAGACTACAATGGAAATCAATTTATGTAGAAACACAAGCTTCAAACCAGAGAAGCTTCAAACCAGAGACAATGCATATCATCTGACTCGTGAAATCAAGTTCCTCCCATAAATAACTCCCACATGAAGCTGAACACGGCCTTTGTACATCTCTAAAGACATGAAAGTGACCAATGTAAACACATTTAAAAGTAGAAAGTTTGTGTACTGTATCATTTGAAAACTAAAAGACAGCAAATGATTCAATTCAAATACATTGCCAAAAAGACTAAAAAATACAATGAAAATGTAAATTTAAATGCAAGTGTTCCTACTTAAATGCCACGCAGGCAGACATGAAACAAAATCCAGCCTATGAAACTTTAAATTAAATTTAAATCAAGAATTGGCCAAATTATAAAATTAATTTAAATCCGCACTTTGCTAACGTTTAAATTAAATCTTAATCCACACATTTCAAAGAGTTGCAAATTAAATTCATACCCACACTTCGCAAAGATTCAAAAGTAAAACTAACGATAAAAACAACAAAAAACTCACCTCTGCTGTTTTCGAAGATCAGGAGTGGACACTGTTTTCGAAGATCAGAGGAGAGGAGGAGATTGAGTCTGCAAATCAAAAAATTGGGGCAAAATAGTCGTCTTCTTGGGTGGTTCTTCCTCTGCTAAAAAAATATGTATCGCCCTAGAAAATAAGAAATCTGTGCCTTGCCCTTAAAATTGAATTACCGACCATTATTTAATTTAAAAAAAAATCATTTAAAATTTACACCAAATCCGTCCTTTCTTCTCCATCTGGAATAATCTACGAAGCCACTGAGGTGAGGTTGACTGAGCCTGTACTCCCTCATCCCCCCCTAAAATTTATGACGGGCAATCGAGATACATGAACGTCAAATTTACAGTTTGAGATTTTTTTTAACCGTCATTTTATATGTTTGAAAAAAAAATTGTGCCGTCAAATACGTTTAAAAATGAAAAAAACGTTCTGTGGAACATCAAATTCCAGGCCTGCTTGAAGGTATGTTGCCATTCTACATTCACATGGAGTGAAGTATTGATGAAATTTTTTATAAGTATTTTGTCACAGCATGTTGTTTTTTAGTTTAATATTATATTTCAAGATTTATTTATTATTATAGAATTTTATTCTGTGAATTTTATATTATTATATTTGCAAAAGATTAATATATTTCCTAGATTGTTAGGTACATCCTATATATAACTGTAAAATATTGAAAGATAGGCATATTGTTTGTTGAAATTTACAATATTAGAAATTGAAATTATGAGTATACAGTTATTTTAATTATTTATCTTTCATTTTTTGTAGTGTATATTCACTATATTTAAACTAGGATAGAAACTGAAACATTCATTATATTTCTACTATAATTTTAATTATTTAAATTAAAATGCATAAATAAAACTCATGTCTTCAAAATCTCATTAGTGAACTAGATTGTCTTCAACTCAATAAATTTGTGTTGAACCTTGAAAAGTAACCAAAATGTAGGAGAATGGGGACACACTAAAATGTTTTACTCATGAAAAATGTTCTTCTAAGTTGCTTTATATAACATACATTGTTTTTTTCTTTTTAAAAATAAATAAATAAATAAATATATATATATATATATATATATATATATATATATATATATTCAACATTAAAACGTTTCTAGTCATTATATATTTTTAAATATATGTCAATATTATTTAACCATGAATATTGAAATAATTTATTTATCACTCACATTGATATTTGAAATTTGGAAGACAAAAAATACTTATGAATGAATCAGGCAACTCTTAGGTGAGACTAGCTACACCTAGACGTTGCCCAAAAAAACGTTGTCACTTCATTGCATAATCAATCAAAGATACATGAATTTAAATCAATACATTCAATTAGGGAGATCAAGCAAAACCCTATAAATTAGGATCTATGTCCTAAATACAAACTTTATCACAACATCCTAACAAATGTGTACTCCATTATTTCTAAGTCTCCCCCTTAATGGAGAAAGGATTTGTTTCCACACATAGTATCTCCCTAAACAATTCAAATTTCATCTTCTAAAGAGGCTTAGTGAAAATATCAGCAACATTTTCACAAGAACTACAATATTCAAGAAAAAATTCTTTAGACTGTATCTTCTCTCCAAACAAATGAAATTGAGCATCAACATGCTTTGTTCTAGCATGATGAACTAGATTACTTGCCAACTTGATTGAGCTCTGGTTGTCATATTTGATCATTGTAGTCTTCTTTTGTTCTTCCTCAACATCTTGATGATCTCTCCTCAACCAAAAAACTTCACAATTTGTTGCACACAAAGCTTTATACTATGCCTCAGTGGATGAAAAAGATACAATAGGGTACTTCTTACTACTCCATGAAACAATCTTGGATCCAATACTAAAAGCATAACCTGTAGTAGATCTCTTATCATCTAGATTACTAGCCCAATCTAAATTTGGGTAACCTGTCAACTCAACATCAAATGAATCAGTATAATTAATACCAAAATTAATTGTTCATTTAAGATACAACATGCCCCTTTTCAACAAATTTTGTATCCATATTTGGGTCACTTTGACTCCTTGTAAAATCCTGTTGAAGAAACAAGGAATATATCTTCTCATACCAAGACTTGGGTGCCTACCTCAGGCCATACAAAGCTTTCTTTAATCCGTGAACTAAATGTTCCTGTCCCTTTTTCACAAACCCTTCAGGTTGTGTCAAATACACCTCCTCCTTTAAATCACCATTCAGAAAAGAAAATTTTACATCTAGTTGGTGCAAATTCCAATGGTACTTTGTAGCTAATACAATTAACAATATAATAGTATTTAGTTTAGCTACAGGTGCAAATTTTTCTGTGTAGTCAATGACCTCTTTTCGTGAGTATCCTTTTGCCACCAATCTGGCCTTGTATTTATCTATACTACCATCTTCTTTAAATTTTGGTTTGTACAACCATTTACATCCTATGGGCTCTTTATTTTTAGACAGTTTAGTTAATTCCCACGTTTTGTTTTTAATTATAGAGTCATATTCTTCCTTCATTACTTTTCTCCACTCTTCATCTTCATTAGTTTCATTAAAAATCATGGGTTCTATGACATTCAAAACACTACCCATCAGGCCAGAGTCCTTATACATTTCAAGTAGGAAAATCTATCAAGTAGATATCCTTAGCACTTCACTGTCTTCATCCCTATTCTCTGAAGGTCCTTCTCCACCTCTGGGTGAACCCTGACTACTGGTTGTATCCATATCACTGGATTCTTCCTCAAGCTTTTAACAAATATTTCATTAAATTTGGGAAAATTTTATTAAAGGGACATCACTAGAATTTTATTTTTTGGTTATTTTGAAATTCTAGATCCACTATTTAATTCCAAATTTAATGGATTGTGTGTTTTTGTTGCTCTCTGTCTTCAGCTTCTTCTGCAGTGTCTTCAACTTCAAGAAGTATGTGCCACCTTTCTTAGCTATTGTCCTTGATGTCTTCATCTACATACTCATGTAGAGTTACATCTCTTCTTCTTCTATCAATATTAGAGGGGAATTCATCTCTGTGAGTTTTTCCTATTGCAAAACCTTCACTAGAAGCATACTCATTCTTTAACAAAGGGAGTCCTTCAACCATTATTTGTTTTTCTAACAAAAACAAATCATCATAATTGATATGACCATATCTCTGGTGCCAAAGACATTCTATTGACATATATGTAAAAGTCAGTGTTTGATGACTCTTGCTAGTGACATCAAGTTTGTACATGCCTCCTACTTTGACTCTTGAAGCAACAAGTTTGCAGTGATCCAACAAGTCCTTTACTATGTAGTGTTTTAAAGAATTCAACCTTCATATTATGATATGTAATTATGGACACAGAGATCATATTTTTCTTGATCCGGGGCACATACATAACATTATAAATGTGTCATATGTTGTCATTTTGTAAAGTCATTGGAATATTTCCATATCCCTTGATATTATGTGCATGATCATATCCAAGATAAATGTTTCCACCATTTCTTATTTCCTTGGAGTTCTCATATCACTTCTTGTTGCATGTCATGTGGATTGAAGCTACAAAATCCACAAACCATGCATTGACATCATCAGTTTTAGTAGATAACACAGCATTAAACACAAACAACTTAAGATTATTAAGATCAGAATTCAAGGCTTCTTCTGCAAAGTGTCATGAATGTGTTTTATGTTAATGCCTCACTTCATCAGTTTTCTTGTTGTAACAATCTCTGGAAAGATGCCCACTTTTACCATAATCAAAACATTTAATTTTAGAATCATTTCTAGTAGGTGACATACCTTGATTTGGTGTTGGAGATGACCTTCTTTGAAACAGACTTCCATCTTTACTTCTTTCTCCCTATTTTCCTTTGAATAATTTCTTCTTCTCCACAAGTGTAAAGTATGGATTTTGAGGCCTAAAATTCATTAACCTCTCTTCTTCCTGCATTAGTATACCTATCAATTCCTCTAAAGTGGGAGCTTTCTCCCTTCTTGCAAGACTTGTAATAAACATATGATAGTCCTTTGACATTCCATTCAAAGTAATTGTCACAAGATTAGTACTAGGTATTGATTCTCCTATGTCTCCTAACTTATCTTTCAAGTCTTTGATTCTTGAAACAAAATCACTATTATATTCATTTTCTTCCATTTTAATATAAAGGAGCTTACTTTCCAAGAAGAGGACTGTAACAACCCCGGGTTAAAAGTTCATGTAATAAAAGTTAATAAAGGTAAAATAAGACCAAGGTCATGGGACGTGTATTCCAAGTTGAATGTTGGGAAAAACATCCTAGTGGGTGTTCATTTTGGTTTATTATGGCTAAGGGAATTGGCAAAGGTGTTGAAAAAGGATTTAGAAAAGGAAAATAGGCATTAATTGGCATTTTATTTATGAAAATAAAGGAAATTAGGAGAAAAGGGAGATGATAGGTCACAATTTTGCATGAGAATAAAATTGAAGGAAAAATAGAGGAAATTGAAGAAAATAGAGGCCTCAATGATAAAAAGGCTTCTGAGGATCACTTCACAACTTTTGCTAGTTTTTTTATTTTGACAATTTAGTTTTGGAGCTCTCTTTATTCTCTCTATTCTCTCATACTCTCACACACTTCAAGCATCCTTGGAGCACTCTAGCACTTCAGAAAGAAAGCAAAGAAAGACAAGGGAAGGACAAGGAAGACAAGGGGTAAGCAAGGAAAATTTGGATAAGGCAGCTTTAGAAAGAATACTTGTAGGTAACAGGTTGCTTATGTGATTTCCTAGATGGTTTGTGAATGCATGGCACATGCATCTATGCATTTGCTTCCCTTGTTGTCATTAACATGGGTTTTTCCTAGTGCGACAGTGGTTTTAGCCTTTCCATGCCATTTCCAGATAGACATGGTGTGATGGGGTTATTTTATTTGTTTGAGCTTTTGATTGTCAAATTATTTTGTAACCGAGTGAGGTGGTCTCAGAAAAATACCCAAAGGCCTATGAATCCCGTGATTGGTTTTGGCAGGATTGTGATAAATCCTGAGGGTAGAGATAGGAAAATTCCTCAAGGTATTGGAGAAGAAATCCGAACACGTCCAAGTTTGTTTTGGGCCTAGTGATCCCTTAACCAATTTTGGTGGGATTAGGGTAAATCCTGGTGGTTAATGTTTTTTTTGGGCTTAGGAATCCCTTGACCAATTTTGGTGGGATTGCGGTAAAGCCTGAGAGTGGAGGTGGTTTGATCTCCAGGAAGTCCTGGTATATTTTGTCTTGAGTCCCACATTCATACCTGGAAAATGGCATGGGGTGATTGGCTGAAAGAAAGATTTGGTTCAACCCAATCTATGGTAGGGTGGTATGTGGAAGTCCCTAACTTGGTTGGTTTTCACATATGTTAAAAAGGATTCTTTTCCTATTGTATTTCATGAGTATTTTTACTTGTTATTATGTGGCTTTGATGGTTGTTCTATCATGTTTATTATTCTGGTTATATGCTCGTTATAAGCATGGTTTCATAACAGGTACTAGTTATGGCTCTCTATATGTTTTATTTATTGATGAATGGTTAATGAATGCATGTCATAATAGATCTTCTTGTGACTATTATGAGAGGTAATTATACCTTCTTGATGATTCTTAGATAAATATCAGACCCATATGTTTAGATATGAATTCATGACCTGTAGATTACATGTTCTCAATGTGTTTGACAAAATGACTATCATCGTTAGGCCTGGTGAGGTCAAGTATGTGGTTCAAATTTGTATATTTATACTTTTCATTGGGTTACTTATCATATTGGAAAGTCTCACTAAGTTCTGGGTAGTGGTCTGGTGGCTAACCTGGAATTTAGGCTCAGAATCCTCGACCGCACCCTATGAACTGAACATTTTAGGTCATAATTGCTAGAAGTTAGGCTTGTGCATGCAGCTGGAGGCTCTCAATTGCATGGAGGCCTTGTCATGCATGTGGTTGGGAGCCCAGGTCAGTAAAAAGTCATTCCAACTCAAGATTTGGGCACTCAAAGTAGTTGGTTGGCTCCTGGGCATCCTACAACTCTTAAGGAAGTTTAGTATGGTTATAGTTTGTTGGTTCCACTTCCTTAAATGTACTTAGGAGGTTTAGTCATGTCATAGTAGCCCTAAGCTCATGTTTACCCCATTAGGCTAGTGAAAGTGGCTAAATGTAGGAGGTGACGGTATAGGGTGGTATCAGAGCACAGTTCAATACTTGGACTGAATGGGAAGAATGTGTTTTTCGTGCATGTATGTTAGTTTTGTATATGGTTATTATTATGCATGCATTATAGTGGCTATGATTAATGTGTATCTATTCAGTTTTATTGTTTGTGACATCATGCATGGTAACTGGGATGATTATTGAGATGATGTCAGTATATTGATATGATTATGTATATACATGTATCATGCTAATCTGGACTAATTTTGTAGATGAGATAGCCTCCCCTAAACTTCACTTAGGTATGTTGGATTATGATACACTTAATAGGAGAGGTGATGGTTATGGGTTCTAATCTAGTTCTGGTTTAGATAGGTATCATGGTCATCTTCAACATCATCATTACAAGAAGAGTGACAAGGGATATTTTCCATATGAGCTCACGAAAGCCAAGCCACCTAAGTTTTATGCATAGTTGAAGAAGTAGGAAGATGCAAAGGCATGGTTACTTTGTATTAAGAAATTATTTGAGCTACATGATTACACAAAGAACATGAAGGCCAAGATAGTTATTTTTAGTCTCAAAGGGAAAGTAGATATATGGTGGGAAGATGTGAAGTGCATCAGTGACATCACAATAGAGGAGTTGAGTTGGCATGAATTCAAGAGACTCTTCAGGAAGAAGTACTTTTCAGATATATTTACTAGGATGGAAAGGTCAAGGAGTTGTATGAGTTGAATATGGGATCGATGACAGATGAGGAATACACAACTTTGTTCCTCGACTTGTTGAGGAATGTGTCGTACCTTAAGGATGAGAAAACAAAAGTTCAAAGATTTATCAGTGGATTTCCATTAGCATTTAAAGATCAGATTGAGTATGATGAGCCTCGATCACTGGAAGAAGTCATTGGGAAGTTGAAGCATTGTTATGAGAAATCAAAGCGTAACAAAAAATCTAAGCAGGGTTCGAAAGAGAATGACAAGACTAGAGTAAAATGTCCACCGAAGAAAATAAGACCTAAGGATGCAAGTGAGAAAGAGAATGTTGTTCCTTGCAAGAAGTTTAATGTAGTAGAGAAGGGACATGGGTCTCAGCCTAGAGAGCAGTAGAATAAAGGTGATGTTAAGATATAGTTGCAATGTTAGATATGTGGAAAGGAGCATCTCAAGAAGGATTGTCTATCGTATCAGGGTGGAAGGCCTTAGATATACAGTGCATAGGAGGCTGCAAATAGTTAGGGATGTTAGAAAGAGTATTCATCGGATCTATGCAACATTCAATAACTTGCAAGCATATCACCAAGAATCTATTATTGAGATGGAAGGTAAGCTTCATGAATGAGTTTTTTCTCTTTTGATTGACACTAGATCTAATTATAGTGATGCTAATCCTGACCTCGTGGATAAGTGTGGTTTGAGGAAAGAAGTGCATGTAGAGTCTTGGTTGGTGCAGTTCGCTAGAGGTAATAAGAAAATAGTTCATCATTGTGTAGGGGCTTGTGCATTTGAGCTGAATTTTATGCCTACATCAGTGAATCTAAATGTGCTTCGATTGGCTTCATACAATATGATTTTGGGTATGGATTGGTTGTATATTCACAGAACTAAGGTGGATTTTTATGAAAAGGCTATTGAGCGTTTGGATGACAATGGAGAACAAAGAATATTGCAAGGTAAGTAGAGGGTGACATCAGTTAGAATGTTTACAACTATGCAGGAAAAGCACAGTCACAGGAAAGGGTGTGTATTGTTTGTAGTGCATATTTCCAGTGATAATGGTAAGGGTGTTGAGGGTGATTTTTTTTTGAAGAGGTATCTGGTTTTGCAATAATTTTAGGATGTATTTCCAGCAGAGATTTCAGAATTCCCGCCTCACATGGAAGTGGACATTTTTATTGACTTGGTACTAGGAGAAATACCAACATCAAAGGAACCATACAAGATGAGCACTCCATAGTTAGTGGAACTAAAGTTGTAGTTGAAGGAAATGCTTGAAAAGAGATAAATTAAGCCAAGTGTGTCACCTTGGGGTGCACCAATGTTGTTTGTGAAGAAGAAGGATGGTACTCTCAGTTTTTGTATCGATTACAAGAAGTTGAACACGGTAACGATCAAGAATAGGTACCCTTTAACAAGGATCGATGACTTGTTTGACCAATTGAAGGGACCAGTAGTGTTCTCGAACATTGATCTGAGATCAGGATATCATGAGGTACACATCAAAGAAGGAAACATCTACAAGACTCCTTTCTAGACTAGGTATGGGCATTATGAGTTTTTTTGTTCCTTTTGGTTTAACTAATGCTCCAGTTACTTTCATGTGTTTGATGAATAAAGTGTTACGTCCTTGTCTGGACAAGTTTGTGATTGTATTAATTGATGATATATTTATATGTTCTAAGAATGAGGAAGAGCAGGTTGAATAATTAGCAGCATTATTGAGATTGCTAGCATAGCATCAGTTATATGCTAAGCTTAGTAAATGTAGTTTCTTTTAGATAGAGGTACATTACTTGGGACATGTTGTTTTTAGGAAAGGCATAGCAGTGGATCTAGAAAATATCAGGGCTATAATGGAATGGGAAGCTCCTAGGAATGTTGATGACATCATATCATTCATGGGGTTAGCAAGTTACTACAGGAGTTTCATTAGGAAATTCTCATGGATTTCCTACCCTTTTACATCTTTGCAGAGAAAGGGAAACAATTTTTAATGGACACAGGAATGTGCAACGAGTTTTAAGCAGCTGATGTAATTGCTTACAAATTCTCAAGTTCTAAATATGGTAGATCTAGATCAAGAGTTTGTGGTATGTATAGATGCTTGTAAGAGAGGACTTGGTGGAGTCATGATGCAAGAGGGACAAGTGGTATGCTACGAGTCAAGGAAACTGAATGAGCATGAGCAGAACTATGTGATTCATGATCTTGATCTAGCAGCGATCATTCACACATTGAATATGTAGAGACATTATCTTCTTGCAGGAGGTTTATCTTGATGAGTGATCATAGTGGATTGAGATACTTGTTTGAAAAACCTAATATGAATTCAAAGAAAGATAGATGGTTGGCTACAATCAGTGAGTTTGACTTTGAGATTAGTTATATTAAGGATAAATGGAATAGGGTTTTATATGCTCTTAGCATAAGAGTACAAGTAAATCACATAACAACTATGAGTTCATATGGGACAAATTTATAGGATCGGGTCTTACAAGCATGACAACAACATGATAGGTATAGGGACCTTAGGTCCAAGTTGTAGCAACAAGTTATAGGTTAACAAGGTCTGGATTATCATCTTACAACAAATGGTATGGTTAGATTTAGGGGCATGATCTATGTTCCAGACAACAGTGAACTCAAGGAGATTATCTTTTGGGAATTTCATGTCAAGTCATATTCAGGTCATCTGAGATATCAAAAGACTCTAACAGTTGTGAAGAAGTTCTATTATTGGTCGATTCTAAAGAAAGAGGTAGTTGAGTTTTTCGCTAGGTGTTTGGATTGCCAATGGGTAAAAGTAGAGTGCAAGCATCCTGGTTATCTATTGCAGCTGATTTTGATTCCAGAGTGGAAATGGGAGGTCATTTCTATGGATTTCATCACAATTTTACCAAGGACATCTAGACAACATAATTATATCATGGTTTTGTTTGACAGGTTGACAAAGGTAGCTCGCTTCATAACAGTCAAGTCTACTTATTTAACTAGTATAACACAGATCTTCATCACAGAGAGTGAGATTGCATGGTATTCTTAAGAAGATTGTATTCGACAGAGATTCCAAGTTCACTTTCATTATTTGGAAGGAGTTATTTATAGGTTTAAGTAAAAATATGTCCTTTATTATATATTATCATCCGTATATAGATGGACAATTAGAGAGGGTGAACAAGATTCTAGAGTAGATGTTGAGAATGTATGTTATGCACCAACAGAGGAAGTGGGAGGAGTATCTTCCACTAGTTGTGTTTGCTTAGAAAAATGGGTATCAAGAGTCATTGAGGATGAGTATATTTGAGGCAATTTATGGGTGGATTTATAATACTCATATCAGTTGAATTGATCCAGTGAACTGGGTATTGATCAAACTGAAAATGTTGGCAGAAATGGAACAAGAAATCACTACAACAAAACCTACGATTAGCGTCCCTTTTTACTTCTTTTTTTGCATCTAGAGCCCATTTTTGGTGCTATTTGCATCCATTTATCAAATATGGTGCAAAACTTGACACAAAATTTGCATCAAGTTTTGCACCAAATCTTACACCAAGTTTAGCACCAGGTATTGCAATAGGTTTTGCACCAAATTTTATGCCAAGTTTTGTGTCATCCTTTGCACCAGGTTTTATTCCAGGTTTTGCATCAATTTTAGCATCTATTTTTGTTTGACATACTTTTGCATCCACTTTTTGCACCTACACTTGCATCAACTTTTGCATAGACTTTTGCATCCTTTTTTAAATCATTTTTTGCATCCATTTTTTCATCCATTTGTGCATCACTTTTGCGCCACGTTTTACATCGAGTTTTGTGTCTAGTTTTGCATATAATTTTGCATCTACGTTTGTTGCATCCACTTTTCCATCTTGTTTGGCATCCATATTTACATCCTCTTTTGCATCTATTATTGTACCCACTATTGCATCTAATATTTTTGTGCCACAATTGGCGCCTAGTTTGGCACCTCCTTTTGCACCCACTTTTGATTATAATTTTGCATCCATGTTTGCATCCTCATTTGCATCTAGGTTTTCATCAACTACTACATCTATTTTTGCATCCCTTTTTGTATCCAATTTTGGACTAGGATTTGCATCGGGTTTTGTGTCTCATTTTGCATCTACTTTTGCTTCGACTTCTATTGCATCCACTTTTGCATCCACTTTTGCATACAATTTTGCATCCACTGTTACACCCATTTTAAATTTCACTTTTTGCATCCCTTTTTACATCTTCATTTGCATCATACTTTGATTCTTTTTTTTCATCTATCATTACATCCACTTTTGTTATGCCATAATTTGCACCATGTTTTTCACTCACTATTGTATCCACGTTTGCTTCCAATTTTGCATCCATGTTCACATCCTCTTTTGCATCAAATATTGCATCTATTTTTGCATCCACTTTTGTGTCAGGTTTATGTATTGGGTTTTGCATCTCGTTTTGTATCTACTTTTGCATCTACTTCCATTGTATCCATTGTTTTCATCCAATTTTGTTTTGCCTGTTGCATCAATGTTTGCTTCCACTTTTACATCCATTTTTGCATCTTATTTTGCATATTTTTTGTCTATTGTTACATCCACTTTTGTTGCACCATATCTTGCGCCTACCATTGCAACCACATTTGCTTCCACGTTTGCATCCTCTTTTGTGTTCAAGTTTGCATCAGATATTGTGTATGTTTTTGCATCCCCTATTGTATCCACTTTTGTTTCATCCATTTTTGCATCTACTTTTGTGTCCGTTGTTGCATCCACATTTGTTTCACCATAGTTTGTGCCAACTTTTACACCTACCATTGGACCCATGTTTGCTTCCACTTTTGCCTTCATGTTTGCATCCAAGTTTGCATTGACAACTGCATCTACTTTTGCATCCAATTTTGTGTTAGGTTTTTCATGTTGTTGTGCATCTACTTATGTTGTATCCACTTTTCATCCAATTTTACTTCTATTGCTGCCCCCATTTCTATGTTCGCTTTTGCATCCCTTTTCCAACACTCATCATATTTTCTGCATTGATGATATTCCTTATGGCATTGACAATTATGAACAATTGATGACAATGTCAATAATATTGACAATGATGAAAATGAAGATGATGGCGATGACATGAATTGTGATTATGATGATAAAGACGATAGTGGTTACAATGACATTAATGATGATGATGGCAATGATTATGATGATGACGACGCTAATGACCTTGGCGAATCTTCCCAATTTTAGATGTTGTCATTGTCATAATCATAAGCATTATCTTTGGTGTCATCATCATCATTTTCATCTAGGTCATCATCAAAAACAATAATGGCATGAATGATGATGATGATTACAACAATGTTGATAGAAATTACATTAATGATGATGATGGGGATGATAAAAATGACAATGACGATGATAATGGTGGTGATGATGATGATCATCGATCATCTCTCAAAAATAGAGTTGTTATTTCTCTTACGTATATCAATGTGTCCTAAACAACCCTTTTCTAGCACCGATCACATTTTTTGGGTTGATGATATTTCTTACAACGTCTATAATTATAAACAATTGCAAACAATGTCCATAATGATGATGATGATGGAGCTGATGATGATGGCATGAATGGTGATTATGATGATAATGTAATGATGGCAATAACGATGACAAGGATGATGGTGATGATGATGACAATGATTATGATAATGAGAATGAATAATTACTAGTTTCACTACCATCTTCTGGATACATATTACTATCATACTTTTTAAATTTTCTGTCTCTCTTGAGGTATCTTACTATAATGGTGTTGTCAACACTAGAAAGATATCTTGTTGTAATGGTGGTTCTAATGTTAGCACTAGCAAAGTTTTTGTTAAATTTTGGTTAAAAAAAATCGATTTATGCAATTATTTTGACAATCTATGTAAAAAAGTAAATAACATCCAATTATTTTGACTGTAGTCCCATTGATTATCATGAATTCACCAGTCTGAAGACCATCTTCTACATACATATTATTATTAAACTTTTTCATTATATCCCTCTTATATCTTGTTGTAATGGAAATATTAGCACTAAAAAAATATCTTGTTGTAATGGTGATGTTAGTATTAGCACTAAAAAAATCACTAAATTTTGGTAAAAAAAGTTTATCATTTATTTATTTTTAATTTGGGAAATTTTTGTTTTTAATTCTATTTTTATGCAGTAATATTTTTTTTGGTTGAATTTTGGTAGTAACTAGTTTTTGGTTGAATCATATGTATTAACCATGTTCTTTATGCTACAAGTCTAATTGTTGGGACAAAATTGCTCTTTCAAATAAGTTGCAAAAGCTATTTTACATCCATTGTTGCACCCATGTTTACACCCACTTTTACATCCCTTTTTGCATCCTATTTTTCATCTTCATTTGCTTCTTTTTTTGCATCTATCATTACATCTACTTTTGTTGTGACAAAATTTGTTCCATGTTTTGCACATACTGTTGTACCCACGTTTTCTTCCAATTTTGCATCCATCTTCACATCCTCTTTTGCATAAAATATTTCATCTATTTTTGCATCCACTTTTGTGTTGGGTTTTGCATCTCATTTTGTATCTTCTTTTGCATGTACTTCCATTTCATCCATATTTTGCATCCAATTTTGTTTCTCATGTTGCACCCGTGTTTGCATCCACTTTTACATCCCTTATAGCATCTTGTCTTGCATCTAAGTTTGCATATTTTTTTGTGTCTATTATTACATCCACCTTTTTTGTGCTATTATTTGTGCCATACCTTATGCCTATCATTGCAACCCACATTTTATTCCACTATTGCATCCATATTTGCATCCTCTTTTGTGTCCAAGTTTGCATCAAATATTGTTTATGTTTTTTGCATCCCATTTCGAATTTACTTTTACATCCACTTCTGATTTGTCTAGTTTTGCAACTAATTTTGTGTTCACTATTGCACCCATGTTTGGCCCATGTTTACATCCCTTTTTTCATCCAAGTTTTCCTCCTTTTTGCCTTCAAGTTTGTGTCCCTTTTTTTTTACATTCATTGGATTATCCACATTTGTTTCACCACAATTCATGCTAAGTTTTATGCCTACTATTGTGCCCATGTTTTGTTCCACTTTTTCATCCATGTTTGAGTCCTATTTTGTGTTCAAGTTTGTATGAACTATTGCATCTACTTTTTCATCCACTTTTGTTCAATTTTTCTGTCTTGTTCTGCATCTACTTATGTTGTGTCCACTCTTCATCCAAATTTACGTCTATTTTTACCCCCATTTTTTTGTTTACTTTTGCATCCATTTTCCAACACAGATCATATCTTTTGCATTTATTATATTTCTTATGACATTGAAAATTATGAACAACTGATGACAATGTCAATAATTATAACGATGATGATAATGAAGATGATGACGATGACATGAATTGCGATTGTTATGATAATGACAATGATGATAAAGACGATGGGAGTTACAATGACAATGATGATGATGCTAATGACCTTGGCCATTCCTCCCAATTTTTAAATGTTATCATGGTAAAAATCATAATAATTATCTTTGGCGTCATCTTCCAAGTCATCATCATCTGATCATCATTATCATTATTTTCATCTTGGTCATAATCAAGAACAATAATGGCATGAATGATGATTATGATGTTCATGATGAAGATGACAAAAATTATGATAAAACTTGTATTAGTTATGATGATGGGGATGATGACAATTATAATGACGATGATAATGGTAGTGATGTTGATGATCATCAATCATTTCTAAAAAATAAAGTGGTTATTTTTCTTTCATATATCATGTGTCCTAAGGTTGGTGATATTTCTTATGATACCTATAATTATGAACAATTAACGACAATATACAAAATCATGATGATGATGATGATCATGAAGAAGACATGAATGGTGATTATGATGATAATGAAATGATGACAATAATGATCACATTGATGGTGGTGATGATGGCAATAATGAAGATGATGACCCTCCCTCTAAACTAGTGAGGTACTCATAATGAGACAAAAAAGTACTCTCAAGTTGAAATATTCATATAAGAAGGGATCTAGATTGATAAGCATCAATGATGATTTACATCATCATAGCCAAAATTTTCATAATAGTAAGGCCTTGACTAACAAGTTTATCTCTCCATTAGATCAGAGCACAATGTTGGGAGGCATAAATTTGGACACCACTGCCTTTCAAGGCACTTACCCCACCAAGATGTTTACCAGGTATGTCCTCACATGATCATTTCCTAATCCACTATCATAAAATTTGACACCAGAAAATGCCAATCCTCATGACTATTCTTATCTTGGATTAATGTACTTGACTTATGGCGATTAGTCCTAGTCAATGTCCAAATTCTCAAAGAATATTGGTCCCAAATGTTTATCCAATCCACCATTATCCCTACTAGTGCCTTTACTAGGCTTACGATTGTTAATCCTAGCCATAGTACATGACACATGGATAACATGGTGTCTACCCTCACTCCCTCTCAACCAGGGAGGAAACATCCACAAGCATAAGATTTTCTCAAGAATACCCATCATTTTCGTAGAGAATAACATCATTAATTTGTTTTCATCACATGACGACTTTATGATTAAGCATTCATAGATTTGTGGCAAAATATTTCCCCTTTTGTATTTGTGATGAAATACAATAAAAAAGTGAAAGCCAAAATCATTAAACATACACTATATTGATTTATCTAAGTCTAAACTCTAAGGTTGAAGTGAAAATTCATGTAAATCTTATATCTATGAGTTGTGTCAAACTTATGAAAACCTTATTCCCTAAGTCGTATGTATAAGAAAATGAAAATGAAAGAAAAATAAGGGCCAATAAATGGTAACTCATGTATTCACTCCCTCTTTGGAAAATATATGAATATATACACTCCTAGTCACACTTGATCACATGTATGTGATGGTTAAATCATGAATTCTTCTTTTCTCCTTGCATTTTCACTTCATCATTTAAGCACCTAATTGAGGATCTAAGGAATGTTTGTTTCCTAAGGATTTCATGTCTACTCTTGGTTTACTTATGTCACACTACTGTCAATTTATGTGACAGAGTGAAATACATAAGTTTGTGGAGTTATTATAGAGGTGTATTGAGTTCGTAACCACACACACATGTATTACATCTCATTGATCCACATGTCTGGGTTGGAGACTCATTTCTTGACAACTTTAATGGAGACTACTTTGTGGCTTTAATGGTATAGCTTACAAAATATCTTGTTAAACATTTCGATTCATTCTTTCTTTTCCTCGAGACACTTATAATATTGAAGTCACTCCCAACAATCCATGGATATGGGGAGTATAAATTACTTGTGCTAGAAATAGAATTGAGAAATAGAGCTTTTCCATTTGCGATATTGGAGTCATAGACATTGGATACATGGTAGTAGTCCTCAATGTCAATTAACTAAAATTGTATTGTCATAATGCGAAAAGAGGTAAACATATTGGTAACCTTGATGTCTTAATCATTTCAAATAATAACCATTCCACCCAAGTATCTCTAAGCATCAATCACTACTACTTGGAAATTCCTCCCCCATTTTCTAATTATATGAGGTTGAACCTCACTTAATATTTTTGCTTCTTATATCAACATTATTTATTGGTGCTTTGCATACCATTTTTCTTTTAGGAGTTTGTTTTCGCTTACTATTGACGCCCCTCATGTTCCAAGACTATTTTCATCAAAAATTTACATAGAAAGAAAGTATAAAGTGACTAAAAAGAAACATGTCTCAAGATTTAAGTGCTTGGACAATTCCACTTCATGACTCCTATATTTCCTTAACCTGGGACCAAATGGTGAACTTGATGGCCTTAAGGGAAATTGATCAATGAAAATCTAAAAAAGAGGTGATTTTTGACTTTATCACATACAATTTAATATACTAAAAAAAATATCCATAACAATTTCATCAATCAATGAATCATTAAAAAAAATATCCAAAACAATTTCATCAAGCAAAGAATCATTGCATTATAAAATACAATCTATAAACATTTTGGGAAAGTTTTGCTAAAACATGCTTAAAAATCAGCATATTTAATATTAATATTTAACAATAATATGGACAATAACACATTTTGATAAATTAAATAACATATTATCAAGCCTAAAAAATGTCACTAACTGAAAACTACAAAGCATGCAACTAATGGAAGTGACCACTCAAGGCCACCACAAGACAATTAATCTATTAAGACCAAGATTAATGGGGACAAAGATCTATAAAGGACAAAGGAAAACCTATTTTAACTTTATTGTTTTATTAGCCTGGTTCAAGATGAACATTTCAAGATATCATGAAGAACATAATTAGTTTTATTGCATTAAGAAAACCCAAGCACATTCTATAACTTAGCAAGAAAGAGATGTATAACACCCATCTCAGCAACACGACACATGACATTAAGTTACTTTACTATATATAATTTAAACTCCTATCATAAAATCACAAATTTAGCATGAATGGAATGTTTAAAATCCATTTTTATAAAAACAAAATATAATTTTTCTTATAGAAAAATATACCAAAAACTAAATATATTTTTCTAGAAAAAAAAAAATATACTAAAACTAAATATATATTTAAAAAAAAACTAAAACATAAGCAAACTAGAATTTGAATTTGACATTCTTGGTCACTTTCGGAAACATATGGTGGAATCTAATCTCTTTATCCTCATCTTTAGCTTTTTCCTAAAAAATAAAAGCATACAAAACTGGGAAAGAGCCATAAAGCATGGGGAAGCTTTTTCCTAAGCACAAAAGCATCTAAAAAGTGGAAAATTCCTTTTTTATATGAGGAAACATTATTCACCCAAAGTATTTTTCCCAAATTGAACTAATGAGGAATTTTGGAAATCTTCATAGCCTCCACTTTCCTATATATTAGAGGCTTGGCCATTGAAAAAATGATGGGAATTTTGTATTGTCACGCTCTTGAGATCTGTCTTAAGAGGGAGAGTTTTGGAGCTATGAGTTGGGGGAGGTGATGTTGCAACTATATCTGATTGTTGTAACTTTCCTCCAACTCCTTTATTCATATATATCAGTTGTTCTTCCTTCCATATGTTTCTATTCATTCTTTACTTCTTCTATTTAACTAATGTATGCATGGGTTTTTGGTTTATATTTATTTATTCAATAATATTTATATGTTTTTTATAGTTTTGATTATTATGATATTATGTTGTGAAGGTTGCTTTATTCTCTCTCTTATGTGTAGGACCAAGCTTTGGAGTTAGCTAGGAGCGCTTCTTGGCTATACGAAAAACTCCAAGAAGACCTACATGCGAGGACTCACAAGAATTCATTCTCTTTTTCTTAATCTATACTCTACATCTTGATCTACTAAGAATCCTAAGCCTTAGAACAACCTTTCTCTTAATTGGTTTGTCCTAGGTTTCTGAGATAAACTGAGAGGGTTTTGTTTTCATCTAACCATGCATTAAATCCTACAGCAAAATGATATTTAGAAAATTTAATATATTTCACTATGTAAATGAACTTTGTAAAATCAACCCATAGAGGTGGTCATAAGTGGAAATAAAAGTAAAACTCTAAACAAGAAGCCAAAAGTGGATTTAACCATGGATGAAAAATTGGGAGTAGAATTGGATGTTAAACTAGCCATCAAAACAATATGCAAACAATGACACAAAAAGGTTTTTAAAGTAAAATAAAAAAAGGGTGCAACACTAGACACAAAGAAGGGAACAAAATAGGGCATATGAAAGGATACCGAATTGGGTGAAAACAAGGATGCAAAAATGGACACCAAAATGAGGATGCAAAGAATGGTGTAAAATTAGGATGCAAAAAGGATGTAAGAAAAGACACAAAACAAGATGCAAAATGGGACTAAAAAATGGTGAAACCAAGGATGTCAAAGATGATGCATAACTAGATGAAAATTCCAACTAAAATCTAGGTGCAAAATGAGATGCAAATGTGGACACAAAATGTGGCAGAAAAAAGGATGCAAATTTGGAAGCCAAAAATGATGAAAAACTAGATACCAAAAAGGATGCAAATTTGGACATAAAAAATGGTGCCAAATTGGACACAAAAGAAGAAAAAATGGTGCAAAAATGGGCATAAAAATGGCTCAATTTTGGATGCAAATTGAGATGCAACATTGGATGTAAAATGATGCAACAAATCATTCAAAACTTGGTGCAAAAACAAATGCAAAAGTAGACAAAAAAAATGGCTCAAAAGTGAACGTAACAATAGACACAAAATGGGATGCAAAGGTGGATGCAATATATGGTTCAACATAGGATGCAAATTTAGATGCTCAAAAGGATGAAAAATTGGATGCAAGAAATGGTGTTAAAAATGATGCTAAATTGGATTCAAAATTAAATGCAAAATATGGTGCAAAATAGGATGCAAAAAAGGGAGATAAATAAAATGCAAAAGTGGATGAAAAAAATGGTGCAAAAATGCATGCAAAATTTGGCACTAAATCAGATTCAACATATGGTGCAAAATTGGATGGAAAAGATGGTGTAAAAAAAGGCACAAAAATTGGCACAAAAATAGATGTAAAAATAAGTACAAAATTAGAAGCAAAAGATGGCATAAGACCAGATGCAAAAATTGGCACAAATTGGATGTAAAAAAAGGCGCTAAATAAGATGTCAAAGATGGTGTAAAAATAGATGCAAATTATGACACAAAAATAGAAGCAAAGAATTCCACAAAAGAGGAAGCAAAAAATGATGCAAAAATAGATGCAAAAAAAGGCACAAAACTAGAAGCAAAACCTGTTGTAAAACCAAATGAAAATCTTGGTGCAAAATATGATGCAGAAAATGACGGAAAATTTGGCATAAAAAAGATGCAAAATTTGGTGCAAAAAAGGACGCTTTAAAAACTGTACAATAGAGCCAGATTTAGCGCCAGGTTGCTCATCCCAATTGAGAAAAAAATGCACTAGAATCTGGTGCTAAATCTGGCGCAAATTGCCTGTTTTGTTGTAGTTAATGTAGGTTATCAGGAAGAATTTAAATGCAACACCGGATAGAGAGAAGAGTTATGCAGATCAACACAGGGCATTTAATGAGTTTCAGGATGGGGAGCATGTGTACTTGTACGTGAAGCCCAACAAGAGATCCTTGAGGATTGGATCATGTGCTAAATCGACACCTTGGTATTGCGGGCCTTTGGATATCCTTGAGAGGATTGGACCAATGGCCTACAGACTTGCATTGTTGTTGACAATGAAAGTCCATGATGTTTTCCATGTATCAATGCTTAAGAATTATGTGAAGGATGTTGATCATGTGATTAACTGATCTATATTGCAGGTGGAGCGAGAAGGAGAATTCCAGTCAAAACCTCAGTGCATTTTGCAGTGGAAATGGCATATGATCTGAAACCGAGCAATTAAGAAAGTTAAAGTTTAGTGTGGCCTGATGAAGCTACATGGGAGATGGATGATCAGATGCAAGTTATATATCCATCATTGTTTTTCGACTGAGGCAAAGGAGTTTTGTTATATGTATAAATATGTATGTATATGGATGTAAATATTGAAATGATTTTTGTTATAAATATCCAATAAGTCATATGGTTGTCATGTTGTCAAGTTTTTCATGATGGTTTTGCTTTCATCAAGTTGATCATTGTATATCCTACATCGAGTTGAGTTATAAAGCTCCATGGGAAGTATGTTTTGGTTTTCAGTGGTCTTGTTGGTCATAGGTGTCATTGAACACCAAGGACGGTGTTCCCCTAAGGGGGAGGGGTCTGTAACAACCCTAAGTTAAAATTTCATTTAATAAAGGTTAATAAAGGTAAAATAAGGCCAAGGTCATGGGGCATGTATTCCAAGCTGAATATTAGGAAAAAAATCCTAACTGGTGCTCATTCTGGTTTATTATGGCTAAGGGAATTAGCAAAGGCATTGGAAAATGCTTTGAAAAAGCAAATAGGAATTAACTGGCATTTTATTTATGAAAATAAAGTAAATTAAGACAAAGGGAGATGCAAGGCCACAGGTTTGCATGAGAAGGATATTGAAGGAAAAATAGAGGAAATTGAAGAAAGTAGAGGCCTCAATGATAAAAATGCCTCTGAGGATCAATTCGTAGCTTTTTTGCTAGTTTTGGATTTTGACAGTTCAATTTTGTAGCTCTATTTATTCTCTCTATTCTCTCTATTCTCTCTATTCTCTCATACTCTTGCACACTTACAACATTCTTGGAGCACTCTAGCACTTGGGAAAGAAAGCAATGAAAAGCAAGGGAAGGACAAGGAAGACAAGGCAAAAGCACGGAAAAGTTGGATCAAGCATCTTCAGTAGGAATATGTAACAACCCTAATGAAAAGTTCATGTAATAAAAGTTAATAAAGGAAAAATAATACCACGCTAAGGGACACTTATTCCAAGTTGACTGGTGGGCAAAGATATCCTAGTGGGAATCATTGAATGTGCTTTTCACTAAGGAAAATTAGCAAAGGCTAAGGCAAAGGCATTAAAAGGTAAAAAACAATTTTTGGCACATTTATTTATGAAAATAAAGGAAATTAGGAGAAAATTAAGGTGAAAGGTCATAGGTTGAATGTGAGGAGGAAATTGAAGGTAAATAATGGAAAATGAAGAAAATAGAGGCCTCTTTAATAAAAAGGCTTCTTAGGGTTAGTTGGTAAACTTTTGTTAGTTCAAGTTTGGAGCTCTCTCATTATTCTCTCTCTCTCTCTCTATCACTCTTAGTCACTTACAGTTTTCTTGGAGCACTCTAGCTTTAGATCAAGGAAGGAAAATAAAGCAAAGGAAAAGGAAGGAAAGAAATGATCAAGGAAGAAGAGTAGGGTGAGGCAGCTTCAACAAGAATACTTGCAGATAACATATTGCATGTGTGATTTCCTAGCTGGTTTGGACATTCATGGCTTTGCATGTTGGTGTATTGTTCTCTTGTTGTGAGTGGCATGGATTTACCAGGTTATCACAATGGTTTTAGCCTAGCCTTACCTTTTTCTGGATTCCATGGTGTGTTCAGATGTTTATTTCAGTTTTGAGCTTTGGTTTTCCAGATGGATTTTGGAATCCGGGGTGGAGGTTGTCTCAAGGTTCATTCCCAAAGGGATAGGAATCCATTGACCAGTTTTAGTGGGATACACAGTAAATCTTGAGAGAGGAGTCTCGGTTTAGGGCCTAGTGATATGAGTTTGGATTGCATTAAAGCTTGAGAGACTGATCTTTGTTTAGGTCCTAGTGATTTGGGATTGGATTGCAATAAAGCCTGAGAGACAAGGAGACAGAAAATTCATCAAGGATAGTGATGGATTCCGGATGGCATTCCAAGTTCAGTTCGGTTGTGGTCGAAGCACCAGTTTTGGTGCGATCACAATTTAGTGAGGGTGGAGGTGGTTTAACCTCTGGATTCCCTTGGTTCTTTTTGGATTGTTTTTTCCATGAGATCCCACATTCATGCTTGGAATATGGCACGAGGGTGACTAGCTGAAAGAAAGATTTGGTTCAGTCATGTCTATGGTTGGGTGGTACGTGGAAATCCCGAACCTAGTCGGATTTGCCTATGATTAATGAAAGCTAAGTTATCTTTCTTTTGCACTTGTTTATATGTGGATTTAATGGTTGTTATATATCTAATATTTACATGGTTTTATGCAGGTTATAAGCATGGTTAATTAACTGGTTCATGTAATGGTTATTTCATGTATTTACTTGTGAATGTTAAAATGATGGATGCAAGAGCTAATTTATGTTATAAAAATTCATTGGAGAAGGTGGCGATCCTTCTTGTCATGTTTCATAAGTGTTTTCAATCATTCATGCTTTGTCTTGTATCCTAGACCTGTAGGTTGTATTGATGCCAAGTGTTTGACAGAATGTAAGTTTCGGTTGGGGATGGTCAGGCTTAGTCTTGAGGTTGATTTCTAGTTTATTAGCTTTATCACCATGTATTTGATGGATTCTGAAGGTTATAACAAGTTATGGGCAGTGGTCGGAATTGTGGGCTAGAAAAGTGCCATGAATTATGCAGACACTGGCACAACTCTGTTGGGAAAAGTCCCTGAACATTGTCTTGCAGGCTTGTGAGAGCATCCAAAGCTTCCTGGATGCTGGCATGCCTATATCACGAGAGCATCTAGACATTAAGAGGCATAAAATATCAGTGGGACCCAGGGGTATGATGTCTAAGTGGCTGAGATGTCTCCTGGGGTTGTTGTTGTTGATGTGTAAGGTCTACTTGATGTGTTCTGTTGATTCCATTTCCTTAAGGTCACCAAGGAGGTTGAATCCCTTATAGTGGCCTCTCTCGTTGCATGTTTACCCCGGTTGGCTAGTTACTTGGGTAGATGTGGGAGGAGGGCTGTTACAGATTGGTATCATAGCGTGGTTGCGCTCTCCTTAGGTGAATGTGTTTTTCATGCATTCGTGTTGGTTGTACATCTATTAGTCATACTTGAATGCTTCTTGCATATGCATGGTGTTGGTCATGGTCGTAATGATGCCGCCATGGGAATGAGGATTTCGTTGTGTGAAGCATGTTGTCATGAGTATATGGCAGGTTACATGTTGTTATATGTCTCTTACATGTATCATTTTGTACGCTTGGATTACATTCTCATATGTGTTGGTTACATTCTTGTATGGTTGGTTTCATGTATCATTCTTGTAAATTTGGTTTCAAGTATTGTTTGCGTATGCTTGATTATATGTTTCATGCGTGCATGTGGTCGATTACACATTGCTTATGCATGTTAATGTTTGCATGTGGTCAAGTATACGCTGGTTTCATGGTTGTTGTGGTCATGGATGTAGTCATGATATGTGTATTTGATATGTTCATGCATTGATGACTAGACCCTAGCTAGAATGATGGACACATGGTTACATGCTTATGTGTTATATTGTATATGTTGTCATGATTATGTTATACATGTATCACGTTGATTTGATGATCTTGTAGATGAGATATTCTCCCCAAACTATTTTAAGCTACGTTAATTTATGGTGATTTCGTTTAGCAGACATAATATGCCTTGCATGAAAGAGATAAAATGGCTAGAAATATGGTAGACTACAAAGACTCCCTTTATGAATAAGATGAGCAGCATGGTGTTGGGCACTCTTTTGATTTGGAAAATACATTGAGAAGCTTGAAGGAAGAGATAAGAAGTTGTAAGGAGGACAATGAAAAAATCATGCCGGAATAAGAGAAATAAGTAGAGGTTAATGCAATACTACTTCAGAGTTTGTCAGAACTGACCGTGACAAAGACCACTTTAGATCAACAATGAGAAAGAGGACAAAACTAATGGGGTAGATGGCAACGGGCCTTATAGTGGTCACAAGTAGAATATATATGACATGGTCAAAGACGGGAAGTTGTTGGACACTACGGATAGGAGAGGTGATAGACACAAGTATTATTCTAGTTCTGGTTCAGACAAGCATCATGATCGTATGAGTTCTATATTGAGAGGATCAGTTCATGCTTGCATGCATGTGACAACTATTATTTTTAGATAATTGTGTATTCACTCATGGATAACTGATGCATGTCAGTTTTGTCAGAGACACAGTTGAGATTAGGGAAGGGACAGTGTACTGTTAGTTGGATGAATATTTTTCCTATAAAGGAAGATCATCCATGATGATGATTTATCTCCTTCAAGTTTTTGCAGCTATTTTAGAGGTCAGTGTTGTGTGTGAGGTGAGAATCACACAGGTTGCAGCTGGAGGACCCAGGAAAAACTGTGCATAGAAATAGGAGGCTTGGAGGGAAGAGGAGAAGGTTTGTGAGAAGCCTTTGACTATCTATGAGCAGCAGAGGGATTGTACTGAGAGCTAGATAGCTTAGAAAAAGTTCTACATGGTGTCAAAGCTAGCTGATTTGTAGGAAAAATTCTACACTTTGTGTTGAATATGTGCACTGTGTATATTTCATAAATAGTCAAAATGTTAATTGATGCAAGTTTGATCGACCATTGATCACTGTAGGATCGATGGTGATCCATCGATTAAACAAATAATAGTGTTATCTTTAACTGTTATGGAGTAATGTCATGTATAGACAGAGACTCTGGCAGGACTGTGTTTTAAACGTAAAATCCATCAAAGGCAAGGGAGATTAAGTTAAGGAGAAAACGGACTAGAATGCACAGGAGCCATTAGATCTATGAGATCAACGGTCCAGATCCAATCGCAGGAACAAAGATCTGTTATAATCACATTGGCGGATTTTTATAAGAAGGCAGACCACAGACCTTAAGGTATGGCAATAAGCAATTGCATGACCAAACGCTAACCATCAGATTGAGTCCAGATCGATGGTCAAGATTTGATTGGTGATCGCATTTTGACAAAGTCAAAACACACCGGGCAATGGAATGGGTGATTGCGATATGCTGATAGCAATATCGCCAATAGACCGAGGGTCGATGAAGCGATATTGGCGATATGTGATGATCGGTGATCGAAGCTATCAAAGTTTCGGAGATCGGAGTTTGGAGGAGTAGTGCCAAGGAGGTGGTTTGATGAGCTAGACCCGATGAAGTTATAGCTGCGGGTGGATAATATTTGAGATCCGACTTATGGTTCGATAGCAGGTTTTCCCATTGTTTCCTGTGTATTTGTGTTAAAGTGGTGCGGTCCTGGTTATAAATAAAAATCCCAATAGTTAAATTATCTAGGGATTTTGAAGGATTAAGGCCTTATGAAACGCTTCCGATAAGTAATGGGCTCATAACCCATAGGTCCCAAGATCGAAATATGTAAAGAAAGGGGAAATTGGTTTTACCCCAAAATCTCCTTTCATCATATAGCAATTCTATTTTTAGCATTTTTATTTTTTTCTATTTCTAACAAAGTTGGAGTATATCCTGAAATGCTATTTATATCAATGCTATTTTTAGCATTTCTTGTTGCTATTTTCAACACTCCCTCTCAACAAGAAAGGCATTCAACTCGAACTTGATCCTGAACCTTTGGAATGTTTTGCATGCAACACTTCTCTCAAGTGTTGTTGCTCCAACAACTCTAGGAACACAAAAAATATCCAACCTGAATCAGAATGATGCCTCTGTCATCAGAGTCTCTGACTGTTATTGCCTCTGTTGACTAAAAACTATGCACCTCTCTGCCCTTCAGTATCTGACTGCTCTAGCCTCTGTCACTTTGATCTCTGACTGCATCAATCACAATGATTCCTCCTACTGCATCCGTGCTATCGTTGGTCCTATCTCCCAGCACTACATCCACACTGCATCTCCTCTCATCATGTTGCATTGTGCTGCCCACTGTTGCACTGCAACTCAATTACTGAGAAGTAAGTAACTGATCTCCCAACTGACCTCCCTGTTGAGCTAGAAACACCCTCTGATGCTAAAGCTCCCTTTGCCACTGACAAGTGTTCCCTCTCTAACCTTTATACTGCTGCAAAAACTTTCTGCATCTCACACCATTGCACACCTCTCTGTGTCATCCTACACTGGTGTAACACTCCTGTGCCTCTTGCATTGGTGCAACCTACTATCTCTGTGATGTCTTGGGACTCCTGCATTATATCTCTCTCTATTGCTCCATCCGCATCCGTCTCTACCCACTCATCCAGTCTTGCTACTCCTCACCGGGGCTCCCGTAGCAAGGTCTAATCAAAGAGGTTGGGTACCTCAATGATCCTGCCCCTATTCCAGCCTTCTTGGCACTATCACTCCACATCGCCCCGCATCCTACCTGGAGGTATGGATGCCTGTGATCCCTCTGCCCACTTGGCTCGAAATTTCCCCCTACTAGAGGTCTCTGCATGAGTGGATGCCTCCACTCGGTCTCCTCTTAGCTTCTCTAGTTGTGGCTTCTCCACAACTTCCTGAAGCTGCATCTCCAATTGTGGCTCCTCCACAATTGTTTGAGACTTCTTTTGTGGCTGCATGTTGAGAGGTAATTTACTCTCCCTCTCAACCGCCAAGTATCTAACCTTTTCCTTGCTCCTCAAGGCTTTGCATGCATCTTGTACCTCAAGTGCATACAGGTTCTTGGCTAGCACATCAATCTGTTTCATTTTTCCCACCGTTACAAAATTTTCTGGAAAAAGAGCTAATTTTATATCAGCGATATCTCCCTCATTTGAACTCCGATTTAGACAAAAAAAATTTTGAATTTGGGTATTTTTTCGCAAGTCTAGATCTATTATTTGTTTCCAAAAATTTTGCACAAAAATTTTCAGATCTGCACTGCAAACTCGTGGCCCAATATTTTTTTTTTTTTTTACTTCGAATTCTCTTCTTTGTATACTGTTCACTACTTTGATCACCTTTGCTCTGATACCATGTAGAAATTTCACCATAGATCACCTAGTAATGCAATATACTAAAGAAAAATACTTGATCTACTTCTACTATCAAACTTTGCGGAAGCTTAATCACTTTTGAGCAAGATCAAACAAAACACATATAACAGAGAAGAAGATTCAATCACACATGAAACACAAAATAATACTTAGGGGAAAGCCTTAGCTAAAAACCCCACTATCTGTATTATAATACAAGTGGAAATATCTCAGGATTACACAAAGCTTTAGCTCACAAGCTATCCAGCTCTCAGTACAATCCCTCACTACTGCTCATAGACAGAATAGACAACACATATGCCCTCCTTCAATCCTCCAAGCCTCCTATATCCTTGCGTAGTTTCTCCTAGGTCCTCAAGCTGCCACCTGTGTGTAATAATCCCTCACACACTACTCTGACCTTTGAAATAACTCCACAATCCTGAAGAAGCTAATTCCTTCTGCTTGGATGAGTTTCCTTTATATGAAAATTTCTCCAACTGATAGTACATTGTCCCTTACTTTAATCTCAATTGGGTCTCTATCTGAACAGACATGCATGAGCTATTTATGAGACAATATTCAATTATCTGGAGAACACTAGTTGCATACATTCACTGACTGAACTCACAATTAGTTCCTCCAACTATTTGGAACTAATTTAACTAGACTTAATTCAGTTAACTGAGCTAACTAATTAGAACTCAAATACAACTCGTCCTTATCTCCTTAATTGAGGGATAACTTTCTCAATCAAAGGGATAACTGTTGCATGTCTTCACATAGACTTCATGTTTGATTTTCTCCAACTAATTAACTCAAGATGAATTAATTAATTATTTTTCAAACAACTAGTGAGACTAAATTCGAATTTTAATTCAGGGACTAATTAAAATTGGAATCTATCCTGAAATGCTATTTATAGCAATGCTATTTTTAGCATTTCTAATTTTTTCTATTCCAACAGAGTTGGAGTATATCCTAAAATGCTATTTATAGCAATGCTATTTTTATCATTTCTATTTTTAGCATTTTTTGTTGCTATTTTCAACCCCCCCAACCATAGAACGAGACAAAAAATCCATTGGATGTACCTTTCCTAGTAACAAGAACATACACCAAGATGTAACCCCCTGTACCACCAAAGAACAAGCCACAATGAGAAAGATGCAGCAAAACCAAAGCCTCAAGCTACCACACTCGACTTTGATATAGAAAATATCCATAAAGAAGTGACTAGAGCTACGGGTAATAATTACCACCCCAACAAAATCCCCAAAGAAACCAAAAGGAAACACACACCAAAAACAATATGTCCACCACACTAACACCTCTAATTATTACCGAGAACCGAAAAAAAAAGATAAGAGTTGTGAAGCTTACCCTATACATCTCGAATGGCTTCCTTTCTTGATATTCTTTCGTCGTTGAGCCACACCACATTGTTTTGCTCCAAACACCTAGAAGAAACGCTTGCCACCCCTCGTCAGGGTCTCAAATCCAACAACTCAACACATTAATCTCAACCAAGCCTCCAACCCACCACTTATCATACCTAGTGTTTTTTTTAGTATACCATGGATTGTGCATGCACAAGTTTTCAATATGTGCATACTCGTTGTCCATTTCACCACCTGCTAACACTCCCATAACCAAGAAAAACCATTTCCATAGGAAAACCCTCAATCTGATTTTATTTCCTTCTGACTTCTCAAACGATCTAGGCGACTAGTGCCCTGGCCTCCACTTCACTTTAATGGTCATAATTATCTATCAAGCTACCCTCTCTTCCTCTAACATTAAATTCCTCGCATTCATATACCCCCATTGTGGTCATTAACCCATATATTAATTCCTTTTATAATTAATAATAATAATAATAATAATAACTTAGGGGGGGGATTATCCTTAATCCTGGTGGAAAATAAGTGTTGAAGTATTCCTAGGGGCTAAACAAGAAGAACAACAATCAAGTGGAAATGTATGGCCTCTTACTTGGGATAAATTTGGCAAAGAAAAGGAAATTACTCAGATTGTGATAATGGGAGATTCTTTCCTTACCATCCAATAACTCTATACATGTTATTTTCCTAAGGACAATAAATTTAAACTTCTTCTTCACAAATTGTTGGACATCCTTGACCACTTTCATAGTAATACCTTCTACTATATCCTCAAATCTCAAAACCGAGAGGCAGACAAATAATCAAATCTTGTGTGCCTCTTAAAATTGGGCCAAACCGACATCAATGACTTGTCTGGATGGTGAAACATCCCATGATCATTTTTTTATCCTTAGCTCATATTAATTTTTATAGAGCTGTTAGACAAGACCTTATCAAAAATCAAGCATATAATATTAATGCCCCCCACCCACACCCCACCCCCCCATAATGCCCTCCCACACCCCACCCCCCCATAATGCCCTCTTTCCCTCACATGCGAAAAAATAGCAAAGTTTTTGTTTCATATTCTAGGCACTTCATATGAGGTGAGGTGGTGGATGGTGCACATGCAAGCCATGCATAGGTTAGCCCCCCAATGTGCTCGCATGCACTAAGAGAGGTAATCAAATGGTGCTACATCAATTTCTTGATTTTGCATCTACAAATTTGATGGCTTCAAGGAAGTGGTATATTATGGAATTTAATGGGGAAGACGTTTATGTTGCGGGTGAGTTCGTTGGCTTTGGGATTAAATCCATGGATAGCAATGGAATTTATTGTATCAAAATTTCATGGTGGTTGCTATGCAATGGTGTTGGTTGGACAGCTCTCTGAGCACAAAGTCTATTCTCGCAATTTAAGATTTCAATTATCTCATTGGGGAATAATCTAGGTTGATTGTCTAGTTGACTGCATTATAGGTGGATATTTGAGAAATTTTTGGGTGACAGGTCTCTCTGCGAACCTGTGAAGCTAGAATTCATCTTATCCTTGTTTGGGATAATGTAATTACTCTCTCTAACTCGTCTTGGAGACCCCTGTTGGTTTGGGGGCGATAATATTTTCACTAGTTCTAGCCACTTCAACATTCTCCTATTTGTCAATGGTATTATCAGTGGCTTGTGCCTTGTGGCTCTTCCCATGGTCAATTTTTTCTATGGTATTACCTGTGTTGTGTGCCCTGTGACCATTCCCATGATCTTTCTATGTTATTAAATTTCCTTCGTCTATATGCCTTGGATTTTCCTCTAAAATTGTTGATTTCACATTTTCTTATTGTCTCTATGCTAACCCTTGGACTCATTCATTCCTTGTCTTCACTGCAAATTGGCTCCCTCTCCCTAGTAAATGTCCAGTGGTGTTAGAAAAGATCCCCCAATAGTGCTAGATGGTTGTAGAGATGGAAAGAAGAATCCCCAACATTTTGAAGAATTTCATCTTGAGAATATGGATTTGAATTAGAAAATTCATCAACAAATCTATATAATCATTTTTCTAGTGGTTGAACTTCACAACTCAAAGACAAAGTTAATCGCTAGGATGATGAAATTGATGCCTTGGGTTGACAACTAAATGATCTGCAGATGCACATGGAGCCAATTGAAAACAAAATATCCACAAACAATGCATCTAGTCATGTTCCTGAGAATTTGCATATCGACCTTAACAAATCTTTGAAAAATGATCCCCTCCCTTTTTTTATGAATTCCCATTGTAAATTTCTCTTTCTGTTGGGCCAACATTGTAAAATGAATGTATGTCGATCATTTGTTGTAGTAGATTTTCATTTTGAAATTTTGAATCCAATTATGGGTCCTCCTCTAAAGGACCCGAAGCATGGAAAAACATTGTAATCATCTCTCATGTATTTTGTTGAATCTAGGTGCAAACTTAAAGAAAAATATACTCATTTGTGTTAATAATGATAATAATTATAATTATAATAATTATTATTATTATTATTATTAAAAATAGAGTTGTAATTTAGTTTTCCTATGGAGCGTAGAGAGAACGATGATAAGGTGTTTTGTTAAGGCACTCATTGGTGTAAAGATCGCCAGTTTGAAACTCTGTGGGAAAAAATATAGCCATGCTAAGGGCTAGTGTGGCTAGGTACGATCCCGAGTGATTTTGACGACTTAGATGCTCTTGGGTCATAGCTACTCATGCCACAAGTTAGGTGTGCCATGTAGGTTTTAACCCCGTACAAAAATTACCTGCATACAAATTCTAAAAAAAGAAAATAAACAATGGCAAGAGCATAACACATAAAAAAAATATACACAGAGATTTTCCCCTAGATCCCAAAACCGGGACTATCAGATTGATTTTTCATTATGTTCCTTTCAATGTTACAATACATATATATACATGTCGAACCATCCATAAACCCCAATCCATTAACCCTGGATTAGAACATAATTGTAGGTCCCTTGAATGGATCTACAAAATACCCTGGACCGAAAACCATCGTGCCCAAAACCATGAGCAAAAACCATGTACAAAACCAGAGGTAGGTCCGCCCACCTAATATAGGGTCCAAAAAGAATTTCCCTGGGGCATTGCCCTGAACCTTGTAGTGGGGGGCTACCACCCCCCCGCTGCGTATCGGCACAACTAGTTTCACTACTAGGGCTATTCGTGGAAATAATATAACACAACCCAACATGCCAATTATCTCAGGACTCACATAACCTGGTAAACAAAAAAAGGGTTATAATTTATTTTATTTTTATGACTTTTTAGATTTTAGAAATGTAAGATGTGTCATGAAGTAAGTGTTTTGATTCCTATCCATGTTTATCAGTAATTTAATTTATATGGTTAGGAAAGTATCTATCTAATTTTTAATTGCATTACCTTTTGTCGTTTCTATCATATCCCAAAGTGAATATTATGTTTCCAACTACTATAACATCAAAACAATAATACATCATAAACATGTTTATATTATGTCATATGCAGTCACATTCTAACAAACACATCATCATTATATCACATTTGTTTTTCCTTAACCTCCTCCTACTTCTATTTATTTGTCCTTGACCCCCACCTACCTCTATTGGCCCATGGTATTATAACAAAGCCTATTTACAAATTAGGAATCTTCATGGTAATGTGGAGATTAATCTCCATAGTTAAGAATGTTTTTTTGTTTGTTTGTTAGTAATGTGAGTCCCGAGATGACTAGCACACCTAACCTGTGGTTTGAGTAACCACAACCAAGGGTATCTAAGCCATCAAAATCACCTAGGATCACTCCTAGCCTAGGCCACACTAGCCCTTAGCATAGTTGGATTTTTGCCCATAAGGTTTCAAACCGATCGCCTTTTCACTATGGAATGCCTTAACATAACACATTGTCACAATATATTCTACGCCCCATAGGCCTCCATAGTTAAGAATGTTATTACATGTTTTTCAAATGCCTATTTTTCCAAAAGGTTTTTTTAAATTTATGTATGATTAACTTATATATTATTTTTTATATAATTAAATAATAATAATAATTTTAAATAAAGTTACAGTTTAGTTTATTTTTAGAACTTTTTTAATTTTAACAATGTGAGATGTATCATGAAGTAAGTGTTTTGATGTCTATCCACATTTACCGGTCACTTAATTTATATGGCTATCCAAGTATCTATCTAGCTTTTAATTGTATTACTTATTGTGATTTCTATCATATCCCAAAGCAAATAATTGTATTTCCAACTACTATAACATCAAAACAACAATACACCGTCAATATATTTATATTATGTCACATGAAATCACATTATAACAAACCCATCATCATTATATCACATTTAATTTTCCTTAACCTCCTCCTACTTCTCCCATTTATTTTTCCTTAACCTCTACTCACCTCTATTAGCCCATGATATTGTAAAAAAACCTATTTACACATTAAAAATCTCCATAATAAAATAGAAATGAATCTCCATAATTTAAAATGTTATTACATATTTTTGAATGTATATTTTTTTTCTAAAAAAATTTAAATATATGACTATACCTACTACTAATAATAATAATATAATTTATTTTTATAATTTATAATTTTAAAATATTTTAATTTCTATTTACATTTATAACCATTTAATTTAATTTAATTTAATTTATATAACTATACAAATATCTATATAATTTTTAATCGCATTACTTTTTATGATTTCTATCATAGACCAAAGTAAATGTTGTATTTCCTAGTACCAACTACTATAACATCAAAACAAGAATACATCATCAATATATCTCTATTAAATAATATGCAATCACATTTTGACAAACTCATCATTATATCACATTTATTTTTCCTAACTGACACCTACCTCTCCCATTTACCTCCACATTTCCAGGGACCAACTACCATAACATCAAAACAAGAATACATCATCAATTCCAGGTACCAACTACCATAACATCAAAACAAGAATACATCATCAATATCTCCCTATTAAATAATATACAATCACATTTTGACAAACCCATCATTATATCACATTTATTTTTGCTAACCGCCACCTACCTCTCCCATTTACCTCCACATTTCCAGGTACCAACTACAATAACATCAAAACAAAAATACATCATCAATATCTCTCTATTAAATAATATGCAATCACATTTTGACAAACCCATCATTATATCTCATTTATTTTTCGTAACAGCCACCTATCTCTCCCATTTACCTCCACCTAACTCTCCTATTTAATTTTTCATACCTCCACCTAAATCTCCCATCCATTCCAGTCGCCCAATTTGTACATTTGCTTGTTTTTTAAATCTGTCCGAAACATGGTGATCACAGGCCGGAGATATTTAATGAAGAAAAGCAAAAAGGGCAAAACAGAGACTTTATTGCAAAATTTGAAATCTAGAAATGAAGATTTATTTCAAAGGGGAAAAACGAGCAAATAGCATACCTAAAACATGTTGTAAAGACAAATGTGAGAATAAGACCATGAGCTAACAAATCGATATTGGAGATTAGTTAAATTATGAAGAGGCACAAATAAAATAAAATTTTAATTTGGATTGGTTTGATATTTTACGATTTAAATTGATTTTAAATAAGTTCTTGAAAAATTAATAGTTGTGAAGGTATTTTTAATTATATAAGTTTTTTTTTAATTAAATTAATTAATAAATAGAGGAATTTAATTTTAAAGTTGTATTTATTTAGAATGATAGTGTTTATTTAGAATATTTTTTAAAATTTTAATTTAGTTCTCAATAATTATTAAGTAGAGGATATGGATTTAATTTTCATAGAATATTTTAGATATTTTTTTAGTAATCACGCATTATATGAACATAAATTATGGTTTTTTTATGTAGTATTAATAAGCTATAATATTCTAACGAATCAAGTTATGTATTTTCATCCTAAAATGAAAATAAATATTCATAATTAAGAATCTTATTATATACCTTTTTTAATTATACATATATATTTAAAATTAAATATTTATCACAACTCTTACCAACTTAAAGGATAATTTTCCGATGTTCGGAACAATGGCGAGGGTTTGCGCGAGGAAAACTGGGGCCGAGCTCAACGAGAGTGCAGGCGCGCTCCAAACTGGTAGCCGGGGATGACGCAAACGCAGCCAGGGCCAGGGAGAAATCGTCAAGGTTTTTTCAGACCAGCATTTCTTAAACGCAGATCCTGGCATGCAGCGGTTCAGGCGATGGATTTCGAGGACTGATCGGGCCTTTTTCCCTCTGATCAGAGGTTTGATGCATAGATCCAGCTTAGTTTTCACCTCTTCAGACATTCGTTTGCCGGATCGACCCCTATACTGGTCGGATCTGGGAACCCTTATCGGTGGGGATCGGGATACTGTAATAACAGTCAATGTAAAGGAACAGGACTGGCATATGATCGATGCCGCTGGCCCGCAGATGGATCTCCGGTTCCAAGACATCGCCATCAACCTGACGGTGCTTCAGAAGCGGCTGCAGGATAGGTTTTGGATCCGAGCAGTACTAAAGCGGGGATCAGGGAACAAATCAAATTTTTTTCCCACGGACCCCTTTTCAAGAACAAAGGAACTGCGTAAGGGAAGTGAGATCCAAAGCTACGCTCAGGAAACTAAGCTTTTTAACAGATCGGATAAGGTATGGGATGGCTCAGATCTGACAAGAATAGAGCCATCCCAGACTGCCAGACCCGGTGGGCAAATTTTTGTAAAAACGCCAAAAGGAAATACAATCGTGATCAGGTCTTTTGACAGTGACAGGGTTTCAGACCTGCAGAATAAAATCGCCGAACGGTCTGGCTACCCGGCTGAGGAACAACACCTTTTATATGAGGGCAGATCGCTGCAGGAAAGCAGAACCTTGAAAGAATACAACATCCAGGCAGGCTCTACAATCATTTTTAATATGAGGTTACGAGGGGGTGCCGAAAGCGCTGGAACTAGCTCGCAAAGTAAAGGGACATTTAAGGAAGCAGTGAAGGGAAAGGGGAAAGAATCTACAGCTGTCACTGAACCCCAGGGGCAGTATATTGTAGATCAAATACCGGAGAGCCCCTCCATCTCCATCGACATACCAGAGGTAAATAACATATTCTCAGATCTACAAAAAAATGCAGTTATTTGTAGATTCAATGGTTTCTGGCCTAGAACTGATGCATTGTATCAATGGATCCACACGGTTTGGACAAAAAATTGCCAAATCTACCTATACCCTAAGGGGTTCTTCATAGTATGTTTTCACACAGAAGAAGAAAAGGAAACAGTTCTCAACCAAGGGCCATGGTTCTGGGGCAGTGCTGGACTTTTTATTACTCCATGGTTCCCTGAGTTTGATGCCAACACCATGGTGGTATCAAGGATGCCAGTATGGGTTAGGATGCATAACCTTCCTTTACATTTCTGGCATTCAAAGGCTTTAACAGCTATTGGAAACACCCTGGGGAGAATGTTAAAGATAGACGGAGAGAGACATATAAAAGGGATTTTTACCTTTGCCAGAATATGTGTCGAGGTAGATCTTAGCCGAGGACTACCTGAAAGCATAATCCTGAACTTCAATAATACACAGTGGAAACAACCCTTGGACTATGAGAATACAGCTTTCAGATGCCGGGGATGTCAACAAACAGGTCATTTGTATAATGCATGTCCAAGCCTCAACAAGAGCAAGCCACAACAAAGGAAGCCGAAAGGATGGCAGAATATAGATGCTGCTTTAAAGAAGGCAGATACAGCAAAGAAGGAAGAACATAAAACAGCAAAGGATAAAGATCAGGACAATAAGGAAAAAGAGATAAATGAGGAAAAGGAAAAAGACCTCCAGCTGGAAATAAGTGGTAATAAACGAAGTCTCAGTCCTGATGGATCAGATTCAGATAAGGAACAACAAATGAACACAGTAGAAAACCAGCTCGCCATTATTGCCTCCACGCTCAACACTGATGGTTGGCGAAAAGTGGAGAAAAAGAAGGGCAGGAAGACTTAGGCCAGCTGGTTTTTGAGGGCTGCTCTTCGGTTAACTGGAGAGCCTTTTTCTTTATTATGCTTGTAGGCAGGAGTGTATCCTGCGGGCTGTATGATCCATTTTCATACAGTCAAATTGAATGCTTAACGCATATACTTGTAACTTTTTATTTTTATTAATAAAAAGTTCGTTTTTTTTCTTTGGAAAAAAAAATTATACATATATTTAATTAATACATTAATTTTTTTAATAATTAATAATAATAATTTAAAATAAAATTAAGATTGAATTTATTGTAATGTGAAATATATTATATTGTAAATACTATGATTTACTAACCATAAAACAACACTATTTTTAAATAAAACACATCTCTATTTATTTTATTTTATTTTTATCAAATGAAACCTTAATTAACAGTGAAATTTTCACTTAATTTAAAATCCATATCAACTTTATTAATCTAAGAGATTAAAAAGTTTGACAATTAAATCCAATTAAAAAAAAATCATAAACAATTTTCCCATTACTCTAGCTAGAACGAAGAGACTCCTTTACAATTTAATTAAACCAGACATTAAATTGGGGCATTAAATTTATAGCTGTGTTGTAAGCAGAGATTGCTACGAGACATCATCAAATGGAAATTACATGACGGTCATTTGTTTTTCATCGGAAATTATATGACGGTCATTTGTTTTTCATATTTTAAGTTGCGAGTGTTAAAAAATATACAAATTTTGTATAATAATTAGGAGGTAGGTTTAAAGTTAAAAATAGAGTATTAAAAATATTGAGATTTAAGTGATTCTTAAAAACTATAATTGAGTAGCAGTGACATTCCAAACAAAAAGTTATGTAATTTGGATAAGAGACAATGTCTGGAAATAGAAATGTATGAGGAATAAGATTTTATTTTATTTCAAAATTTTATTTACAATTAAAAAATATTGAAATAATATGACATAAATTAAAAAATATTGAAATAATATGACATATATTAAAAGTAGATATTTTAAGTAATCAATAATTCAACAAATATATAATTATAAAATTTAATTTTTATATAAATTATGTTTGATTATTTATAATTATTTATTTCACATATATAAATATCCATGTCAAAATAGAAAATACCTTTCCTAAACTTTTAAAAATGCAATCTGGAGTAAATCACCTCTTTCACTCACTAATGATAAAGGTTCTTACCAGATGGATCATGTATTATTATCAAATACAGACATATACAATACATTATTTTTTAATAATAAAGGTTCTTACCAGATGGATCATGTATTATTATCAAATACAGACATATACAATACATTCTTTTTTAATAGACACTGATATCAAACACTTTTAAGATTTTATAATGATTAAAAACAAAGTAAACGATTTATTAAGTATATGTTCGCAATTTTGCAGCTAGAAAATTAAACTACTGCAATTTCCTATTTTTGATAAACACTCATATCAAACACTCTCAAGATTTTATAATGATTAAAAACAAAAGTAAATGATTTATTAAATATATGTTCGCAATTTTATAATGATTAAAAACGAAAGTAAATGATTTATTAAATATATGTTCGCAATTGTGCAACTAGAAAATTACAATACTCCAATTTTTCTCGGTGTTCTCTTTTTGAGTTTATACAAATCTGATTTTCTGACAAATGAACTAAGAAATAGTGATAATACTGACGGCTACAGATAAGCAGAGTACAAATTGTCTGAGTTCAACTGCTCATTAAAGTTTAAACTACGACCAGCCGCCTAGATAATTAGACGTCAATTAAAAATTATTTTAACGTTTCAAAATTTTCGGTGGCCGTCAAATAAGTTTAAAAATCCCTTAAAAAAAAGGTTCAGCACAACTTCAAATTCCAGGCCGGCCAAACGTACTGACCACATTTAGTGCTAATAATCTCATTCACCGATTACATGTACTGTGTCGGATTAGGGTAGACCGTGGAAATTATTGTAATAATCAATTTACTGGTTTCTAGTTTTTAATGAATAAATGAATACCATAAACACAGAAAACCATACTTACGAAATTATTTATTAATTTATTTGTCATATTTAATTGATTTACTTAAATATGATTGAAGTAAATGTTTATTTAGTTGTTTTAGTATTCAAACAACAAGACTCTCACTATGTGACTCTCCAAACCCGGGATGTACCAATGAGCTTTACTTCTCTCTTTTTATAGGATGAGAAGGGGACAAACAGAAGACAATTGTACTTAGATTTTGGGATATGGATCAATTCACAGTAAAATCTCATTATCAAAGTCAATTGACAAGACGTTACTGTACATTGTGGTTACTTTTGAGGAGAAGCCTAAGAAGCCTTGGAGTCTTTTGAGTTATGTTCCCAATGGATTATGATGGTATGCTCCACTAGTCTCCCATTCTTTTGTATAAATCTTTCGCACAATCATTGGTTTCCCGAGGATAATCTGATGGTTCACTTTGGTTAAGACTAACCAATGATGATGTCCTCTCATGAAGTAGCCTAAAATTCGATCATCAAAAGAAAAAAAAAAGTTGATTATTATGATGGTATGCTCCACTAGTTTCTCATGCCTTTATATAAATCCTTCGGACAATCATTGGTTTCCCAAGGATAATCTGATGGTCCACTTTGGTTAAGACTAACTAATGATGATGTCGTCTCATGAAGTAGCCTAAAATTCGATCATCAGAAGTAAAAAAATAAAAAAATAAAAAAAATAAAAAAATAAAATAAAATTTAGATAAATTTAGATCTGCAATAGTCTTACACGGAAGCTGAAACACTCCTTGCACTCCTGGAAATCACTTAGAAAGTCTCTTTCATAGTACCTTGGATCCATAGCAGTCTTATTTAGCCCATACCATCTCCACCATTCCTATAACCAAGCTGGTTGTAACTAACTATGTATTGAAACAGGTCCAAAATTTAATAATGTATAATGTATTTATGATCTTTCTTCTCTGCATAAGAGATCCCACCGCAGATCTATATAGCCCTGGAAATTATAGGCAGTCTCAGGAAATACAAGCCTTGGATCCTTTTGTGGCCACATTATTCTTGCAAGATGTTCAAGATATATGGTTCTATTAATCGTATAATATTTATGAAATGTTTTGGTTCTATTGCTTCCCTCATTCCATATCAGACTGATATCATGAAAACTTTCCCTTAATGCTTCATCTGTAAGATCATAATACATCATTGAATTCTTATACACCATATCATGTATCCAAGTGCTGGACTTAGGGTAAATCTTTCTTTTTGGCACAAGGTGTTGTAAGTCCCAATGAGGCTGTAGATTTGCATCCATAACTTTGGTGTTTCTTAATTGCCAAGTGGGTTTCCATTTTTCAGCATAGATTGGCCATGAGGTGTTGTCTGGGATATTTCTAAGTTCTTATTGTTGTGTTTTAGGGTCCCATTCAGTGACAATAACCATTAGATGATTTTCCTTTTCTAGATACTCCCTACTCAAAAAATCTGGTAGACAATTTCTTTCTCCCTTTATATGCTCGACATCAAAATCAAAATTTGCAAACAAAGCTTGCCATTTGGCAAACTTGGATTCTCCAGGATTTTTGATGTCTTTTGTTAACACTTTCTTTAAAGCAGAAGCATCAGTCATGAGAAGAAACCTTTTATGTATGAGGTTGATGTCAAATTTGTCTATACAATTCCATGCAACTTTTACCTCTTTTTCAATTGTAGAATAGTTTTTTTCTGCTTGGTTCCATGTGCCTGAAGAAAACTATATAACTTGTTCTTCTCCACTTGTTCTTCTCCTTCTTTAGTTTGCTTGAGAATACCTCCCCATCCAATGTTGTTGGCATCACTTTCTACAATTTTTGGCAAATCCTCATCTTCAAGGTAGAGAATAGGGAAATTTTTTACCTTAGATTTTATTTTTTTTATGGCATTAGTATGCTTTGAAGTCCAATATATTTTTTCAATCTTTGATTTAACATTTTTCTGTCATAGGCACATCCTTCATAGAAATTGTTGACGTAGTTCAAACAGCCTAGGAATCTGTCCAATTGTTTCTTATTTGTTATCATATCTAGGAATTTATCAGCAAATTCAAGTGCATGCTTTTGTAATGTGATTTGTCCATCCTCAATAGTATGTCCTCAGAATTTGATCTTTGTGTGAAACAATTCCATTTTCTTCTTGCTTAGTACGAGCCCACTTCTCTTAACTACCTATGTAAAAATTTGTACATGTTTGAAATGTTCTTCTGCAGATTTGAAGATTAACACATCATCAATATATACAATGAGCCAATCAAAGTAAGGCTTGAAAACTTGGTCCATGATCTTTTGAAATTTGGATGGTGCATGTTTTAGGCCAAAGGGCATAACATTCCACTCATAATGACCAGCAGGAATGCTGAAGGAAGTTTTGATTTTATCTTCTTCTTTTATTGCAACTTGCCAAAACCCAGATTTCATATCAAATTTGGAGGGTAATGCCGCTAAATATAGTTGTTTCCATAGGTCATTCTGGCTTTCTTTTACTTCCTAAATTCTTTATGTCCAATCTTTGTGGAAATCTTCATATTGAGACATTTTCTTACATTTGAGATTCATTTGGATCATCTCATGTTTATTTGTACTTTCTATTGTTGCTCCACACCAATGTTCTAGGATGAATGAGGTTAATTCTCCAATCATATTATTTTGGGGGTCACCATTTTCATTGTGGATAACATCTCCAGCTTCATCATTAACAAATTATTCTTTCACTTTTACAAGTAATTTAGGGGAAGATTCTACTTCCCACCATCTCTATAGGGTACCTGTAAAGCACTGGATGAGAGTTTTGCACGGTTCAATTTCATATTTTCCTCTCATACACATAAGCTTATATTCATTGTACATCTCGTCAATCATTTTTCTGATTTGACCAGCACTCAAGCCATCAATATTCCATTCTTTATAAGATCTAGACCGAAAGATATGATTTTCTGCATCTTTCCCTTGCCATTGAGGTCAGGAGTTGGATATCTAGTGAATTGGCTAGACAAAGGTCCATATATAGGCAAAAGATGTTGTCTTGAGGATCTTTGCCCTTCTTCTTTTGTCATGGTCCCTGTGAAAAGAGAATAGGATTCACTACAAGATTCTTTAGTGCCAATGTGTTGCTTTGGTTTTTCTTGAGGAAATAGAAATGGAAACCTTTCTACATGTTTTGTGGCATGATGAATGGGTACATGATGGTTAAACAACATGGAAGTAGGGATATCCTTATCTTTGGTAGATATTGCAAGTTGTTCAAATTTTTCAGATAGTTTACCCATAAGAGTCCGAGTAGATTCAAACTCATAATCTACCTTTCTCTCCATGCTTTCAATTTGTGTTCTTGATTCTCTGACAAAACCTTTTACTACATAAATAGAAAAGTTGACATCATTCAAATTTTTATCCACACTATGTATAACGAATGATAGTGAGTCAAAACAGTCCTTTTGTTCATAAGTTTTTAACATATTCATCTCTAGCCCTTTAATTGTTGTATTTGTCCACTTTATTTGTTCACTGGCCTTCTAGGTCCTTCCATCTATTCCTAGGGCTGAATCATCTTTTAATACTAAAGGAATGGCGTTGGCTCAGTTGCTAGCTTCTCCTAGCATGATTCCCTTGTATGGAGGGAATGTGGTATTTGTTTCTAACTTTCTTCCGTCACAAGCTGTCCAGAAATGTTTCTGTCAGATGAAGTTTTTGCATCAGCCATATGTACTTTTGGTTGTTCCTTTAATTTCTACTAGACATAAAAAGAAATCCATGAGTTTGTTTCTTCCATATACTTTTTCCATTCGAGAGAAAGAGCATATTTTTCATCAATAGATGTGCTGAGACTAAATTATTTGGATTTAGGATGTGTATAGAGATCCCAATTTAGCATGTTCTTCATCCAGTCTCTATTAATCTTATTGTTAGGACACCCATTCATGAGGGAGAAGAATGTGTACATTTCAGGGATTGATGGCTTTCTATAGCCTGGTGGAATAGAATTTTGAAATCTTGAAGATGGAATGAGACTATCTAGCCTTGCAAGATATCCCAAGTTATATTTTCGCATCCTAGGTGGTCTCATCTTGCTAAACATTTCAGTGAGACGGGGGTCTTCATTCTCTAGAGTGGGTAATTCATGATTCATTAGGACAATATCATGAGGAAATGGAATGTCAGACCATTTTGATTTGGACATGAATTTGTAGTAATAGTAGAAGGGGCCTCTTCAGTCCTGGGATTATGATTTTTGTGGAGAACAACAATTGTGAGAGATTGTAAGCAAATAATTGTTTGGCAGACATGACATTTTACTTCGAGGGTGGAAAAATGTAATAAGCGAGTGAGTTCAAATAAATAAACATCTGAGTAGCTTATAGATGGAGTATTTACAGATGTGAAATTAAATCGCTGACCTGAAATATGATCTGAGTTTATATGGTATTTTGTGGCTTAACATGCTTCTTTTATTCGTTTTTAATCCAAAGTAGATCTTCTAGGGAAGGATAAAGTAGCTTTAGTTGGTCCTTCTTGTATCTGAGCAACCGTGATACTTTGAACTTTTGGCAACTGAGGTAGATCTACTACCCAGTTTTCAGGAAAGCTAAGATCTTCCCACTTGAGGATTTGATGCTCAATGTTTTGATTGTGAGCATCAGTGATTACTAGGAAGCCGAATTTTGACTCTTGACTGGGTGTATGGAGAATGGCTGGATATAATGTGTTTGTGTGCCTGAAACACCCTCTAGTATGAACTAAAATGTTTGTCCTATTTCTTTTCATATCAAAACCACTAGTTTTGATTTGCAACTGGAGGATTTCCTTAATGTGTTCATCATACACATATGCTGAGAAATTTGGCTGACAATCAAACCATACAGGACCATTTCATAAAGGAGCCACGATACCACCAATTTATGAATCAGTATATCTGTTACACGTGAGATCTCTGATAGTAGCCAACACATATGTATTAAGTCCTCTGTGGGTTAAAGAATTTATGGACACTCGGATACAGCCAAGATGTAGATAAGAAGTACCATGTCTTCAAGCTTCTTCCTGAAGCTTTTTAGGATCTAAAAGGGAAATGGTTTGAATGGGTTCAACATTTTCTTGGATCTGAGAGACACATTCTTTAACAATGACTCTAGTTATATCTTTCAAATGAAACACAAAGAAATCACCATAAACTTCTGATGGGCTTATGGAAGGTAGAGCCCGTCAGGTTGATGGCCGACTTTCTATTAACTCTATTTCTGCAAAGTTAATCATTGAAGATGATGCACTATGAAACATATTTTCCATATCAAAATTATTTTCTTGTGTTTCTTCTTTCTCAAGTTCTCTAAATGAAACAGATCTTCTTCTAGGTTCCATGTTATCTTTTGAGAGAGTGTATAATATAAATACCTATATGAACTAGACGTTACTGGCTCTGATACCAATTTGGATATTCTTGGTGTTGAAATAAAATGCAATGTGATGGTTTGTAAGAAACCTTTGTTATCAGGGACAAGTATAAAATGACCAACTTTGACATCTTGTAATCTCGCCGATCCATGTGGTTCATCAACAATAAGAAAAATATTACCTAAAATACAGTCAATTGGAATATTTCTGATTGTAAACTTCATTGTCATACAATATCTTGGGAAACAAAGAGTTGTGCTTGAGACTTCATATTGGAAATCCTGTGTACCTACCCGAGTGACTTTCCTATATGCAGGTGTCTAGTATTTGGCTGGGATCACTTTTTTTTTTTTAACATTTATGTCTGCACCTGAATCTATTAATGTTCTGAGAGTGAATTTTTCTCCTTGTATATTAACATTTAATGGTACATGGTGCTGCTGATACTGAATGGTCATGATCTTCATATTGCCAAATCCTATGCCACTATTTTGCATATCTTCAAAAATCTCGACATTAGGGTTTTCTTTTAGTTCTTGCCATTTTCCCTTTTCTATCTGAGATATTTTTGCTTTCAACTCAACTATTTCCTTTTTTAAATGATGAATCTCATGACTGAATTCCCCTAGAGCCAAAGACCTTGTTTTTGTATGTTGTTGGTTTCTTTGAAAAGATTTTGTTTTTTTCTCATCAGAAGCATCAACAAACAATGCTTTAGAAATATTACCTCTTGAGGTATTACCAAGATCTTTGTGTCTAATTTGTAAAAAAGTTTCTAGAAGTTTTTATCTCATTTCTCCTTCTGCAAGAATCTTGATGCCTTCCAGAACTTTTGATTCATCATCATCATTAGTGTGTGCCATACACACTTTCTCTTTAGTTGGTGCCTTTTCTGTTTCTGGTTCTGAGCTAAAGTCTGAGTCTATCTCAGAAGGGCTACAGTTGCACTCATCAGTATCTGTGCAATTGCACTATTGGACATTCCCCTATTCTTCAATATGTTCAGACTCAGATAAACTCGAATTAGATGATTCTGATGAACTGCAACAATTTTCCTTCATCAGGTGTGCTTATTCCTTGAAGCGGATTCCAGGCCTTCTAGAGGCATATTCTTGTGTCTTTTTGCCTCTATTTTCTCTTAACTCTCTTCCTTGAGGAGATTTGTTTGTAGTATGTCCAGTTTGTCCACGTAACCAACAGGTAATCATATTTTTTCTTTGAGACTTAAGATGGATATCTTTGGGCTCATAGTAATGTGTTATGGGCACTATTTTATATGATCATTTCTTGTGCCTATTTGACTTATGGGGATGAATTTTAGCCGATGGTTTATGACCTTTCCTCTGAGCTTTTTGTGTTTTCTTCTTTGCACAATTGGATCATCAACAATCAATCCATATTTACTGCAGATGGATTTGCTGTTACGTAGTCTGGACATCTTTTGTAAGGACTTATTGACTTTCATGCTGGTGCAAAGTCCTACCAAAGCTTTTGTTATGTTGAAATATATGTCTCCCCATGTATAATTCTCAAAAGAAATTTGGAACACTTCTTTGTTGTTGGATGTATTCATCAAATTTGACATCAAACAACAAGACTCTCACTCTTCGACTCAAATTTGAATTAATAATTGAAGTAATATGAGATGTGTGAAAACAAAAGGATCTAAAATTGAAGTTAGCAAGGAGATATCAAAAAAATTGTTTATTTAGTTGAATAAATTAAATGGGAAAAAATGTTTTTGAAAAATTTAATATATATTTTATTTTTAATAAATGTTTCTTAATTAAAGAAATATTATGTTTATTTAATTAAAAATATAATATAATATTTAAAAAAAATTAATGATTTTTTTTTTTTTTTTTTTTTAATTCTGCTTTCTATTACCTTAATAAGGGGTCTGCTTTCCCTAATTTGTGTATCAGATAAAAAAAAAGGGCCTTCCAAAATTGTCATGGAGAATACAAAGGCATAGAGGTAGTGTTGTGGCCACTCACCATAATAAAAAATAATTCTTATTTGCTAAGAGATAGAAAGGCCAATTTTATCTAATTTATAGTAGTGCTTGCCTTCTAACGTCAATGGACAGTACAAATTACACAGAGCATGAGTCCCTTGGAGCCACGCAATGCATCTTGACCGGAGCCACAAGTTGTGTGCCACCTGCTTGTAGCTATCCGAAACATGATTGCCATTCTAAAGGAACTAGTTGGCATTGTTTTGGTGGTAGTGTGACTTGAAATTAACCCTTATTATAGTAGGTATATTTCGTTGAGTCGTTGAGATAATTTCTCAACCAATCTGTTAAATCTTACTAGCACCATAAATATGTAATGTGATTTGCAGTGTGTAATAGAACTTTTCGTTTGTATCTGCATCTCTCTGTTTTTATACTTGGTATAGAACTTTTCGTTTGTATGTGGATCTCTCTGTTTTTCTACTTGGTACCCGAGCTGGTAGCTCTGGGTTTACTCCTCACAAAGGGCCCAGGTAGATATGAAAGGAGTTTGAAAGATACGACTGCCCAACCACTAGATGTGTCATAATTTCTAGGATTGCGTGCCCAGAACTAGATTCTTGGAATGCTAAATATTTGGGTTGTTGTTTAGTAAACTTGGTTGCGAGGCCTTCCACATTTCCCCAAACACTGCATCGGTTGGGTTTCCCTCAGACATGGCCTGAAGGGCTAAGACTTGCAACATCTATGAATTACCAATTTCCATAGTTTAAGTCCACCAATATTTCAGTTCTAATACCAACTGCAAGCGAAGAAGCCATTGACGCAGTTTAGATTATTCGTTTGGTGTTGTAGGCAATTGTAATTCAAAAGTTGGGCATATGGGAAGTTACATCTATAAATAATTGTTCATCCAATTGCAGAGGCATTCATCCCTGCCTATGAGAGCCAAGGCATCAGTAACAATCACTCTAACGGAAGCACTCAAGTCGGATTCGATTGCCGAAGGCATGGAAATAATATTCGATAGCATGATAACATTGATTACCTATTGCTTCTCCGAAGGATAATCCTAAGTGTGTCGATAAACATTGGGATTATGGAATGGAGGAATCCAACTAAGTAGTCAGCAGTTTTACATAGATACATCTCTCATGTGCTTAGTAATTCCTTTTCCTAATAAACCCAAAATTTTGTGGAGCATGTGAGGGCAACAGCCAGCATGGAGTATGCTTAATGCTTGTGGAGCATGTGAGGTGGACAACGAATATGGAGTATGGTTAATGCTTGATGAGTTCAATTCGCTACGTTCTGACGAGTTCGATTAGCCATGATCTCAAGGATTTGTGTAAGCATTTTTTTTTTTACTTCTTCCTATAGTGTGCTCTTAGAGTAGCGTACCGGATAAGCTTGCCTTCAAAATTCACACCAACTAGTGGAAAAATTGTGAAGCATGCAAAGTGTTATTCTACCTAGATTCAGGTTGTAGCAGAAGCAGAGGGTTAAGCCATTTATGTTTTCACCTTGTTCCAAGCAGGTTGACTAGTGTAGATCATAGGCTTCACACCAGAAGCTTGAGGAAATGTTGATGCCCCTTTGACTGTGGATGCCATCCTAAATTTGTAGAGGCTTAAAACTCTGAGCGTGGAGATTCGGTACCAGAGGATAATCGTCTTGCTTCCAGAATTACAGAGATTATTTAGGTACAATGCATGTTGTCAATGCATGCCTAGCCAGTAAGTGTTGTGTGTGGGAAGGAGACGACCTAAGGGAATCTACAACGTTGCCTATCAATATTGGTGCATATTTGTGAGAAATCTAGTTGCGGGATTCACCGCAAGAGCCTTAAGGAGTGGAACCAATGCTTGAGGAAATAATTTTCGCGGTAACTATTTTTTTAAATATGGAGCAAATAGTGGTTGAACCAATGCTTGAGGAAATAATTTTCGCGGTAACTATTTTTTTAAATATAGAGCAAATAGTGGTTGAGAAATTCAATGGGTCAAACTTTTGTACCAAGTCCAAATGGATTTAATATATACAAATTTGTGCAATTTAGTAAAAGAACAAGAATCAGCAGGCTAAGATCCAAAATAATTCGCTGATTGGTTGAAAAGGGAAGTTGAAAAGGGAAGAGAAAGCTAAATCTATTATAGGTCTTTCTTTATGAGACTCACAACTTCATCTTATAGACCTATAAAAATCTTCTGCACAAATATGGTAAGAGTTAAGCCAAATATTTGGGGAAACTGTTGTGAACCCAAAATTCACCTTGAGATTACAATTATTCAAATTTAAGATGCATGAAGGGGTATCATTGTCTACACATATCAATGATTTAAAATCACTCATAAGACAATTGGGGGAAACTGGAACAAAAATAGAAGATGAAGATGCTAAGGCTATTCTACTAAACTGTCTACCTTCCAATTATGATAATATTATTTTTACCCGAAGTCAATTTTCTTCCAAATCATTAGATGAAATGGTAGCAACTCTCTTAGCAAAATAAAAGAGAATAAAAACAGGTGATGCGGAGGACAACTTGCAACCTGAGATGGCACTATTCTCGGGAAGGGTTCATAAAAACAAGAATTCAATCAAATGTTTTTATTGCGAGAAACATGGACACACAACATTGAATTGTAAGACATGTGCCAAAGATCTCTTAAATGGGAAATTAAAAGAATCCACTAACATAGCTACTTTTGAAGACCTGCCAGAAGAAAACTTTGAGGACTTCTCAGATTATGATAGTGATGATGAGTTTAATGCGGAACCTCTCAGACTCTTTTAAGCTATCAATGATGTATGATGTAAGTTATATTTGGTGCAAAACCAATTAATGAACATTGTTGCATAATTTGACTTTGTTGTTCTTGGTGCTTGGAAACCCCTGAACAACGAAGACTACAGGTTACAATATGAGATCCATGTGTGTGAAACAGGTCAAGTTGTTTGATCAATTTTTGAACACATTCAGTATTCAGATTGTCTTCCTAGCCACTGATGGATAGCCGAAAGCGAAATATCTTGCAACTGTGCTTGGTCCATAGGATGGTTTTCAGATTGTCTTCCTAGCCACTGATGGATAGCCGAAAGGGAAATATCTTGCAACTGTGCTTGGTCCATAGGATGGTTCATTTCTTAACAACTCTTATCGTGGAAGCCTCGACGAGCCGAGTTGTCAATATTGTTGATCTTGCAAAGTTCATCAATGATGGGTCGAGGCAAGCATGTGTCAAATGGAGTTCAAGTGACAACTCGAAGTAGTGGATGAAGAAAGAGTGATGTTGGTGAGATTCCAGAATGGATATGAGTGCTGATGATCAATGAGACAAAGACAAGTTATATTGTTGTAATATGTGTGGTTTATGTAATAATGTAAGCTTTAAAGGGGGACTTGAAACTAATGCTTACTATAGTATATATTGTTGTAATATGTGTGGTTTTATATAATAATGTAAGCATTAAAGGGAGACTTAAAACTAATGCTTACTATAGTAGGTAGATTTGGTTGAATTGTTGAGATAATTTCTCAACAACCAATCTTCTTGTGTGCGTTGCACCAAAATACCAAGGGTTTGGCAAATACCCATTTGAGACTGCGTTTCCAATAGTTTGAACCACATAATGACTCATTGGGCGTGTCATCTCTGATTCTCCCTAGCCTATCGCAATGCAGACTGAACAGTTGATAACGGCTTCATTGAACTAACCTACAAACCAAATTCTTCTAGACTCAACCACAAGGAATGCCAGCCTCGCTTGCATTTTTAAGATTAATTTTGTATAAAATTTGATAAGAATTCGTTGGAATTACATGTTTGAATAAATTTATTGAAGTTACAAGTTTAAATTGTAAAATTTCTACAATTTAAATATTACAAATATTGAATTCATATATAAATAGTTAAAAATACATTTTAAATATCAAAAAATTATAATTTGAATAAAAAAATTGAATTCATATATAAATAGTTAAAAATACATTTTAAATATCAAAAAATTATAATTTGAATAAAAAATATTTATGTATTTGACTAAAATTTATTTATAGATTCCCACCAAAAACTACAAAATATATAATAACTGCACAATTATTTAATAACAATAAATTTATTTTTATATTAAAAAATACAATATAAACCATTGAAAAACAAAACCAAAAATCAAATTCTAATTACATAAAAGAGTAATTATGATAGTCTCAATCTGGCGAATACCATACGGGGATATTATATATTAGTGACTCATCCATTTCAATTGGAGCAGATGCATATAACTGAATAGGTTTCTGGATAGTATCAGTTTTCTGATCCAAGTGTTTGAAAAATTTCCATTGCCTGAGAACAGGTCTGGCAGCCCCTCGTGCCCAATATTGTCATCGGTTATGGATGCTACTGTTCCTCTTTTGGGCAAGAACGGGATGGCGGAATCGTCCAGTTCCCAAATTGATATAAAGTCCGAAGATAAAGGTTGTGATATAGAGTCCAAAGATGAAGGTCGACAAAAATCTCCATTGCCCACTGAAAAGAAGGCCACTCCTGACATGAAATTTAGAAACATCGCCTTCATTCTAGCTCTTATCGAGAAGGCCGCCTGTACGATTGGAACATTGAACTTCATTTGGGCTACTGTCGTTCTCCTGGGAAGCTTCGCAGAATCATTAGAAAGTATAGACTTCTGGTGCGTCAGCATAATATTGGCGATAGAAGGTCTTCGCATCTTATCCCGAAACAGCGAGCTGGCTATCGAATCGCTGATCTGCCGGTCATGGTCTCCCAGTCTCGTATTAATGTTTCTGTATTCTTTAGTGATACAAGATTTGTCGGCGTTTGAGTGCATCCGGTTGTCTATCTCTCGTTTAGGTAACCAACAGTACGGGAGCGACGATAATCTTAATCGAAATGACGCTCTCAATATTTTCTACGAGCTGTCCACCCTGGAATCGTTTCTGACTCTGCTCGGACTTCTCAGATTCCTCCTCTTTATACTCTTAACTCCCCCGGCCGACGAAAAAAGGTATTTACACAAGCTAACAGAAAAGTTGTACTTGATGTTAGGCTTCCAGTCTTCTCAGATCCTTTCACTTCGGCATTTTTTCTATGATACATATTGTCGGTGCATCAATGGAAGCGTTTTCGACGGCTTGAAGACGGATTTTCTGTCACACAGCATCGAGCTGCTGCAGTCCAGAGATGATTCCGATCAGCTGATGGGTGCTCGACTTCTACGCACGCTTGTGAAAAATGATGAGTTTGCAGAGGATACTTTGAGGGCGATCGGAACAATGGAAGATGTGGTGAAAAGGCTGATCGAGATGCTGAATTGGGACAAACATGACGATGAGGAGGAGGAGAATCGAAGAGCGGCTGCAGAGATCATCTACAAATTGGTGGAGATACCCCGGAATCGCATTCGGGTGATGGCGCTTCCTGAGTCCATGGAATCCATAACCTCTTTGCTGTACGATAGAAACAAGATTGAAATTCATTCCAGGAAGGACGAGGTTCAGCACAAAGATAAATATCAATATAAACAGTTCACTGTGCTGGGGCTACAGATATTAAAAATTTTCGCCAGCGACCCCAACAACTGTGGTAAGATCGGAACCAGAAAAGCGCTACTTTGCAAAATTATCGAATTAAATCCCGAGGCGTTGGAATCGGAAATCTTAAGGCACTTGGAAATCACGCCGATGCAGACGCTGGCAACTCTTGCTCGCAAACAGGACGTCCGCGACAACACCCACGAGAGCAGTGGCATTGAAGCTGACCATTCCGATGATCCGCGTTTGCAATAGGTTTCTATTAATCAGGTTTAGATTTCTCTACTTTTTAATTAATGAAAATAAAATACTGTAATAATTAATTATATCGCGCTGTAATTGTGAAATCTTCCATTAGCCTGAATCTACAAAATAAGGTATAGTCATAGTTGAAAATTCCGCATAAGTTGTTCTCTATTTTTGAATCCAATGGAGTAGTCTGATGGTTAGACTACGTGTTTTTCAATTAGAGAAAACAAGACGTTGTTATCAGCAAGTTTATCACGCTGTGGTTGTGTTTCTGGATTTAGTAGTACATCAATTTCCATTGTATTGCATTTTGTAGTAACAATATTTTGTTAAGAAAATGTTGTTGTTCTGCATTTGGTAATATATCAATTTCCACATTGCATTTTGGTTTTATAAGAAAGTACCATTGTTGGATGCACACTAAATGAGGCCGTTCTACTTATCATATTTGGCTGTGATGCGAAATGTATTTAGCAGTTTGCGATTTTTATCTTTTATCCGTGTAATTTTGTTATTTTTGTGGATGGTTTAATTTTTATTTCCTACCAGTAATTTATTCAAAATTTGTTTAGAAATTTTCAGAATTGTATTGAGTTTATATAATATCATTACACATTTTAACATATAATTAACATATTTATTGAGATTATATAACATTAGCACAACTATATTAGTAGATGTGGATGTGGTTGTAGGCCCAAAACATGTATATTACATGTACTATCTCATTTATTATATGGTTATAATATATAAACTTGTTCTCACAATGAACCACACTATTGGTTTGAAACTCGTCTACAAAAATTTTATCATGTGATTTTTTCAGAAAATATTTCTATAAAATCATATAATTATTAATATTATTAATTAATATTACTACTATTATTAATTATTATTTTTGTTAATTAAATTTGATGGTATTATAATTAATAAATATTAATAATAAAAATGTCTTCAAATTTATTATTTTTATTTTATTTATTATTAATTAAATTATTAATTTATCTATTCAATAATTAATTAATAAATAACTAAATATTATTATTATTATTATTGATGTTTTATTAATATAAATATTATTAATTAAATAAATATTTATTCATAGAGATATTGTTACATAAATATTAATATAAATATGCTTAATTAATATAGATATTAATGTAAATATGGTTAGTAATATTTTTAAATATTAAACATAAATATAACAATATTAAATCTAAATATTTTTAATTAATTAAATAATTCATTTCTATTTCATTTACGATTAATTAATTCATTAAACAATTAATCAATTCATTAAATAATTAATTCATTCATTTAATAATTAAACCTAAGATAAATACTATAAATGAAGTCATCTATGCACGCGGAGGAATTGCCTGGACGACCAAAAGTGGCCAGAATCCGGGGAAAAAAATTCAAAAAATCTTGTAGAGGTAGTGTTTGAATCATGTTTTTTATGGTGGAAATGTATTCAGTACCATCAAAAACCTCTGGGGCACCTAAAATCTTGAAGTTTAACGACTGTAACTTGGATTTACAAAAATCCTTGCTGGATTTTCTCAAAATATGGCCAGAATTTCCATGACTTTCAGTGCAAAAAAGCAGTCTCGTTAGACTACGACATTATAAACCCTTAAAGAAACATAGTTGACCTTGATTGATTTTCATAATGAGACAATCTTTGTCACAATACGACATTGGACCATGGTCGACCATGGTTGAGCCCTTAGATTAATAATATAAATATTATTGACTAAATATTAAGCATAGTCTTTCGGTAGAAATCACAAAAGAGAAATTTTTGGTCGAAGCGTTTCAAACCAGGTGTGTTTCATCATTGTTAAATATTAAATATTAATATAAATATTGTTATTAATATTTAATATAAATATTTATAAATATAAATATTGTTGAGCATGCTTGACATGCACAACAATGTGATGTTAGACCATGGCTCACCATGATTGATATCTTAAACCCAAGGGAATGATTGATTTTCAAATCAAGGAATCTTTGTCACAATGCAACACTAGACCATGGTTGATTCTCACATTGAGACAATATTCGTCACAATGTGATGTTGGACCATGGTTCACCATGATTGATATTATAAACCCAAGGGAATAATAAATCCTAGGGATTAATACTAAACCCAAGGGAAGATTGATGTTCATATCGAGACAATCTTTGTCACAATACGATGTCGGACCATGGTTAATTTTCATATTGAGATAATCATTGTCACAATGCAATATTCGAACATGATTGACCATGGTTGGCTATGATTGGCCATGGTTGACCATGATTGATATTATAAACCTAAGGGAATAATAAACACAAGGGTTTCATATTATAAAGCCAAGATAATTAATTACTTGTTGTTATCTATCATACCACCTTGTATTGTGTCAAATGGCCCTATTTTTCATCTCTGTTATAGAGGAGGAGGGGTGAAATCTTGGTTGACTAAAGGGAAATCAAAAGAAAGAGCTGAAATATTGGAGGCCGAAATCAAATGGGAGAGTTGAAATATCAGAGGCCGAAACCAAAAGGGAGAGCCGAAATATCGGAGGTTGAAATGAAATTGGAAAGCCAAAATCATAGGGGCGGATTATCGGAACCCGATAGCGGAAGAGGAATATCAGAGAAGGCGAATTTCGTGAGGTCATACCTTGGAGCAGGTTGATATCAAAACCCAAATCTCCAAAGGTTAGTCATTTCATAACTTCAGAGATCAGAATTTCATAGTTTCTTAATCATTCACATTTCTTTAGAAGTGTCGAGTTAGAGAAGAGAATGGAAATAAAAAGGAAATCATTCGCAAAACCAAGGACCCCAATGACCCTTTCTCTCTCCTCTAAGAAGGTATCATTTAATTGACCTCGAGAAGCTAACGAGGCAGATGATGTTAAAAATGATGTGGCAGTACGAAGGACAAGTGGCAGTCAATTTCAACATTTCTGGGTAGCCTAAGGAGGAAAATCCGGGTAACACATGTAACCACTAAGGACACGCCACATGGAGATGATGATGTTAGTGTGACGTCATTATAGAGGTTAGTTTTTCGGTGGTTGGAGTTTTCATAACTCCTGTCAAATTATTTTATGGGAAAGTTCTGATACGATGATGGAAGTGGCTCCAATGTTAACTGGAACTTAGTCATGAGGACTCAAAAGAACCAAGGGGAGAGATAAAATGCACTAACAGATAGGCTCTTGGTAGGATTTTAAAGACCTTAGCACCTGAGCGCTAAGTCCCCCGTCACAACACCCAGTCCCATGGAGGAGAAATATGAAGAGGGGCTAAGAAACAGGGAGCCAAAGTCCAACCAAGACGTCATAATATCGTAATGTTATTTTAATAAAAGTTACGATATACAGGGCTCCGAGATTTAAAATATAGTGTTGTATGAAATCCTCCTGTCATAACTCATGGTACTATGGTAGATAAAAAAAATGAGGCTAAGCAAGAAGGAGATGAGGGCATCAAAATGCTATGATTTCGTAATGTTTCTTTTAAGATAATTACGATATATTGAGCTCTGATACTGTAATACAGAGGTAATAAAATATGGATGAGTTGACAAATAAGTTGCAAATACTTCCAACGACACCACATCAAACCACGAGTAGCTCCAAAGAGAGACAATCCAAGTAGTTAGAGGGTGAAAATGACAGGTGAATTGGCATATAACCATGGGAGGAATATCATGACAGAGGCATGGCCAGATCATCAACCCACCACTAATCTAGATAATGGAGCCTGAGTCCACCTTAAGAGATCAGAGGAGTCAACATTGAAGATATTTTTCTATGTCAATCATGACACCTCCTCTTTTTCATGTTTTGTAAATATTACATTTTCAAGAAAAGAATCAGGTATGTTATGTAATCATGTCATGATCGAATCATACTAGCCCGCATTGATATCTTGAGGCCATAACAAGCCACATTAAGTTCCAACCACTTATGGACCACCCAACCACTTGCACTGACATGGAATTGATGAGATGGGATTGGGTGGTGTGGGCGTAGGGCAGTGCCCACCCCCATTTCCCCCTTGCAGATCAAGGTCGAATGACAACTTTAGAAGAATGAAAAAAAATACAATCAAAGGGAGAGATTGGTAGAAGAATGGGGGAGAGCAACAATTTTCACAGGGAGATTAGTTTTCCTTGGATGTGGAAAATTTCCTAGAGACTAGTAGTGGAGCGTAAGGAGCTATTAGAGCATTGATATTAGAAGAGAATTGTTTGAGGCCACTAGATTGGGTTATCTATTCCTATGTGGTCGGTGGGAAACTTAGTGGATGAATGAATCATTGTGGTGATTACAGCTAGAGAGTAGTTGATAAACCATCTGGCTAGTAGATTTCAACCCTTGGACTAAGAAATACCCCATCGGAACCCTAGGTGTGACCCTTAATCACCATGGTGCTTGTTGTATAACTGTTAAACCACTTAGACAAGGAAATTTGAGCCACTGTGGTGCTTACTCGAGAGTTGTTAAACCACCTAGACAATGGATTGTAGACCCTTGAGTGCTTGCTATGAAAAGACAATTGTTAAACCACCTGAATAGTGAATTCAATCTCCTAGATTGAGTAATAGCCCATCTGAACCTTGGGTGAACCCTTGTGATTAAACTCAGAGAAGTAAATGAGCCACTGTGGTGCTTAGTGATAGAGGGAAGTTGTTAAACCACTGGGACAGTGAACTCCACCTCGTGGGTGTCTACTTCCCTAAGCAAGCATCCACTCAAACTTTAGATTGAACTCGGGGGTGGTCAACTATAAGAAAGTTGCGTGTAGCTTACCAATGGTCAGGTAGAGAGTAGAAGTCACTCATTTAGGGGCCATCCATCTTAAAATACTCAAATAAGTCTACAACATTTGTATATTTGAATCATGAACTGTGAAGTTCCATGAATTGCATGTTTAGTATGAGTTCTTGTATATCTCTTAATGTTATTGAATGCCAACATAGTGAAGGTTCAATGTTATTATCAGGTTAATGAGTTATCTTATATGTCTATCATTGTAATGAATTCTTGGACTATGAAGTTTGTTTTTATATTCATGATCTGCACGTTATCTAACATGCTATGAATTGAGTGAATACCTGGGTTGTGGTGGTGTGCATTTAGTTCATGAATAATGGGGATTAACTTAGCATGTATTATATTCTTGACAATAATAACTTATGATTTCAATAGCCCAACTTGCTCAGTGGTCTTGTAATGTATGAGGATAGACTGAAGATGTCCCTGTGCAGTTATTCATTCCTATGTGTCCTTTACGTGATTAATAGATACATGCTTCTGAATTGTTGAGAAATCTAGGGCATAATAGATTAGGGTTTTATAAATTTGATTTCTCTTTATCCTTGACAATTTCTTGTGATATTATATTAGTGTATCATTATTATTATGTTGTTATGGTTATCATCAAGACAAATGAAAATAAGAAGATCACAATGCAAACAACAAGAAACCAGAAATAGGCTCCAAGCCAGGGCAAAACCCATAAGGGGAAAGCCCAAAAACTCCTTATAGAATGAATTCAATGAAGTCTTCCAATACCTTGACCCAAGACCAACCATACAAAAGATAAGTCAGCCAAGCCCCAATGAAATCTCTACAAAAACAAATCTGAGCAGACTCGCACGTGTGAACTAGAGATGCCAATGAAAGAAATGTGGTTCCTCTTCTTCATTGCTTCTCTTAGAAATTCCATTCCTCTTACTTAGTTCAAATCAGATTAGAAACTTGATGTGGTGTGTGTCCTAATGAGATTGAGCTTCTCTTTTATAGGCTTCTTGATGGGCAGATTAGGTCTCTTCTAGGCCAACATGAAGGGCTGGACGACTTAATTTTTAGTGACTTCTAGACTCTTTTTTACATCAAAATATTTTTCTTCCTTTTGATACAAGAGACCTCCAAGGGAATTTACATTATGACCTTTAACATGAAATAATAAATTCTAAGCACACAATGGTTTCTAGACCTATAAATCAGCAAGAAACACATTAAAAAATAAATAAATTTTCTTTTATAAAAAAAATACATTTTATTTTTCTTTTTTCTTTTGACAAATACAACAATTATTACATCAATTCATGACTCATATACAATTATGAAGACCAACACTAGCTACATTTCAACACTCCCTCTTAACTAGGGAGGTATTCATAATTGACTATAGGTACAAGGACAATACTTCCATTGAATTATTCTCATAAGAAGAGTTGGATTAGTAAGCCATCTCATAAGTTATCTTTTTTTTAGCTTATGTAAATGCATCTTATGATATCGACCAACATTTTTATATAGCAAGGCCTTTGACTAACAACTCTATCTCTCCACTAGACCAGAGCACAATGTTGGGGAGAAAATGATTTATAGATACATTCATCATTGTCTCTCAAGGCACATACCCCATCTGAATGTTCACAAGGTATGTCCTTTTAGGACCATTCCCCTCTTGGATTTACACATCCTCAAGGAATTTCCTCTTCGACTACTCTTTCCTATTGGATGCCCTCCCCCATCCTCAAAGAGTATTGGTATTGGTCTCAAATTATTACCCAATAAGAATGATGTGTCTACCTCTCCCTCTCAACCAAGGAGGATCTACTCATTCCTTTACACATGAAAGGAATATATCCAAGCTTCCTCTCAAGTAGGGACTTGCTTCCAATATCATTTGTCTATTCTTCCGTGGAGATCATGGTACTATCAGCTACTTGTAGGCCTCCTTTTTCTTCATCATCAACTTCTATGCACATCATGGAGCCATATTCTTTCACAACTTCTTGTACGGACAAGCCATCACTTTCCATATCATCAATATCTACCTGCTGCATATTTATGAACCAGTCACTATGGAGCTTGAATATGGCTCCCTCTGAGCATCGAGAAAGTGATCTACCAAGACATGATCATCGACTCATCTGCAACCTCCTACTTTTCCTATCAGTGATATATATATATATATATATATATATATATATATATATATATATATATATATATATATATATCATTTGGACTTAGACTGCCAAAGTTATCTACTTAATTTCTGCAATTGAATCTCAACCATATCATATATGTCTATCACTGAATCATTCTGCAAGGCATCTTCTTTTGGTAGCATAACTATATCAAACCATCATAGTTATCAAATTATAATAACTTCTTTTCAACATGTCATGCCTTGTCTTCATCAATCTCCTTATTCAATCATCAGGAAGAGTCATCCTCACATTAGGTTATCTTGTCAGGGATTTTGTAGCTTCCTTTGAAGTCAACAATATTTCATATCATATCAGATGTTGATTACTCCCAACATGTCTTCAACCAAATGATCCCAAACAATTTCAAAACATGTTAATGCAACCAGGCATATTTCTGAATCCTTCTCTCCCTGCATACGGAAAACATACATTAACTAAATCAAAGAAGAATTTCAAAACATTCATACCTCTTACTTCAGTTGGTCATCTAGCTTTCTTGAAACTGCTTCCCATCCTGAAGATGGGACGCCATCATGCTGCAATTGTATTAGCAAACTTCTAGGAAGCTTTCCCCAATACTGAGAGAGTATAAAATGTTTGTAGTAGTATCATGGTCCTTTTTCTACCAGGTGAAGAAATCTTCCCATGAATTCATCCTGGATCCTTGAATGACCCTCACTAACCAATTTTTGCATGGAGTTATTTTACAGATGTATAGTGGACTTCCTTAGTATGTTGTGCCAAATATTTATTTTCATCAATTAGCTCATAATGACGATCTTCTCATTCAAGTATTCATATGACCTTTCTTTACATGAATCTTACTATATGCATTAGAGTGCCTAAGGATCCAACTTGTTTACCAAGTTACCATTCTTAGGGTCCTTCCATTTCCCCACTTCTATCATGCTCACCAAACCATAGGATTTGTTTTCCTAAGCCATCTTTCTTTGCTTTCTTCATGATGATCCTGCAATACTTATTAACAAACACAACCAAGCAAATATATAAAAGCATGATGTTCGTCATTCATTCCAGGGTTTCCATGGAATCTAAGAGGATGGACTCCTAGGTTTCAAGTAAAAACCCTAGATCTTGGGATGTCATATTCAACTAGCATCCTCATCAATCATTATTTGTCACATGTCCTAGATTGATAAAAAAAACTTAGAAATCAAGGGTTAGGGTTTCTAAGAGGGAACCAAGAAAATAAAAATTATGGTTTCCATATAGCTAGGGTTTCTCATGTACCATCTAGGGTTCACAATCCTAGATATCAACAATTTTCAATAAAGATAACAAACCATAGAACCATATATAAGCAACTAACCCTAAGACATCTCATGTTAGACCCTTAACCAAATGAATATACTATACATACCTCATGATTATGTACCTTTGTACTTTATGATCATAGAGGCTACTACAAGGCCTGCTACTCGATGCCATAATATTCTTATCAAAACTTCCTTCAAGGTGTAAAGTAATATCACATAATGTATTCTATCCTCTGGTTAAAACTTTCCATCTTACAGTTGACAAACATTCCTTTTGAATCCTTGGCTTGCTTCCTTCGAACCCTTATGTTTTATGAGTGACAACTACAATATTTCAAGGTTATCTTCTATTACTGCTTCCAGGGAGACTAAGTCTTTTCATTTCCAGGATTTTCTTCAGTTTAAGTTAAAGGTTTGATACCCTTTCTAGGAGACTGTTCCTTTTCAAAACTCAAAGATCACAATTTTTGTATGCCTGTAGTTTCCTTTTGTAGACTAGAAATCCTTAAAGGATGATCATTCTACTTTTCTTTCCACAATATCTTCTATTGTTGGATACCCGTAGCTTCTTCCTTATAGATGACCTTTCAAAAGATGGTTATTCTATCTTTCTTGAGATTACCTTCTTGCTTCAGACTACTACTCTTCTGCTTACAAATTTGTGATGAATAGGTCCCAAAGAGCTAACTTATATAGATGTAATGATATCCTTTTTCTGATGATCTGACAACTCATTAAAGTCTTATATTATCAGTGTGCTTGCAAAATTTGAAGACTTCAATGATAGGCAGAAACAAACATAAATTTTCTTGCACTTATTTTGTTATAGATCTGACCTGCAAATATAGGAAATGATACCAATATACCCAATATTGTATATAGTCACCAAAAAATAACAAGATCTGAATATAGATATAAATGCTTCTTTATTGATTAAACCCTTAAGGTAGGGCAACCCCATACATTCACTCCTTAAGGAAGGAGAAAACTCCACAAGCCATATGCTTGTCCATACAATATTCCTTGACATCTCTGAATGGGGAGTCTCTAGCCTCTATATCGGCCTCGTACATACAACACCATGGGTCATTACCACGGTTCCCTCAATACCATCTATCTAATACAATGGGATTATTCCCTTACATTATAAGGAATAACCACTTTATTTATTACTATGGCCCATTTCATTATTACATTATTCCCTTGGGTACCTCCCTCTGTACTCCATACTATCCCCTGTGGGTATACTACATTCCACCCCCATTAAATATGTTTCATCCCTGAAACATAAGAAGAACAAAAATAATAAGATTTACTCAAAAGAGTAGTCCACTGGTACCATGCACGTGCATCTAGCCATCCAAGAGAAAGGTGAACCCTCGATCTAGCTGGTGCCTCTCTTGCTTGAGATGGAAGTTGATCCTGGCGGCTCTTCTGTGTTGATCTATAGTAGGTGGATCGTCACCCCTCTCTATTTTTCATGCGGGGGTTGTTGTCCTTTTGGTTAATTTGTTGCCATCCTGTTGGTTGTTTTCTTACGGGGTGATGTGGGTGGTGATATGCTGAAGTTTTAGCCAATGATGTATCTTTCTTTAATTCACCACCTAATGGAACCTGATTGGTATCTGGTACCTGTTGTGGCATCTATTGTTGTTTCTTATCTTCTAATATTACTTCAACCATGAATTCCTCGTCTGATGTATCCGTACATGTAACATTTTCTATTTCAGCCTCCTTGGACTCTACTTGTTTTTCTAGTACCTGGTTTGATGTTTGTGTTTGGTTGTCAACCATCAAGGGCTCATCATCTGATGTGTCAGTCCTTGGAACATCTTCTGCTTCAGCCTCCTTGGACTCTACCTGTTTATTGATGGAAATATCCTGCAATGTCATTTTCTTCTTTTTATACCAGAGCTTCAGGAATTTCTTCTGCACATTAATATTGATAGTACCCACATATTCCATCCAAGGATATCCCAAAACAACATCCATGTTATCCATATCTGAAGTATAAAAATCACAATGCAACACATTCTTATCCCTAGAAAGCTTCAAATATTTATAAACTTGAGCATCCTCATTATCAACCTGTGTGTTTTCAATGTGTTTTGCTGGAACTTGCAATTTTTTGGCAAATTAACATTGATAAAATTATGCTTGCAGCTAGGATTTATAGACACAATGATTTTCTCCTTCTGAATACATCCATGAACCTGCAATAAGGAGATACCAGTAGAAAATAACCCTTTACATGTCTCATTCTCCTATTTTCTACCATGAGACCATTTGTCTGAAAAGGCTTTTTCAAATTCTTCATCTGAAAGGTTGTACAACTTCTTGCTATCAAGTGATCTAAACCATTTGGTAGCCTCATCTTTCACACTAAGCCATACTAAACCTTTCCACTGTTTTTCCCATAATGACTTTTGTTTTTCTGAGAATTCTTCAATAGTAGGACCATTATCTTTTCCTGTAAAAATAAGAACCTTGCTAGAAGCCATGAAGAGGGTTTTGAAAAAAATCACTTGGCGAAAATTTGAAATGGCCACAATTCAGTCAATATTGCTGAGAATCCCTATTATGACCTATTTTTGGAAATGGAACAACCATTCTGCATCTTCCCATGTGATAGAAATCCCAATCTAGGCACTGGAATTTCAGATTTGTGCTGCAATTGTCCCGCCATCACAAAATTTAAAAAAAAATAAATCTGATTTTAAATCAACGATATCTCCCTCATTTGGACTCCGATTCAACCGATTATTTTTTGAAATTGGGTATTTTTTCGCAAAGAACCGAGATTTTCAATTAGAATTTGCAAATTTTGCACCAAAACATACATATCTGATCTGCAAACTTGTCGCCTTGAAAAATGTCTGCAACACAACTGATGTTTAAATCAGCGATATCTCCCTCATTCGGATTCCGATTCGGCCGATTTTGTTTCAAATTGGGTATTTTGTTGCAAAGAACCTAGATCTGCAATTAGATTCTGCAAATTTTGCACCAGAACTTACAGATCTGATTTGCAAACTCGCCGCCCCAAAAGAATCCTGCAAAAAAAAAAAAAAAAAAAATTCTTAACTTTGCCCAAGAAAGACCTCTGATACCACTTGTTATAGATCCAACCTGCAAATATAGGAAATGATACCAATATACCCAATACTGTAAATAATCACCAAAAAATAACAAGATCTGAATATAGATAGAAAAGTTTCTTTATTGATCAAACCCTTAAGGTAGGGCAACACCATACATTCACTCCTTAAGGAAGGAGAACACTCCACAAGCCACATGCTTGTCCATACAATATTCCTTGAAATCTCTCAATGGGGAGTTTTTAGCCTCCATATAGACCTCATAAATATAATACCATGGGTCATTACCATGGTTCCCTCAATACCATCTATCTAATACAATGGGCTTATTCCCTTACATGATACGGAATAACCACTTTATTTATTACTATGGCCCATATCATTATTACATTATTCCCTTGGGTACCTCCCTCTATACCCCATACTATTCCCTTTTTCTGATGATGTGACAACTCGTTAAAGTCTTATATTATCAGTGTGCTTGCAAAATTTTAAGACTTCAATGATAGGTGGATACAAACTTAAATTTTCTTGCACTTATTTCAAGGAGATATCCTTGTTGACATTGTCACAATATTGTGGCCTGACTTACTGCATGTAGCTTATATATCTAGGGTTTTAATGACAAGAGAGAAGGCTCCAAGGTTGGCTCATTGTTGTTGATGCTCAGACTGTGTATATATATGCTCAGAATAGTGGATCTTCTCACTACCAAAAAATGTATTCTTCTGCACAGAACTATTACTACTTCATGGATCCTATACCATTATTGGAATGCACAGAATTGGAGTCAAAATTCTCGTCTCTTTTTCTTGGTGAATGATTCTTCACTTCTTGATTTTGAAATTCACTTATAAGAGGAGGTCTCAGATCCTTACTTTTAAGATGTTTGTAGCCTTCCAATTAGCCCTACAATTCAGACTTTGCTTTGCAAGATGACTAGGCCTAATGCCTCTTCAATCAATTCGGACTTGGGTTAATTAACTATGATGAAGCCATCTAATGAAACCCTTAACAAACTTGGTCTTGGATCTCTTTTATGCACAGGTGTACAGAGTAGATCTCGGTCCACTTTCAATAAGGCTTGAGATCAAAACTTTAGCTCTTTTAAGAAGGGAATGAAAGCTCTTTTTACGGCTTCCAATGTTAACATATGCTCAGAAATGTAAGAAGACTTGGCCCATTTTCTAGGGTTATTGGAGGTTCCAATAAATAGGCCTTTGATGTCTTGCAAAAACTTATAATACCCTTTACAAATTCGTTGGTCTTTAAGGAGTATAATTTTGAATATACATACCAGAGATTTGAAGTTGCACAAAAATTTAGAGCTTTAGATGAAAGCTTCAGACCTTGTAAGGTACCTTTAGCCCCTCACTCTTTCATCATGATCTACGGCCCTCCTTGGAATGCTAGATCAACCTATCGGTCCTCAAAAAATAGATCTTCTTAAGCCCTCACTCTCCTTGTGTATATCTGTGGCCTTATCACTGTAGTTAAGGCTTGCTTGAGTTCCTAAAATTTCGATCTTTCTTTATTTAGAATCTTGGTCCTAGATAGATTCCTTCCTTGAGATGAAATGGAGCTAAAATGATCTTATTTTTGCCTTCCCTTCAAAGCCCTAGCTCTAATACCATGTTGAGAAATCTAGGGCATAATAGATTAGGGTTTTATAAATTTGATTACTCTTTATCCTTGACATGTTCTTGTGATATTAGATTAGTGCATCATTATTATTATGTTGTTTAGTTCATCAGCAAGAGAAATTCCAATAAGAAGATCACAATGCAAATAAGAATACACCATAAATAGGCTTGAAGCCAGGGTAAAGGGGAAAACCTAGAAAATCCTTCTTATAGAATCAATTCAATGAAGACATCCAAGACCTTGACCCAAGCCCAATCATCCAAAAGATAAGCCAGCCAAGCCCCAACAAAATCTCTGCAAAAACAGATCTGAGCAGACTTGCACATGTTAACTAAAGATGCCAAAAACAAAATTTGGTTCATCCTCTTCTTCTTTGCTTCTCCTAGAAATTTTGTTCCTCCTACTTAGTTTAGATCAGATCGAAAACTCGATGTGTTGTGTGTGATTCTAATGAGCTCAAGATTCTCTTTTATAGGCTTCTTGATGGGCAGATTAGGTCTCTTCTAGGCCGACATGAAGGGCTGGCCAACTTACCTTTTGGTGGCTTCTAGACTCTTCTTTACATAAAAATATTTTTCTTCCTTTTACTACAAGAGCCCTCTAAAGGACTTTATATTATGAATTTTGACCTTTGACTTAACATAACAAATCCTAAGCACACAATGGGTCCTAGACCTACAATGGGAAGGAAACCCATTAAAAGATAAATAATTTTTCTTTTATAAAAAACATACATTTTCTTTATCTTTTTTCTTTTGACAAATAGAACAATGATACATCAATTCATGGCTCATATACAATTATGAAGAGAGACTCATTTCAACATGAATATGATTAGACAACCTGCAGGAGAGCTATAGAATTGCATTAACTGGGTGCTTCCAATGTGTAAAGCTATGTGAACCTTGTGAGTTGGTGTTACGGATCACTAGCAAACCTTCCTCTCCACAATAATGCCACTTGTGTATGTTTGGTATCGAGGCCTTACCCACTTCTTATTTTCAAGGGTGTGTTGGGTACCAAGGAACTTGTCCTCTATTGATAGTTATCACGTAGAGTGTAAGAAGTAAGGGGTTGGGCCTTTGGACCATAAAAACACAGAGGATGGAATTCAGAACAGTCGTGCCATGGGGTTGCAAAAACTTGAACTCATTTCGGAGTAATCACCCTTCTTCTTTGCAAAATCCCAGAAAATTTGTGAGGGCTATTGTCGCTTTGGTGTGTGAAGGTCATATCTGATTTTTTTACCAGTCGTCGGGATCAGTAGGATTGTTTTGGCTCGAAGTGGGTTATAAGCCTATGTTATAGGATAGTGGTAAGTCGGGGATTTAATTTGTTGCAATGTTGTGCTGGGGAAATTGGCCACCGCCCATGACCAACACCTACGAACCTTGATTCCTTGTAAATGGGCGAGCTGATGGCCAATGAAGAATTTGTTGGTTTGACTGAGGTTTTGGCTTGCTTGGAAGCTTTTCACTTAGAGATCGCCCATCGTCAAGAGCATGGCACCTTGTCACCTTATGAATAGGCGAGAAATGGGAGTTAGGTCAATACAACCTTGGTGCCAATGATGGAACCCTGCTGATCCCCACCACTTGATCTTGTAACTTTTAAGTTACAATAGGTAAGCACATTAAGGAGTAGTTGCCCCTACATGACATGGAAACGAACCTCCTCATCATACGAACGTGTGGACCCCACAGTGATGATGTGGCTATGCCACCAAAGGCCTAGTGGAGTCGAGGTGGGTGCTACGTGGCACCCTTATGATGACATAGGCTCCTCTAATAGGCCAAAATTTCTAAAAATCTTAACCTTTTATCTGGGACTTGAATTGAAATAAATTCTATATCATCGGAAAGCTCTCAGTTCTTGACGAGATGATGACACTGGTGGTATCAAAGTTAAATTTCACAAAATTTAAAAAATGAAGATTTTGGTGACCCCATCTTCATAATGGACCTTGGAGATTGGGTCAAATAAACAAGTAACACTCCTATGTCCTGGGATAGTAAGGTGATGGGAGGTGTCACACCAAATAATGACAATAAATAGGGTTGATTTGTTCTAGTTGGGAATTATTAAGAAATCAACCTTTAAGGTGGTGAAGGTCACTTTGCAACAAATTAAGGAACATTGTATCATTGTTATCCCTCATACTTTTATCATATGAGAATATACTAACAATATATATCCTTGGTATAGTTTCCATTTTTTGGAAGACAACTACATTCACCTTCTATTTGAGGATTATACTCCACCTATTGTAGAGAACATTATTGATGGAAATTAAGAGTAGGTTTCAATGTGTATACTTAGCAGTAGCTACCAATGTTTCTTCGAGATCCACCATCGACCTTTTATGACTATGTTGATGGTATTTTAGACTTGGATAGTTCTATTTATTTGGATCCACACAACCGTATTAATCATTTAGAGCATAACATGCAATCGTTCATCATAATCAAGAACCATTAGTTGGTAGCTAGCATGATGAACTAGGTGGATGGTAGGGATTTAACCTTAATAAGTGTTAGGTGAATGGTAGGGATTTAACCTTAATAAGTGTTAGGTGAATGGTATGGATTTAACCTCCATGGAATATTCTTAGTAGTAGTCACAAATCAAAGGTTGAAATTTGTCTCCAAAGTAATTATGCCCAATTTTTTCCCTTTAATTAAATTGATTAATTAGAAAAAATGTCATATGAACATGAGTTATCATTTTTTGGGCATGTGGTATAATTAAGCCATGATATTGTAACAAAGCATATTTATATGCTAAGAATATCCATAGTAAGATGGGGATGAACCTCCATGGTTAAGAATCTTTTGACATGTTTTTTTTTTTTAATGTATATATGTTTAATTATTTAAAATAAAATTATAATTTTACTTAAATTTTATGTTTTTCAAAGCTTGGCAATGTGAGATGTATCATGACATAAGTGTTTTTATGTCTATCAATGTTGACCAACCTTTTAATTTATATGGTTATGCTAGTATATAATGATACCATTAAGTTGGGGATTTGTTTTAACTTAGTCAACTTTGAGTGTGACTTGGTTAATTGATTAATGACTTAATAGAGACAACTTTAAATCAATTTAGTCAAAAGAAATACATTTTGAATTAGTTGAATTACATCAACTCATTAGTGAACTTTACTCATTTTAGCACTAACTAGAGTTAGAGCATCCCAAAAACTAATGTCATTTATTAGGGGTTGTAACATTAATGTAATGGGGTCAAGATTTTAGATAGACATATAATGACCAACATTAACGCTATAATTAAATAAATATCATAAATTTAAGAATTATCATTATTGAAAACTATTTTCACCTATTCCAAACAAAGTTATCCCACTTCCCACATTTTGTTAACAAAACATTTCTTTAAACTTTGAACTATGTGGAGGGGGTGCCTTGCCGCATGAATAAGAAGGTCTCATGATAATTTGGCATTTCGACAAAGCATGAACTTAATTTAGTATATTATTATCATTGCTAAAGAAAGAATATACATTTTTCTATAAAACAATATGCTATATAAACAATAACCTCAAACAAAATCAAAATCAATTGGGTTGAGTACCAAATTACCTATCCTCAAAAGACAAGCACTTGGAGCAATCAATGGTCCATACAAATGTTCATACAATTACATAAGAAGAAATAACAAAGTTTGTGTCAACTATTCTGCATTCCCAAAATCACACATCTAAGTTAACCACTCAATCACTTGGTTAGTATGAGTCTAGCCTTCAGAAGGGGATCATCATGAATGTTAAGGTTAGTCCCAAACCTTGAACAACAACTTCATAGTGATTAGTAATTATTTTCATGCTCAATTTTCAGTAACTCCAGATTTGAAATATCAATAATGGTTATGATTATAAGAAATTAATTATTATATAAAGTAGGAGGCCAACTATGATGTCGCTTCCTTCATTCACTAACACAACTAACCAAATCATAATACCTTCCTCATGGGATTGGTACAATACCAAATTTTAACTTCATTTGTTTTTTAAATTTACATAAGATAATATGTATGTAACCACCCCCCTTCCATCCCCTTAAACATTCTTGGTTTGAGGAAGGTGTTATTTATTACTTAACCTAGTTCCCAAGATCTCATATGAAGATGGGGTTAGAAAAAACCCTCATTTTTTAAAATATGTTAAATTAACTTATGAGATCATCCTTGTGTTCAGTTCATCGAGAGCTTTCTGATGATACTAATTTCACCTTGATCCCAGCCCTGAATCAAAAGTTATTCTTAATTAAGTTTTCGACCTATTAAAAGATGCCATGTCAACATGCTAGCCATGTGGTGTCAATATGGCCTCCATAGAACTCTAACATATCTTGGTTGATCTCATCGATCGAGTTCACATTGTTTCACTATGAGTTATCACTACCCATGACATTCGATGTTAAACAAAAATTAGGAGGTGGTATGCAACAAGTGATGGTAAGGCTCCATAATGGAACTTAGCTTAGGTCCGTTGACCTCTGCCAATGTTCTCACATGCATTAATTTGTGGAACTATAACTGTAGGAAGTAGTAAGTAGTGGGCAACGTTCTAATGCTCCAAACTCTGCTAGCTAGTGCCAGCTTAGTGACGACCTTGCTAACATAGAAATGAAGCTAAGCTCCCCCATTTCTTGCTAGCCCTCATGGCATAAGCATATATAACTAAAATTTCCCAGGTTGGGTTTATAAAGTAGAAGGGTGATTTCTCTGTGTCTATAATCCTAAGGCCTTAAGGTTACTTATGACCCAATATACTCACAAGTCTGGAAATCAATTGATTGAACAAAAACACATAGTTTCCCATTCACCATGTACGTACTGATGAATAACATGTTCCAAGGATACCTTGAAATTCATGAGCATACAAACTATCATTCTAATCATGAGCATAACAGTGAGCCTCATAGCTCCAAAATTCATTTAGATTTACAACACACAAGATATTGTGCGATTCACAACATAACAACATTCATAATGTGTTGTTGTTCATATATTATATATTAAGTAATTGTGTTTCAATAAATAATTCACCTAGATTTATGAACCATAAGAAAATATACATAGGGAATTTATAGTTATCTATGTGTTTAAAGATGGTTGGAAACTGAAGGAGGGACTTAAACTCTCTACCCAATTGTATGCCATACACATTGTACTCTTTCGTGCAGTTAAGTACCCTCGAGCCAAATTCAAAGTCTAAGGGGATGTGTAATCAGGGGAATTCACACCTAAGGTTTATTTACATACCTAGGAAAAGGAGTCCACTGTGCAGGTGGTTTGTCACCTACTCTCCAATAGTAAGAACCATAATAACTCACTTACTCTTTCAGTTATATCACAAGGCTTCACCCAAGATCAAATGTCTTATATTTTAGTTTGAAGAGATGAAATCAATTTCTTTTGGTGATTTATTAGCTACTTATTCATGGAAAGCATTGTAGGGGTCCACAGTCCATTGTCTAGGTGGTTTATCAGCCTCATGATAAGCACTACAGTGGCTCAAATTTCCCTGTATCGTTTGTTTATCAGCTAGGAAACAAAGCACCAGGTTGTTTAATAGCCTCACCAAAAGCACCACAATGATCCAACTCATCCACCAAGCTCCCCAATGATCCCCTAGGATTAAACACGTTTTACAATGGCCTCCATATAGCTGATTCAAGAAATACCACCCCTAGCTTTTGGACATTGGCGCTCAGAATGTCTGGTTCCATTCCATCATTTTTTAGTGCAAGTGTTTCATTGTTTTTCTCTACAAGGCTACTTATTCTTCTTTCATGTGGTCGCCACTTCCTTGCTTCTTTGCTCCACTGCTTTGGTCACTCTTGAACTCTTTGGCAGTCCTACTCTCTCTCCTCACTATCTCTTCCTTCATACCTCTCTCCTTTTGGTCCATAGATTTTTTTCTCTCCACCACATCCAATGAGGAAAGGAGGATAGGGATGGGCATTTTCCTTCGCCCAAGTTTCCCACTCCACATTTTCATTTCCTATCAGTGCAGGCCAATCTTTGGTTAGGAAACACTTGTTGTACTTAAATGAGGTTAGTATGGACTTGCTCATGGAACGCCATAGGAAAACCAAACAAGTATGCAATAGGTTGTCAATAGGCACACAACAACTTTTCACATGCCTTCCTCTTAGAGCTTTGGATCCATATGTCCCTCGCTTTAGCTAATCATCAATTTATTTTTCACATAGGTTTACATATTTCTATAATCTACATAGTTGTATTTTACATACACAAGGTGTTATGAAAAAGGATTGTTACAAACCCCATGCCCTTAAAGGAACAATGTCCTCGATGTTTTATAAATAGAACAAAAAAATTAGTTATTGAGCTTTATATTTACAACTCTTACAATTATTTACACAATAAACAAGAATGGGTAAGATACCCTCATTCAATCTTCCATTTTCCGAATTGCTTCATTTAATCCAAAGTGCATATTCCATTGCACCTTGACCTGCTCTATGTTGGAAATACTGAGAGGGGGGTGAATAAGTTTTAGGTGAAAACCCTTTTAGGAGAAAAACCACTAAAAATTTTTCTAATAATTTTTATAAGTACAAAATATGTTTCAGCTCTAACTAAAAAGGGAAAACCTAACTCCCTAGTACTCTAGAAAAGTATTCAATTTATCAACTCCCACTGGAAGAACAATCCAATGCCCTGGTTTTATCAGCTTCTACTGATAGAATGCTCCAACACCTTGCAAGTGCCAACTTTCCTTACCACCACCCTACCGCCCTGAAGTGTTTTTAGGCTACAACTTGAAAGAGACTTCAATCTCCTTGGTTGCACCACCTTACAACCCTGAATAAAATAGATAGATAATTGCGGGCTCCCATACTAGGGACAATGACCCACTTACATAGATATTCAGTCAACCCTTGTGTACTTTAGATATACACAAAATAATAGACTTCATTAACTACTGTAGAGACTGTGTGACAATATTTTTTATTTTTTTGGATGGTGTACAATGATGCCCAAATTCAAACAATCAAATTACTACTTCTTAAAGTTTAAATCATATATAAAATGCCCTTGATATACCCGAAGATGTTTACAAGAGGATGTAACTCTAATCTAGCTTTTGTTCACAAGCCTAGCATCACCCCTATTTCTTTTAAATTGTATGTGTTATCATTGAACTAAACAAGAACGATTGCAGACTTTAAATACACACACACACACACACATATATGTGTGTGTTTGTGTGTATGTATGTATGTATGTATGCATTGCTTTAGAATCTAGAAGACTTCAGACAGTGATAAGATGTTGATGTTCTAGTAAATTACCTCTCACAAACACAAACCAAATGGAGGGCTCCAAAAATGTATTGTAATGTTAATCCTCAAGTATAAGTTACCAACATATCTGTATGTTTAGGTGTCACAAGTTAAGCATTAGAGTTTCCCTTAATCAAGTTAAAGATGTAGAATTAAACCCTATGCAGACACAAGTGGTCAAGCTCCTTTTGTTTTGAATGTTAGCAAGTTAGACTTAAAATGTACATTTTGCACAGGTTTTCTCAATGATTTCTAAAAATCTTTAGCTCAGATGATGGAAATCTTCACAAAGGTAGCTTCCTAAATTCGGGATTTACCTCAGAGATACCTCACAAACCCTTAACTCACATTTTAGAGTTTTCCCTCCATAAAATACCTCAGATATACAATAATGAAGAAGTTGATCAATGATTTCATCTGATCTAGATTGGCTTATAAATATTTGCAAGGAAGGAGACCATATCTTTGAATAAGCCTCAAAATATCCATAGAGAGATAAATTCACATTACATGATTTTTTATTCCATAATTTCATTGACCTGAGGACAGAGTGATTTTGACCTCCATAATTTGCAAGGATCATAAACAATACTTCCTCCAATCTTGGACTTGTTGTACTAATCAATGCATAGAGTTACAAATTTGTAGAAGACTACAGATCTTCGTACACAAGGTTGAATTACTTTAGATATGATTGATTGCAAGGTTCCCTAATCAAAATATATCTCAAGCAAGATTGTAAGCAAGAGTTATTCAAATGCGCCCTTCAAGAGAGGCTGAAATGCCTCAGGGCCCTCGTGAATAGCCATTGTCAAGAGAAAAGAGACCAAAAGGAAACACAAAACTTCCTTGTGCTAGGATGTACGCATTGTTAAGAGGCCTAAGGCAAATTCAAACTTCTTCTGCATAAACTAACCTTAGAGGTGGGCTACAAGGGGGTTTGTTTGCGATGAGTATACTTCATATTTCATGCCTTGACCTGTGCCAAACCAACGAATCCCACAAAACAGAAGACAAACATAGCCCAAAACCCTTGCCAAGTAGACTCCTCATCAGATAATCAATTTCTCCTCAAGGCTGCAAGTTACTTAGATTAGAAATATGAATTCTTCTCTAACACTTTGTGAAAGGATTATTTGTTTTTATAATTAATGGAGGGGGGTCGACTAGCCCTTGCAAAAATGAAGTCAACTTGTAAAAATGAAGCTAACTTGCAATCATGGAGGGAAATGAAATTTAAAATTGAATTTTTTTTTGGAGCCAAAAATCAAATGAGGCTAACTTATCATAGGCCTATAATTTTTGAATTGAATTTTGAAATTTATCTTGGAGCGAGATGATTTATCCCCCTTTTGGAAACTGACTTGCTTTCTGGAGCCCAAAATTTAATCTTGAAGGTCAAAATATTAATTTTTACTTTTACGTCTTTGACCATCACAATCTAACCAATGAAAAGGAAATTTTCCACATCATCTAAATTTGATTTGGAAACAACTTTAGTTTTTGATATCTCTTAACCTATGAGGAGTCGCATGACTTGCCACATACCGTTGGAATAAGCACGACGAGGACCATCCAACGAAGATGACTTATAACTAAAAAACTACATTTTTCTTTGTTATTTATGTTAACAAAGGTGATATATATTCTAGTGCTGCTTGGGTTGACATCAATGACAACCACATTTCAACATTCTCCCCCTTTTCCATTGATGGCAACACATGCATTCCCCCTCTGATCACTGCTCCCCCTGACTTGATGCCTTTATCTTCTTAACCTATTTTATCTCCCCCTTTGACATCAATGGAAAAGGGTGGCTTTACCTCACAATATTCCTACATCTCCTTGCCTATAACATACCTTTTCTCCCCCTGTATGCTTGGCTTGATGGAATACATATCATTGTGAACCTAGTATAGTCCCAAACTTCTTTTGAAGATACTCAAAATTCTCTTTGGGTATAGGTTTGGTGAAAATTTCAGTTATCTGCTCCTTAGTTCCAATGTATTCAACCTTGATATTCTTCTCGACAACCTGTTCACGTAGAAAATGATATTTGATATGGATGTGTTTTGTTTTTGAGTGCATGACAAGATTATTGGAGAGAATTATGGCATTGGTATTGTCATAGAACATTGGAATGGGCTCATCGAACTTCAATTGGAGATATTGCAAGGTTTTATTCATCTAGAGAACCTAAGGACCACATGTTGTTGTTGTGAAGTATTCTGCTTCTGTTGTGGACAAGGAGATTGAAGACTAGTTTTTTCTCAACTATGACACAAAACAACCATCTAAGTAGAAGCCTTCTCCACTAGTGCTTTTATGATCATCAATAGTACCTACCCAATTTTCATCTATATAATATGTGATAGTTAGATCATTTCCTTTTGGATACCATAGTCCAAAATATTTTTTTCCCTTGAGATATGAAAAAATTCTCTTCACTGCAACAACATGGGATTGATTTGGTGTTGCTTGAAAATGTGCTACCTCTCCAACTTCTTGCATCACATATGGCCTTGAAGTTATCATGCATAGTAGATTACAAATCATTGATATATACATCATCTAGTTTGCATCCTTGGATATATCATCCATGCTTAACTTGCAACCAATCACCATCATATTGCTAACTCGTTTGTTGTCTTCCATCATAAATCTCTTCAACATTTCTTTAACGTACTTAGTTTGACAGATGAATATGCCAACGCCTTCCCGAGATATCTAAAGTCCCAAGAAGAAAGTCAACTCACAAAGTAATGAAATTTTAAACTCACTCTCCATATCTTTTGCAGACTTCTTGCTTAGTTTGTCATCATTTCTTCCAAAAATGATGTCATCCACATACACTTCAATGGTAGTCAAACTATTTTGTTCAATAGTTACATATAGGTTGTTATCAACATTTACTATTTTAAAAAATTGTTTCTATAAGTACCTATATAGATGGGCACAACAAGCTTTGGGAGCTTGTTTGAGACAGTATAAGGGATTCTTTAATTTGCAAATAAAATCCTTCTTGTCAGTAAGCAAAAATCCTTCAGGTTCATTAGGGGAATTTTGAGGTCTAAAATGGGCCTCCTAAGAAAAATGTACAACCAAAATAAGATTTATAAGAACCAATGGGATTCAAGACGCTGATGTCAACCATGGGGGATGATTCACCATTTTTGGATTAAAATGGTAAAAAGATTAAAAAATAATAAAATAATAAAACTAAATTTTCAACTTGTATTTTCAACTTATCTCCCTAAGGTTTTACTCAAATTTCGAGAGGGAGTACTCGTTGGATGTAAAATTTAATTCGTCATCCAAGGAGTACCCATGTTGCATACTTTCAATGGACCCTGCTACAAGAAAAATGAGAAATACATGAAAAAACATGTTTGCAATCACGTTTTTCATGTATTTCTCATTTTTCATGTAGCAGGTCTATCAAAAGTATGCGACATGGGTACTCCTTGGATGAGGAATCAAATTATGCATCCAACAAGTGTTTTCGCTCGAAATTTGAGTAAACCCATAAGGAGATAATTTGAAAATACGAGTTGAAAAAATAGTTTTTTCTTTCTTCCCTGTAATCTTTGATGATGTAATCTAATATTATTATATTATTTCCACTATTATTTTATAATTTCCTTAGGAGGCCCATTTTAGACCTCAAAAATCCCCAAATGGTTCTATGTAGACCTCCTCTTCCAATTCTCCATTCAAAAAATATTATTTTATGTCCATCTGATATGCCTTGATCCTTCTTGAACAAGTATAGGCCAAGAACAACCTAATGGATTCCATCTCGACAATGAGTGCAAATATATATTTAAAATCTATTCCTTCAACTTGTGCATACCCTTTATAGACCAATCTTTCCTTATTCATGGTGACCTACCATTCTCATTCAACTTGTTTTTGAAAACCCATTTTGTGCTAATGATATTTTTGTCCTTTGATCGTGGAACCAATTCCCATGTGTCATTATTTTCAATCTGATGAAATTCTCCATTCATGGGTTTTATCCAATGCTCATCATGACTATCTTCTTCAAAGCTAATAGGATCAAATCTAGATATCAGCACAAGATGTGCTTGTTTGGGTATGCGTATTTGTCAATTTCCTTTGGTTCCTATACCGACATTTATGTCCCAAATGATTTTATCAGAAGAATGGTTCTTTTGATACCATAATTTATGATTCTTATAAGGTGCTTGTTGATCATCTCTTGTCTCGTCTTGTTTGACAGTTGTTTCCTCATCTAATTGTTTTCCCTCTTAGGCTTCCTCTTTAACCTTTTCTTGTTTTTCTTCTTTTGTCTTTGGTTTGCTTGAGGATGAAATTTATTGTTGGGCCTTTGGTCCACGAATTTCATCAAATGTTACATTGATGCTTTCAACTATTTGATTGAGTCTCGGATGAGCTTTACTTTTGCATGACTACCCAACAAATATGCCTTTTTCTACCTGAGAGTCAAATTTCCAATCTTTTCGTCCTCCCTTTTAATGTAGCACTTACTTCCAAAGGCCCTAAAATGCTTGCAATTTTCCGATCTCCCCTTCCATAGTTCATACAAAGTCTTATCTCAATTTCTTCTAAGAAACCTTCTATTCAGAATGTATAGTGTTGTATCTACTACCTAGACCTACAATATGTCGTTTGATTTTGAATCATTCAACATAGTTCTAGCCATTTCTTCTATTATTCTATTCTTCCTTTTGATGACTCCATTTTGTTGTGGTGTCCTAGATGCTAAGAACTATCTCTATATTTTTTGTTCCTCATAGAAGTGCTGAAATTATTTTGATGTGAATTCCCCTCCATTATTTGATCTCAAACATTTGATCTTCAAATCAAATGCATAAAGCTTGCAGAGCTTGTGCTCTCCCAACAACTGCAATACTACTTTTATATGTTATTGATGCTCTTCTTTGGTTTTCTAGTAGGCAAATATGTCATCCACAAAGACCAATAAATTTTTTTCCATATACCAATTGAGGACATTATTCATCAGACACATAAATGAGGTGGGGACATTGGTAATCCAAAATGGCACCACCACAAACTTGCAATGTCCATACCTTGTCCTAAAAGTTGTCTTATGGATATCTTCATCCTTAATTTGAACACGATGATAACCAGATCTCAAGTCTATTTTTGAGAACACTGTGTTCCCTCTCAACTTATTGAACAAGTAATCAACTTTTGGCAGTGGGTACTTGTCATGCATTGTTTGTTTATTCATCTACCAATAATTGATGCACAACGAAAATGAGCCATCCTTTTTCTTTACAAAGAGCACTAGGGCTCCATAGGACAACACACTACCCTTGATACACCCTGGTCTAACATTTCCTTCAACTGTAATTTTAGCTCTACTAACTCTAGCATGCTTATATGATATGGGGCTTCAATATTGGCACTAATCCAGGAAGCAAATGAATGGAGAAATCAATTTCTCTCCTATGTGGAAATCTTGGTATTTCCTCTGGAAACACATAGCTAAACTACTTGAAGACTGGGTGAGCTTCAATTTCGGCCTCACAACTCTTTGGATCACATGTCATTTGCACCATATACAAGGTGCACCCTTTTTGGCTGCACTTATTTACTTGCATCGCCAATATCCGTTGAATAGAAATGAGCTTCCTTATTCCTAGAAGCATCATTTCCTCGCTTGCATTAATGAGACATTCTAGCATTTTTCAGTAACAACCCACTTTGTTCCTGTGGTATGCTAGCCAATATATATTGATTAGGATGTCATATGAACCCAACAACAATACGGTGGTAGTGGACATGCTACTTAATGCCATGGGGAACAATTCCACTAACTTTATCCCTTGTTTTTAAGCTCCCGTGGAAACCTGAACCAACCACATTTTTTCATGAGTCTTCCTTTGCAAAGCACATTTCTTTGAGATATTTGGGTTGATATAGTTGAGATTAGAACTTGGGTCAATTAAAATTGAAACATGTTGGTTGACGACCATACATTCCATTTTGACCACCAAGGCTAGGTGATCTTCTTGGTTATTGTGCAAGGCCGCATTAATTTGAGGCATGTTCTTGGCCACATCATTCATTGTTGTTGCCTCTTATACATTGAAGAACCTTGTTCCATTATATTTTTGTTGAGGATAATCTCTCTGCAGGTGTTTTTCTCCACATGTCCAACACTGTAAAGTTCCTTTCCTAAACCCATCAACCTTTTCTCTTGCTAGTTTATTGAGTTGATCTATACTATCAGTAGTGAATTATTGTTGAACCTCACCCTTGGCATGAGTGGTGAATATCACATTCCTCCCTCATTTCTTGTATCCTAAGGGTTTCAATATTTTCCCTTTAACCTGGTTTTATCTCTCATTTTCCATCCTATTCGGAACTCAGTTTTATGCTTGGACTGATCATAGCAATATTTGGCCTTTCAGATAATGTCCTCTAGGGTTCTTGGTTCATCAAACTCAATGTTGTTTCAATAAGTTTGTGGTAACACACTATGGTACCTTTGAATATTCACCTTTTCATCTCTGATGTATGGTACATACCTCAACAACTCCAAACGATTGTTAGTTTACTCATCAGTAGTAAGCTTCCATGGCTTATGCTCATGGAATTATTCAACTTTTCCATCATAGTACCTCTTAGATAGGTACTTCTCATGAAAATATTTCTCAAAATTTCTACAGGACAAATCCTTTTATCTAATGCCATTGACATTTCTTAAATATTTCTATCATATGTCAGCCTTACCCTTCAAGCTAAAAATATCCACTCTGACCATCATTATTTCATAGTAGTCATGGAATCTGAAATATTTCCTTTTTCCTAATAACTAGGTTTCTGCCTCTTTACCACTTTTATTTTCTCCATCAAAGGTGGGAGGTTTGGATTTCTTGAAATCCTTCGAAATCAAGCTCTTCTAACTCCTTTGCTAATGGTGTCCCTTGGTTGTTGCACTAGACATATGGTTATGGCTACTTGATTCTTTTTTTGGATTACTGAGTGGGGTTTCTTCCCTCACCATGTCTTAACTATCTTTCATGTGCCTCTTCTTCGAATTACTACCGTTATGCTCTATTAGCTTCTAATTATTTCTTCCATATTTTAGAAGGAATTTTCTTGGATTTGTGTTTTCCTAAATAGATGGCACAAAGCTCATGTTGCTTATGTATTCACAGATCTAACAAACTCTACATTATCACTACATTCACCTTTCCTTGTCTCTCTTGTGCTCGGGAAATCTTCTCATTGTCTACTTTACAACTTCTCAATTCATCTCTCAAACTTCTGAGCGTCTGCATCAAGTCAAGGGAATTTTTCTTTGACCTCTTTCTAGACGAGTCCTCTCCTTAATGATGATATAATCTAGCATGATGTATTATATGAATCTACTACTCATTTCTTTATTCTCTGGCCATAAATTTGTGTCTTCTCTCTCTCTCTCTCTCTCTACTAGAAAACACATGACTATTAGCCAAATCAAACACAAAATAACTAAATTTACTCATCACCTTGGCACGTCTGCAATAAGCATGCTGATATGAAACTAGCTGAAAATGAAAGTCTCGTGTTAGTATGCATGTTAGAAATAAAAATAACATGTCATAAACTTGCCAAACTAGTGATCATATCAGTTGTAAGTTGATCATTAGTACATATTATATATGTAGCAATTAAAACATAAAGTTAAACATTTTATCTTGTGTGTATGTGAGCCTTTTCGAGTCCAGTGTTGAATCCCTTGCTCCATTATGATCCCATATGTAACTCTTTAACATATATTATATCTTTCTCCTTCAAGGCCCATTTGGTTCAAGTGCTAAACCTAGCCGTTATGATACCAAGTCTATATCAGAGCTGCCATTTTTTCATATGGTGTTTTTTTAGCTCTCTATGCCCAATGTTTGAACCAACACTCTGATACCACTTTGTATCATATATTCTAACTTTATTTCCAAAGGTATAGTGTTGAAATTATACTCTGATACCACTCTGTAACCACCCCCCTTCCAATTCCTTAAATTCTTGGGTCAAGGAAGGTGTTACTTATTGTTTCACTAGATCCCCAAGATATATTATGAAAAGGGGTTAGAAAAAACCCTTGTTTTTGGAAATATGTCGAGTTAAATTCTTATATCAGTGTTGTGTTCAATTTGTCAAGAGATTTTTAGTGATAGTAATTTTATTTTTATATGAGCCCCTAATCAAAAGTTACGATCAATTAAGATTTTGGCCTATTAAAAGAGGATATCTCAACATGTTGGCCATGTGGCACCCATATGGCCTCTAGGAAACTCTAGTATGTTATCTTGGTGGGTCTCATTGGTCGGGTATGCATCATGTTGTTGTGGGTTATCACTGTTAAACACACACATGGCAGCAACAACATAGGAAAGATAAACATGAGAGTACACTTATTATTAACAAATGATATACATTTATAGTACATGGTGTGACCCTTGGATTCATATTCCAAGTGGTCTCTTGGACTCCTTTTGGTTGTTCAACTTCCACACCAACCCTTAGAGGATTAGGTGTCCAACATTCCCCCCCTTAATCCGAAGGGTTATGTATGAGTCCAAGAAGAGTGTTGTAATACAAAATGTGCAAAAATGCATGGCAAAAATAGGCTGAGTGTGCTCTCTAAAATGTTGGTATAAAGGGCGGTGGTTTAAGGATGACCACCAACACTGGAATGCTTAGTGCAGTTCCCGGAACTCTTCCAAGTCTGGCATGAAGCTCAAGTCTTCTGCTAGAGGAAGTGCTCCTAATGTTTTGAAGAGGGAAACCTTCAACCATGAAAGGGAGGTCTCACCCCGCATAAAAGGGAGAACCTCAACCTGAAAAGGGAGGTCTCAACCTGTGATGGTTTAAGGATGACCAACAACTCTAGAATGCTTAATGCAATTCCTAGAACTCTTCCAAAACTAGCAAGAAGATGAAGTCTTTTGCTAGAGGAAGTGTCCCTAATTCTTTGAAGAGGTATCACCGACTAAAGGCATGCTCAGGGGCATCTTTGTCTCTAGCTACAACTCTGAATCTGGTGTGGCAGGTTGTGGCTCAGGCTCGCTTGATGTGGCTTTGAAGCTTGTAGATGACCATCATTTCCCCCCTGTCAGATATAAGGTGAGATGATGGAGAAAACTCAACTGCAAGACTGTTCAATACTCTAGAACAAGTTTGGACATATGACTGAAATATCTTCTTCGCTGTTGATGCCCATTGCCAAGAAGCGATCCATCCAAGATGAATCTTTGTTCTTGCAGGAGGTTTGTTTCTGAAGCATCTGTTTGAAGAATGACTGGTTTTATGATAGTGCTTACATGGATAAATATCAAAAAAATGATCTTTCAGATGGCCAACTTGGTCACAGTGTTGGAATTTAACAATCTGTTGTTATTGCTGTGGAAGAGGAGCAGAATCTGGAACAGCTAGAGATGAATTGTCATGAAGGAATCCAACACTCTAAAACTGAATGGGCTTTGGGTAATTTGGAATATGAAAGGACATGTCCTTATCATATCCAAGACCATTATTGTGCTTGTTGTGGACAAGCTCTTCCCAAGGTCTGATGATGGGCTTGGGAAGTGCAGACTGAATTTCTGCATCTACATGTACCACTGCTACTTCCTTGGGTATTAGATCTGAATGAACTGTAACATTATTTTCTTGCTATTTATGGGAGTCTGTTTCAATCTTCTAAATAGAAATAGGTTCAAAATGATGACTCCACTGCTGTAATTCTTCCTGCTGTAGTTGAGATTCAAGCTGCAAAAATTCTACCTTTTCTTGTGTATACTGCAGATAGGTTTTAATATCACAGAGAGTGTTCTTGTTGATTTTAACTATATCATGATCAATAGAATGTATCATAGTTTTCAAGAACTCTAATATTTCAGTAATTCGAGCCATATTCTTCATTGTCAAAATTACACTTTTTTTTTAAAACTGATCACAACTTTGAACAAATGAAGAAGCAGCACCCACTCACAATACTAGGTCAAAAATCTTTTCTTTATCGCTGGAAATTTGGAACCTTGAGCAAGTCAACATTACCATTGACCAAGAAAATTTTAGCTTTGGAAAGAGCGCAACTTACAGTTCAAGGTATATAATTCAAAGCAGAGAAAACATCAGCATATATATACTACAAAACCTTAAAATATAACTCAATGGGCATATAATTTGTCATTTGTCATACGATTCAAGCTATCAATGCAAAGAGAAGAGCCACCATACCACATACTACTTGCAAAGCATACCATGAATTACTCACTCTTCAACATATACATACCATGACCTTCAAAACATATGCTCCATTCACCAACGAATAAAAATAATGCGGCATATAAACCAACACACCTTCTTCACCTTCAAACAGCACACCACCACATTCCAACACATATTCAATGTAGAAAGTCATAATTTTAACCAACTCACCATTACGATTGAAATGAGACAGGAGTTATCAATGCACATATCATGCACGAATACAACTGCAACAGGGTAAACTCCAAATGCAACAATCTCTGCTATGAACAACCTTTAAGAAAATACACCAATTCTAGTACAATAACAATCTTTAATATGATCAACTAGTGGATCAAATTAAAGGTTAAGATGGCTATACTATAGAGCTCGAATGGCGAAATGTTCGAATTGGAGAAGCCTGTGGCATTGATGTCCAATGTTCTGAAGTTGTTGATTCAGATGGATGAGAGAGATGGGATAACCACACTCATTTCTATGCTAAGCATGGAAGTTTCAAGCAAAATTCTGAAATTGGTTAAGGAGTTCTGCGAATTCCATCATGCCCACAGTTCAGCAGCTGCCAATTTCGTGACACCTCTAATCGCTGATCCACCCACTATTTTCGTTAAAAGACAATCTTTAACTACCTAGAGCCTCGAAGCGGCGAGAGAAGACTTGAACCTGGGACGCCCACATCAATATGCTTCAGAGTCTTATGCCAGGTCTGGACACACCCATGTTGTTGCAAAAGGTGGCTGACTATATTCAGGCGCTCAAGATGCAGGTGGATACCATGTAAACTCTCGCCAACTATTTGACAATGAACAGCTAGTCTCTCCAGGCACGCCCTATTTGGAAATTCCTACTCAGCATCGAAGGTTAGCAGACACATTTATTTTTAGTATATTGGAGAAGCAATAGAGACAGAGTCATACAATTGTTGTGATATTTTGGGAATCTGGCATCAACAGTGACAGGTACAGATGATTGATACTAGAAGCCTCTGTTTTGTCCGTCAAATCTCTCTCAGTGATATTCAACAGCTCTGAGTTTTGCAAGTTAGATTGTGAACCACTGCGCTATTCTTACAAAAACTCGACATGTGGAAATGCTGAGCTGAGGCAATTCTATGAATGAAATTGCAATTGTGGCATTTTCGAGTGCCTGGTTTGCGCTGCGGTCGGTGCGAAGCTCAGGAAGAGGTTTCCCGATTGTGTGAGCTTGATCCAGCATGCTATGATGATTTTGAAGACCAAGAAGAAGGCTGCATATCGGGGTTACGGTCGTTCAATTTACTGTTTGTTGGGATGGAATGCATACCAGTTGCCGAGTGGGGGGAAGCTAACTGAATCTCAGCCTCGAGGGTGCATCCTTTATTTGATGATCGACCAAGAATTGTCTGCGTAACCAACCTAAGTGGTATGTCTATTGGAATGACATTGATATCCGTTGCAGGAGGTATGGCAGTGGTTGCCTATGGATTTTGGTAGTGCCACAGGAGCAAATATCCTCGAATGCGCACCAGCGTTTAACGACCTCGAGCTCTACTCAGAGAAGAGAGCGTTAAAGGAACAGGAGCAGTGCCTAGACCTAATGAGCACTGACAAGCTGACCAGAATGGCATTTTTTTTGAGCAAATTATTACAAAGAAATGGCTGAGTGAAACGACTTAGCAAATTCAGAATGGCAGGATAGAAATGGCCACAAATAACGCCGAGTGAATGAGCGTTTCTCTGCACAACAATGAAATAGGAGAATATTTGGACCAGAAGGTCAGAACTGATCGGTAGTGTGGCAGAGAAATTGTAAGAAAGAGAGAGCGCCAGGCATGCATGGATTTCAAAGATGATGTTGTGTTGACAGATAGGTAACGCAAGGGCAAAGAGACCATTAGCGTATCAACAAAACTTCAATGTTTCAATAGAGCATATGACAAACCTGATAACACAGGCTGATATAAAACGTTTGAATTTGTAGACCTAGGACTATATTTTTACTGTTTCAGGATTATGGGTAGAGGTGTAGGACTGATATGCACATAAAGGCCACAGAAAAACAAGCTCACATAAACAAGTGGCTCATACTTGAGCAGGGCAGGAGATCGCCCACTCTGATACCATGTTAAACACACACATGGCAACAACAACATAGGAAAGATAAACATGAGAGTACACTTATTATTAACAAATGATATACATTTATAGTGCATGGTGTGACCCTTGGATTCATATTCCAAGTGGTCTCTTGGACTCCTTTTGGCTTTTCAGCTTCCACACCAACCCTTAGAGGATTAGGTGTCCAACAATCACCACCCACAAAATTTGGTGTTAAACAAGGAGAAGGAGGCAGGGGAAATGAGCGACAACAAGATTCCACAATGGAACGATGACTTAGGTCAAATGACCTCCTCCAACACACTCACATGAATTATGTCATCCAATGATCATCATGGGAAGTAGTGAGTGGTAGGAAATGTTGCAATGCTCCAAATTCCTCCTAGACCTCATTCTTAGGACTCTTGTTCATGATCAACTAGTGTTAGGCCAGGTGTATCAACCCCCGTCTACTCCTCAAACATACCTGCTACAACTTATGGCTGATGGACAGTGCCTGTTCATGCGACACAGTTATAGTGGGGCTTAGTTCCACCAATATCCACTCAGTGATGGCCATGCCAATATAAAAATGAGGCTAAGCTCTCCCATTTCCTATCGGTCCCAACAACATAAGAATATACAAACTAAAATATCCCAAGTTGGGTTTATACAGTAGATGGGCGACTACTCCTTGCCCAACCTCTTGAGGCCTTAAGGTGACTTACAACTGAATATACTCATGATTCTGGAAATAAGTTGATTCAACATAAACATATAATTTCCCATTGACCATGTATGTACTAATGAATAACATGTTCCAAGCATACCTTCAAATTCACAAGAATACAAAATATCATTCTAATCATTAGCATAATAGTGAGCCTCACAATCTAAGAATTCATTTACATTTATAACACACAAGATCTTACACCATTCACAACATAACAAGATTCATCATGCACTATTGGTCATATATTATATATTATGTATTTAAGTTTTAGTCAATAATTCACTTAGAGTTATGAACAATAGGACAATATACATAGGCATTTTACACTTATATGTTTGTTTAAAGATGGCTGGAAACTAAAGAAGGGACTTGAACTATCCACCCAACGATAAGCCAACCACATTTAAATATTTCTTGTAGTTGACCACCCTTGAGCTAGATCCAAATTATGAGGAGATGCATATTCAGGTAAATTCACATGAAAGGTTTAGTCGCATACCCAGGATAAGGAGTACACTATCGAGGTGGTTTTTCAACTGTTCTCTAGTAGTAAGAACCACAATGACTCAATTACTCTCTGATTTAAAACACATGGGTTTACTTACTCTTTGAGTTAAAACATAGGGCTTCACCCAAGATCAAATGGGTTATATCTCAGTTTCAGGAGATGAAATCAACTGCTTTTGGTGGTATAGCAACCACCCATTCATGAAAAGCACTGCCAGGGTCCACAACCCACTTATTACCCTCAAGACAAGTACCACAATGGCTTAGATTTATTTATCACAATGGTTTATCAACCAAGTAACAAGCACCAGTTGGTTTCGTGACCTCATGTCAAGTAGCACAATGATCCAATTCTTCCACTAATCTCCCCATTGATCCTTTATACTTAAAAACATTGTCCAATGGAATCCATATCGATGATACATGGAGTATCACCCCAAACTTTTAAATGCTAGCTCTCAGACAATCTAGTTTCATTCAATCATTTCTTTAGTGCAGGTGCTTCCTTTCTTTTCTCTGCAAGCATGCTTCTTCACCTTTCATGTGTTTAGTACTACCTTGCTTCTTTGCATCATTTCCTTGGTCAATATCAAACTCTCTGGTAGTATTTATCTCTCTCCATGTTGTCTCTTCCTTCACATCGCTAACCTTTTGGTACACATATTCTATTATCTCCACCACATTCCACAAGGAAAGAGGGATATGGATGGGTGTTCACCTTTGCCTAGACTACCCACTTCACAACTTCATTTCCTGTAAATGCAAACCAATCCATGGTTAAGTGAGAATTGTGGTACTTAAATGTGGTCAATATGGAACTACTCACGACAAACCATAGGAAAACCAAACAAGCATGCAATACTCCCTCAACAGACACACAATAGCCTTCCACAAGCCTTCCCCTCATAGTTTTGGATCTGTATATCCCCCCCTTCAGCTCGACATAAGTTTATTTTTCACGTAGGTTTACATATGTCTATAATTCACATTGTTAGTATCAAAAAATCATAGCGACATTTGTACAGGATAGATGGCATTAAGAGTCTAAAAAAATCATGTACAGGTGAAGCATTTCTTGATGGAAACATCATAATTATAAAAAATTAAAAGGTTTTCCAAATTTCTTTTTACAAAATTAATCCTTGCAAGCGCACCAAAGGAAGTTTTTACCATACCTTGCAGATTTTTCTTTCGTAGCTATGAGGGTTTCGAAAAGAGAACAATAAACATCTTGAGACCATGCCACATGATTAATTGGAGTCAACTTTCCCTAACAGTGCCAAGTTAGGAAACCAATTTCAAGTTGCTTCAATTCAAATTGGAGGAGTGGCAACCCCTAAAGGGATCTTCTTTTCCTTCCCCATGTCACTTTCACATGAATGAGCCAAGAGAGGGAAGAACTGATTCAAATTCTATAAATTCAAGAGGTTGGAGAACCAAAAACACAAGAAACGTTTATGCAATGTTATTTTGTCAAAATTTCCCCAATCAATCAAGTGTCACATTACAGAAGGAGGATTCCATCAGTTGATATTTTTCTTCACTTATTTGAGAGAGAGAGCTTGCAAGGAGATTGGAAAAGGAACTCCTTATTAAGATCCTTTGAACACCATTTCTCTAGACTATATTCAAGTGTCTTTAAGTCTATTTTAACTCTTCTCTCAACAATCAATAAAGAGGGCCCTTTTCCCATCAAATTTGTTGATCTATTTCTCATAATTTTATGTAATTGATTTCATTGTTTAGTTTAGTTTGTTCTATACATTTTTTTCCATAAAATACAATACTTTGTTTGGATCATACTTAACCATTAACATCAATTATATTTGTGTGTGTATTTTTAGGTTTCAACCAACTACAAGGAAAGAGGATTTGGGACACCTCTACAACCAAATCCAATAAACAAATTGGCAACTCTACTACTTGATTTTTTAATCTTTTTGGTTGATTACAAGCCTTTGCTCTCTCTCATTTTCATTTTTTTCAGTCACTTAATAGTCTGTGCAGGTTTTCAAGTCACCCTTGTACCTATTCATGGCCAAATTATCCTCTATTTTTATTTTTCTCGGGCTATCCTCATGCCTATCAAAGAAATAGTCGTGACATACTCATCACTATGCAGAACAAAACACAAAAGTGTGCAAACATAACCATTTTTTTCATTGTAACTTCCTTTTCTTGAGTCATAGGAAGTCTTTAGTGAACTTCCTACCCTTCTGCAATTTTTTTTACATGCTATATAGGTTTCAATTTTTCTTTACTAACCCTTATAGTGGAGTGGTTTTTATTATCATTTTGTTTTGACTGCGAAAAAGAACCTCCAAAATTTTACCTACACTTGAATTTTGGAGCCTACTATGGATCTTGTGATCAGTCATTCTGTGGTCACTTCTTGATCAGTCGAAGTCACTTGCTCACACATGCTCATTTTGCAACGAGTTCGTGAGCGGATTATTTTACACGAGCTTGAATAAGCATAACACAGTGCATCGAGATAGTGTCTCTGTGATGTTCAACCCATGTCATCAGTCAGTGCACACCATTATTGATAGTCCCTCACTTTTGGCTATGTTTGTACTTCTATTTTGTTGAGTTTTCCAAACTGTCACTTTTGCGCATATCTACTTTCACGAGTTCCTTTTTCATGCTTACAACTGTCACTTTTGCTTTATTTCACTTTAATTAGCGTCATTTTCGTGTTATCTTCGCTATGACATGTGTCGCTTTCACAGTTGTTCGCGTATTGCAAGTGTCATTCACCCTTTTCTCATCATATAGTAAATGTCATCTTTTGGCATGTGGAGTGTCCCACAACACATGAAAGATAATTTTGGTGTGTTTCAAGGGATAATATTTGCATTAATTAGTTGTAATCACCATGTAAACATATATTACATTGATTTCCAAAGTTTCAAGCACTATCACACAAGTGTCGTCATGTTATAGCTCTGATACCAATTGTTGTAGATCTGATACCAAAATATAAATATACCCAAGAATAACAAGATAGAAATAGAAAGAAATGCTTCTTTATTATCAAAACCCTTATGGTAGGGCAACACCATACATTCACTCCTTAAGGAAGGAGAACACTCCACAAGCCATATGCCTGTTCATACAAGAATACTTCTCTTCTTCTTCCTATGTGGAGTCTCTAGCCTTTATATAGGCCTCATACATACAATACCATGCATCATTACCATGGTTTCCTCATACCATCAACTAATACCATGAGCCCATTACATTATTATTAACTACTTGTGGTCCCTTACATGACATGGGTTAACCACCTTATTTATTACTATGGCCCATCCCATTATTACATTATTACCTTGGGTACCTCCCTTGGTACCCCATATTATCCCCCCTAGGTACATAACATTCCACCCCCCTAAACATGTTTCGTCCCCGAAACATGGGAAGAACATAAATAGTAAGATCTACTCAAGAGAGTAGTCCACTAATACCATGCACGTGCATCTAGCCATCTAAGAGAAAGGTGAACCCTCGATCTCGCTGGTGCCTCGCTCGCTTGAGATGGAAGTTGACTGCGGTAGCTCTTCCGTGTGGAAGTGTAGTAGGTGGATCTTTGTTCCGCTCGATCTGTCCTGCGGGGTTTGTTGTCCATGTGGCTAATTGGTTGCCATCTTGATTGTTGTCTTGCTGGGTGATGTGGGTGATGATATGTTAAAGTTTTAACCCCCGATGGCTTTTTCTTTACTTCACCTTGCTGTGGTGCCTCTTGTGGTGTCTTCTTTTTCAATATGACTTCAACCACTGAATCGTCCTTAGATGTATCAACACTTGTAACCTTTTCTTCTGCAGCTTCTGTTTGTGTTTGATTGTCGACCATCAACTGCTCATCATCTGATATGTCAGTCCCTGTAACATCTTGTGCGTCAACCTCCGTGGACTCTACCTGTTTATGGATGGAAATATCCTGTAATGTAATTTTCTTCTTTTTATACCATAGCTTCAAGAATTTCTTCTGCACATTAATATTGATAGTACCCACAGATTCCATCCAAGGATATCCCAAAACAACATCGATATTATCCATCTCTGAAGCATAAAAATCACCATGAAACACATACTTATCCATAGAAAGCTTCAAATCCTTATAGATTTGAACCTCCTTATCATCAACCTGTGTATTTTGAATTTGTTTTGCTGGGACTTGCAACTTTTTTGCCAAATTAACACTGATAAAATTATGTTTACAACTAGGATTGATAGAAACAATGATCTTCTCTTTCTGAATCAATCCATGAACCTGCAATAAGGATATACCAGTAGGAAATAGACCCACATGTTTCTCCTTATCTTGTTTTCTGGCATGAGACCATCTGTCTAAAAGTAATTTTTCAAATTCTTTATCCGACAAGTCGTCGGACTGTTTGATGCCAAGTGATCTCCACCATCTGTCAGCCTCTTCTGTCAAATTAAGTCGTATCATATCTTTCCAACATATCCAATGTTTGGACTTCATTCTTCTTATGAATTCTTCAATAGTAAGACCATTATCTTTCCCTGTAAAATATAGATCCTTGCTAGAACCCATGAAGAGAGTTTTGAAAAAACTTGGCGAAAATTTGAAATGGCCACAAATCCGTCAATATTGCTCAGAATCTCTATTATAACCTGTTTTTGGAAATGTAACAACCATTCTGCATCTTCCCATGTGATAGAAATCTTGATCCAGGCACTTGAAATTTCAGATCTGTGCTGCAAATCTTCCGCCGTCACCAAAATTTCTGCAAAAAAGAGCTGATTTTAAATCAGCGATATCTCCCTCATCCGGACTCCGATTCGACTGATTTTTTTTTTGAAGTTGGGTATTTTTTCCCAAAGAATCGAGATCTTCAATTATATTTTGCAGATCTTCTTCCAGGATGTCTAGATCTGCGCCGCAAAATCGCTGCCCTGAAAATTTTCTACAACCCCACTGATTTTTAGATCAGTGATATCTCCTTCATTCGGACTCCGATTCAACTGATTTTTTTTTTGAATTTGGGTATTTTTTCACATGGAATATAGATCTGTAATTAGATTCTGCAGATCTGGCACCAAAATGTACAGATCTGATCTGCAATTTCGCCACCCAAAAATCCCTGCAAAAGAAAAAAAATATTCTCCACGGTTTGCCCAAGAAAGAGCTCTGATACCAATTGTTGTAGCTCTGATACCACTTGTTGTAGATCTGATACCAAAATAGATAGAAATGATTCTCTTTATTATCAAAACCCTTAAGGTAGGGCAACACCATACATTCACTCCTTAAGGAAGGAGAACACTCCACAAGCCATATGCCTGTTCATACAAGAATACTTCTCTTCATCTTCATGTGGAGTCTCTAGCCTTTATATAGGCCTCATACATGCAATACCATGTATCATTACCATGGTTTCCTCATACCATCAACTAATACCATGAGCCCATTACATTATTATTAACTACTTGTGGTCCCTTACATGACATGGGTTAACCACCTTATTTATTACTATGGCCCATCCCATTATTACATTATTACCTTGGGTACCTCCCTTGGTACCCCATATTATCCCCCCTAGGTACATAACACGTCACAATTTTTGCAAAGTGTATCTTTAGTGTCGTACTTGTCGTAAGTTGTCGCAAAGGTTGTCACAATGCGGAAAGTATGTATTTATGTGTTCCAGATGATCTATGATGTGTCGTCAAGTGACCTAAGTGTGGGACCATTTTCAAGTCTTATCACTATTCACATCAACTTCATCGATCACATACTTAGTCAAATTTAAGAAAATCTCAAGTCACTTAGCTTCATCCCACCCTCCTGAACTACGCATTGTGAAAATTCAACCCTCAAGCTACAACCTTGCCTCTTGACACTGCGCAATGTGTATTTCATGCCTCTCAATACTAAATATTGCGCAGTCTCAATGCCTAAGCCCGAACCTTGATCCCCAAAATTGGACAATTCATCCTTCCCTTGAGGATTTCTCTAATCGATTCATTCACCTTTGTTGTGAATTTCCTAAAGAAGATACGAATTGGGATTTATTGACACAAAAGTTTCAACATTTGTTTCATATCTCCTTGCATGGTAAATATGAACCCCCTGATGTTTTCACTTCTCCAACTCTTCTAAATCATGACACAGCTCGAATTTCAGAGGAGGAACCTACTACTTATTTTGTTCTTTGTCCTCCTCCTTTCCCATTTCCGGTGAGGGTGCCTCCTCAGGATGATAATAAAGTTGGGAAATATGCACATCAAATTCCTAATCCATATTATCATCCTCCTTCCACTTTTGATGATTCAGATTCAATGGAGGAAATCCCAGAATGGCTCATGAAGCCTATGGTGAAGATTAACTCCTCCATTCCAAAATATGATGTCACAGTTCATAAATCTAGTCTCGAATCTGATCTGGAATTTTGTTATCCTCTATCACCTACATTCCATCACTCTTTGTATAGTGATCTACTTGATCAATCTGCTCCACCAACTATTTTTTCACACTCTCTTGATTTTCAAGCTGCTGATCCAAATCGCGATGAGGTTCAAGGTAGTCACATTACGTAGGTAGAGGAGCAAGAAGGTGAGGATTCTTTCAATCTTTCTTTTCTTTTTAAAAATATGTCGTGTGAAGATGTTGTTTCCTCATTCTTGGCTGATATCGAATTTGTTAATCTTGGTAGTGAATCTATTGAAATCATTTTGCTTAGATCCACAGTCATAGACAACAATCATTTTGATGATGACGATTATGTTGATGTATGATATGATGAATTCCCTAGTGCACCAGCTGATCTTTCGGTTTCTCATGAATTTTGAATTTAGATCTAGAATCTAATTTGTTCAAAGGAGATGTTCTTGTTAAAACTTCCTCTTCATCTCACTCTACCTTGTGCTCTATTTTTTGTGATGAATCTACTTGCGACAGAGATACTCCATGCTCTTCAAGTTCTTCATCTAATGAGTTATCTTCTCAATTGACACAAGGTGGTGATATTATCCATGATGAAAATGAAAACAATCAAATCATTGAGTACTCTTCCCATCCCTCATCATATCTTCTCTTGCATGAAGACAAATCTTCAAATTAGCTTGCTCATGAAATTTCTCTGATTCATTCATCTTCATATTTGTGATCAGAAGAGTCTTTCAGCTTGAGAAATCTGGTTTTTGACTTGAAAAATATGGTCAAATAAGTGATAAATATGGCTGCCATCCGATGAGAAGTGGTCTTAGTGAAACCAATGGTAGTAGCTATCCTCACACCATGCACGATTTGGTTCAATCTTCAATCTTCAAAAGTTTTGGGACTTGTCAGCAAGTCAAAGCACCTCAACTTCTGTTGATTGTTATGGCAGGATTTTCAACTCTGGTAAGCCCTTGAACTAAGTCATATCTGGTTTCTCTTGCAAAATCCTTCTCTTTGCATGGTTTCACTCAATTAAAATTTATTTATGAAATATGTTTGGTATTTCATATGTAATTTTTCAAGTTTTGAAGATTTTACTTTTGATCAGATTCAATAATCTTATTTATTTGATTCATCTTCATGTAAATCTCTTGCATCAAACTCGGGTTTGGAATGTGTGTCTCTCATAAAGTCATGGAACTGTGAATTTGACCACCTCAAGGATCACCTTTGGCCGAAATAATCATATGTATTGGACTTATTTCATGATAAGCGACTCCTATTTTTCCTTGTGAATATCATATCACGAATCTTGTTCTTCATAGCACATAAAATCCTCTTGGGTGCAAATGAATGCATGGGTTATTGTGCGAATCAAATTCTTCTTCATTCACTATTTTCTTATCAGCCTCATGTCATTGTTGCAGTGGAATTCCTTTCCACTTCTTTCAATGATTACGATGCCAATGTAGTGTATCTTTTTTCATTCGAAGAAGATTATTATATTATTCAAAACATTTATGAAGATGTTCAAACTAATCTATATTTGTTGTTTTCTAACCCAGCCTCTCATGCCAAAAATGGTGCATATGATCATGATAATAATTGTCATTCGTTTCACCACTTTCCTACTAGTATATCTAATGATAGTTGTTTTACATCCTTTGATCCTCATGGTTCAACATCTTACCTTTCAGATACTTGTCGAGAAGTTGAGGCACTTCAGTCATTGTTGATGGTTATGTTAGGTCCTCATTGTCTTGGCATGTTTGTTGAATATGATCAGATTTGTTTTCCCTCATGTGATTCTCATCCTGATTCCACACATTTAATTGAAGATTAATTATCTCAAAGTTTTCAAGGTTTTCAATATTATTGTTTCTAATTTCATGATCCAATCAATGAATGGTTGGAGAAATTTCACTTGAAAAGCTCCATTGAAAATAAAAAGTTTCAACCTTTTCTCATTCTTTCTTAGGATGACCGAGAAGAAGGTGCACTCACAATAAGTCTTCAAGGTTTTTCTGATTATGGTTTCCGTCGAGAAGGTAATAATTTGAACTGGATAAAAGTAGTGGTTTCAGACACATCTTTCTACACACGGGAAATACCTTCATTTTGTTGTGCAAGTTCTTCAAGCTCTCATCTTTTCTCTTGCACATTACCTTATATCAGTTTTAATCGACTGTATCTTTGTCATTGCAGGTCAGGAAAATCTATGATGGATACATTGGAAATTTCATTATATGTGACCCCAACCTTCTAGCTGTTTAGGTTAGGAGTAGGACTAGCTGCATTCTAGTTTCCCCTCCCTTGCACTCATTTTGCAACTATTCTCCTTAGTCTTTCTTATGTTTTCTTAATTTGTCTTGCATCATGTTTAGGTTTAGCTTCCTTTTGCTTGTCTTTTGGTTTTTATTTCTTGTTGTGTCATGTCTTGTATTTTCTGTTCTCTTAATAAGACATTGCATGAAGGGTGTTACATTTGGGCTCGAAATAAAATGTCGAAAAATAGAGAAGGAATTTGTGACTCTGCAACATTTGGATAACTCTCCATCCTTCTTCCTTGTCTTGGTTACACCTTTTAGTCGATGATGTTCTGATGGAAAATATGATCAATTTGTAAAGAGATTTTTGTGTCAAACCATGATACCTGTGTCTATTTTTGGAAACCTTATGCCCACACTTAATTCTTTATGTTTCGGTATTCTCACGCTTATGAAATCATAGGTATTTTTATGCTTCTCTAAAGGAACAAATTCTCATGCTCTCAATAAGTTAGGATCCCTTTTCCTCCCATATAATGAATAAGTGTCTATGCATAATCTTCTTTAAATATATAAATAAAGGCGAAACAAGAGAAAGGATTCCTATGCAGAGAGGTGAAGCAAGCAAATCCATTGGGGTATTGTCCAGAATCGCTGGCAGTGTAGCAATGTTTGTGTTCCTATAGTGACTCCACCGGAGTACTATCCATGTTTGCTAGTAGTGGAGCAACATCGGAGATGAAAAAATATACTCTAAAAATCTAAAGCTCGCGGGCTATACTACCCATTCCAATTCGAAACATTGTGATATCACGGATCTTATGTTTGTGTTTAACCAAGAAATCACCGAGGGGACCCTGTTTATTCATGGGGTAAGTGGGGAGACCAAAGTGATCTGCAAGATGAATATATACTCCTTGAATAACTATGAACCTGCACAAAAGGATTTACCAAGGCAGAGAAGCTAAAGTTCTACCAATGTGTCACCAAGTGTTTTCGCTGCAACAAACACCCTCCAAAATTTTATCTAGGCTTGAATTTTGGAGCCTAGTGTGGATCTTGCAATCGGTCCTTCTATGATCACTTCTTGATCAGTCGAAGTCACTTTCTCACACATTCTTAGTTTGCAACGAGTTCATGAGTGCATTCTTTTATGCAAGCTTGAACAAGCATAACACAGACCATCAAGAAAACTTCTGTGTGATTTTCAACCCATGTCAATAGCCAGTGTGAACTATTATTGACAATCCCTCACTGTTGGCTATGTTTGTACATCTATTTTGGTGAGTTTTCCAAACTGCTGCTTTTGTGCACCTCCTCTTTCACAAGTGACATTTTCATGCTTACGACCGTCGCTTTTGCTTGCGTTCACTTTAATTAGAATTTTCCTCATGTTAGCTTCTCTATGGCATGTGTCACTTTCATTGTTGTTCGCGTATTGTAAGTGTTGTTCATTGTAACACCCTCCTCCCACATCCACCCAAGTAACCATGCCAACTAGGGAAAACATGATATGAGAGGCTACTGTGATCATATTTGACCTCCTAGGTAACCTTAAGGAAGTGGAATCAATGGAACATCACATGCAGCCATCCAACACCATCAATAGAACCCTGAGGAGACAAGTCAACCACTTATACAACCAGTCCCTGGGTCCCACTGTTGTTCTAGACAATTTAAGGCTCAATCGCTCTCATGCTATGGTAAAGGGAACGACTAGAAACCTAAATTCACTCTCATATGCCTACCTGCCAAGGACTACAGTCCAAATTTGCTATTTCTATGCCAGCGACTCTGAGATTTGAGCCACTTTTTCAGGCCCAGAGCCTAGGCCACTGCCAAGAATGGAATGGAAGCTCAGAATTAGGTAAAGTACAGGGAAACAATGATGCAAAAGTAAATAGTTGATCAAGGCCTTAGCCAAACCCTTACTAGCCATGACAGGCATCTCATCAAATATATCGTTGACATGTCACCTACAAGTGTAAATAGAAGAGTTAAGTGTAGGTATCTCTTACTTATCCAAGAATCGCCATGAACCATTGTTTCTTCATGTAATTTTCTACCTTATCACTTATTAGGTCATATATACAATATCCATTCAAATGCAAGTAACAACATGCTGAGAGCCAAACCTAATTGCTACCATAAAATGAACATAAAACCAGCAGAATAGGAACATAATTACAATAAAAATATCAGCCATAAAAATCCATATATACACCAGTACATTTACACATGAAAATCAATGGAATTAATTTCTCATTAATAAATGCAATGAACTGATCGGAGATGGGACTACCACGTTCCACCCGACCATAGATTGGTTGAGCCAAGTCTCTCTTTAGCCAATCACCCCTGTGCCATATTCCAAGCATGAATGTAGGGCTCATAGAACACATCAAAAACACCAATCAATGTGGATGACACTGGAGTTCTGTGCCTACACCGTGATGAATTTGAGTGACTCCTAGTCTCTCAGGCTTTACCATGCATCTGTAGTTTGATCTAGGGATCACTAGGCCCTACACCAAGACATACTCTCCAACATTTACCGTGCATTCCAACTTGGAATCACCATGCCCAACGGAGAGAAAATCCACCTCTTGGCTTTACTGTATATCGTGCCATTCAATGGCAAGGATTCCTAGGTCCACCGAGGCACACAATTTGGCTCTACTATAAACCACAGTCTATTTTAGGGGTTACTAGGCCAGTGGCTTCATGCATCCTCAGTCTAGTTCAGGGACCACTACCACCATGTGTTTGTCAATTCAGAGATCTATCCCACTTAGCTTCGAATCCAAACCGCCCATCCCACATAAACTGCATGAGAGAACTCATCTCATCAAAGCTATCAGGAAATGGCAATGTTAGGCTAAAAATACTGTCACACCTAGAAAAACCCATGCCATGGTAGAAAAGAAACACATGCCATCCCATACATGCCAAATCTAGGAAGGAAAATACACATGCAATTTGATACCTACAATGAAGCCTGCTGTAGCATCTTAATCATGCCTTTCCTTGTTTGATCTTTTCTTCCTCTTGCCTTCTTTTCCTTCCTTGCTCCAATTCCAAAGTGCTCCATGAAAACTCTAAGTGTCTAAGAGTATGAGAGAGAGAGAATAATGAGAGAACTCCAAATCTAAACTAACAAAAGGTTACCAACTGATCCTCAGAAGCCTTTTATGGATGAGGCCTCTATTTTCTCCATTTTCCATTATTTTCTTTCATTTTCCTCCTCACATGCAACCTGTGGCCTTTCACCTCATTTTTCTTCTAATTTTCATTATTTTCATAAATAAATGTGCCAAAAATACTATTTTTCCTTTTAAAAGCCTTAGCCATTTCCTTTTCAAATTTCCTTAGCCATAAATAACCAAATGAACACACACTATGATGTCTTGCCCAAAATTCAGCTTGGAATAAGTGTCCCATTCATCCGTGGTTATTGTTTTTTAACTTTTATTACATGGAATTTTCACTAGGTTTGTTACAGAACCCCCCACCCTTGTAAGACACCATCCTTGGTGTTCAATCACACATATACCTCAGCAACCTATTGAAAGAAGACATACTTCTTATGGAGCTTTATAACACAGCTCGATGCAATATTTACAATGAAAGATCTAGTCAAGACAAAACATCATGACAACATGAAAACATACCACATAGTGGAGCTTTATAACAAAACCCATTACGATATTTACAATGATCATCCTGCTGAGTTACAACTCATATAACATCATAACATCATGATAACAGAACCACATGATAGCATAATAACATGACACCCATACCGCGTAGTGGGGCTTTATAACATAGCTCGTTACGATATTTACATCCATACACAGGTGTACATATAGTAACATCATCAATATATATATATACCAAAACATATGCGAAATCATATACCAAAACATATATCAAACATATACTAATATCATATCTAGGCATATATCAAAACATCATATAGCATATATCAACTATCATAAAGAATATATCAATCACCATAAAGCAGATACTAAACCAACATAAGTAAATACTAAACCACCATGAGGCATATACCAAGCCATCATAAGAAAATACTAAACCACCATAAGCAATCACCAAAGCACCATATCAAAGATGCTTTGCCCAAACCAGAAAACCAGGAAGGATACATGGCCCGCATCGGATCCACCATATCCCATGTAGCTTCATCAGGTCCAAAGTGCTTCCATTTCGCTTTGACTTGCTCGATTTCTTGGTTCCAGAGCATGAACACATTTTTCTACAATATAAATTGAGGCTCTTGCTGGAATTCTCCATCTAATTCCACTTGCAATATAGATCAGTCAATTACATGATCAACATGTTTAACATACTTCTTAAGCAATGAGATATGGAAAACATCATGGAATTTCACTATCGGAGGCAATGCAAGTTAATAGGCTACCAGCCCAATCCTCCTAATGATACTGAAGGGTCCACAAAACTATGTTGCCAATTTGGCACATGATCCAATCCGCAAGGATCTCTTCTTCAGATTGATGCACAAGTACACCTGTTCCCCAACCTGGAAATCCTTGAACAACCTGTTCCTATATGCATAAATCTTCTACCTATCCTGTGCTACCTTGAGATTCTTCTTGATCACCTGCATCTCTTGTTCCATGTCTGCCAACATATCGGGTCCAATCAATACCCTGCTAACTGGATCACTCCAACTAATGGGAGTGTTACAACTCTGCCCATATAATGCCTCAAAAGAAATCATCCTCAGTGACTCCTGATAACTATTTTTGTATGCAAACTTGACCAAAGGGGGATACTCTTCCCACTTCCTCTGTTGATGCATCACATACATCCTCAACATTTCCTCCAATATCTTGTTGACCCTCTCTGTCTGTCCATCTGTATGCAAATGATAAGTTGTGCTGAATTCCAACTCAGTACAAAAAACCTGCAAATAACTCCTTCCAAAACATGGCAGTGAACTTTGTGTCCCTTCCTAACACAATCTCATTTGGGACACCATGTAGTCTAACCACGTCTCAGATGATTACCTGTTCCATGTCACTAGATGAGAATGTAGACTTCAGTGGAACAAAGTGTGCAACCTTTGTTAAAATATCCACAATGACCATGATGGAATCATGCTACTTCACTGTCTTTGGCAACCATGTGATGAAATCCATGGAAATGACCTCCCATTTCCACTTAGGGATAGTGATCGGTTATAACAGTCCACCTGAATGTTTGCACTCTGCTTTCACTCGCTAACAGTCAAAACATCTCACCATAAAGTTTGCTACATCCTTTTTCAGATTTGGCCAATAGTAATATCTCTTCACTGCTATGAGTGTCTTTTGATAACCTGGGTGACCCGAATAAGGTTTGGCATGAAACTCCCTTAAGATCACCTTCTTGAGCTTGCTACTATCCGATACATATTTCTTGTCTCAAAACCTAACCAATTCCTCTGCTGTAAGACAATAGTCCATGCCCTGTGCACCTGCACCTACACTTGTACCTATGCATGTACCTATACTACCACCTGAACCTTCACCACTACATGTACCTGCACCTGCACCTATATGTGTACTATCACCCTGCTGCAATCTGTGAGCAATATCCATATACCTGACATCCTGCTATCCTACTTGCAAGATCCTATCATGTAAATTTGTCCCATAAGAGCTCATAAATTCCAAGTGATGTAATTGTAACTATCTACTGAGAGCATCTTCCACATTGTTCTCTTTACCCTTGGTGCACCTAATCTCGAAGTCAAACTTGTTGATCATGGCCAATACCTCAACCTAATGTGGTCACTCATAAGCACAAAGTTCTTGCTAAGAAGATAGTTCCTCCACATCTTTAGTGCATGTATAATCACTGCTAGCTCAAGATCAGGCGTCGAGTAGTTATGCTCGTGCTTGTTTAGTTTCTGAGACTTATAAATACCACCTGTCCATCCTGCATAAGAACTCCACCAACTCCTCTCTTGCAAGAATCTATACATACTACGAACTCTTTGTATGGATCTGCAATCGATAGCACTAGTGCATGTGTCAGCAACTACTTGAGCTACTTAAAGCTAGCCTCACACTCTTTAGTCCATTTGAACTTCTTACCTTTCCTCTGCAATGATGTAATGGGATAAGAAATCTGTGAGAAGTTCCTAATGAACCTCATATAATAGCCCGTGAGACCCATGAAATATCTCACCTCATCCACACTCTTAGGAGAAACCCACTCCATGATGGCCCTTATCTTCTCTAGATCTACTATAATTCCTTCCTTGGAGACAACATATCCCAAGTAGTGCACCTCAGTCTAAAAGAAACTACATTTGTTTAGATTAGCATACAACTGATCATCTCTCAACAATCTCAACATTGTTGCTAAGTGCTCAGCATGCTCTCCCTCATTTTTATAATATACTAGTATATCATCAATGAACACAATAACAAACTTATCCAAATATGGATGCAACACACTATTCATCAAACACATGAATGTAGTTGGAGAATTAGTTAAGCCAAATGGAACCACAACAAACTCATAATGCCCATATCTGGTCCTAAATGTAGTCTTGTAAATGTCCTCCTCTTTGATGCGTACCTGATGGTATGCATATCTCAAGTCAATCTTTGAAAACATTGTTGATCCCTTTGGCTGATCGAATAAGTCATCAATCCTTGGCAAAGGGTACCTATTCTTGATAGTCACTTTGTTGAGTTGGTTGTAATCAATGCATAATCTAAGGGTGCCATCTTTCTTCCTCACAAACAAGACCGATGCACCCCAAGGTGATACACTTGGCGTAATGTATCCCTTGTCCAATATTTCCTTCAACTACAATTTTAACTCAACCAACTCAGGTGTGCTCATCCTGTAAGGTGTTATCAATGCTGAAGTTGCCCCTGCACTAACTCAATTGAAAAGTCTACCTCCCTGTGAGGTGGAAACTCTGTAATTTCCTCAGGGAATACATCCCAAAACTGCTGCAACACTGGTTACCTATTCAACACATCTGCATCCCCAACCTCCTTATCCTTATCACTAGAAATGTGCACTACAAATAGCTTGCACACTTTCCCGTGGCTACACTTTGCTTGCATATTTGTCACAATCCTAACTGATATGGCTTTCTTTTTACCTGTAAGACCCTTGGTTCTCCATTTTCATCAACACATTCAATAGCTTTGTCATAGCATTCAACCTTGGTTCTATGAAGATACAACCAATCCATGCCCAATAACATAATGTATGAACCCAATGATAATACATTCAAATGGGTTGATGTAGGCATACCATTTAAGTCAAATGCGCAAGATCTTACCCAATGATGAACTCACTTCTTCGTACCTGTAGCCAATTGCACTAACCAAGACTCTCCATGCAACTCCTTATTTAACCCACACTTATCCACCAAGTTAGGACTAACATAGCTATAATTAGATCTAGGGTGAATAAAAATAGAAATAACTTGATCACAAAGGTTACCGTCCATATCAATGATAAACTCCTAGTGTTTTGCTTTTGCATTGTCCACTGTTGCATAGTTACATGGAATACTCTAACCAACATCCCCAACAATCTATGCCTCCTATGCACTATATATCTTAGGCCTTCCACCCTGATGATGTAGACAATCTCTCCTAAGGTTCTCCTCACTGTCCAACACTCCAACTAACTAGTGCCCTCACCTCTATGCTTTTGTTGCTGCTATGGCGCATGTCCCTGTCTAGCTACATTAAATCTCTTTTGTGGTGCCACATTTTCTTTCCCATCTACATGTTGAAGCCTTGTCCTCTTAGGCTGCCATTTACCTATACCTTTGTATTTTCCTTTCCATCCATGCTGAGATTGATTCTTACACTTTGATTTCTCATAGCAATGTTTCAGTTTGCCAATGACTTCCTCAAGTGAACAAGGCTCATCATACTCAATTCGGTCTCTCAATGCTAATGGAAAACCACTGACAAATATATGAACTTTAGCCTTTTCATCAGTAAGATACCACACATACCTCAATAGCTCAAGAAAATTGGTTGTATACTCTTTGTATGTCATTGACCCCATCTTTAACTCATAAAACTCTTTAGCCTTATTGTCATAGTACCTTTCTGACAAGTACTTCTTCCTGAAAAGCCTCTTGAATTCCCACCAACTCAAGTCATTTGTCTTGATGTCTCTAACCCGCTTAACATCTTCCCACTAGATATATGCTTTACCTTTCAAGCTAAAGATAGCTATCTCGGCCTTCATGTTATCTATGTACTCATGCAACTCAAAGAATTTGTTCATACCAAGCATCCAAGCCTTTGCATCTTCCAACATCTTCACATCTCCATCAAAAGTAGGTGGTTTTTCTTTCTTGAATTCATCCGAAAAGTACCCCCTATCATTCCTCTTGTAAGGATGATAATGACGATGATCATGATGTCTATCAGAATCAAAACTAAAATAATACCTGTACTCATCGCCCCTCATTTATAGAGTGTCCAACAACCTACCATATCTCACTGTGTGAAATCTATCTGACCAGTGTCTAAAGGAGATCTACTTCCATATGCTCCATTATTCCCATCCTCATGTGCATGGCTGATATGAAGCGGCACTTGTCGCTGCAATTCTAACAAACTTTGAAGTAGTATAGCAATAACCTCTACTTACTTCTCTTGTGCCTGTATGATTCGTTCAGTATCTACCCTAGAAATCCTTATCTCTTCTTTCACGATCTTCAGTGTATCGACCAAATCAGAAGTATACCCTACATCATGGTGCTCATATGATGAGTATGGAGATTCTGCGTAGTCTACCACCTTGCTATCCATTTGATCTCTTTCTTCCTACAATGCATAATGTGTGAGATAAACCAAATCACAATAAATTGGCATACCTTAGTATATCTTAGGGAGGATAGCTTGTATGCAAGATCACCAAATTAGTGTGATACGTGTATACCATAATCATAACAGTGTATAGACATGCACAAATAAATGAATCAACACATAAACATCACTCTAACTAGGATCCAATCATCAATTCAAGTCCATATCAATAATGCATGTTATGACCTCATGCATGGCAAAAACCATTACCCCATTGTACACATTTCTACCTGCAACTGAAAATATGCATAAGCAATGCCTAACCAACTACAAATACAAATAAATACATGTAGTCGAACATAATCAATCAGTTCTTGTAATCAACCTACAAGACTGATGCATGTAATCAAAATATTCAAAATGTAACCTAACATACAAGGATGTAAGTAGGCGACATAAAATCAACATGTAAGCGACAAATAACCATATATAGTGAGTCACATACTCATGTTGAATACTCTTCATGAAATAAACATCAAATTTTGCATGATAACCATACTAAAACCCTAATCCATCATCAAGAAAATGCAACAATTATATACATGTAAGGGACACACATGAAACTGACATGCATGCATGATCGACACACATTCAACCCATTCAGTCTGAGAGTGTACCTATGCTCTAATACCACTCTGTAATACCCTCTTCCCACATCCACCCAAGTAACCGTGCCAACTAGGGTAAACATGAGACGAGAGGCTACTATGATCAGATTCGACCCCATAGGTAACCTTAAGGAAGTGGAATTGATGGAACATCACATGCAGGCATCCAATGCCATTAATAGAATCCTCAAGAGACAAGTCAGCCACTCCGATAACCTGTCCCTGGGTCCCACTGCTGTTTTGGACAATTTAAGGCTTAGTCTCTCTCATGCTATGGGCAAGGGAGTGACCATAGATCAAAGTCGTTCTCATAGGCCTGCCTACTAGTGACTGTGGTCCAAACTTCCGAGTTTTATGCCAGCATCTCTAGGATCTGAGCCACTTTTTCAGGCCCATTGCCCAGGCCACTGCCCATAATGGAATGAAAAATCAAAATTAATTAAAGTATAGGGAAAAATTGATGCAAAAGTAAATAGTTGATGAAGGAATTAGCGAAACATCTACCAGCCATGGCATGGATTTCATCAAACATATCATCGACATGTAACCCACAGGTGTAAATAACAAAGTTAAGTGAGGGATCTCTTACCTATCTGATAATCACCATGAACCATTGTTTCCTCATGTCATTTTCTGCCTTATCACTTATTAGGTCATAGATACAATATCCATTCAAATGCAAGTAAAAACATGCTGAGAGCCAAACATAGTTTCTGCCATAAAATGAACATATAACCAACATAATAAGAACATAATTACAATAAACATATTAGCCATCAAAATTCATATATACACTAGTACATTTACACATGAAAATCAATGGAATTAATTTTTTATTAATTAATGCAATGAACCAACTGGAGATGGGACTACCAATTTCCACCCGACCATAGATTGGTTGAGCCAAGTCTCTCTTCAGCCAATCACCCCCATGCCATATTCCAAGCATGAATGTGGGACCTCATAGAACACATCAAAAACACCAATCAATGTGGATGCCACCAGAGTTCTTCCCCTACACTGTGAGGAATTTTAGTGCCTCCTAGTCTCTCAGGCTTTATCGTGCATCCACAGTCTAATCTAGGGATCACTAGGCCCTACACCGAGACATACTCTCCAGTATTTATTGTGCATTCCATCCCGGAATCACTAGGCCCAACAGAGAGAAAATCCACCTCTTGGCTTTAACGCATATCCAACCATTCACCAACAAGGATTCCTAGGCCCACCGAGGCACACAATCTGGCTTTATCACAACCCACAGTCTATTTCAAGGGTTACTAGGCTAGTGGATTCGTGCATCCTCAGTCCGGTTCAGTGACCACTACCACCATGTATTTGTCAATTCAGATATCCACCCCACTCAGCTTCAAATCCAATCTGGACATCCCACATAAACTGCATGAGATAACCCATCTCATCAAATCTATCAGGAAATGGAAAGTGTTATAGACATTTTTGGGCATTGCAACCCCAATGCACACAATCTGGCTTTACCACAACCCACAGTCTATTTCAAGGGTTACTAGGCTAGTGGATTCGTTCATCCTTAGTCCGGTTTAGTGACCACTTCCACCATGTATTTGTCAATTCAGATATCCACCCCACTCAGCTTCAAATCCAATCTGGCCATCCCACATAAACTGCATGAGATAACCCATCTCATCAAATCTATCAGGAAATGGAAAGTGTTATAGACATTTTTGGGCACTGCAACCCCGATCATAAATGTCCATAAACGAAGGGCTCTTAAGTCCCTAAAAGTGTTGTTTCGACCTCTAAAAGAACAAGGTCAACTAATTACATCTTCTCCCAGAAGTTCTCCATGAAAAACTACTCAGAACTGGTCAAAACTGGACCATCTCACCTGCTCCATGGTCAAAGTGCGCTGCATCCCACCTAAATACACACGGGAGGTGCGATGCATCTTGAAAAGCCCTTCTATGGGGTGCGATGGGCGAGAATGGACAAATGGCAGGGTCAATCTGCAAGGTGAAGGATCATGGAATCTTTCAGAAACTTCTCTTGTGACACTTGCCTCTCTCCATTCGCCCAGGGATGAGTAAGAGATCATCAATCTCCAAGTGGAATCAAGAACTATCAAAGAGAGGACACTAATCAAATCTCAAAAGCTGAATCACCCCCCTTGCAAACATCTATATATGGATCCCTCATCCCAGAGATCCAGAGGCTGGAATTTTGTATCTTGTAAGGAAGTGCTGCTGGTTTCTTGGTGCAACATCATAGTGTTGGGTGATCTAAGCTTTTCGTGAGGTGAAGAAGGGCTTTCTTGCTGAGAGGATGATGCTGGGTCATAAAAATTGGTTGTAATCCTCTTTGCTATTCTTGATTATTAATAAAGCTATTTAAGTTTTCCTCCACATTCTTATATGATTGATGATATATGCATTTGTGTGGTCAATATATATCTGGTCCTATATTGTTTATGATAGTAGATCTATTTTCTTGGATAGTGTTATGATGCTTTGATTCTATAGGTGCTCTTTGAAGCTGGGTAGACAAGGAAGCGAGTGGCGAAGATCTATCAGAAGGGAGAGGAATCAAGCAAGGAACCAAGCGCAAGACAGAGGTTGGTCTCTTTCTTTCCCCTCCTATCTACTTCTCATAAAGGAAAATGAAAGTCGTTTTAGTTTGTTTGTTTCTAAGGTAGCTACCAGCCTTTGTGGGACTAGCAGCTCTGCATAGACACTAGATTTCCCGATAACAAAATGGCGACTCCGCTAGGGAGCAAATAGATTGTTTGTTTATCTACATTTGTTTAATTTATAAACTTACAGACGGAGCCTGAAGTCAAGCCAGCTAGCCTTCGAACTGCATTTGCTATGCAAGTACAAAGTATATCAATGCTGCTTCAGTCTATCTCCGAGTTTTGTTTATGAACTGAACAATCGATTTACAAGCTCTCTAATTGCCCTTGTGGTGGCTCTAGTAACCTCCTTAGATCTACCCCTGTGATTGATTTACTGATTACCACTTGCTCGGCCTAAATCCCTGAACTGAGCTGCAAACTGTGACCCGGAACCCAGTTAAAGTCTCGTCCCTGGTCCATCGCACTGTCTCTTCTTTGGATTCTGGATGCATCGCACTTCCTGAGTGTAGTAGGTGCGCTGCATCTCTTTTTCCTTGTGTTATAGGTGCGCTGATCAGACAAGGCCTTTTCTGCTCTTATATTTTGGTTTCTGTGTTCACTCTTTTCAGCTCTATTTAGGAATTTTGCGGTCTATAGTCAGTACACCTCTATTGAAACCCCCTTCCTTGCCATTATTCCACCTCCATTGTGCAAAGAACTGTAAATGTTTTTATGTATTTTGAGCCATTTTCAGTTCTTTTTTACAAAGAAGTATCATAATTGAAATGTCGTTTCTTGATTTGAAAGTGTCGCAAGTGTCGTTTTCAATCATAGAAGAGAATCTGATTGTTCTTGATAGTTGATTACACAATTACTCTTGTATTTGATTTGAATTAGTAGTTTTTCAAGTTTCGAAAGCAAGTTTTCAATTCCGAATCGCAAAGTGTCATCATTATCTTCATTTTGTCATGGAAAGAAACTTGTTAGTAATGTCGCTTTGAAAACAATTCAGATTTGCGCTTAGCTTTCTTTTAATCATTCACACATTAAGAAGGCTGAAAACAAATACATGCATGTGCATTTGCATTTAGATTGTTTGTTGGTTTGATTTAGGATAGTGCATATGGTGTGTGCTCTCTACTCTATGTTGAAAGAACATCATCTCTCTTTCCTTAGTAGCTAAGATTTTCATTGCAAAAAGAAGATTAAACGATTGTTTATCATCTTAGATTGCATTTTAGGAATTGTACATCTACATCACGTGATGAACTTAAAAGGCAAATTTCTTAAGCACGATCAACTGTAAAATAAATTTAATGAATCTAAAAACGTTTTGGAACCTAATGCACAACATTTAGAAGTCTAGGATAGAGACATATTCTGGCGTCGTAAAGCCTGGTAACTGTTGTTTTCATTGATGGTTGGGTGATTCCTCCGCTTTGAGACGATAAGTTGCCAGTACGAACTTGTGCTCCCACGTATCGTCGAGTATATATTGGGACACCACAATAGGCTTTATCCTTTATCCATAGGAAGCCGTGTCTGCCGCCCTATTGATCGCAATGCACTGAACACAACATTCGGGAAGATTGACTGCCGTACTGTAAAAAGTATTCTGTAGTTTTGCGATTGGTTTGGTAATCCCTCTGTCTAGATTTCCAGAGCAGTCTCTTTCGTTCCTCTTCAGACTCCTTAAAGGAAAAGGTCCATCTAAGCACTTGTCACTTCAAGCTCATTAAAAATCGAAGGCGACTAGAGTCATCTTTTGTTTTTTCTCGACTCTTAAAAATTGAAAAAACAGGTTGTGTCAAAGCGTCTAAAATTCATTTAATTCGGAAACATATTTCCCCTTTATTTTAGTTGATCAAGTAATCCGCAATCGTGGAAGAAAGTCAATTGAAACCCCGTCATTCATGGAGGCTTATGAGTCAACCGTCTTTGTCCCCAGCATTGAAACTGTTACGGGCAAAGCGAACTCATTTAACCGGTTCCAAATCCCCTGGTAAAGTTAGAACAAGTGTTCCAACACCTTTGGAGACTTCGGTTACTCCAAACATTTCTGGTATCCTTGCCTTTACAAAAGAAGTTTAGCAGCCACCAAAGGACAGTAGAACTGATCCTAGTGTGAAGGTAAACACTTGTATTACTGAACCAACTCCATCTACAGCTGATTTGGAAGGTGCTATTCCCCAAACATCTGTCGCTGCAGATTCTATACCTACTTCGGCACCAGAAATATTTTACGGACCTGACGGTCTACCTCTTCCACCTGGTCTGATTGCTATAGAAGAGATTGTGGAGGATCCTCCATCTAGTACTCCATCGCGGTTTGGAGTCGGGATCACTCTATATCCTTCTTCATCAGAAATTAGTCTACCGTCATCAGAAGCTCCTATAGAATCGCTAGGCAATCTTTTGGATAGACTAGAAATGTCTGAACAACTGTCAACATCTAGGACTGTGTCATCCGACACAGCGACGGTAGAACTTCCTGCTGTCACTCCAACAATGTTCACCGGCATACCATCTGTCCCAACGAGCTCTCAATCACTAGAAGGGGCCCACTCAAGGGCTATTTCGACAGTATGGTCCGTTCCGGTTTGCTCATCCGGAATAGTATCCGGGAACTCTTATGTTGAGTCTCAGCAAATTGATCCTTCAGGGTGTCAATTTGGGCAGTCCGGTCCTCAAGGACAAACAATTCCTTTGAGTACCGGATTACCGCCGTGTTAGCCTCCTGTTGCAACAGGTTTCATATTTCATGATTGACATTTTTACATGCCAAATATGTCATCTTTCATGCTGCAAGGTTCCATATTTCCAGAAAGAGACCAAAGAAGAAGTCATGAAGTGTGCTAGTCCGAGTGCCACTGCTGTTTTCCAATCTTGACGATTTGATCCATTTTGAAGAGTTTTTTCCAGTTAAGGGCAGGCCAAACAGTCTAATATTTACCTCCCTAGGTTTCAATTTCCTGTTTTAGAATATAGAGAAAGATATTTGTCCAAATAGCTTAATCTTGGCAGATTTGTAGATAGGTAGAGAATCAAAGGAGCCCAACTGCTTAATCTGGGTCCTGGCAGAAATAAGTGTAGATTTAGATAAGAAAGCATTCAAAAGAAAAATTGTAAAGCTGGGTTTGCAAGTCTAAGTGCTGGTGGGCTCCAGTGTTGTAGCAATAATGCTACAACTCCTGGAGCTTCCTATCTCTAATTTTATCAACCCGGTAGTTCGTACAAACTTGGAAGCGACGGTGCTGTATGCACAAGTACTAGCTCTTGTCGCAGCTGTCACTTGGTCAGCTGGCACAAGTCCGCTAGGGCTCAAGCCAACTTCTATAGGCTCACAGAAGAAGCTTTATGAATGATGGACGAAAGCTAACTCAAAGGAGACTAATCTATCTGCAGAAAGAAACTGAAAGCCAACAAAGCATGAAAACCCTAGTAAACCCTAATTTGACTAGGCTAGACCCTAACTATGCAAAACTGTGAATGAAACTACTACCACTAATGCCATTACTTGTAGAGAGCTGAAATACATACATCTAAGCTACTTGCATCTGAAAAGACATGTTTTTGTACTTTTTCATTAAGTGGTTGGATTTATTGTGATGATGCTTTTGATTAGGGTTTGGTTGTGCAGGAGCGGTTGGAATGGAAGGAAAGCATGGGCAAGGTCAGGATGGATAAGGGAGGTCCCAGAGGGTCTCCAGCATCAGTCCATAGAAGCCTACCACGTTCGGATGCTCAGCAACCGAGTTTGCAGGTTTCTACAGGAAGTCTGCAGGGGATCCTACACGAAACTCAGGGGTTTCTACAGGAAGTCTGTGCAATTCTACAGGATGTTTGGCCGTGGAAGTTTTGGGAGATGGTGGAGTTTTGGAGTGGTGTGGAAGGATAGGTGAGATGGAGATGGAGCTGGTGATGGCTCAGGAGCAGAGAAATCAGATGGAGGAAGAGTGCATGTAGTGGGTTGATGGTTGGAAGGATGGGATCAACGAAAGTTTAAGTAGATGGAGCTATGCGAGAAATGGGAGAGCTGGAAGGTAAATGAGTTGGACAGAGGCCGAGTAGGGCTTGAGGAGAGATCAAGAAGAAGAAGAAGGAAGTGGATTGATAAGGAGCAGCGTAAATGAAACAAATGACTTATGCACCAAAAACGAGAAATTCATTAACCTATGATAACTGTGCCATGAAACCTATGAGCAGTAATGGAAAACCAAGAAATGAAACTCGTGCATGGAAGTGAAATGTAGAAGTATGGTTCAATGTCAAAAGTGCATGGATGGATCTTCAACGAAAATGTCTATGTTGCAGCTTGCATGGAAATGAGAAGAACTGCATTTCTTTTTGGTGGTTGGTTATGGATTGCACCCCAATCCCTAACAGAGATGGCAGTGAGCCTTAACAACCTTTTGTTGGAGCTCCAATAATTTATAACTATCCTCCTATCGAGTCTAAGCAACTGAAACATATTCACCATAAACTAATCCTATCTAAGCTCATGAAAAAGACTAAATTAACAAACTGTAAATTCGAATTGCATGTGAAAGTAAAAACTCAAAGTGCTGGAACGAAATGCAAACACATTACAACACCGAGGAGATCTATTGCTCTCAGGTTGGGCCCTAACCTGAGAGCTATAGCTCCCTTAGAAACTCAGAATGAGATCAAAATCTGCTTGCCTTTATTCATAAATGAAAGTCTGATGACATGCCAAAATTGGCTTACAAAAGGAACAAAAACCGAGCTGTAGCTCGTACTTCCAAATTACAAGAGTAATACAAAAGTTCAAAAAAAAGCCTCTATCCAAGGCTACGGCCTCAGCATTTATGCAAAATGATCATCCAACAGGTGTCCTTGATTTGAGGAGCTCCGTTGTCCAACTGTAGTTTAAACTGCTGATCCTGTAGGACAGTCATAACTGCTGTTCCTGTAGAACAGTTATAACTGCTGTTCCTGTAGAACAGTTGGCTGCCTCTAAGCTCGGTGGGGAGATGGATTGGAGCTCAGAGCTATGGTGGGAATCACGAGGAAGGTCCCTAAGACTGTGGACATCCGCTCTTAAAAACCAGCAGTGCCACCTCATTGTCTCCTTGTCTCCTTTTTCGTGATCTTTGCTCCCTTTTAATGCAAAAACTTGAAATCATCATGTATTAGTCACGTGGATAGAATGCCTACCCTTCTTCCTACAAACAACACGAATAAACCAAGAAATGAATGCATAAGCAATAAAAAATGAATGGTTTGAGCAGAGAAAGTAGGCCAAATGAGCCCAAATTGTACCAAAAATTGGGGCTCATCATCACCCCCCAGCTAAACTATTTGCTCATCCTTGAGCAACTTAGTCCAAATCCTCATCCTTCATTGCTTTCACTGCTTCCCTTGTATCCCAAGGCTCTGTGGTGGTGTCTTCCCTGTGGATATGAAACCCTGCTCTCCTGTTCACCTCTTCCCATTGTTGACTGTCATCTTCCTCTGTATTGCCTTCAGTCAGTCCTAACAGTAGTGGTGGGCTGAGTTTAAGGCCAATCCAGCTGGCCTGGAGGCTTTTCATGGATTTCTTGTAAAGTTCAACCCTTGCCAAAGCTTCCCTCATCCGAATGGGGGTATGGTACTCTCTGATTTTCAAGCTGTGTGGCAAGGTATTCCATCTGCGTGCACATGCTTGGGCAACACTTTCTCCCAACAACCTTTCCATGTCTTCAAAGTGGGGTATGGCTTGGGCCTGTTGGTCCATAAATCTCAAGGAAGCTGTGGGATCTGTAGCCAACTGTTGGTGGGCTGAGATGAGTGCCACCGGATCCTCTACTTCTGGTCGAATGAACAGTGGTTCACTCACTTCTCGATTCATGACCGATTTTGCTTCAGCTGCTCTCTGATCCTCATGGTTTAACCATGAGGCGAACGCCATCAATTGCATATCACCCAAGGCAACATTGGGGTCCCAGGCGACTTCATTAGGCAAAGCCAAATTGTGGAGGTAAAACTCTGCTAATTTGGCTTTGTCCTCAGACGAACTAGTACTGCACAATTCAGAAAATTGTTGTGGGTTTTGGATATGTGAAATACCTCTTTGTGCCAAGGTGTTTATTTGGAACTGCAACCATTGATATTTTAAGAACAATCCATAGGATTTTGCAGGTGTTCTGCACTGAATTGCCTTCATGGCCCAACTAGCCATGCAGGCCAATTGTGCTTCCTTTTGTTGCAGCTGTTCTCTTAGTGCTTGCACTTCAATTTTTGTTTGCTGTTCTGCTTCCTGTAGAAGTGTCATTGGCCCTTCAAGGCTGGTGGTCAGCTCCTCTTTGCCTTGTTGTTCATTTGTGATGTCCTTGGAGGATGTTCCTACCCCTGCCTTTAGTTCCTGTAGCTGCAATCTCAGTTTCTGATTTTCTTCCTGTAGAAGCACACGTTGGCAATTAGCCACATGTTTAGCCATGGTGAATTCACTCCTGACCTCCTTGAGTTGCTCTTGTAAAGGGCCTATGTCCGCCACACCCTTTGATTTGGCGATCTGCATCCATGTGTGGGAACGAACTCTTTCTTTCTCTAGTTCAAAAAATAGAGGCACCGTAAATTTCTGCGGTATGATTTTGCCCGCTTCTAAAAAGGCGTAGTATGAATTCAGATTAGGTGAAGGGCTAGGTTATGGTATATGTTCTCTTTCTATTTCTTCAGGTGGTTCTACCTCACCCTCCCTTGGTGGTGATGAGGGTCCTTCCCCCTCCTTCTTTTCCGTTTCCTGTAGTCGGGCCAGAGTATCCTGTAGAACATTTTCAGCTTCCTGTAGTCGCGTATGTTCAGTCAACAAGTCTAACCTTTCTTGCCACATATTTTTCTTTGGACTCCCCTTCTCATAGGTGACTGTGACCCTGGAGGGTGACTTTTCTTTGGGAGAAGCAGGTGTATCTTCGATGACGATCGGGTTGCTGGATTGGGCCTGTGGCTTGCCCGTCTTTATCCTAACACTTCTTCGAGCCTTAAAGTATAGAGGGGTCTCCCTCTTCCTCTTTCCTTTCGGCTTAGGTGGCGTGCTGAGGCCAGCTAATACAGCTGCTGCCTCCCGTGCCAGAATATCCACCTTTTTCTCCTTGGGTTTCACCTTTTCGGGGCTTCCTGTAGAAGCCTGTTTCTCAATGATTTTTGGGCTTCCTGTAGAAGCCATTGTCTTTGTTTTTGGGCTTCCTGTAGAAGCCTTTTTCTCAATGATTTCCGGGCTTCCTGTAGAAGCCTTTGTTTTTGCTTTTGGGCTTCCTGTAGAAGCCTGTTTTTGCTTTCCTGTAGACACAGGTGTCTCCACCTCTGCTTGCTTGCCCGCCTGAGTTTTGCTTTTTGCTTTAGTTGCAGGTGCTGTTGAGGTACTTGGGCTGATGTGGACCACCTCAGCTTTGTCCATTCTGCTCTTCATCCTCTTTTCCCTTGCTGACAAGATAGGTGTGTCACCTTTTTCTTTGTCCTCCTTTCCCTCATGCTTCTTCCTTTGCTCTCTCTTCTGTACTGTTGTGAGGGTCTCTTGGCCTTCTTCTCTCTGTTCCTCGGCCACTGCTTCGTGTTCCTCACTGCTGGAGGAACCCGTTTCTTCGATCAACATTTTAATGTCCCCATCTTTTGTCAAATTCCGGAAGGATTCCCATGAGACGGGAACCTTATATGAATGCAATGCATCCTCCACAAGAAGCTTGATCAACCCATGGTGGGCTATCTGATCTGGTATGCCCTCTTTCAGCTTGGTGGCACACTCCATTAGAGACTGCAGGAGGTAATAAGGGATGCTCAGCTTTTGTTCTACAGGAAGGTCAATTCGGTGCCTCAATTCAGTGAGCAGCCAAAAGTGATATGCATACACGATGCTGAAACGGCCTTCACAAGTGATATATTTCATGATTTGAAAACTGACTTCATTCCATGGTGGCAACAGGCTCGTTCTTCGCACCCCATTTTTGTCCTCCGAGAATTCTTCCTCAGGGGGAAAGAATTCTTTCTTTGCCTGCTGGCTCAGCTTTCTTTCTTCCTTATCCCACGGCAAACCCATAGGAAGTTCTGTGATCCGATTGATATGTTCTGGGGTGAGCTTGAGGCTTAGACCTCTGAAGTTTATTGTGGCCAGTGTCTGGGATTTAGGCTTCAGAGCCTGCAAGAATTCTTCGGCCACTTCATCATCGTAACCCTGCAGCTTATCACAAAAAGGCATCCATTGTGCTCTGGTGAAGAGCTCTACCACTGCTGGGTTTCTCCTTAGTTTAGTTGAATCAGTGGGTTCCCGTCTTATAAACCCACCCGGCATGATGAACACGGTCATTTTAATTAAAGGTGGCAAATGCAACAGAGATTTGGTCTATTAAGGCAGAGCATGCATATAATCCACAAAATTCAACACAGTCTACTTATACCGACATCCTGTAGAACGACAGCATAGGCACAACAAACAACAATTCCACCAATATCTTTATGACCCGACTGTGGACGATGGTCTTGCCACTTCTACTAACCAGTTGCATGAAGAGTTCAGGGTTACCTCTTTAATTGGCCACCTTTTTCGTGAGGCACTCGCTTCCCTGTAGAAGACTGCGTTCCTGTAGACTGCGTTCCTGTAGAACTGCGTTATTGTAGAACTGCGTTCCTGTAGAACTGCGTTCCTGTAGAAGCAGTGCACAATTCTCGGGGAGGACTGTAGTTGGCCCGCGCTCGAGGTGTGCTTTACCGGCGTTCTGGTAGCCAACAGCTCGGCGTATCAAAGTGCAGAGGAGATCAGAATAGCCACCCGAGTCTGAAGTGTTGGATGGTAAATGCATGCGCATGATCTAGCCGATTAGATTTTGAATCGGCGCAATCCGTGGCGCGGGGGATGAGCTATCCCCGCCGGACCGTTGGGCGACGTCATCCATCATCCGCCTGCGTATTCACTTGCTGCCGCATCCATTCCCACAGATTTGCCGCCGCCTCTTCCTGTTAAACTCATGCTCTGACGAGAGTGTTCTCACGTGCGTGCCGTTCATTCTCCTTGCCGTGGCCGCCACCCAAACATCCAATTACACTTTAACTAGCTGACGTGGCCAGTCGACTGGCCATATGGCCGCTCAACCATTCAATTTTATGCTATGCAAACAATTTCGAAGTAAAATTCATGCGATTTGATGGAAGGAAGGGTTGAGATACTTACCTGCGTGGCTGCACACGATTTTTCCAGTTCTTGGACGATGGTGAGTGGATCTAACTGCTGCATGCGACTTACACAGACCCGGAGGCTCGTGGTTACAAGCTGCCAACGATGGAGTGGATGTTTTTCTTGCATGCGCCTGCGTTTCATTTTAGATGGCGGTGCTGTGAATGGTATCCACTCGAGCAGGTTGAACTATTACAGGATTCCCGCGAGGTGTCTCGTAACAGTGCTTTCTCCTTGGGTGCATGTTGGACGTCGGAGGTTCTTGCCTTTCAATCGTGTTCCCGGAGCTTTTGATGCCTGCGGTATGAGATCCCAGCATTTGTTTAACTTTGAAAATGGCTTTTTCCGCGAGAACTCATTGATCTTCTTTGTTGGTGCAGGGAACTTGGTCGCATGTCGACAAGGATGGTGGAGCAAGGTGATAGCAATGTGCAAGGGTGCCAACAAAGGCTTGCATGCATCCAAACCAATCCATAGTCGCGAAATCTCCTTTTAAGATGAATTCTGGCCGTCCAAAGCTCCTACAGGAAGTTTCCTGTAGAACACAGAGCTTCCTGTAGAAAGTTCGGCCTTCCTGTAGAAAGTTTGTACTTTCCTGTAGAAAATCCGAAGCCTTCCTGTAGAAAGACTGCATCTTCCTGCAGAAAGATAGCATCTTCCTGTAGAAGATTCAAACCATGATAAAATTGCTCATACCTTGAAAAAAACATGGGTACTCTTGGAGGAGGTGCTGGTGAGCATGATAAGGACCCTTGGCTTTGAGTTGAAGGGCTTCCTCTCCTCCATAGAACATCTGCAACCTGCATGCAATTTTACCATATTTTGCTTATTGTTTTTTTTTTTTTTTTTCTGTTTTTTTTTTTTTTTTTTTTTTTTTCTGAAATATAACAGGGGCGCCTCAAAGAGGTTTTCACCCGTGCCATCTGCCCTGAGTGCCTCAGAGAGGTTTTCACTCAAGGATCTTTTTCACCTTTTCTCTTTTTTTTTTTTGAAAGACAATAGGGGCGCCTCAATGAGGTTTTCACCCCTACTACCTGCCTTGGGCGCCTCAGAGAGGTTTTCACCCAAGGATCTTTATTTATTTTTTATTTTTTTCATTTTTTTTTTTATCCTTCAGGGTATGCCAAAAGCAGAGGCAGAACCCTTCTCTATTACCAATACAGATTTCTCCATAGTTTTGATGAACTCTTGTCTTGAGAGAGGTCTCCTGTAGATCTTCAGACGATGCCCATTGACAAGCATGGGAATGGCTTCCTCATCAATGGTTCGAATGAGGACAGATCCATTGTCATGGCATTTCTCCACTGCATATGGTCCTAGCCATCTGGTTCTCAGCTTCCCCTTGAAATCTTTGTATCTTGAGTCATACAACAAAGCCCAATCTCCCGGCTGAAATTGTTTGTCATGGAGATGTTGGTCATGCCACACCTTTCTCTGAAGTTGAACCACTTCTGAGTGAAGGAGGGCCTGCATTCGGTGCTCATCCAGGCCATTCAGCTGCAGTAGCCTTTCTTGTTGTGCATGGCTGAGATCTAGGTCCAGCTGAGCTGCCATCCTCAAAGTGTTGTATTCAAACTCAATGGACAACAAAGCTCTCTTCCCATATACCAGCTCATACGGTGTGAAGCCGGTGGTGGTCTTCCAAGTGGTGTTGTAAGCCCATGTGGCTTCAACCAGGCGATCTGCCCAGTCCTTTCTACTACTGCTCGCCACTTTAGTCAATATCCCTTCTAATGCTCTATTGGTGACTTCCACCTACCCATTTGCTTGAGGGTGATAAGGGGTGGAAGTTGTATGCTTGATCTTGTGATGAGCTAGGAGATCTTCAACCAGGTTGGAGGTGAACTGGCTCCCTTGATCGGTGACCAGCTCTCTTGGATAGCCAAACTTATAGAAGATGTTCTCTCTTAGGAACTCGGCCACCTTTTCTTCTGTTGCTGCTTTGATTGCTTTGGTCTCTACCCACTTTGTCAAATAGTCAGTACACAATGATGTAAGTCCTTTGCCTCGAAGAGGGGTTGATTGGGCCCACAAAGTCCATGCCCCACTTCTCAAATGGCTCCAGAGTCACTTGAGGTTGGAGAGGCATCTCATCCCTTTGGGTCGGTTTCCCCATTCTTTGGCATTGGTCACACTGACTGACATATCTGCTGACATCTTGATGAAGTGTGGGCCAATAGTAGCCTGCCTGCAAGATCTTGAAGGCAGTTCTCTTTGCTGCAAAATGTCCTCCACAAGGCCCATCATGACAAGTGAGGAGGATATCAAAGAATTCCTCCTCCCTTACACAACGCCTTAAGATCTGATCGGGGCCAAGCTTGAACAGATTGCCCCCGATCCAAGTGAATGAGGCACTTTTTCTGATGATTCTGCTCTTCTCTCTGGAAGATAGGTGTGGAGGGAACTGTGCTGAAACAAGATAGTTTGCTATATCATCAAACCATGGAGAGAGTACTGAAATAGCAAACAGATGTTCATCAAGCATCTGGTCATCCACTGTTCCATCCTCATCTGCAGACAAATCCAATCTAGATAAAAAGTCAGCAACAACATTTTCTCTACCTGGTTTGTCAACAATGGTCAAATCAAACTGCTGCAATAAAAGTAACCATCTAATAATACCAGCATTCACATCTGGTTTATTCATTAAATATCTAATAGCAGCATGGTCAGTATGTACAAAGGTCTGGTAACCAGTAATATAATGTCGGAACTTGTTCAATGCATGGACCACAGCCAAGAATTATTTCTCGGTTACAGTGTAATTCAGCTAAGCATTGGACAAGTTTTTGCTAACAAAGTAAATGGCATATGGAAGGTTCTGCTCAACTTGTCCTAAAGCTGCACCTATGGCTTTGTTCGAGGCATCAGTGTGGATGTGGAAAGGTAGGGCCCAGTTTGGACCTCTCAGGATTGGGGCTGACACCAACTTGTGCTTTAATTCATTTAAAGCCCTCTGACAATCGTCAGTCCAATTAAACTCCACATCTTTTGCCAACAGGCCAAACAATGGCGAGGCTAGCTTGCTGAAATATTTAATGAATCTCCGGTAGTATCCTGCTAATCCCAAGAAACTCCGGACATCCCTGACCTTTTGAGGAGGTGGAACCCTCTTGATGAGAGCAATTTTGTTAGGATCCACCTGCAATCCTTGGCAAGAAATGGTATGGCCTAGCACGGTCACTTCAGTCATTAGGAATTCACATTTTTCAGGACTAAGGGACAAGTTCATCTCGATGCATTTGGTTAGGACTTTTCCCAGGTTGGACAATGCTTCCTGGAAGTTGGCCCCATAAGGAGTAAATTCATCCATATAGATTTCTACTGCATCATGGACCAGCTCCGAGAAGATGCTCAAGACAGCTCTCTGAAAGGTAGCAGGAGCATTGCATAGCCCAAAGGGAAGGACTCGATAGGCAAAGGTACCCCAAGGACAAGTGAAGGTGGTCTTATCTTGGTCTTCTGGGCTGATTTGGATTTGGTTGTACCCGCTAAACCCATCCAGGAAAGAGAAGAACTTCTTTCCTGCTAGTCCATCCAACACTTGATCTATGAAAGGTAGAGGGAAATGGTCCTTCTTGGTAGCTTTGTTCAGTTCTCGGTAGTCCACACAGATTCTCCATTTCCCATTTTTCTTGGGAACCAACACTAGAGGGGACACCCATTCACTATCTGAGATGGGGTAGATGAATCTGGCATCCAAAAGTTTTTGCAATTCTTCCTTGACAATGTCCTTAAGGGCTGGATTCATTCTCCTTTGCGGTTGCCTAACCGGTTTACAATCCTCTTTGATGTATATATGATGGGTACAGACCGAAGGATGGATTCCTTTCATCTCCTTATAGCTCCAAGCGAAAGCATCAAGGTGGTTGGCCAACAGACTACACAGCTCCTTTTCCTGGGAAGGAGATAGGGAGGAGCTGATCTTCAATGCTTTCTCAGGGCTGAACTCCACATTCTTGACTCTGGGAGTAACAGGGTTGGTTGTACAAAGATCCGCTAAGGTGCTGGCTTGGGCATCCTCCACCAATTTCTCTAAGGGTAGTGCACTGGAAGGTGGATTCTGGATCAAGGTCTCGATCAAGTCATCCTCGGTTGGGGGGTCTCTTCTAGTGGTATCTAAGGTGCATAGAGGTGATGAGTACACCTCGTCTTCCTCTCCTTCTTCCAACCAGAGTGGTAAGTCATGCTCCAAGGAGGGTTGGGCAGGAGGGTATAGGACTAGCTGCTTGGACATGGGACCATTTTTGATGGTCATGTTTCCTGCACGACAAGTTATGTAAGCATCTGCAGTAGCTAACCAAGGCCTTCCAAAAATGAGAGGATATCCAGTAAGCTTGGCCTTTGGTTGCAGAACCAGGAAGTCTGCGGGGTATTCCCAAGAGTCAATAGAGACCAAGACATCCTCCACAATCCCTTCGGGAGTCACGGTGGAGCGATCTGCTAATTGCAGTACTATCGAGGTCTTCTTCAAGGAACCCTGAAGATTAAGCTTAAGCATGGTATCCCTAGTCATCACATTAATGGAAGCCCCCAGATCAATCAAGGTGTGAGGTATAATGGTGCCATTGATGTGAACATCTACTACAGGACTTCCAGGATCTAGGTACTTTGGACAGATGACTTGTCCTAACATAAGGTCAGACAGTTGTCCTATGACATTGATAGTTGAGGCATCTTTCTTCCGTCTGCCTGGGTGTTTGAAACACTTCTCCTTAACCAGTTTGTTGTATATTGGCACATTCTTGATGGCTTGGAGAAGTGGTATTTTTACACACAACTGCTTGAGCTCACCCAGAAGCTCTTCCTCCTCTGGGTTGGGTTGTGTGGTGGCTGTTAGTCTCTCAGGAAAGGGTGGAATAGCCCTTGGTTCACTTTCCTGTTTATCTTCCTCATCCTCTGGGGGAGGAGGTTGGCGATCTGGTAGAGTCTTTCCAGATCGAAGATTGATCTCCTGGATCTCCACAGGATAGGTAGGGCATGAGGTTTCCCCAGTGTATACCTGCTGGGCCTGTCTATTGTTGGGGTTTGAGGTAGGTTGAGCAGGTATTTGAGGTTGCCTTGGAGGAGCAGGAGGTAATGGTTGAGGTTGAACTGGTGGTGGAGGCAAGATGGCAGGAGGAGTGTTGTATTGGGGCCTCCACCCCGACTGAGGTGCATTCCATTGAGGCTGTGGCTGGGTATGTGAGTGATATGAATGAGAAGTAGGTTGGGTGGGGTACTGAGGTGGATAAGACCATGGAGGAGGCATGGACCATGAAGGATGAGCAGGGGGACCCCAGGAAGGCATAGGAGTCAATTGGTTGGGGCTGTAATAAGCTTGAGATGCCCCTTGCATCCCCTGCTGATAAGGTCTAGATCCTTGTGGCCTCCTTTGGTTGAGGTAATAGAGAGGCTCTGTGGGAGCTTCTGTCCCTTGGTACATGGATTTAAACCCAGGTAAGGTTGGACACTGATTTGTGGGATGGTCCTCCTCACAAATGAAACACACTTCAACCGAATGCAATGGACATTCGTTCTTAGGGTGCCTCCTTGTGCACCTAGGGCAGAAGACAACCAAGGCTCTCTCAGCCTCTTCTTTCTTTTGCTGAATCCTGAATGTGTCAAGCTGCATGGCAATGGTTTGTCTCACCTCACTCTTAAGATCTTCTAATTGATTTGCAAGCTCATGTTTGGAGAAAGGGACACTAGTTGAGAGGTGGTTTCCTCTACCTCATTTCCGAGCTGCCCTGGAGTGGTTTCTAAACACAGTCTTGATGTACTCATAAGGCAGTTGGTAAATTTCCCCCCCAGCTAACATGTGAAGGGTATCTAAGAGGTCTTCAGGGACTCCTCGGAGCAGGACCAACTTGAGGGATTCAGGGTCAAGTGTGCACCTGGCCCGCTTATAGCTTAGTTGGAACCTCTCCTCATAATCCTCTAAGGACTCATCATTTCCCATGGACATCCGAAAGATTTCCCCCTTTGTTTCCTTGGACCTACAGTAATCCCGGTACTTGGTGTTGAAAGCTTGCTGCATCTGAGCCCAAGTGGTGATACTATTCCCAGGTAAGCCCATGAACCAGCGTAGTGCTGCATCCTTAAGAGTGGAAGGGAAAAGTTTCAACTTTTGCTCATCTTCAGTATAGTCATAGGTTCTACAAAGGACAACAAACTCAAACAGGAAGGTATCTGGATCTTCAGTGGTCAGCCCATGGAAGTGAGGTAAGGCTGAGGGGCTAATGTTCTTCATTTTCATCTCTCCATTGGTTTCTCAGATGGGGAAGGCACCTTCTATTCTCTCATCTTCTCTTCTATTGTCAGACATAGCTTCAGATGGAGTGGTCTCTAACTCTTCTTCTACTATAGGGTCTTTGGATATCTCAGGATGTTCACCTATAGGTTCTTCTGGGTCACTGTCACCAAAGAAGAGAGAAGGGTGACTCAGTGATGTGGTGGGGGTGTTTGGTAGGAATTTGCCTGATCTATCTCGGTTCCTATGAGGCATGAAATGGAAAAGACTTTCTTTTTCTTTTGATTGCTTTTGCTTTGCTTTTCTTTTGGTACCTGCAAAACTGAGACAGATTGATCTACAACTAACTATGAAAGATGCGAAATTAAACTGAAAGCAGGAAAGAACTAATCTACGTTGCTCAAAGGAAATTGCAAGAATGGAAATGCTAGTCTACGCTTGCAGAAAGGAAATGTTAATCTAGGAAAGCAGGAAATGCTGATCTCTGAAAGCAAGAAATGCTAATCTATGAAAGCAGGAAATGCTAATCTATGAAAGCAGGAAATGTCTATGCTACTTTTGCAGAATGGAAATGAAGTAAACTACTTAGCAGAAGGCAAGAGTAATGAAGTAGAAGAAAAACAACAATTACTAATACTCTGACGCTCCCCCGGCAACGATGCCAAAAAGATGGTGGGCTCCAGTATTGTAGCAATAATGCTACAACTCCTAGAGCTTCCTATCTCTAATTTTATCAACCCGGTAGTTCGTACAAACTTGGAAGCGACGGTGTTGTATGCACAAGTACTAGCTCTTGTTGCAGCTGTCACTTGGTCAGCTGGCACAAGTCCGCTAGGGCTCAAGCCAACTTCTATAGGCTCACAGAAGAAGCTTTATGAATGATGGATGAAAGCTAACTCAAAGGAGACTAATCTATCTGCAGAAAGAAACTGAAAGCCAACAAAGCATGAAAACCCTAGTAAACCCTAATTTGACTAGGCTAGACCCTAACTATGCAAAACTGTGAATGAAACTACTACCACTAATGCCATTACTTGTAGAGAGCTGAAATACATGCATCTAAGCTACTTGCATCTGAAAATACATGTTTTTGTACTTTTTCATTAAGTGGTTGGATTTATTGTGATGATGCTTTTGATTAGGGTTTGGTTGTGCAGGAGCGGTTGGAATGGAAGGAAAGCATGGGCAAGGTCAGGATGGCTAAGGGAGGTCCCAGAGGGTCTCCAACATCATTCCACAGAAGCCTACCACGTTCGGATGCTCATCAACCGAGTTTGCAGGTTTCTACAGGAAGTCTGCAGGGGATCCTACATGAAACTCAGGGGTTTCTACAGGAAGTCTGTGCAATTCTACAAGATGTTTGGCCGTGGAAGTTTTGGGAGATGGTGGAGTGTTGGAGTGGTGTCGAAGGATAGGTGAGATGGAGATGGAGCTGGTGATGGCTCAGGAGCAGAGAAATCAGATGGAGGAAGAGTGCATGCAGTGGGTTGATGGTTGGAAGGATGGGATCAACGAAAGTTTAAGTAGATGGAGCTATGTGAGAAATGGGAGAGCTGGAAGGTAAATGAGCTGGACAGAGGCCGAGTAGGGCTTGAGGAGAGATCAAGAAGAAGAAGAAGGAAGTGGATTGATAAGGAGCAGCGTAAATGAAACAAATGACTTATGCACCAAAAACGAGAAATTCATTAACCTATGATAACTGTGCCATGAAACCTATGAGCAGCAATGGAAAACCAAGAAATGAAACTCGTGCATGGAAGTGAAATGTATAAGTATGGTTCAATGTCAAAATTTCATGGATGGATCTTCAACGAAAATGTCTATGTTGCAGCTTGCATGGAAATGAGAAGAACTGCGTTTCTTTTTGGTGGTTGGTTATGGACTGCACCCCAATCCCTAACAGAGATGGCAGTGAGCCTTAACAACCTTTTGCTGGAGCTCCAATAATTTATAACTATCCTCCTATCGAGTCTAAGCAACTGAAACAAATTCACCATAAACTAATCCTATCTAAGCTCATGAAAAAGACTAAATTAACAAACTATAAATTTGAATTGCATGTGAAAGAAAAAACTCAAAGTGCTGGAACGAAATGAAACACATTACAACACCGAGGAGATCTATTGCTCTCAGGTTGGGCCCTAACCTGAGAGCTATAGCTCCCTTAGAAACTCAGAATGAGATCAAAATCTGCCTGCCTTTATTCATAAACGAAAGTCTGATGACATGCCAAAATTGGCTTACAAAAGGAACAAAAACCGAGCTGTAGCTCGTACTTCCAAATTACAAGAGTAATACAAAAGTTCAAAAAAAAGCCTCTATCCAAGGCTACGGCCTCAATATTTATGCAAAATTATCATCCAACAGGTGTCCTTGATTTGAGGAGCTCGGCTGTCCAACTGTAGTTGAAACTGCTGATCCTGCAGCACAGTCATAACTGCTGTTCTTGTAGAACAATTATAACTGCTATTCCTGTAGAACAATTGGCTGCCTCTAAGCTCGGTGGGGAGATGGATTGGAGCTCGGAGCTATGGTGGGAATCACGAGTAAGGTCCCCAAGACTGTGGACATCCTCTCCTAAAAACCAGCAGTGCCACCTCATTGTCTCCTTGTCTCCTTTTTCGTGATCTTTGCTCCCTTTTAATGCCAAAACCTGAAATCATCATGTATTAGTCACGTGGATAGAATGCCTACCCTTCTTCCTACAAACAACACGAATAAACCAAGAAATTAATGCATAAGCAATAAAAAATGAATGGTTTGAGCAGAGCAAGTAGGCCAAATGGGCCCAAATTGTACCAAAAATTGGGGCTCATCAAGTGCACCCACCAAAAAGAAGAAAAAATGTTAGGAAAAGTAGGTTGGGTAGGTAGTCTTGAGGTTGCTGAATGATGTTTATGATCAATTTTGTGTTTCACAGTGTTTTATCTTCTCAGATCACAGTCATGATGCAGTTTTTATCCGAAAGAGCTCAAGTTGGACATAACTAAGAGGTCAAGATCTGCTTGAGCCTCTTAGTTTCATCATTCTCCATATCATTTGCCTGGTGAAGGTCTGCTTCACTCATGGATTGTTTATTCTTCTTTCACAAAGTTCTGTTTCCCCCCTAATAGCCTAAGGTCCCCTACCTTAGCAACTTCTTATCATCACCATATTAACTGCTAACTCTACTATCTAACTCCCTATCTGTTTCCCCTTCCCCTACTAAAACTATGTATATAGTACTCCACTATGTAAATATCCCCTCCCTGGCAATATAGCCATATCTCTTCTAAGTCGGGAAAAAGCAGTTTATCTGGGGCTATTTTTAGCCCATCCGTGTCATAGCAGGAGTTGGATGACACCTGGTCATGCTAACAACCTCTCCTCTAGCCCTAAAACCCCCAAAAAACCCTTTTTCCGCCCTTAACCTAAAGTTTTGTGCATAAGCATTAACCTCGCTTGTTAAATAACCCATATTTCCCCTTTTTTTTTTCAAAGTCTAAACCCCTGAAATATTAATTCGCACTCATTTTAACCCTGAAAACCCACTTTCCTAAGTTCAAACCCCCCTACCGCATCGCATTTTTCATTAAATATTTGGGCGGGCCCCGTCCTTTAACCACTCGCCAGATAACCATCTCGTCCACCGTCGGATCGGGTCCTCCCCATCCGACGAATCTCACCGATTTCAGAGCTCCCCCCGCGTCCGGACGTTAGCCTCCAATATTGCAGTGGTTTTCTCCCCGTACAGAAGACACGTGGCCACTTCTGATTGTATCGAGAGGGCTCTGACTGAAACCGCCGCCGTACCAAAGGCGGTCCAATGAAACAACTTACCGTCTCCTGCCCCTCCCCCTGACGACAGCGCCAGGTCCCCGCCACATCATCTGCACACTTCGACCTCCTGCCAAGTCACCCTTGCCACATCACCATCCGTACGTGATGACGTCATCTACTGACGTCATCCTGCCACGTCATCTGCCGTACCATGGACCTGTTATGTTGATGTCACGCTGACGTCATCAGCAATTTTCGGCACGAAGGCACAAAATCGCAGTTTTGGAACCCCGGAATCAGTTTTGGAGGGGGTTTTTGATGCGCGATTAGCACATCGCCGGGAAAAAAGGACCAAAGTGGAAAATGCCTTCACCGCTCATCTTCCAGCATGCTCGGAAATCGCAAAAGGGCAGTTTTTCTTCACACAGGTTTAGAAAGGGAGCGAAATCAATTCCAAAGGACACAGAAGGCCGAATAGCGGCTATTAAATTTTTGATTAGACACGCAGCACATCAAGGAAGCGACCCAATTCAGTTGTCAAAGAGTATCAAAGGAAAGAGTGTTATAGACAATTTTGTGCCTTACAACAACAAGCATGAATTGTCAATAATCCAGGGGATCCAAAATTCCCTAAACATGATGTTCCTACCCCTAGAGGAACAAGGTCAGCAAACCAACAGCTCTCAGATCAGTTCTCCACCTCAAAACACTCAAAAACAAGCAATCCTGAAATCAAAGCAGGTGCTCCACTAGGCTTCTGCGCTGAAACTCAGATCCTCCATGGTGTACCTGCGTTGCAAAGCAAGTGGAACAAGGGCCACCTGCGCTGAGCGAGATGGGACAAGTGGCACACTGAGTCATTGCTCTGGAATCTTCCAAAAATGACACTTGGATCAGGGATTTCGCCTTGTGATGAGTTAGAGGCTTTGTTTCTCCAAGTGGAAGCAAGGTTCTCCAAGTGGACTCAAGAACTGAAGATCAACTGAAGAGAGAGAGGACACAAGGCAGCTACACATCAGTTGCAAGCTGACTCATCCTTTCTCAATTCATCTATATATTGAGCTCTCTCCTATGAGCTCAGGAGGCTGGAATTTTGTGCAAAGTAATGATATGCTGTTGGTTTCACTATAGAGCTATTGGGTGATTGCTTGAGAGAGGTGAAGAGGAGAAATTCTTTCTGCTGGGAGGTGTTGCTGGATTGGGGCCTTCAATGGTTGTAACGCTCTCAGAACCTTTACTTCTTCATTAATAAAAGCTATTGAGGTTCTTCTATATGCTCTTGTTCCAATGATATATTGTGATAATTGTATATTTGGTTTACACTAATCCTTGAACCAGTTATGATTGCATGCCTCTTGTAGTTTCCTTCTTTGTTATTTTGCAGGATCTCATTGTAGCTGGGCTAGCAAAAGAGCAAGGAGCTTGGAGCAAGCGGCCAAAGAAAAGAGTTTGGATTCAACATTAAGCGCAAGGCAACGGTTAGTGCATTTCTCCACTCTCTTTTGCTTTCATAAAGAAGTAAACCTTAAGTAGTTTGCTTTACAGTTGTTGCTGAGGTACTATCACCCTTAGAGTGGGATAGGGTCATCCGAGTCGGATACTTTTCCCTACAACAAACTGGCGACTCCGCTGGGGATCGTATCCGTTTGATTGTGTTTGTAGTATTTTGCTATTCATTTCCTGAACAAAAGAGTACCAAATCGAAAAGCTTTTGACTATATCAAAAGCGAAGTAGAGGGCAGCTACTCTAGCTCATTTCTGAGCAAGTTCATGATTTGAAGAGTTGATCTACAAGGATCCTTGTAAGCTCTTAGTGATAGATTTTCACCTTCCTTATCATCCCTTTGAGTGTGCTTGACTGATTGCTTTTGATTTGAGCAAAAACTGTGCATTTTTGAGAAAATTATGACCCGGAAACTGTGAAAACGCAACTTTCGTTTTCCAAAGCAGGTAGTACACAGGCTACCTGCTTTGCAACGCAGGTCCCGAAGGGGCTACCTGTGCTGAGAGCCAGACTGGCTGTGCAGCACCTGCGTTGGCCCAATTTTGCCTAGTGCTGTTGGGGTTTCCTCCTTTTCTCTTGCCTGTTTTCACTATAGATTTGGCTGCTAGTTACCAGTCTTGCACCTGTTCTGAAACCAACATTACTTGCCATCATTCTGCCTCTGTTATATAACGAAATTGTACTTGTTCTTTTGTATTTCTTACTCATTTACAATTTCCCATAACGAAGAGTAAACTAGTTTTGCTTTTGGCCTCTTAGATCTGAACCTGTGTTAGGCATTTTGCTGGTCTAAAGAGTTAGCTTGTTTTCTGTCCATAGCTGATTAGTCATTTTACTTTCGTCAGTATGGTTTGATTTCATGTATTTCCAGTGATTAAACAAGTGAATCTTAAGGTGTCTTTTGATTTTGGACAAGCTTGTTTGTTTTCACTTTAAATCGAAATCAAAGTTATATAACAACTTTCTTTTTGTAACCCATCTACATTAAGAAAGGGAAAAGAAAATACATGCATTGTGCATTTTGCATTTGACTGTTTGCTTGACGATTTAGGAAAAATTTGCATTTAGTGTGTGCTCTATGATCTGTGTGAAAAGATTTGCCTTTCTTTTCCCTCAGTAGTTAAGGTTTTCAAAGTTGAAAGATTGAAAAGTTTGCTTCTCATCTTAGACTCCATTCAGGAATTTGTTACATACATCTCGTGGTGATCCTTAAAGGAAAACTGCTAAGCAAGATCAACATTAAAATAAATCCAATTTACATAACAACGCTTTGTAACATAACGCAAACACATAGAGGTCTAGGTAGAGACGTGTTCCGGCGTCGTTAAACATAGTGACTGTCGATCTCTACGAAGGTGGGTGATTCCTCCTGAGAGTCGGTGGCACTAATACGGACTTGTGCTCCCACGTACCGTCGCGTATATATTGGGAGACCCCTATAGGCAATTATCCTTTATCCATAGGAAGCCGTGTCGGCCGCCCTACTGATTGCGATGCAGTGAACACAGCATTCACGAAGATCGACCACCCGTACCGTAAAACGTATTCTGTGGTTTCGCGAAAAGTTTGGCACACCCTCTGCCTAGAACTCCAGAGAAGTTTCTTTTGGCCTTTTTCAAACTCTATAACTGAAAAAGTCCATCCGAGCATTTGTCACTTCGGGCTCGTTAAAACATCGAAGGCGACTAGAGTCATCTTTAGCTTTTTCTCGACTCTTAAAACATGAAAAAGCAAGTTTGTGTCTAAAAGTGTCGTTAATAAAATTTATTTTAAGCGGAACATAATCACCTGTTATTCCCACGTTGATCTTTCAGTTGAAAAGTATGGAGCCCACCAACCAAGGAAGTAACCTTGGCGGAAGTCCCAATCCCTTCTCCTCTTGGGGAGATGTTGGTGCGCCTCATATGGCCACATTGTCACTTCCAGGATTGACAATTGGCCTACCTGTATGGCTCTTTTCAACCAATGTAGTTCAGATCGCCACTAATCCTGAGCAGTCGAATCAACAGTCAGAGCAGTCTAGAGCTACCCACCAGCCTTCCACTTCTTATAATTCTCCCTCTGATCCTTCATCTTCACAAGGTAGAGCCGGCAAAAGTCAGCCTCCCATGGAGAAGAAGGAAAAGAAGAAAAGAGAAAAGGAGCAGAAGGGGCCTATGGCGAAGGCGACTGGGGGCAAGCAAAAGACAGCTGACAAAAATCCACACACTGCACCGACCGGGCCTAAATCGCCATGTGTCATTTGCAAAGGGGCCCACTTCCATCGTGATTGTCCTTGTATTCCCCGGATACTAAGGGACTGGTCCCCAAGGTTGCACAATCCGGTAGCATCAACCTCTGGTAGTCATGTTGATTGCAGTCCGTCAACTAGCGAGAGTGAAGAACGAAGAGGGAGACCAAGATCACCCTGTATGTTGTGTGAAGGCGATCATGCCATCCACCGATGTCCATTCTTAGATGATGCAAAGAGAGTTTTGGAAGATCGTCCGGTTTCACCGTTACGACTTCCTCCTGGATACCAAAAACTCGCGCCTAATCCCTCGATAGTTGAAAATCCAGCTGACTCGCTCAAGTGGTCAGCTGAAGTGTCGGTCATTGAGAATGAACCTACTGAATCCAGACCAGACGAAAGTCTAAAGGTCGAAACGGCAGTTGACCCGGTTCTTCCTTCAGAGGTTTCATCCTCCAATGACTCCGTCATTGAAGACCCATCTTCAAATGACTCCGTCATTGAAGACCCATCTTCAAATGACACCCTCACTGAAGAGGATAAGGATGACACCGTCCATATTCTTTTCATCAACACAGACTCTGATGAACATCAGGGCAATGCGCCCATTCCTTTATCGCAGGAAGGAACATCGTCAGGGTCGTATCCGGCCGTATATTCGGTCCCACCACCAAGCAACCTAGTTGTATCCTTTGATTGGAACCAACTAGGCAGACCCCGGTTACCAGCCAGTATCCCATTCAGAATCATAGTCCAAATCTACAAAATGGTGATGGCTGGAACTGTCATTGATGAAGGGGCATCTGTGAGTATCCTTTCCTCTATTGCTTGGAAAGCACTGGGTTGCCCGGCGCTTTTACCTGAGATGAGAAATCTATCAGGTTTTGATAAAGGAACCAGTCACCCGTTAGGGATTCTCCCCAATGTTCCAATTACATTGAAAGGGAAGACAGTTCATATGAACATCATGGTCGTCCAGGGACCCTTGGTTTATAACTTACTCCTTGGACGAGACTATATATATTGCATGGAGGCAATAGTGTCCTCGTTCTTTAGAGTCATGTGTTTTCCGCATGAAGGAAGAATGGTCAAGCTCGTAGACCAACTTTCATTTCCAGGATCACGCATTGCAAATAGTCAAATACCATCCCTTAACGGTTTATTCACTCAAGGAATGCCTCCACCCCCGGTTCTATTCCCGATGAATGCGAGTAATTCGGACAGAAAGAACTGGGACCCAGGGGGCATGCACCCTGGCCTGCCTTGGGCAGAGAAAACCTTGGGTATAAAGTTAATTTCCGCAGAAGAATGGACTAGTCCGTACCCCTTCCGAAAAAGGAAGAGAAGGTTGTTCTAGGATAAAATTCTTTTGTCAAAGTTATGTGAGCGAAAAGATCGACTCCCTTTGTCTAAAAAAGTAGGCTCTCCTAAGGAGGAGATCCATTTGTGGCAGCAAGTAGCCACCATCTTTGAATGTCAAGCCTCACCCATTAAAACATATGTTTTGAAGGATAAGTAGGGGCAGTCTTCAAAGAAAGAGATGAAATTTCTGCAACAAGTAGTCACCATCCTTAGCAACCTAATGATAGACATCGCCGAAAAGAGAGTTTAGTTTGCGGCAGCAAACAAAACCATTTTTCGGATAATAAGTAAGAGGACAGAATCTCGAAATTATACTTTATACCTGGGGGCATGCGAACCTTTTGGAGTGCAAGCACGGGACGACTATTTATTTTTTTAAATTTTTAGGTCCTCCCTTTAAACCTGTAGGTCTAACCCGTTAAACTCGTAGGATTAGCCGTTTCCAGCTTGCATAAAGAAAGGATGTGAGGCAAAAGTTAAAACCTGCCGAATTGGAGTAATTAGTGAGGTATCGCTCCTTAAATAAGATTACCTCACCTGAGGCATTCCTTGTATTAAGACTGGTATAATTGAGCAAGGTTTGAACGCATTCAAGCTCGTTAAAAAATGAACTGCCCCTTAAAGTTTAAGGGGCATATGCCTCGTCTGCATTATTATGCTGGGGGCATCCATAATCGAGCAGTTTTTGTATAGAGTTCATGCTCGTTAAAAAATAAACATAAGTTGTGAGCAATATTTCCTTAGCAGTTCAAGCTCACCCAGAAAAAATGAACCGGTAAATAACCTTGAGAAATGTAACCTTTGACTGCCATTTTAAAACCCTTGGTCGTGTTTATATGCCATCACCTCCATCCGTTCATTTGGCCAATCGTTCATCTCCATATGTTTGTTTACCCATTTTGAGGAACAGCTGCGAAGAGTGATTTCACCCAGCCATCCTTGTGACACTGCCGTGATTGGAAAATTCCAACCTGTACCTGGAATCTACTGCTATCCCTGTTTATCACTCGTTCCTCAAAAGACGAGTCTTCTTTGAGCTCTTTTCACTGACTCGTAAAATATGAAAAGTTTGCCGAGTTTTGGCCTTCCAGCTCGTTAAAAGGACCGGAAGAGCTATCCCTCCTCTGGATTTTAATCTTTTTGGACCTGGGGGATTATTGCACAAAAAGATCGAGCGCTTGTTTTGTTCGGCTCGTTAAAGAAATCGAAAATTCATCCCTTTTGTATTGTTTTATACTTTTTCGGACTTAAGGGATTAGATGACGAAAAAGGAATTTTGGAGTTAACTTTCCGTACCTTTTCAGACTCTCTAAAAATGAAAAGGACCGAGTTTTCCTTGTCGTTAGACTCGTTAAAATGATTAAATAGCGACAAACTTGTCTTTAGACGAGAACGAGTTTCCCTATCGCTAGGCTCGTTAAAACATAGCGATGGGCTTGCCCGAAGGGCAGGTTATAGAACAAGCATATGTTATCCTCCTCAAGCTTGAAAAAAATAAAGAGGTACTGGTCAGCAATGACTGGGGAAAAATTGGGAGAAACTCACAGCATTAATGGTAGCAAGTCGCTCTTGAACATGACACTTTGTCCTCCGTATCACATCGGGTTGGGTTGTTTCATTCACCGGTCTCATAACCATGGTCCTCGCCACACCATCCACAATTGGGGTAATGCTACCAATCCATCACATCAGTGTCGTTATATGTTCAAGAGATGTTGTTCTGCAAAGAGTCAACCGTGTCCCATCCACTGCCATACATTGTCCTTCATCTATTTCATGATCGCCACCCTGAATTATACATCATAGTTTGTTTTCACCTCATCACAATCACTAGCTCCGTTCCGTGTCACTGATGTGGGATTCATTAAGGCCCTCCTTTGACGGATCGCTCCTTGTCGACATCAGCTCATTATCCAAGGAGTTGATCTAGGAACACCCCCTTCAGTACTTTGAAGCTTGCATGCCTCAATGGAAAGTTTCTCACTTCCGGCGACAGGTATACATCAATGACCTTCGACCAGAAGATTTTGCATGGTGGTCGACACCAAGTCCTTTATTCCCACCATGTGAATTGTACTGCCGTACCTTGAGGGTCATCATCCTTATCGGTGATTCCTCTCGCGCTTGTTAACGGTTTACATCATTGACCGGTAATCAAGCGATGTCTTTCCATGTTCGACTTCAAGAAATTCTCACATGGATCGACTTGTACATCGAGTGAAGATCGGAAGAGATTGAAGACCCCGGATCTAGTTTCATCCATCCGGGCTGCGATATATATTCAGGACATAAAGACATTTGATATGTACATCATTACAGCAGATGATCATCCTTCTCAAAAGGATGATAATTTCAGCAGAAAATTATCAGTCTACAATCAGACGATTGTCTGTTCTATGTACCAAAATGTATTTATAAAGCTGAGCATGGGAATGCCCGCCTCAGCTAGATCATGAAAATGTATGAAAAATAATGTATTGTATTGTATCTTATTACAGGACACTTCTCAGCAGATTGAATGAACTTCGGATCCTCTCAATAAAGCATTTCACCCGATAAACGACCTCATACTTTAGGGGGCATCTGTTATAGACAATTTTGTGCCTTACAGCAACAAGCATGAATTGTCAATAATCCAGGGGATCCAAAGTTCCCTAAACATGATGTTCCTACCCCTAGAGGAACAAGGTCAGCAAACCAACAGCTCTCAGATCAGTTCTCCACCTGAAAACACTCAAAAACAAGCAATCCTGAAATCAAAGTAGGTGCTCCACTAGGCTTCTGCGCTGAAACTCAGATCCTCCATGGTGTACCTGCGTTGCAAAGCAAGTGGAACAAAGGCCACCTGTGCTGAGCGAGATGGGACAAGTGGCACACTGAGTCATTGCTCTGGAATCTTCCAAAAATGACACTTGGATCAGGGATTTCGCCTTGTGATGAGTCAGAGGCTCTGTTTCTCCAAGTGGAAGCAAGGTTCTCCAAGTGGACTCAAGAACTGAAGATCAACTGAAGAGAGAGAGGACACAAGGCAGCTACACATCAGTTGCAAGCTGACTCATCCTTTCTCAATTCATCTATATATTGAGCTCTCTCCTATGAGCTCAGGAGGCTGGAATTTTGTGCAAAGTAATGATATGTTGTTGGTTTCACTATAGAGCTATTGGGTGATTGCTTGAGAGAGGTGAAGAGGAGAAATTCTTTCTGCTGGGAGGTGTTGCTAGATTGGGGCCTTCAATGGTTGTAACGCTCTCAGAACCTTTACTTCTTCATTAATAAAAGCTATTGAGGTTCTTCTATATGCTCTTGTTTCAATGATATATTGTGATAATTGTATATTTGGTTTACACTAATCCTTGAACCAGTTATGATTGCATGCCTCTTGTAGTTTCCTTCTTTGTTATTTTGCAGGATCTCATTGTAGCTGGGCTAGCAAAAGAGCAAGGAGCTTGGAGCAAGCGGCCAAAGAAAAGAGTTTGGATTCGACATTAAGCGCAAGGCAACGGTTAGTGCATTTCTCCACTCTCTTTTTCTTTCATAAAGAAGTAGACCTTAAGTAGTTTTCTTTACAGTTGTTGCTGAGGTACTATCACCCTTAGAGTGGGATAGGGTCATCCGAGTCGGATACTTTTCCCTACAACAAAGAGAAGTAGCAAAGTGTACCGGTTGAATTATTTAAAGGAAACCTTCAGTTCCCAAAGCAGGTTAACATTCAATGGCAGCCAACAAAGTCAAATCAGGCAGGGAAAGCCCATCCAAACTCTTAAATCACAGTTAAGGCATTAAAGGCCACCAAGCAGTAGAAGAACAAAAACCCATGCACAGTTATTGCAGAGACAACTGCACCAAGCCACCAAGGACACCACCTTTATTCAATTTTGATACGGCGGCCCTTAGCGCAGCCATAGATATTTTTAGCATTTATTTCCAGATAGGATTAGGTTAAAGAAATGATTTTCTTTCAGACTTGTTTAGGTCAAAATGTAATAGACAGTTTCCCTATATATACCGCCCTCTACATTATTTCAAGGGTTGGTCGATTGAGAATTTCCATTAGAGAATCGCACTATATAGCTGAACTATTTTCTGTAATCAAAGACTGCAGAAAGCTTGGAGAATAGACTGTCTGATGTGTTGTTAATGGTTTCTGGAGACTGAGAAATGGAATTCTTGTGCTGCATCGTGAATCAATAAGTGCATCTTACCTCTGTTTTATTCGTTCACCACTATCTAAATAGTAGAAAAAAAAGAATAGCTTAGAATTTGTTTACAGCACTCCATGCTCAATTTCTGCTGTTTCTTTATGTTTTCATCTAACTAAAATGGAAATGAATATGAATTCCCTCTGGCTCATGTTTTCCCCAATTCACCTGTGTTGAGAGTTATCTAGGGATTCTTTGCTGCCCCTAGATACAGCTCATTCCTTGTTCCTTAGCTAATATGATTGAGAGATTCTTAATTGCCTCTCATCCCTTAGCGTTCTTTCCATCCTTTGAAACTGTGACATTGTTTCATTGCAGCTATCTTGCTCCATTTTCCTCTCCAGTGACTAAGAAAATACACCAGAAATCTTCCTCCTCGACTCCACGCCCAATGGTTTGAAAGTTATCAGATTATGCTCTGCCTCTCTACCTGAAAAAATCAATTTTCCCACCAGAATCCAAACAAAACCCTCTGAACTCAATACCTAGCCTAAAATCCTTTTCAACAAAGCTAAATCAGAAAGAGAGAGCCCTCTCTGATTGCAGGTGGGCTAGAACCTGCAGTCCAAAGTTGGTTTGTGGTTACCTCGGCCGTATCCCTTTCCTTCAACCTTCGGGGACAACCTGAGTGATAACATAATCGCGACTCCACTGGGGAAAAATCCTCAGATTATCGCATAAACTAAGTTGGAAAGCTCCACTGGGGATCTTTGCTTAGTTAATTTCACGAAGAAGGTTGTAAAAATCCGTTGTGCAAATCAATTTTCTAATTGTTGTATATCCCTTAAAACTACAGATGAAGCCTGAATGTCAGCAAGGTAGCCTTTGAAAATGTTTTTGTTTTACATTAACATAAGTAAATAAATGCTGCTTCAGTCAATATTCATGTTAGTTTTAAGCTATACATAGCCATTCTAAAACCCGATTTGTCCCTTGCTAATTACAGAAATATCCCCATAAAAATACCCAAAAACAGATTCGGAAGCTGGCTCCCAAGAAGAATCCACGATATACAAGGTCAAACCCAGATCCAGATCCCCCAGCTGTTTTTGAAAATCCGAACCTAATCCCAAAGACCCTTAGGAAGCAAAAGAGACAGGAAGATTTTGCTGATTATACTCCTGAAACAGATCATCCAAGTTGCATTCCAACCCCTGTAAAGGTTTTATTTCGTTCAACCCCAGTTTCCCCTAGTTCATCATCCACATCTCATAGCACTCCTTCTACACCTCCATTCGCTGCACATACTTCCATTACTACTACTATTGTTACTGCTGTTCCAGTTACTCTTGTTATCCTAGTTGTTCCTGTTGTTCCATTTATTCCCGTTGTTCCACCTATCCTTGCCAATATGGCTAATAGATATGCACCCCTACAATTGCCTGCAAATACTGGGGCCTTACCTCAGGATTACCAATCTAAAATGACATATTTTGATTCCACTGGTCCTTTCACTGCCATTCAGCATACCAAAAAGATGCAAGACTATTTTGAGAACTACGAAATAGATGATGATAGCATCAGAATGAGAATTTTTGTTCAAAGTCTGACAGGAAATGTAAGAACTTGGCTCAGATCACTTGCTGCAAATTCCATAACCACTCCCGATGAGCTTTACCAATCATTTACCAACAGATGGGAGAAAAAGAAAGACCCCTTGCACATACTGGCTGAATACGATACAATTAAAAGAGGTCCTCAAGAGACTCTCTTGGAGTACTGTGCAAGATTCAATAATGTGTACAATGCAATACCACAGAACTTAAGGCCTCCACCTGACCTTTCCTTGTACAAATTCCCTGATGGATTTGACCCAGATATGGCATACCAATTAAAAGAAAGAGCTCCTCAAACCCTTGCAGACGCGCAAAATGTTGTTGTTACCGTAGAAGCCAATTTAATTGCCAAGAGAAACAGAGCCAGAATGGAAAGAAGAACCGCCTTTAAAGAAGAACCCTCAGCCTTTGATCAAAAGCTTGATGCTATTATCAGTGGCCTACAAAGGCTAGGAGAGAGAGTAGAAAATGTTGAGAGAAAAGCATCATGGGAAGGACAACAGTCCAATCCCATAAGGAACCCAAATTTCAGAAAAACATAGAATACAAATGCTGGTAGGTCTAGTCAAGACAATGACATAAGACCCCCTTTTCAAGGCAACTATGTTGAAGGATCCACTTCTAGTCAACCCTTAGAATATACTCACATGAATCTAATGGATCTAAAGGGTGAGCATCAAACTTTCCTGACACAAGAAGACCAAAATGAACATGACTGTAATCAGTTTCAAACCAAATCAGGTGAGTCTTTTGACTTTAAACAGGGTTATGATACTGCTTTGTATGAGGTACACAAACAATATAAACTGAGAACTAGGGCCATTGACATTTCTGAACCTAGCAAAACAAAGGATGGCAAACAACCTAACAAGATTAAAAACAAAGCTGTTATAACAGACCAGCTGATACAACTGTCCCAAACCCACATCAAGTAATCATAGAAGACATAACAGACATGCAGCCTTCTGTAAATCAGCCTTTGCCTCCATCTTCCTTAAAAGAAAACTCGAGCAGCGTTCCAAAAAGCCATCCTGGAGTCGAAAAACCGCAAGCAAATATTTTCCACAATGCTGATAAACCAAAGCAAATTGCTGATAATTAAAATGAAAAAGAAAAAACTGCCATCATCAACACCAAGACGCCATTGGATAAGCCATTTAACTTAGAAGCAGGAATAGCTAAAATGAAGATATCTGTCCCTCTTTCAGAACTTGTCAAACACGATGTGTACAGGCAACAGATTCAAAGATCACTTCAGCTCCCAGAAAACAAAGATGACGTAAATGTTTTGGATGATTCCCCAGAACTGCTGTTTGGTCCATAGGTAAATGGAAAATCAACACATGGACCTATTCCACCCTTTTATATCAGTCTGCATATACATGAAAAAGTTTTACACAACGCTATGTTTGACTCAGGGACATCGCACAATCTCATGCCCAAAGCAGTTATGGAAAAACTGAACCTTGATATTACCAGACCTTACAAAGATTTGTACTCATTTGATTCAAGTCAAGTGAAATGTTTAGGCCTCATCAAAGACTTGTGTGTTTCCTTAGTCCAATATCCAAACAAGACCATCCTCATGGATGTGGTGGTGGCTGAAATCCCACCAAAGTACGGTATGCTCCTATCAAGATCATGGGGAGATAAGCTCCAAGGATCCCTTCAACTAGACCTCTCCTATGCTACTATTTCAGTCTTTGGGCAACCAAAGAGGCTGTACAGAGAAGCGCTCATGAAATATGTGCTAAGTAGTGAGAGAAAACCTGAAAATTTTCCCATTTACTCAATCCATTCTGATATGGATTCCTTTATTTTTTTCAATGATGACACAAATTCTCCAACTAATGATGAGCCATCGGCTCTGGTACAACAATCACACATCAATGAAGAATCAGTTGCACATACTAATGAGACTATCGCAATAGTTAATGCAACCAGCAGGTTACAAGAACCTCCCCAAACAGAAATTTCAAATCTGCCCAATCCTATAATGGCTGAAACTCTTAGTACGACCCACAAAGAAATCACATGGTATTTAGAGTTTGATGGCTCTGTTAACAAGTTAGGAGCATGGGCAGGTGTCTGGATTCACAATACACATGACAATCACGCAGAGGGTCATGCCTACAGACTGAATTTCTAATGCACAAATAACATGGAAGAGTATGAGGCTCTGCTGTTAGGCCTTAAACTGCTGAAAACTCTAGGTGTTGTAAAGGTGTCTATTTTAGGTGACTGTGATTTAATTATACAACAGATGAAAGGTAATTTTTTTACCAATGACAATAGAATGAGAGCCTATAGGACTGCTGCTACCAATATTCTCAATGCATTCGCTGAATTTGAACTGGCCAAGATTTCAAGAAATCATAATATTCATGCACACAGCCTAGCCACCTTTTCTAGTACATGCAAGCTTCCATTTGGGCCAAACCATCACTTCACCGCTGAGATAAAACATAGGCCCGTTGTCCCAAATAACGTTAAAGGCTGGCAAGTTTTCGAAAATGGTGCCCCGATTAATAACTTCCTTACCCTTGAGCATGAGTTTTCAAGTATTAACATTGACATGGACGCTATGATAGATTCAGAATAGCAAACAACTAAAAATTAGCAAGCTGTAACAGCTGCAATAGCCAAACAGATCCTAAAGCCAACTGTTTTTGACAATGCAAACATAGACTAGCTGAAACAAATGCACTTGGAAGAGATAGACAAAACAAAGGCCGAGATCATTGAATTAAAGGATAACTTTTTGCCTACTGGCCTAACCCCATTGGAAGACATGTTTGACGGTAATGATGTTCCCAAAAAATCAAAATTGCAGCCCATAAACACTGACATAGAAGAGCACAACATTGGGACAGCAGAGAATCCAAAAGTGATCAAACTGTCCAAGAATTTACCACCAGATCAAAAGCCCAAGTACATTGATTTATTCAAAGAATTCCAAGATGTATTTGCTTGGAGCTATGAGGATTTGAAATCTTATGACACCTCGGTAATTCAACACACTATCCCCTTAAAACCAAACTAGAAACCTTTCAAGCAGAAACTTAGAAGAATTAACCCCATGCTTCTGCCCATGATCGAGAAGGAAGTAAAGAGGATGTTTGATGCAGGCATAATAGCACCCATTAGATTTTCCGAATGGGTGTCTAATCTGGTTTGTACAAGAAAAAAGACAGGTGAGATCAGACTTTGTGTAGATCTCAGAAATTTAAACCAAGTCTCCTTAAAAGACCACTATCCTTTGCCCAAAATGGACCACATCCTACAGAGAGTAGTGGGGTCATCTAGAATCTCTTTGCTAGATGGCTTTTCAGGTTTCAACCAAATACTTGTTCACCCAGACGACCAAGACAAAACAACTTTTACCACACCGCGGGGAACTTTTAAGTACGTAAAGATGCCATTTGGACTTAAAAACACTGGTGCAACCTTTCAACGAGCAATGGATATTGCGTTTGCTAAAGAAATACACGATTTCCTAATTGTTTACCTTGATGATTTAACCCCTTTTTCCAAATCTGATGAAGAGCACCTGGTGCACCTTAGGCAAATTTTCATGACATGCAGAAAATATGGCATTTCCTTGAATCCCAAAAAGTCCCTCTTTGGCCTTGAAGAAGTCAAATTACTTGGTCACATCATATCAAAGGATGGGATTAGAATTGATCCTGAAAGAATACAAGCCATCCTCCAAATCCCATATCCGAGAAACATAAAAGAGCTACAAGCATTCCTTGGGAAAATCAACTTCTTAAGAAGATTTATTCCAAATCTAGCTGAACTAATAAGAATGTTAAGCAACATGCTAAAAAAGGACGCCAAGGTAAGATGGTCCCTTGAAACCAAGAAAGCATTTGAAAGTATCAAAACTGCCTTAACTCAAACCGCTGTCCTCACCAGCCCACAGTTTGACAAAGATTTTATCATTTTCTTATTTGCATTTGATCACACAATAGCTGTTGTCCTTCTGCAAAAGGATGAACAGGGAGCTGAAAAGCCAATCGCTTTTTTCAGCCGAGCCTTAAGAGACGCCCCTTTGAAATACCCAATCATGGAAAAAAAGGCCTACGCACTTGTTAAGGCCATCAAGGAATTCGGAATTTATATTTTATATTCACACGTGATTGCCTATGTCCCACACGCTGCTGTAAAAGACATATTGACCCAAGACGGATTAGAAGGAAAAAGAGGCAAATGGATTGCAAGCATCCTTGAATATGACATAGAAATAAAAGCAACCAAGCTCATAAAGGGACAAGGTTTAGCTAAACTGATGTCCGAAACAAACTTTCAGGCCTTAGACATTAACCAGCTGGACAATGAACAGGAGCTGGCGATTCCACAGATCAGTGAAATATTTTTGCAATCCCCATGGTACGCTGATATTTGTTTTGTATTATTAAACCTGTGTGCTCCCTCAGGATTTTCCAGAACAAAGAAAAGATTTTTGAAAATGAAGGCTTTAAAGTTTTGTGTTATAGATGGGGCATTATTTTGGAGAAATCATGAAGGTGTATTGCTGAATTGTTTAACCATAAATGAAACTAAAAATGTCATGAAAGAATTCCATGCAGGTGATTGTGGAGGAAATATCTATTGGAAGTCCACAACTGATAAAATTCTAAGGGCCGGTTTCTATTGGCCTTCCCTTTTTGCAGACGTAGAGAAGTTTGCCGTGTCATGTCACAAATGCCAAATTTTTGAAGGCAAGAGAAAGCTATTACCCCTACCCCTGAAAGCCATCTCAACAGAAAAACCTTTTCAACAATGGGGTCTCAACTTCATTGGAGAAATCCATCCCTCCTCCTCAAGCCAGCACAAATGGATCCTAACAGCCACCGACTATTTCACCAAGTGGGTTGAAGCCATTCCCTGTAGGTAGGCCAATGACACCATTATTATCCAATTCCTTGAGTGCAACATCCTTTCTAGATTTGGCTACCCTGAAAAAATCATCACTGACAATGCCACTGCTTTTAAGTCCAAAAAGATGATCAATTTTTGTCACAAATTCCATATCACCCTGGGCCACTCTACAGCATATTACCCTCAACGTAATGGCTTGGCCGAATCATCTAACAAAAGCATCATCAACATCATAAAGAAAGTGCTGAAAGAAAACAAGAAGAAATGGCACAAGAAGCTGGTAAATGCCCTTTGGGCAGACAGACTCTCCACAAAAAAATTCATTGGGATGAGCCCTTATGAGCTGGTATATGGCATGGAGGCCATATTTCCTTCATCCCTGGGCATTTCGACTATCAAGCTGTTACAGGAGATTCAAGTTGAACCAAATGACATCCAAAGAAGAGTTAATCAGACCATTCATCTTCAGCAAACTAGAGAGAAAGTTTATGACAGAGCTCAAGTTTTGCAAGAAAAGCTCAAAAAGATGTTTGATAAGAGGGCTAAGGCTGAAGATTTTTACATTGGGGACAAAGTTCTAAGGTGGGACTCACGAAGAGAAGACAAGGGCAAACATGCCAAGCTTGATTTTTTATGGAAAGTGGATTTTGTTGTTTCTGCTGTTCAGGGAAATAACACATATTTTCTCAAATCTACAGAGGGCGACACTGTTGAAGAAGGCCCTGTGAATGGCAGGATGCTGAAACATTATCATGATCTGTGTTGGTGAAACAATGCAAGTTCTATAAATACATTTTGTAGAGTAATATTTTGTATGTAGCAGCACTTTGTTTTCATTGTTATAAGTAGCCGATTATTAAAGAAACAACAGTAAATTTCTGAAGAAACAGCCAATGCAAGAACTCCATCCATAAAGCTCTGTCTCAGCCTCAATTTTCAGCAAAACAACATAGTACCACTGTCATATCACAAGCAATTCGTGATAAAATGAAGCTGTTTGCAGCAATCTTCAGGTTTTTCAAAGGTACATTCACAGGCAAACCCTGTACATAAGATCAAGCACGCAGAAGAAAGCAGGCGATGCTACACGGTTCACAGTAATTCACTTAAGAAGGAGGTTGGTCACATTTCAAAGTTTTACATTTTCAGCTGCCAGAACGAAGAAATGTTCCAGTTTATAGCAACAACAGAAAATCAAGGAAGTCTGACCTGCTGTTCTTGGCCTTTCACAAGGAAAGGCCATCCCCAAGTGGAGCCACTGTTAGCCTCCTGTTGCAACAGGTTTCATATTTCATGATTGACACTTTTACATGCCAAATATGTCATCTTTCATGCTGCAAGGTTCCATATTTCCAGAAAGAGACCAAAGAAGAAGTCATGAAGTGTGCTAGTCCAAGTGTCACTGTTGTTTTCCAATCTTGACGATTTGATCCATTTTTGAAGAGTTTTTTCCAATTAAGGGCAGGCCAAACAGTCTAATCTTGGCCTCCCTAGGTTTCAATTTCCTGTTTTAGAATATAGAGAATGATATCTGTCCAAACAGCTTAATCTTGGCAGATTTGTAGATAGGTAGAGAATCAAAGGAACCCAACTACTTAATCTGGGTCCTGGCAGAAATAAGTGTAGATTTAGATAGGAAAGCATTCAAAAGAAAAATTGTAAAGCTGGGTTTGCAAGTCTAAGTGCACCCACCAAAAAGAAGAAAAATGTTAGGAAAAGTAGGCTGGGTAGGTAGTCTTGAGGTTGTTGAATGATGTTTATGATCAATTTTGTGTTTCACAGTGTTCTATCTTCTCAGATCACAGTCATGATGCAGTTTTTATCCGGAAGAGCTCAAGCTGGACATAACTAACTTCCCCTTCTTCTCATTTCCCCAAATCACTTACTAACTTCCTTGAAGAGGTCAAGATCTGCTTGAGCCTCTTAGTTTCATCACTCTCCATATCATTTGCCTGGTGAAGGTCTGCTTCACTCAAGGATTGTTTATTCTTCTTTCACAAAGTTCTGTTTCCCCCCTAATAGCCTAAGGTCCCCTACCTTAGTGCCTTCTTATCATCACCATATTAACTGATAACTCTACTATCTAACTCCCTATGTATTTCCCCTTCCCCTACTAAAACTATGTATATAATACTCCACTATGTAAATATCCCCTCCCTGGCAATATAGCCATATCTCTTCTAAGTCAGGAAAAAGTAGTCTATCTGAGGCTGTTTTTAGCCCATCCGTGTCATAGCAAGAGTTGGATGACACCTGGTCATGCTAACAACCTCTCCCCTAGCCCTAAAACCCTCAAAAAACCCCTTTTCCGCCCTTAACCTAAAGTTTTGTGTATAAGCATTAACCTCGCTTGTTAAATAACCCATATTTCCCCTTTTTTTTTCAAAGTCTAAACCCCTGAAATATTAATCCGCACTCATTTTAACCCTGAAAACTCACTTTCCTAAGTTCAAACCCCCCTGCCGCATTGCATTTTTCATTAAATATTTGGGTGGGCCCCATCCTTTAACCACCCGCAAGATAACCATCCCGTCCACCATCGGATCGGGCCCTCCCCATTCGACAACTCTCGCCGATTTCGGAGCGCCCCCCATGTCCGGACATTAGCCTCCGATATTGCAGCGGTTTTCTCCCCATACAGAAGACACGCGACCACTTCTGATTGTATCGGGAGGGCTCTGACTGAAACCGCCCCCGTACCAAAGGCGGTCCGATGAAACAGCTTACCGTCTCCTGCCCCTCCCCCTGACGACAGTCCCAGGTCCCCGCCACATCATCTGTACACGTCGACCTCCTGCCAAGTCACCCTTGCCACGTCACCATCCGTACGTGATGACGTCATCCGCTGACGTCATCCTGCCATGTCATTCGCTGTCCCATGGACCCGTTATGCTGACATCATCAGCACTTTTTGGCGCGAAGGCGCAAAATCGCAGTTTTGGAACCCCAGAATCAGTTTTGGAGGGGGTTTTTGATGCGCGATTAGCACTAATCACGCATCGCCAGGAAAAAAGTACCAAAGTGGAAAATTCCTTCACCGCTCATCTTCCAGCAGGCCCGGAAATTGCAAAAGGGCAGTTTTTCTTCACACAGGTTCAGAAAGGGAGCGAAATCAATTCCAAAGGACACAGAAGGCCGAACAGCTGCTATTAAATTTTTGATTAGACATGCAACACATCAAGGAAGCGGCCCAATTCAGTTGTCAAAGAGTATCAGAGGAAAGAGAAGCAGCAAAGTGTACCAGTTGAATTGTTTAAGGAAACCTTCAGTTCCCAAAGCAGGTTAACATTCAATGGTAGCCAACAAAGTCAAATCAGGCAGGGAAAGCCCATCCAAACTCTTAAATCACAGTTAAGGCATTAAAGGCCACCGAGTAGCAGAAGAACAAAAACCCATGCACAGTTATTGTAGAGGCAACTGCACCAAGCCACCAAGGACACCACCTTTATTCAATTTTGATACGGCGGCCCTTAGCGCAGCCATAGATACTTTTAGCATTTATTTCCAGATAGGATTAGGTTAAAGCAATGATTTTCTTTCAGACCTGTTTAGGTCAAAATGTAATAGACAGTTTCCCTATATATACCACCCTCTACATTGTTTCAAGGGTTGGTCGATTGAGAATTTTCATTAGAGAATCGCACTGTATAGCTGAACTATTTTCTGTAATCAAAGACTGCAGAAATCTTGGAGAATAGGCTGTCTGATGTGTTGTTAATGGTTTCTGGAGACTGAGAAATGGAATTCTTGTGCTTCATCCTGAATCAATAAGTGCATCTTACCTCTATTTTATTCGTTCACCACTATTTAAATAGCAGAAAAAAAGAATAGCTTAGAATTTGTTTACAACACTCTATGCTCAATTTCTGTTGTTTCTTTATGTTTTCATATAACTGAATTGGAAATGAATATGAATTCCCTATGGCTCATGTTTTCCCCAATTCACCTGTGTTGACAGTTATCTAGGGATTCTTTGCTACCCCTAGATACAACTCATTCCTTGTTCCTTAGCTAATTTGATTGAGAGATTCTTAATTGCCTCTCATCCCTTAGCGTTCTTTCCATCCTTTGAAACTGTGACATTGTTTCATTGCAGCTGTCTTGCTCCATTTTCCTCTCCAGTGACTAAGAAAATACACCAGAAATCTTCCTCCTCGACTCCACGCCCAATGGTTTGAAACTTATCAGATTATGCTCCGCCTCTCTACCTGAAAACATCAATTTTCCCATCAGAATCCAAACAAAACCCTCTAAACTCAATACCTAGCCTAAAATCCTTTTCAACAAAGCTAAATTAGAAAGAGAGAGCCCTCTCTGATTGTAGGTGGGCTAGAACCTGCAGTCCAAAGTTGGTTTGTGGTTACCTCGGTCGTATCCCTTTCCTTCAACCTTTGGGGACAACCTGAGTGATAACACGCCGTATGGGGGGAAATATACCCTTTCATTGTCTCCTCCGGGAGGACAACCATACAAGAGTTCACAACAAAATTCAGATTATGCTGGAATTACATCTAGCGGTTGGGTGCCAATACTACCTTAACAACCAAGAATTGTATATTTGATGCAACAATGTTTACCTATGTCAAATATACCAACTACGCTGGCTATTGTGACGGTGTCACAAGTACAAGCATTGCCGGTTGTATGCCAACCTCGCATTTCTCAGGTTGTAATGCAACAGCCTCTTGTCCCTGCGACTCAACCACAATCACCAACTAGTGGAATGACACAGGCCCAAACGGGTACAATTACCCCTCATCTTGGTCAAACGGCCAGTATTGGACAACAGCGCATGGCTTCAGAACCATGGCTGGTGCAATACCAACAACTGCAATTCCAACAAGTATACCAAGGATCTGAGCAACAAATCTTTGCAAATAATGGGCAGCCGTATATTCAAAACGGTCAAAATCAACCATTCTACAATGGTTATGCCCATCAACCTTACCAAAGTTACCAGCATCAAATGCATTATGCCGGTATGCAAAGACCAACTGCTCAGGCGATTCCATCTTATCTTGGGTATGCTTTGCCAAACTTGAATCAATAGTTACCCTTCGTGGCAACTTTAGAGTTACCGGATCTAAATCGGCTAACAAACGATCCAATTTCTTATGCCCCTTGGTGGCCAGCGATTCCGCATAAAATTCCGTTAGATATTCCTAAATTTAATGGAAATCCCGGTGAAGACCCGTCGAATCATGTGATGACATTTCATCTGTGGTGTTTATCAAACACCCTAAATGATGATTCTATTAGGCTTCGCCTTTTTCAGAGGACGTTAACTGGTCCGGCAGCAAAATGGTATATCGAGTTACCCAGAGCTTCGTTTGACAACTTCAGTGCCCTAGCCACAACCTTTCTAACCCATTTTCAGTTACCGATAAGGTATGAAACGGGAACAGAAATTCTTACCAATTTCAAGCAAACAACGGCCACTCACATATTCGATCATATTCATGACTGGCGACGTCGTCATAGAATGGTAGAAACGTATGTTCCTGATCATCTTTTAGCTGAATGGTTTATTAAGTCATTATTACCTTCCATTACAGAAGATGTGGCAAAAGGAGGAGTCGTCACTGAAGAGCAAGTTATTGCTCGTGCGCAATATTTAGGCTTGATTTATACTCAGTCTGGCACGCTCTACAATAAAATCCCTGACGCTCCCAGACCGGAATTTTCTGTCCCTCCTCCTCCTAAATCAGACAACGACTCTCATGCCAGCAATGACGTGATTGGTACGACAGACACGAAATCAACAAAGGCTACATCTAAAAAGGCCCGTAAGATTTCTAGTCAAAATGCAAAAGAAGAACTTCTCGCCTCGGAAGTAGATGCCCTCTCGACTGATAAAGGAAAAGAAACCAAGCAACTAGGAGGCAAGAAGAAAAAACGAAGGGAAGAAGAAGAAATAGGAGGAATCATCACTTGAAAATTCTTTTGCAAACCCTTCTGGAGATAGGAAACCAAAAAGTCCATGCTTAATATGTGATGAAGATCATTGGACAAGAGATTGTCCATATAAAGCTGAGCTTAGAAAATTCTTCAAGAATTCAAAAACCTTGGTGGTATTGACTGATCCATTTCCAAATCCAGGAACAAATCTGGTTGCTAGTGAGAATGCTTCCCTTTCCCAAGTGCTGATGTTGTCGGTTTCGAAACAGCAAAATGATGCTTTGATATCGACAAGGAATAAAGATTACAGGAATCCATAGTTGTCGAACAACAAGGATAAAGATCAACCTAGTAGTTCGACAACAACTTCAATAGAAGTTGGCTGCCCATCATTCCAGAGCTAACAATAAAACCGCCAAAGGGAGTAGTACATAAGTCAACATTTAATCCTCGTGCCAGAGCAGCACAACATTATAATATAGTGGAAGATCTGGCACAATCACCATCCGCTATGTTGACACTTGAAGTACTGCAAAATTTCCCCTCCCAAAAGCAAGTTTTATTGTCAGCAATAGGTGGGATAGACCCAAAGGATTCTAATCTTGTGTCCTTTAATCACAAAGGATACAATCCTCAGTTACCAGCTCAATTAGCTTTCCTCATTCAAGTGAAAGCCCTCAAAAAAACTGTTCATCGAACAGTTATTGATGATGGGGCATCTACATGTATTATGTCGATGAGTTGCTGGAAAACTTTAGGATCTCCAACCTTGTCACAATCTTCGACGACATTAAAAGCATTTGATGGACGAACATATACCCCATATGGTATTCTAAGTAACTTGCAATTTGAACTAGGGGGGAAAACAGTAGAATAGATGTCGAAGTAATCGACGAAAACTTCAATTAAAACATCCTACTGAGAAGACCATGGATATATGCTATGGCTGTGGTTGTGTTGACCTACTTTAGGCAGATTGCATTTCCTTTTCAAGGAGGAATTACAATCGTCGACCAATAAACATTTCTCCCCAATAGTTCCCAAGTTACGGGAAGCATTCCGATGATCCATGGAAGCCCCCATTCGCTTCAAAATATCGGAGTAGGCCTACTAAAAGACCCTATATTAATGGGGAGTTTTTCCCTCCCACCTCCAATCAATCTGGCGGAAGTGGTGACGGTAGGAACCTACAATATGATATCTTCGATTCAAAAGATCTCAGAAAACGATATTGACATGGATCATCTGCAGGTATTGCCTCCAAGCCAAATAGAAATATTATAGCAATCAATGTTTCTGGCATGGGAGGCAAACCCAAATCAATGCTCATTAAGCGTTTGGATAGATAGGTCTAAGGAATATGACACTGCTTTAGATCCTTGGTCACAAGTGCATCACACCGACGAAGGAACTGTTCAGTCGATGATAATTGAAGGGGCGCCATGGGAAGATTACCACCATCGTTCCCATCTTCCAGATTGTCAAGAAGATACTCCTGATGACCTTCATCATCCTTCAGTTTTTGATTTCCTATCAAATACTGTAAACACGGTGGATTCCGAACGAAACTTGTCCAATATTGAAGAGACTATCACCATAAATATCTCGACCAAAACAGATGTTGTAGAGAATATTTATGTTGGCAAATGTTGTTCTCCTTCAGAATTGGAAATATATAACGCTCTTTTTCGCAAATTCAGAGATGTCTTTGCTTGGTCATATGATGAAATGCCAGCCATTGACTCGAGTATAGTTGAACACGAAATCAAGATGTATCGAGATGTCAAACCGGTACGACAATGGCTACGGCAGGTGCACCCCAAGAAATCCGCTGCCATCAAGGCAGAAGTCGAGAAACTTCTCCATGCTGGTTTTATTTACCCAGTTCCTCTAACCGATTGGGTATCGAACATTGTTCCTGTAATGAAAAAACAAGGAACAATTAGAGTGTGTGTCGATTATAGGGATGTAAATCAAGCTTGTCTGAAAGACAACTACCCTACACCCTTTATTGACCAGATAATTGATGAATATTCCGGATGTGAAATCTTTTCATTTATGGATGGATTCTCCGGGTATAATCAAATAAATATCCGCCCACAGGACCAGTCAAAGACTGCATTTATTTGTCCGTGGGGCACATTTGCATATCGCAAATTACCCTTTGGTTTAAAGAACACAGGGGAAAAATTTCAGAGGGCAATGAATTATGCCTTCCATGACATCAAAAACATTGTTCAATCATATCTCGACGACCTTCTGGCTCATTCGCGAAAGCGGACCGATCATCCGCAACATTTGAGAGCGATATTTCTACATTGTCGACACTACAACATACGACTCAATCCACACAAATGTGTGTTCTGTGTCAGTTCTGGTCGTTTGCTTGGTTTTGTAGTCTCAAAGGACGAGATTCGTCTCGACCCATGTAAGGTTCAGGCAATCATAAATTTGCCTCCGCCTTCAAATTTGCTTCAGATTCAGAAACTCCAAGGGAAGGCAAACATTCTGAGGAGGTTCATTCCAAATTATGCTGAACATTCTAAAGGTTATACACGTATATTGAAAAAGGAAGTGTCCTTTGTCTGGGATCAGGTCACGCAAGCCTCCTTTGATGCTTTAAAAGAATCCCTAATGAAAGCATCATTAATGTACGCTCCTGATTATCAAAAAGACTTTAACCTGTATCTGGCTGCAGCGGATACAACCATCGCAATGGTTTTAGTTCAAGAAGACAACGAAATTGAACATCCTATATATTATTTGAGTAGGAACTTAAATGATACAGAAAGCAAGTATTCCTATGTTGAAAAGCTGGCTCTCACAGCTGTTCAAGCGATACAGAGATTTCGACACTATGTCCTCTTTCGAAAAACTACCATTTTGTCAGATTGCAACCCCATGACTTATATATTGTCGCGACAGTTGCTGGGGGGCAAATATTCAAAATGGATAGCAATTCTTCAAGAGTTTGATATGGAATTTGTAAAATCCAAATCAAAGAAATCCCTGGTTTTCGCGGAATTACTATGCGATCTCCCATCATCGTCCAACGATGAAACATCCGAAGAAACATCGTGGATGAATCTTTGTTTCTGATATCTTCAAGCAATCCGTGGTATGGAGATATAATCATCTATCTCCAAACCCAAAAATATAGGTATAATACCTCTCGCTCGGAACAAAAACGTATTCGATACCAATCAAAATAATACATGATCGTCGGTGATACACTTTACCATCGCGGTGTTGATACAGTTCTGAGGAGATGCCTCACCCACGAGGAGGCCAAAAAAGTCATGAATGATTGCCATTCAGGCGCATGTGGGGGGCATCAATCTAGTTACGCTACAGCGCAAAAATTTTTACGAGCAGGATACTTTTGGCCAACAATGTTCAAAGATTGCATAACCGTAGTCAGAAGTTGCCATGCATGTCAAATTTTCGATAGCAAAACCATAAAACCACCTGCACCTCTGCAACCGATAGTTGCTGTTGGGCCATTCGCCAAATGGGGCATTTATTTCATGACATGTAACCCCACCTCGACTGGGGGGCATGGGTCTATCATAGTCGCAGTAGACTATTTTAGCAAATGGGCTGAGGCGATGCTTAAATTAGATAACACTGGTGAAATAACTGCCCTTTTCTTTTTCAATCATGTAGTCGCCAGATTCGACGTTCCATAGGCTATAGTCACAGATCATGGATCGCACTTTCGTAATCACACGATGGTTGAATTAGCTACCAAATTAGGGTTGTCTCACGACAGCTCTACTCCGTATTACCCGCAGGCCAATGGACAAGTTGAAGCAATCAACAAAGTCCTGAAGCGGATGCTGCAAAGGATGATTGGAGTCCACAATAGGAGTTGGCTCCTGATCCTGTACTCATCCTTGTGGGCATACCGAAACTCGATAAGAAATGCAACTGGGTTTACACCTTTTCAACTGGTGTATGGCCTAGAAGCAATCTTACCAGTTCAATGTGAAATCTCGTCCCTCAAACTCGCAATCGACCTTCTCCCTGGAACTTCAGAAGAAGAGTCTCGTTTCTTGGAACTAATCCAATTGGATGAAACCCATCGTGATGCAGCTTTGGCTAACGAAGCCCATAAGAAACGAGTCAAGGCGCAGTTCGACAAAAATGTCAAACCTCATGTCTTCTCATAAGGTGTCTTGGTCTTACTTTACGACGAGGAATCCGATAAATTGGGAACAGGTAAGTTCAAGTCTTTGTGGATGGGCCCCTATATTATTAAGCGTGTATTAGCAAAAGGAGCCTATGAGTTAATGGATTATGACGGGATTCCACTGGCACAATCTCGTAACGGGTTGTACCTTAAGCGTTACTGCACATAATTCAGTGTGGTAACCCATATGCTTTTGTTACATTTTTGTTTTCGCTAAGAGTAATTTTTTTGGTCAAGTAATCCACTTTTTACATTTGTCACAGATGTTGAACCTATTGGAATCTTTTGTTGGATATACCGATGGAGTGAGTCGTAGTTCGCGGAACCTATCTTCTGCGGCCTGGGCCATTTTTGATCCAAGCGACGAGTTAGTAAGTTTCAGAGGGGTATGTATTGGTCGGTCAACAAATAACATCTTTGAATATAACGCGTTGATAGAACTTCTCTCTGATGCCATCACACATGGCATAAGCTGACTTGTCGTCAGGCTAGACTCACAGCTCGTCATACTACAACTCACTGGTATCTACTCCGTCCGAAATCCAGCTATCTATCACATGTTCCTAAGGGTCAAGATTTTGGAAAGACAATTTGATTTTATTCAATATCAGCATATTTCCAGAAAATTAAACACATTAACAGACTCATTGGCAAATTATGTGTTAGATAGACATTTGCAACATTTATAAAAAGAATCATTTCATCAGTATTTGCATCAGGATCATGTAACTTAACCAAGATAAAACTCTGAAAATAAAAAATATATATATATATATATAACTGTTTATGGTTTACACATAATGTTCTGTAACCAAGACAAAATTGGTCAAATGACCCAAAACGCAAAACGCTAGGGGGCACCCTAGTCTAATGATGCTGGTGATAACAAGTCACCGCCTGTTCAATCATGCATAAAAGCCTAGTCCACCGACTTGGCACGCCAGTAGTATGTCACTGCAACCTCAGGGGCAGCTCGTCGGACCTCACGTCCGGAATACCAAGAGTGAGGCCTTCGACCTGATCTTGCAATGCTGAAAGAGTCTCGACCACATCAAGGTCACAAAGGATAGCCCTTCCCGCACCCTCTCCTGCTGTAGCGGTAGCTGGCACTCCCAGGCGTACTAATGGCCGAACTGGTCCAACATCTGCATGAGGACATGAGTTTTGATTAGTCATGATAGAAGAAAGCACAAGAACATTATAAAAGAAATGATAAACGGAGATATGGTCAGAGAATTTACCGATGACACCCCACTGCTCGCCAGCAGGCAGTACCAAATCCGGATCACCCCGGAAATCCATACCAGCATATGGATACTCGGAAAAAACCATCTCCTAATGGTCAAACCACTCGAGAAAGGTATCAAAAAAGGAAATCTAGGACTGACCAGCATGTCTAGCCATAAGGTCGACCCATCTCTGCATCCGTGGCTCAGTCGGTGGAGGTAAACCAAGTGAAACATACTGCGACTGCATCAGCGGGATCTTTTCCAAGGCGAAAGATGTCAAGATAGAACCATATCCAAAGTTCTTCAATCTTCCATTTTTCATCTTGGTCAGTTGTTCTTTCATCACAGAGAGTACTGCATCACACCAGTTGAACACCTTTGGTTCAAGGCATTCCAAGGCGTACTGCATATAAGACCTGTTGGCCACGTGAAGACCGCACTACCAGCTAGTCTAGCAAAAGTAAACAGAATGGTCCTCAGGGACTTGTCAGTGACATCTCGGATAATGATCTTGCCGTCCTTACTCGGCTGAGATCCCTCTTTGCAATACCTGCGAATGTAATCTCTCATAGATTCACCCCCATGGGCCGAACCTGAAAATGAGATAGGGGCACCTCGCCTCGATGAGCCGGTCAAAAAATAGATGTCCACGACAGTCAAGGGGATGGACTTGCCCCTAATCTGGAACACCTGGGTGTTAGGATCCCATGCATCGAGAAAATATTGGAACATGTTGATTTGTTGCCTCATTCAAGAGATGCAGAAAAACTTGAACGGGCCACAGTTCCGCAGTGCATTTACCGTAACCGGATCATGTAAAGCAAGCATGTCCTCTCCTTCATGCTCACGTTCTCGCCATGTAACAGACATTTTTCTCCAATGAATCTCTGAAACAAACAAGAGAAGAGTCAAGATCCTGATTTGGTGAAAAACAGGCAAAAATTTCCATGAAACAATATGCATAAACTGCCCTCTTTGCGCCCATCGCACCCCCAGCAGTGTTCTAGGTGGGATGCATGCTGACTAGCCAATGGTCAAGCCAGCATGCATTGCACCTTTCGATGTAGAAGAGGTGCGATGGAGCCAGAGCGAGTTTTTCAAACCCTAGAGGCTCAGAAAAACTAGAAAACATGCTCAGAATTCGAAAAGGAAAGGATGAAATTAAAGAGCTCAGGTTTAGCTCCTACCTGGTCTAGACGGTGCCAAGAATGGTCCACAGAATCTACCAAAATCAGCTAGTGAAAATCAACGGGGAAAGCACCTCCAAAGCTCCAACAAACGAAAGTTCAAATGAAATGGTAAAATGAGAGGTAAAAATCACTTTTAAATTATTTTTCACGTAATTCAAGTAAAATATTAGTGTTTTAACTCATTTTTCAAACATATATTGTTCGTTTCTAACTAGTTTGATGAAGAAATTGAGCAGGCAGTACAACCTTTGAAGGAACGAAGTTGTCAATGGTAAAACCAAAATAATCAATGACCATTATATCGAGCAGCTTTAACGCGGAATTCAAGTTCGTTAAAAAATAAACATAAGCAATGAGCAAATGTTCCCCCAGAGTTTAAACTCATTAAAAAATGAAGCAATTTCTAGTAAATAACCATCGTGAATGTATTATCATCAGCCTTTGAAGCCTTGGTCGTGTTCTCATCATCACCTCCACTCTGTATTGGCCGATCATTCAGCCCCATTTGATTGTTTATCCTTTTTGAGGAACAGCTGCGAAGAGTGATCTTGTTAGCCATCCTTGTGACACTGCCGTGATTGGAAAATTCCAAACCTTACCTGGAATCAGCTGCTACCCGAATTTATCACTCGTTCCTCAAAGAACGAGTCTCCTTTAAGCTCTTTTCAACTGACTCGTAAAATATGAAAATATTGCCGAGCAATTGGCCTCTCCAGCTCATTAAAGGGACCGGAAGTGCTATCCCTCCTTTAGATTTTAATCTTTTTGGACTTGAGGGATCATTACACAAAAAGATCGAGCGCTTGTTTCGTTTGGCTCGTTAAAAGTACCGAAAATTCATCCCTTTTGTATTTTTTTATACTTTTTCGGACTCAAGGGATTATATGATGAAAAAGGATTATTGGAGTTTTCTTTACGTCCCTTTTTCAAACTCTCTAAAATTGAAAAGGACCGAGTTATCCTTGTCGTTAAACTCGTTAAAACCGAATCGCGACAAACTTGTCCATATAGACAAGAGCGAGTTTCACTATCGCTAGGCTCATTAAAACATAGCGATGGGTTTGCTCGAAGGGAAAATTATAGAACAAGCATATGTTATCCTCCTCAAGCTCGACAAAAATAAAGAGGTACTGGTCAGCAATGACTAGGGAAAAATTGGGAAGAAAATTTGAAGAAACTTTATTGGTAGCAAGTCGCTCTTGAACATGACACTTTCACTCCGCATCCGAGTCGGGTTGGGTTGTTCCGTTCACTGGTCATATCACCATGGGTCCATCACACCATCCATATTTGGGGTTAATGCTACCAATCCATCATGTCAGTGTCACCAATATGTTCAAGAGAAGTCGCTCAGAGAATTCACCTGTGTCTCACCCACTGCAATACATTTACGCTCCATTCTTTCATGACCGCCACCTTGAACCTTATATCACCAGATCGTTTTCACCTCCATTAAAATCATTTGCTTCGTTCTGTGTCATTGATGTGGGATTCACTAAGGCCCTCCTATGACGGATTGCTTCTTGTCGACATCAGCTCATTATCCAAGAAGTCGATCTAGGAACAACCCTTTCAGTACTTTGAAACTTGCATGCCTCAATGGCAAGTTTCTCACTTCCGGCGACAAGTTTACATCAATGGCCTTCGACCAAAAGATTTTGCGTCGTGTTCGACACCAAGTCCCTTATTCACACCACGTGAATTGTACTGTAGTACCTTGAGGGTCATCATCATTATCGGTGATTCCTCTCATGCCTTTTAACAACTTACATCATTGGCTGGTAATCAGGTGATGTCTTTCCATGTTCAACTCCAGAACATCTCTCACATGGATCGACTTGTACTTTGAGTGAAGATCAAACGAGATTGAAGACCCCGGATCTAGTTTCATCCATATGGGCTGCGATATATATTTAGGAAAATAAAGACATCAAATGTACATCATTACTGCCCAGATAATCATCCAACCTAAGGGATGATGGCTCTACCAGAATCATCAGTCTACACTCAGACGATTCTCTGTCTTATGTACATGAAAATGAATTTATAAAGTTGAGCATGGGAATGCATGCCTCAGCTAGATCATGAAAATATTATGAAGATAATGTATTGTATTGTATCTTATTACAGGTCGCCTTCCAGCTTGAAAAAACTTTAGATCCTCATGATAACGCATTTCACCCGACATCAACAGATTAACGACCTCATGCTTTAGGGGGCAACTGTTATAGACATTTTTGGGCACTGCAACCCCGATCATAAATGTACATAAAACAAGGGATCTTAAGTCCCTAAAAGTGTTGTTCTGACCTCTAAAAGAACAAGGTCAACTGATTACATCTTCTCGCAAAAGTTCTCCATGAAAAACTACTCAGAACTGGTTAAAACTGGACCATCTCACTTGCTCCATGGTCAAAGTGCACTGCATCCCACCTAAATACACATGGGAGGTGCGATGCATCTTGGAAAGCCCTTCTATGGGGTGAAATGGGCGAGAATGGACAAATGGCAGGGTCAATCTGCAAGGTGGAGGGTCATGGAATCTTCCAGAAACTTCTCCTGTGACACTTGCCTCTCTGCATTCGCCCAGGGATGAGTAAGAGATCATCAATCTCCAAGTGGAATCAAGAACTATCAGAGAGAGGACACTAATCAAATCTCAAAAGCTGACTCACCCCCCTTGCAAACATCCATATATGGATCCCTCATCCCATAGATCCAGAGGCTGGAATTTTGTATCTTTTAAGGAAGTGTTGCTGGTTTCTTGGTGCAAAATCATAGTGTTGGGTGATCTAAGCTTTTCATGAGGTGAAGAAGGGATTTCTTGCTGAGAGGATGATGCTGGGTCAGAACAATTGGTTGTAATCCTCTTTGCTATTCTTGATTATTAATAAAGCTATTCAAGTTTTCCTCCGCATTCTTGTATGATTGATGATATATGCATTTTTGTGGTCAATATATATATAGTCCTATATTGTTTATGATAGTAGATCTATGTTCTTGGATAGTGTTATGCTGCTTTGATTCTACAGGTTCTCTTTGAAGCTGGGTAGACGAGGAAGCGAGTGGCGAAGATCTATCAGAAGGGAGAGGAATCAAGCAAGGAACCAAGCGCAAGACAGAGGTTGGTCTCTTTCTTTCCCCTCCTATCTACTTCTCATAATGGAAAACGAAAGTAGTTTTAGTTTGTTTGTTTCTAAGGCAGCTACCAGCCTTAGTGGGACTAGCAGCTCTGCATAGACACTAGATTTCCCGATAACAGAAAGGTTAGGCTGAAAATCCTATCACACCTAGAAAAACCCATGCCATGTTAGAAAAGAAACACATGCAATCCCATGAATTCCAAATATAGCAAGGAAAATACACATGCAAGTTGATACCTACAATCAAGCCTGTTGTAGCTGCTTGATCCTGCCTTTCCCTATTTGATCTTTGCTTGCATCTAGCTTCTTTCCCTTTCTTGCTCCAATGCCAAAGTTCTCCAAGAAAAATCTAAGTGTTTAATAGTATGAGAGAGAGAATAATGGGAGAGTTACAAAGCTAAACTGACAAAAGGTTACCAACTAATCCTCATATGTCTTTTTATGGATGAGGACTCTATTTTCTTCATTTTCCATTATTTTCCTTCATTTTCCTTCTCACATGAAACTTGTGACCTTTCACCTCCTTTTTCTCCTAATTTCCATTAGTTTCATGAATAAATGTGCCAAAAATACCATTTTTCCTTTCCAAAGCCTTAGCCATTGCCTCTTCTGATTTCCTTAGCCATAAAAAATCAAATGAACACACACTAGGATGTCCTACCTGACATTGATCTTGGAATAAGTGTCCCATCCATCCGTAGTTATTGTTTTTTAACTTTTATTACATCGAATTTTCACTAGGGCTGTTACATTCACACTTTTCTCTTCATACAATAAATGTTATCTTTTGGCATGTGGAGTGTCACAAAACGCACGAAAACTAGTCTTGGTGTGTTTTAAGGGGAAATATTTGCGTTAATGAGTTGTAATCACCATGTCAACATGCATCGCACTCATTTCCAAAGGTTTAAGAATTGTTGCACAAGTGTCATCACCATCGTCGCAAAGTGTATCTTTAATGTCACACTTGTCATAAGTTATTGCAAGGGTTTTCGCACTTAGGGAAGTATGTATTTATGTGTTATAGATGATCTATGCTGTGTTGTAAATTACTCTAAGTGTGGGATCATAGTCAAGTCTTATCACAATTCACATCAGCTTCAACGATCACATACTTAGTCAAATTTGAGAAAATCTCCAGTCAATTAGCCTCATCCTACCCTCCTGAACTGCGCATTGCGCAATTACAACCCTCAAGCTATAACCTTGCCTCTTAACACTAAAAAATGCACAATTCCTACTTCCGAGGACTACGCACTACACAATATCAATGCCCAATCCCTTAGCTTGATCCCCAAAATTGTGAAATTGAGCCCTCCAGCTAGGCCCCAACTGTGCATTGCACAGTCTCTGAGATCAAGCCTAGTCCTTCAGCTCATGAGCTACATAATGTTGGACATTAGAGAAACCAACACTCTTTGTGTGTTCTTCATGACATGGACTAACCGCCTCTCATGGATCCCTATCTCTGGTGATGCGATTATTGACTAACACCTGTGGGTTTTGGTCTAACGACAATCATGATTCCCAACAAGTAGAATCATAGCATAGGTCACGAGATTGATACACACCTGACTCACATTGGGGGGGATATTCTTGGACATTGGATAAACCAACGCTCTCCGTGTGTTTCATGAAATGGACTAACCACCTCTCATGGATCCTTATCTCTGGTGATGTGATCATTGACTAACACGTATGGGTTTTGGTCTAATGACAATCATGATTCCAAACAAATAATTGTGCAATCGCCAGGTCTTCTCTACCTCACAGAACTACGTTGTTGGCTGAAATAATGCAAAACCCCTCAACCTGGATCACTGAGTCTTAAAAATACACAATCTGCCTACCCAATCTAGCCTAAATTGCACATTCCATAGTCTCAAGGCTCAAGCTTCACCCATGACTACCTGAGTTGCGCAATTACACAGTCTCTGAGCCTCTCCCTCCCTCAATCTACCACTTGGTTCCGGCTCAATTCGTGGATCGTCATGTAAGATATTAGACTAGGGGTTTATCATACTGATGTTATCTTATCATGAGTGGATTACAAATGTAGGTACTCTATCATGCTATGGAAATATGATGAAGAAGGAGATGGAGGAGGAGGACATGCTAGAATACACCTAAGGAGCTTAGGAGATAAGATGATCATCAATCAAGAAGATGAAGGAACACCAGACTATAACAAAAGATGAAATATCAAGACCACGTTGAAGACTCCTTATCTTTAAGTCATAAGGTGGAGGAAGAAGAAGAAAATCCACCATATTTTTAAGAAGACACAAAGAAATCAACAACAAAGAATGGCTTGACATTTCCATGTCATCATGCAATCCATGTCATCAGTATCATGTCATGTAATTTTGTAAGCTGGGACTAGGAGCAGTGTGATTAAGAAAGATAGTAGGCTCTCCCCCCTTGCATGATTTGGTGAACCTATGGAGGATTCTAAACGTTTCTAAAGTAGTACCAACCATCTACCTATTAATTAGAAATTCATCACTCTCCTTGTTAACTAGGAAGGAACAAGCAACCCCCTATCTGCACATTTTTTCTTGTTCAACAACCAATTCTATTTTAGGACCAAGAGTTGGTGTTAGTAATAAAGAGAGTAGGTTCTCCCCCCTTACACCATTTAGTGAACCTATGGGGGATCCGAAACATTTCTCAAAGCATCATATTTCCATCTCCCTATATGCTCACATAACTTAATTAGGAAGAGTAAGCAACCCATTACCCACACATCTTTTCATTTCTGCAAGGAACAACATCACATAGTTTAAATAAGAGGATTTGTAATAGATCACCACATATCCATATTGTTGCAATTTAAACAATTTGTATGTTCACCATTCACCTTACACACACATAACATCACTCATTAAATTAATTTAAAATTTGTTCAAATTGTATGCCCTCTCGCAATATTTGTTCTTAGTTTATTTGAATTTTTGTTTGGCACACCCTAAGTGAAGTAAGACTCTTTAAAAGCATCCTTAACTTGAACTCAATTAATTTCCCCATAGAGGCCGTAAAGGAATTTATAGTTCAATTTAGGACCATGGGGGAAGGCATATCGATAATTCGTTGTGGTTGTTTACTTTGAAACAAAGAAGTTGTCTTTTTAGGGAGCTTAAAATCATACACAACCCAGTGTCAAAAGTTGGTGATGAGAAGAAACCTGTGAAGCGTTAAGGCCTAGACAGTGGATTATTGTGGACCTCCTTGGATCTCCTTGTCGGCTGGATAAGTCGTTCTTGCGGACAAGACCGACCTCCCTAGTATCTAATGATATCTAGTGACAAGCAAACCAAACAAAGTCTATCTTTCTCTAAATATGCAATTTATAAATAAAGGCTAGTAGATGTTTTAGGCCTACCTCGGGTCCAGTGCTAGTTTGTGGAAGCCATGCTCCGTTGATTCAAATGAGCTCCTTTGTAAAGAATTTGCAAACACAAACAGGCACACATATCAAATAGCATCTGAAAAGCCAATATAATAAAACATATTTAACATGATGATCAAGGAATTCATGAAATAAACCATATAAGACAATTTATTGAGAAAAATGAATCTGATTGTATTAAATTTAATCAAAGAAGAACTTTACAACCTTGGTGCCTTGATGCTGTACAAGCTCCTCCCATGGTCTAGCAAGAATCTCCTCTACTTTGACAAGTTTCACTCTCTTCCCAAAGAAGCCAAAAGGTATGTAATCTCTCCTCTCAAGATTAACTAGGAAGTCTCAATTCCAACAACATTTACCCTAAAAAATGTTCAACTTCTAACCTCTCTAGCAACCAGCCCAATGCCTCAATTTATAGTGTAGAGGAGGGAAGTTACTAGGTACACCTGCGAAGGGATAGAGCCCTCCTTCAAAGGGATAAGCTCCTCTCATCAAGGGATTAGCTCCTTTAGTTATGGGATGCATGAAATGGCTAGGAGCAAACCATCCACGTCAAGATTCCTTCTAGAAGCATCCAGAATTAACCCAAAGTGAGTTTTTAAGAATAAACTTGTGCCTTTTTGACTTTCACAAGGGTTTGCACCCACTCCTTTAGAGACAGAGCGGGCAGGTCCATAGGTAACATGACCAAGGGGTGCAGGACCGCAGGTAATGGTAAGAGAAAGTGCGGAACCAGAGCTTTATTGATTTTCAAAGAGTTTCTCTCATTTTTAAAGCTTGACATGAAGAGCTGAGGTTTGAGACTTGCAAAGGAGGACAATATGAGTGGTGATAGACCCACACTGACTGCAGAAAGTCATGGTGACGATATTTTGTGTAACAGATTGCCCCATAAAGTGCGAAATCTGTAGTAGATGAGGATTTCATTTATCATCTAAGAAGAGTGAAGTACTTTATCATTTCAAGGATCATCTTGTGGAGAGCCTGGTTGGAACATGTAAAAAACATTCAATAGAAAATATATATATGAGATCATATCATCGTTGAGGTAGGCATTCCCATACTCAGATCAAAAGTGTCTAGAAAACTAACTAAACGGCTCAGATATAGGAATGATCTTGTAATACATCACAAGCATAGACACATGTAGACACAGTATGGGCACAGCCATCTGTTTATCAATAGTCCACTGTATAATGAATACAAAATTCCTCGCAGCCTGGATGGTGGAAACTAGATCCAAGGTCTTGATTTCTACTTCCCGAAATAGTACGATTCTATCCATGTGAATGAATGTGTCGAAGTTGAACATGGTAGAAACCACTTGATTACCAGTCAATGATGTAAACTATTAACAACTGTGAGAGAAACCACCATTAATGTCAATGGCTCTCAAAGTACTCAGTACAATCCATGAGATGTGAATAAATGTGTTGATGTCAAACATGTCACAGAATCCTTTGATCGAAGGTCAATGATGCAACCTATCGTCGAAGGCGAGAAACCTGCCATTGAGGCATGCAGATTCCAAGTTACTGATGATTTCTAGATCATCTTTTTAGATAATGAGCTGAAGTCTATAGAAAGCGATCCGTCATAGGCAAGCCCACAACACGAAATCATAGATCAAGTTTGAAGAAATATATTTGCAAGGACTGACTCAGGGATGGTCAAGATGGATGATAGATATTTTGCAGATGAATGGTTTATTCACACTGACGTCTTGAACACATAATGACACAACATATGGTTTGGTGAAAATTGACCCAAAGTTAAAACCCAGAAACCGGCTGAAGACTTTCAATATGGTTTGATCAACTGTTAGGCAAAGGATTTCCCAACCCAGGTGAATAAAAAGTGTCATGTTCAAGAGTTGTTAAATGTTTTTCTGAGACACAAAGTATGCCAAACAGGTTCATTTTCCTCTCTTTTCCCCCACCATTTCTGGCAAGTACCTCTTTATTTTTAACAAGCTTGAGGAGGATAACATTTGCTTGATTGTAAGCTCATCCTTCGGATGAGTCCAACTTAGTTTAAATTCGAACCCTAAGAAGGAGTGGTCTGTTCCTGTTTGTAATAGAACATGTCCTTTACTGTTAAATTTTAACAAGTCAAGTATAGGAGAAACTCAGCGTTTTTCAATTTTAGGGAGTCTGAAAAAACTTAAGAAAACTCCATGGTTGTCCTTTTTCGTAAATTTGTGTCTCCCAAGCCCGAAAAAGTATTAAATAATACTTGAGAGAACCGCTTGATCATTACGATCAAGGAGTACTTTTCATAATTAGTGTCTCTGATCTGAAAAAAGTAAAAAAGCGATCAGTGACACGTCGTTTTATAACCAATATCGAACTTGAAATGACAAAAATCCGGCAATATTTTCATGTTTTTACGGTCAAAAAAGGGTTGTAAGTGGACCGTCTTTTTAATTCCATTTTAACGATCTTAAAAAGAAAAATTTGGCAATCTTTTCATATTTTAGGAGTCAAAAAAGAGCTTAAAGGCATTCCAAGGCGTACTGCATATAAGACCTGTTGGCCACGTGAAGAGCCGCACTACTAGCTAGTCTAGCAAAAGTAAACAGAATGGTCCTCAGGGACCTGTCAGTGACATCTCGGATAATGATCTTGCCGTCCTTACTCGGCTGAGATCCCTCTCTGCAATACCTGCGAATGTAATCTCTCATAGATTCACCCCCACGGGCCGAACCTGAAAATGAGATAGGGGCACCCCGCCTCGATATGCCGGTCAAAAAATAGATGTCCACGACAGTCAAGGGCATGGACTTGCCCCTAATCTCGAACACCTGGGTGGTATGATCCCATGCATCGAGAAAATATTGGAACAGGTTGATTTGTTGCCTCATGCAAGAGATGCGGAAAAACTTGAACGGGCCACAGTTCCGCAGTGCATTTACCGTACCCGGATCATGTAAAGCAAGCATGTCCTCTTCTTCATGCTCATGTTCTCGCCATGTAACAGGAATTTTGCTGCAATGAATCTCTGAAACAAACAAGAGAAGAGTCAAGATCCTGATTCGGTGAAAAATTGGGAAAAGTTTGCATGAAAAACTATGCATAAATTGCTCTCTTTGCGCCCATTTCACCCCCAGCAGTGTTCTAGGTGGGATGCATGCTGACTGGCCAATGGTCAAGCCAGAATGCATTGCACCTTTCGATTTAGAAGAGGTGCGATGGAGCCAGAGTGAGTTTTTCAAACCCTAGAGGCTCAGAAAAACCAGAAAACATGCTCAGAATTCGAAAAGGAAAGGATGAAATTAAAGAGATTAGGTTTAGCTCCTACCTGGTCCAGACGGCGCCAAGAATGGTCCACAGAATCTCCTAAAATCAGCTAGTGAAAATCAAGGGGGAAAGCACCTCCAAAGCTCCAACAAACCAAAGTTCAAATGAAATGGTAAAATGAGAGGTAAAAATCACTTTTAAATTACTTTTCACGTAATTCAAGTAAAATATTAGTGTTTTAACTCATTTTTCAAACATATATTGTTCGTTTCTAACTAGTTTGATGAAGAAATTGAGCAGGCAGTACAACCTTTGAAGGAACAAAGTTGTCAATGGTAAAACCAAAATAATCAATGACCATTATATCGAGCAGTTTTAATGCAGAATTCAAGTTCGTTAAAAAATAAGCATAAGCAATGAGCAAATGTTCCCCCAGAGTTTAAACTCATTAAAAAATGAAGCGATTTCTAGTAAATAACCATCATGAATGTATTATCAACAGCCTTTGAAGCCTTGGTCGTGTTCTCATCATCACCTCCACTCTGTATTGGCTGATCATTCAGCCCCATTTGATTGTTTACCCTTTTTGAGGAACAGCTGCGAAGAGTGATCTTGTTAGCCATCCTTGTGACACTGCCGTGATTGGAAAATTCCAAACCTTACCTGGAATCAGCTGCTACCCGAATTTATCACTCGTTCCTCAAAGAACGAGTCTCCTTTAAGCTCTTTTCAACTGACTCGTAAAATATGAAAATATTGCCGAGAAATTGGCCTCTCCAGCTCGTTAAAGGGACCGGAATTGTTATCCATCCTTTAGATTTTAATCTTTTTGGACTTGAGGGGTCATTACACAAAAAGATCGAGCGCTTGTTTTGTTTGGCTCGTTAAAAGTACCGAAAATTCTTCCCTTTTGTATTGTTTTATACTTTTTCGGAGTCAAGGGATTATATGACGAAAAAGTATTATTGGAGTTTTCTTTACCTCCCTTTTTCAAACTCTCTAAAATTGAAAAGGACCGAGTTATCCTTGTCGTTAAACTCGTTAAAACCGAATAGCGACAAACTTGTCCATATAGACAAGAGCGAGTTTCACTATCGCTACACTCGTTAAAACATAGCGATGGGTTTGCTCGAAGGGAAAATTATAGAACAAGCATATGTTATCCTCAAGCTTGACAAAAATAAAGAGGTACTGGTCAGCAATGACTAGGGAAAAATTGGGAAGAAAACTTGGAGAAACTTTATTGGTAGCAAGTCGCTCTTGAACATGACACTTTCACTCCGCATCTGAGTTGGGTTGGGTTGTTCCGTTCATTGGTCATGTCACCATGGGTCCATCACACCATCCATATTTGGGGTTAACGCTACAATCCATCATGTCAGTGTCGCCGATATGTTCAAGAGAAGTCGCTCAGAGAATTCACCTGTGTCTCACCCACTGCAATACATTTACGCTCCATTCTTTCATGACCGCCACCCTGAACCTTATATCACCAGATCGTTTTCACCTCCATTAAAATCATTTGCTCCGTTCTGTGTCATTGATGTGGGATTCACTAAGGCCCTCCTATGACGGATCACTTCTTGTCGACATCAGCTCATTATCCAAGAAGTCGATCTAGGAACAACCCTTTCAGTACTTTGAAACTTGCATGCCTCAATGGCAAGTTTCTCACTTCCGGTGATAGGTTTACATCAATGGCCTTCGACCGAAAGATGTTGCTTGGTGTTCGACACCAAGTCCCTTATTCACACCACGTGAATTGTACTATAGTACCTTGAGGGTCATCATCATTATCGGTGATTCCTCTCACGCCTGTTAACAGCTTACATCATTGGCTGGTAATCAGGCGATGTCTTTCCATGTTCGACTCCAGAACATTTCTCACATGGATCGACTTGTACTTTGAGTGAAGATCGAACGAGATTGAAGACCCCGGATCTAGTTTCATCCATCTGGGCTACGATATATATTTAGGAAAATAAAGACATCAAATGTACATCATTACTGCGCAGATAATCATCCAACCTAAGGGATGATGGCTCTACCAGAATCATTAGTCTACACTCAGACGATTGTCTGTCTTATGTACATGAAAATGAATTTATAAAGCTAAGCATGGGAATGCATGCCTCAGCTAGATCACGAAAATATTATGAAGATAATGTATTGTATTGTATCTTATTACAGGTCCCCTTCCAGCTTGAAAAAACTTTAGATCCTCATGATAAAGCATTTCACCCAACATCAACAGATTAACGACCTCATGCTTTAGGGGGCAACTGTTATAGACATTTTTGGGCACTGCAACCCCGATCATAAATGTCCATAAAACAAGGGCTCTTAAGTCCCTAAAAGTGTTGTTTTGACCTCTAAAATAACAAGGTCAACTGGTTACATCTTCTCGCAAAAGTTCTCCATGAAAAACTACTCAGAACTGGTTAAAACTGGACCATCTCACCTGCTCCATGGTCAAAGTGCATTGCATCCCACCTAAATACACACGGGAGGTGCGATGCATCTTGGAAAGCCCTTCTATGGGCTTCAATAGTGGAGAATGGACAAATGGCAGGGTCAATCTGCAAGGTGGAGGATCATGGAATCTTCCAGAAACTTCTCCTGTGACACTTGCCTCTCTGCATTCGCCCAGGGATGAGTAAGAGATCATCAATCTCCAACTGGAATCAAGAACTATCAGAGAGAGGACACTAATCAAATCTCAAAAGCTGACTCACCCCCCTTGGAAACATCCATATATGGATCCCTCATCCCAGAGATCCAGAGGCTGGAATTTTGTATCTTTTAAGGAAGTGTTGCTGGTTTCTTGCTTCAACATCATAGTGTTGGGTGATCTAAGCTTTTCATGAGGTGAAGAAGGGCTTTCTTGCTGAGAGGATGATGCTGGGTCAGAACAATTGGTTGTAATCCTCTTTGCTATTCTTGATTATTAATAAAGCTATTCAAGTTTTCCTCCGCATTCTTGTATGATTGATGATATATGCATTTTTGTGGTCAATATATATCTAGTCCTATATTGTTTATGATAGTAGATCTATGTTCTTGGATAGTGTTATGTTGCTTTGATTCTACAGGTTCTCTTTGAAGCTGGGTAGACGAGGAAGCGAGTGGCGAAGATCTATCAGAAGGGAGAGGAATCAAGCAAGGAACCAAGCGCAAGACAGAGGTTGGTCTCTTTCTTTCCCCTCCTATCTACTTCTCATAAAGGAAAACGAAAGTAGTTTTAGTTTGTTTGTTTCTAAGGCAGCTACCAGCCTTAGTGGGACTAGCAGCTCTGCATAGACACTAGATTTCCTGATAACAGAAAGGTTAGGCTGAAAATACTATCACACCTAGAAAAACCCATGCCATGTTAGAAAAGAAACACATGCAATCCCATGAATTCCAAATCTAGCAAGGAAAATACACATGCAAGTTGATACCTACAATCAAGCCTGTTGTAGCTGCTTGATCCTGCCTTTCCCTATTTGATCTTTGCTTGCATCTGGCTTCTTTCCCTTTCTTGCTCCAATGCCAAAGTTCTCCAGGAAAAATCTAAGTGTTTAATATTATGAGAGAGAGAATAATGGGAGAGTTACAAAGCTAAACTGACAAAAGGTTACCAACTAATCCTCATATGTCTTTTTATGGATGAGGACTCTATTTTCTTCATTTTCCATTATTTTCCTTCATTTTCCTTCTCACATGAAACTTGTGACCTTTCACCTCCTTTTTCTCCTAATTTCCATTAGTTTCATGAATAAATGTGCCAAAAATACCATTTTTCCTTTCCAAAGCCTTAGCCATTGCCTCTTCTGATTTCCTTATCCATAAAAAATCAAATGAACACACACTAGGATGTCCTACCTGACATTGATCTTGGAATAAGTGTCCCATCCATCCGTAGTTAATGTTTTTTAACTTTTATTACATCGAATTTTCACTAGGGCTATTACATTCACTCTTTTCTCTTCATACAATAAATGTTATCTTTTGGCATGTGGAGTGTCACAAAACACACGAAAACTAGTCTTGGTGTGTTTTAAGGGGAAATATTTGCGTTAATGAGTTGTAATCACCATGTCAACATGCATCACACTCATTTCCAAAGGTTTAAGAATTGTTGCACAAGTGTCATCACCATCGTCGCAAAGTGTATCTTTATGTCACACTTGTCATAAGTTATTGCAAGGGTTTTCGCACTTATGGAAGTATGTATTTATGTGTTATAGATGATCTATGTTGTGTTGTAAATTACTCTAAGTGTGGGATCATAGTCAAGTCTTATCACTATTCACATCAGCTTCAACGATCACATACTTAGTCAAATTTGAGAAAATCTCCAGTCAATTAGCCTCATCCTACCCTCCTGAACTGCGCATTGCGCAATTACAACCCTCAAGCTATAACCTTGCCTCTTAACACTAAAAAATGCACAATTCCTACTTCCGAGGACTACGCACTACACAGTATCAATGCCCAATCCCTTAGCTTGATCCCCAAAATTGTGAAATTGAGCCCTCCAGCTAGGCCCCAACTGTGCATTGCACAGTCTCTGAGATCAAGCCTAGTCCTTGAGCTCATGAGCTACATAATGTTGGAAATTAGAGAAACCAACACTCTTTGTGTGTTCTTCATGACATGGACTAACCGCCTCTCATGGATCCCTATCTTCCCAAAAGGTATGTAATCTCTCCTCTCAATCTTAACTAGGAAGTCTCAATTCCAACAACATTTACCCTAAAAAATGTTCAGCTTCTAACCTCTCTAGCAACCAGCCCAATGCCTCAATTTATAGTGTAGAGGAGGGAAGTTACTAGGTCCACCTGCGAAGGGATAGAGCCCTCCTTCAAAGGGATAAGCTCCTCTCATCAAGGGATTAGCTCCTTTAGTTATGGGATGCATGAACCACCTAGGAGCGAACCATCCACGTCACGATTCCTTCTAGAAGCATCCAGAATTAAACCAAAGTGAGTTTTTAAGAATAAACTTGCGTCTTTTTGAGTTTCACAGGGGTGTGCACCCACTCCTTCAGAGACAGAACGAGCAGGTCCACAGGTAACATGACCAAGGGGTGCAGGACCACAGGTAATGGTAAGAGAAAGTGTGGAACCACAACTTTATTGATTTTCAAATACTTTCTCTCATTTTTAAAGCTTGACATGAAGAGCTGAGGTTTGAGACTTGCAAAGGAGGACAGTATGAGTGGTGATAGACCCACACTGACTGCAGCAAGTCATGGTGACAATATTTTGTGTAACAGATTGCCCCCTAAAGTGCAAAACCTATAGTAGATGAGGATTTCATTTATCATCTAAGAAGAGTGAAGTAATTTATCATTTCGAGGATCATCTTGTGGAGAGCTTGGTTGGAACATGTAAAAAAAATTCAATACAAAATATATATATGAGATCATATCATCGCTAAGGTAGGCATTCCCATACTCAGATCAAAACTAACTAGAAAACTAACTAAACTGCTATGATATAGGAATGATCTTGTAATACATCACAAGTATAGACACATGTAGACACAGTATGGGCGCAGCCATCTGTTTATCAATAGTCCACTGTATAATGAATACAAAATTCCTCGCAGCCTGGATGGTGGAAACTAGATCCAGGGTCTTGATTTCTACTTCCCGAAATAGTACGATTCTATCCATGTGAATGAATGTGTCGAACTCGAACATGGTAGAAACCACTTGATTACCAGTCAATGATGTAAACTATTAACAAGTGTGAGAGAAACCACCACTAATGTCAATGGCTCTCAAAGTACTCAGTACAATCCATGAGATGTGAATAAATGTGTTGATGTCGAACATGTCACAGAATCCTTTGATCGAAGGTCAATGATGCAACCTATCGTCGAAGGCGAGAAACCTGCCATTGAGGCATGCAGATTCCAAGTTACTGATGATTTCTAAATCATATTTTTAGATAATGAGTTGAAGTCTATAGAAAGCGATCCGTCATAGGCAAGCCCACAACACGAAATCATAGATTAAGTTTGAAGAAATATATTTGCAAGGAATGAGTTAGGGATGGTCAAGATGGATGACATATATTTTGCAGATGAATGGTTTATTCACACTGATGTCTTGAACACATAACGACACAGCAGATGGTTTGGTGAAAATTGACCCAAAGTTAAAACCCAGAAACCGGCTGAAGACTTTCAATATGGTTTGATCAACTGTTAGGCAAAGGATTTCCCAACCCAGGTGAATAAAAAGTGTCCTGTTCAAGAGTGGTTAAATGTTTTTCTGAGACACAAAGTATGCCAAACAGGTTCATTTTCCTCTCTTTTCCCCCACCATTTCTGGCAAGTACCTCTTTATTTTTAACAAGCTTGAGGAGGATAACATTTGCTTGATTGTAAGCTCATCCTTCGGATGAGTCCAACTTAGTTTAAATTTGAACACTAAGAAGGAGTGGTCCGTTCCTGTTTGTAATTGAACATGTCCTTTACTGTTAAATTTTAACAAGTCAAGTATAGGAGAAACTCAGCTTTTTTCAATTTTAGGGAGTCTGAAAAAAATTAAGAAAACTCCATGGTTGTCCTTTTTCATAAATTTGTGTCTCCCAAGCCCGAAAAAGTATTAAATAATACTTGAGACAATCGCTTGATCATTACGATCAAGGAGTACTTTTCATAATTAGTGTCTTTGATACGAAAAAGTAAAAAAGCGATCAGTGACACGTCGTTTTATAACCAATATCGACCCTGAAATGACAAAAATCCGACAATATTTTCATGTTTTTACGGTCAAGAAAGGGTTGTAAGTGGACCGTCTTTTTAATTCCATTTTAACGATCTTAAAAAGAAAAACTCGGCAATCTTTTCATATTTTAGGAGTCAAAAAAGAGCTTAAAGGCATTCCAAGGCATACTTCATATAAGACCTGTTGGCCACGTGAAGAGCCGCACTACTAGCTAGTCTAGCAAAAGTAAACAGAATGGTCCTCAGGGACCTGTCAGTGATATCTCGAATAATGATCTTGCCGTCCTTACTCGGTTGAGATCCCTCTCTGCAATACCTGTGAATTTAATCTCTCATAGATTCACCTCCACGGGCCGAACCTGAAAATGAGATAGGGGCACCCCGCCTCGATAAGCCGGTCAAAAAATAGATGTCCACGACATTCAAGGGGATGGACTTGCCCCTAATCTGGAACACCTGGGTGGTAGGATCCCATGCATCGAGAAAATATTGGAACAGGTTGATTTGTTGCCTCATGCAATAGATGCGGAAAAACTTGAACGGGCCACAGTTCCGCAGTGCATTTACCGTAACCGGATCATGTAAAGCAAGCATGTCCTCTTCTTCATGCTCACATTCTCGCCATGTAACAGGCATTTTGCTCCAATGAATCTCTGAAACAAACAAGAGAAGAGTCAAGATCCTGATTTGGTGAAAAACAGGCAAAAATTTGCATGAAAAACTATGCATAAATTGCCCTCTTTGTGCCCATCGCACCCCCAGTAGTGTTCTAGGTGGGATGCATGCTGACTGGCCAATGGTCAAGCCAGCATGCATTGCACCTTTAGATGTAGAAGAGGTGAGATGGAGCCAGAGCAAGTTTTTCAAACCCTAGAGGCTCAGAAAAACCGGAAAACATGCTCAGAATTCGAAAAGGAAAGGATGAAATTAAAGAGCTCAGGTTTAGCTCCTACCTGGTCCAGACGGCGCCAAGAATGGTCCACAGAATCTCCCGAAGTCATCTAGTGAAAATCAAGGGGGAAAGAACCTCCAAAGCTCCAACAAACCAAAGTTCAAATGAAATGGTAAAATGAGAGGTAAAAATCACTTTAAATTACTTTTCAAGTAATTCAAGTAAAATATTAGTGTTTTAACTCATTTTTCAAACATATATTGTTCGTTTCTAACTAGTTTGATGAAGAAATTGAGCAGGCAGTACAACCTTTGAAGGAACGAAGTTGTCAATGGTAAAACCAAAATAATCAATGACCATTATATCGAGCAGTTTTAACGCAGAATTCAAGTTCATTAAAAAATAAACATAAGCAATGAGCAAATGTTCCCCCAGAGTTTAAACTCATTAAAAAATGAAGCGATTTCTAGTAAATAACCATCGTGAATGTATTATCAACAGCCTTTGAAGCCTTGGTCATGTTCTCATCATCACCTCCACTCTGTATTGGCTGATCATTCAGCCCCATTTGATTGTTTACCCTTTTTGAGGAACAACTGCGAAGAGTGATCTTGTTAGCCATCCTTGTGACACTGCCGTGATTGGAAAATTCCAAACCTTACCTGGAATCAACTGCTACCCGAATTTATCACTCGTTCCTCAAAGAACGAGTCTCCTTTAAGCTCTTTTCAACTGACTCGTAAAATATGAAAATATTGCCGAGCAATTGGCCTCTCCAGCTCGTTAAAGGGACCAGAATTGTTATCCCTCCTTTAGATTTTAATCTTTTTGGACTTCAGGGGTCATTACACAAAAAGATTGAGCACTTGTTTTGTTTGGCTCGTTAAAAGTACCGAAAATTCTTCGCTTTTGTATTGTTTTATACTTTTTCGGACTCAAGGGATTATATGACGAAAAAGGACTATTGGGGTTTTCTTTACGTCCCTTTTTCAAACTCTCTAAAATTGAAAAGGACCGAGTTATCCTTGTCGTTAAACTCGTTAAAATCGAATAGCGACAAACTTGTCCATATTGACAAGAGCGAGTTTCACTACCGCTAGGCTCGTTAAAACATAGCGATGGGTTTGCTCGAAGGGAAAATTATAGAACAAGCATATGTTATCCTCCTCAAGCTTGAAAAAAATAAAGAGGTACTGGTCAGCAATGACTAGGGAAAAATTGGGAAGAAAACTTGAAGAAACTTGTTTGGTAGCAAGTCGCTCTTGAACATGACACTTTCACTCCGCATCCGAGTCGGGTTGGGTTGTTTCGTTCACTGGTCATATCACCATGGGTCCATCACACCATCCATATTTGGGGTTAACGCTACCAATCCATCATGTCAGTGTCGCCGATATGTTCAAGAGAAGTCACTCAGAGAATTCACCTGTGTCTCACTCACTGCAATACATTTACGCTCCATTCTTTCATGACCGCCACCCTGAACCTTATATCACCAGATCGTTTTCACCTCCATTAAAATCATTTGCTCCGTTTTGTGTCATTGATGTGGGATTCACTAAGGCCCTCCTATGATGGATCGCTTCTTGTAGACATCAGCTCATTATCCAAGAAGTCGATCTAGGAACAACCCTTTCAGTACTTTGAAACTTGCATGCCTCAATGGCAAGTTTCTCACTTCCGGTGACAGGTTTACATCAATGGCCTTCGACCGAAAGATTTTGAGTGGTGTTCGACACCAAGTCCCTTATTCACACCACGTGAACTGTACTGTAGTACCTTCAGGGTCATCATCATTATCGGTGATTCCTCTCACGCCTATTAACAGCTTACATCATTGGCTGGTAATCAGGCGATGTCTTTCCATGTTCGACTCCAGAACATCTCTCACATGGATTGACTTGTACTTTGAGTGAAGATCGAACGAGATTGAAGACCTCGGATCTAGTTTCATCCATCTGGGCTGCGATATATATTTAGGAAAATAAAGACATCAAATGTACATCATTACTGAGCAGATAATCATCCAACCTAAGGGATGATGGCTCTACCAGAATCATCAGTCTACACTCAGACGATTGTCTATCTTATGTACATGAAAATGAATTTATAAAGCTGAGCATGGGAATGCACGCCTCAGCTAGATCATGAAAATATTATGAAGATAATGTATTGTATTGTATCTTATTACAGGTCGCCTTCCAGCTTGAAAAAACTTTAGATCCTCATGATAAAGCATTTCACCCGACATCAACAGATTAACGACCTCATGCTTTAGGGGGCAACTCTTATAGAAATTTTTGGGCACTGCAACCCCGATCATAAATGTCCATAAAACAAGGGCTCTTAAGTCCCTAAAAGTGTTGTTTTGACCTCTAAAAGAACAAGGTCAACTTATTACATCTTCTCGCAAAAGTTCTCCATGAAAAACTACTAAGAACTGGTGAAAGTGCACTGCATCCCACCTAAATACACATGGGAGGTGCGATGCATCTTGGAAAGCCCTTCTATGGGGTGCAATGGGTGAGAATGGACAAATGGCAGGGTCAATCTGCAAGGTGGAGGATCATGGAATCTTCCAGAAACTTCTCCTGTGACACTTGCCTCTCTGCATTCGCCCAGGGATGAGTAAGAGATCATCAATATCCAAGTGGAATCAAGAACTATCAGAGAGAGGACACTAATCAAATCTCAAAAGCTGACTCACCCACCTTGCAAACATCCATATATGGATCCCTCATCCCAGAGATCCAGAGGCTGGAATTTTGTATGTTTTAAGGAAGTGCTGCTGGTTTCTTGGTGCAACATCATAGTGTTGGGTGATCTAAGATTTTCATGAGGTGAAGAAGGGCTTTCTTGCTGAGAGGATGATGCTGGATCAGAACAATTGGTTGTAATCCTCTATGATATTCTTGATTATTAATAAATCTATTCAAGTTTTCCTCCACATTCTTGTATGATTGATGATATATGCATTTTTGTGGTCAATATATATCTAGTCCTATATTGTTTATGAGAGATATATGTTCTTGGATAGTGTTATGCTGCTTTGATTCTACAGGTTCTCTTTGAAGCTGGGTAGACGAGGAAGCGAGTGGCGAAGATCTATGAGAAGGGAGAGGAATCAAGCAAGGAACCAAGCGCAAGACAGAGGTTGGTCTCTTTCTTTCCCCTCCTATCTACTTCTCATAAAGGAAAATGAAAGTAGTTTTAGTTTGTTTGTTTCTAAGGTAGCTACCAGCCTTAGTGGGACTAGCAGCTCTGCATAGACACTAGATTTCCCGATAACAAAAAGGTTAGGCTGAAAATACTATCACACCTAGAAAAACCCATGCCATGTTAGAAAAGAAACACATGCAATCCCATGAATGCCAAATCTAGCATGGAAAATACACATGCAAGTTGATACCTACAATCAAGCCTGTTGTAGCTGCTTGATCCTGCCTTTCCCTATTTGATCTTTGCTTGCTCTTGGCTTCTTTCCCTTTCTTGCTCCAATGCCAAAGTTCTCCAAGAAAAATCTAAGTGTTTAATATTATGAGAGAGAGAATAATGGGAGAGTTCCAAAGCTAAACTGACAAAAGGTTGCCAACTAATCCTCATATGCCTTTTTATGGATGAGGACTCTATTTTCTTCATTTTCCATTATTTTCCTTCATTTTCCTTCTCACATGAAACTTGTGACCTTTCACCTCCTTTTTCTCCTAATTTCCATTAGTTTCATGAATAAATGTGCCAAAAATACCATTTTTCCTTTCCAAAGCCTTAGCCAATGCCTCTTCTGATTTCCTTAGCCATAAAAAATCAAATGAACACACACTAGGATGTCCTACCCGACATTGATCTTGGAATAAGTGTCCCATCCATCCGTAGTTATTGTTTTTTTAACTTTTATTACATGGAATTTTCACTAGGGCTGTTACATTCACCCTTTTCTCTTCATACAGTAAATGTCATCTTTTGGCACGTGGAGTGTCACAAAACGCACAAAAGCTAGTCTTGGTGTGTTTTAAGGGGAAATATTTGCGTTAATGAGTTGTAATCACCATGTCAACATGCATCGCACTCATTTCCAAAGGTTTAAGAATTGTTGCACAAGTGTCATCACCATCATCGCAAAGTGTATCTTTAGTGTCACACTTGTCATAAGTTATTGCAAAGGTTTTCGCACTTAGGGAAGTATGTATTTATGTGTTATAGATGATCTATGTTGTGTTGTAAATTACTCTAAGTGTGGGATCATATTCAAGTCTTATCACTATTCACATCAGCTTCAACAATCACATACTTAGTCAAATTTGAGAAAATCTACAGTCAATTAACCTCATCCTACCCTCCTGAACTGCACATTGCGCAATTACAACCCTCAAGCTATAACCTTGCCTCTTAACACTAAACAATGCACAATTCCTACCTCCGAGGACTATGCAGTACACAGTCTCAATGCCCAATCCCTTAGCTTGATCCACAAAATTGTGAAATTGAGCCCTCCAGCTAGGCCCCAACTGTGCATTGCACAGTCTTTGAGATCAAGCCTAGTCCTTCAGCTCATGAGCTACATAATGTTGGACATTAGAGAAACCAACACTCTTTGTGTGTTCTTCATGACATGGACTAACCGCCTCTCATGGATCCCTATCTCTGGTGATGTGATCATTGACTAACACCTGTGGGTTTTGGTCTAATGACGATCATGATTCCCAACAAGTAGAATCATAGCATAGCTCAGGAGTTTGATACACACCTGACTCACGTTGGGGGGGATATTTTTGGACATTGGATAAACCAACGCTCTCCGTGTGTTTCATGAAATGGACTAACCACCTCTCATGGATGCTTATCTCTGGTGATGTGATCATTGACTAACACCTATGGGTTTTGGTCTAATGACAATTGTGATTCCAAACACATAATTATGCAATCGCCAGGTCTTCTCTACCTCACAGAACTACGTTGTTGGCTGAAATAAGGCAAAACCCCTCAACCTGGCCCACTGAGTCTTAAAAATACACAATCTGCCTACCCAATCTAGCCTAAATTGCACATTCCATAGTCTCAAGGCTCAAGATTCACCCATGACTACCTGAGTTGCGCAATTACACAGTCTCTGAGCCTCTCCCTCCGTCAATCTACCACTCGGTTCCGGCTCAATTCGTGGATCGTCATGTAAGATATTAGACTAGGGGTTTATCATACTGATGTTATCTTATCATGAGTGGATTACAAATGTAGGTACTCTATCATGCTATGGAAATATGATGAAGAAGGATATGGAGGAGGAGGACATGCTAGAATACACCTAAGGAGCTTAGGAGATAAGATGATCATCAAGCAAGAAGATGAAGGAACACCAGACTATAACAGAAGATGAAATATCAAGAACACATTGAAGACTCCTTATCTTTAAGTCATAAGGTGGAGGAAGAAGAAGAACATCCACCATATTTTTAAGAAGACACAAAGAAATCAACAACAAAGAATGGCTTGACATTTCCATGTCATCAGTATCATGTCATGTAATTTTGTAAGCTGGGACTAGGAGCAGTGTGATTAAGAAAGATAGTAGGCTCTCCCCCCTTGCATGATTTGGTGAAACTATGGAGGATTCTAAACGTTTCTAAAGTAGTACCTAGCATCTACCTGTTAATTAGAAATTCATCACTCTCCTTGTTAACTAGGAAGGAGCAAGCAACCCCCTATTTGCACATTTTTTCTTGTTCAACAACCAATTCTATTTTAGGACCAAGAGTTGGTGTTAGTAATAAAGAGAGTAGGTTCTCCGCCCTTACACCATTTAGTGAACCTATGGGGGATCCGAAACATTTCTCAAAGCATCATATTTCCATCTCCCTATATGCTCACATAACTTAATTAGGAAGAGTAAGCAACCTATTACCCACACATCTTTTCATTTCTGCAAGGAACAAAATCACATAGTTTAAATAAGAGGTTTTGTAACAGATCACCACATATCCATATTGTTGCAATTTAAACAATTTGTATGTTCACCATTCACCTTACACACACATAACATAACACAGTAAATTAATTTAAAATTTGTTCAAAGTGTATGCCCTCTCGCAATATTTGTTCTTAGTTTATTTGAATTTTTGTTTGGCACACCCTAAGTGAAGTAAGACTCTTTAAAAGCATCCTTAACTTGAACTCAATTAGTTTCCCCATAGAGGCCATAAAGGAATTTATATTTCAATTTAGGACCATGGGGGAAGGCATATCGATAATTCGTTGTGGTTGTTTACTTTGAAACAAAGAAGTTGTCTTTTTAGGGAGCTTAAAATCATACACAACCCAGTGTCAAAAGTTGGTGATGAGAAGAAACCTGTGAAGCATTCAGGCCTAGACAGTGGATTATTGTGGACCTCCTTGGATCTCCTTGTCAGTTGGATAAGTCATTCTTGCAGACAAGACCGACCTCCCTAGTATCTAATGATATCTAATGACAAGAAAACCAAACAAAGTCTATCTTTCTCTAAATATGCAATTTATAAATAAAGGCTAGTAGATGTTTTAGGCCTACCTCGGGTCCAATGATATTTTGTGGAAGCCATGCTCCATTGATCCAAATGAGCTCCTTTGTAAAGAATTTGCAAACACAAACAGGCACACATATCAAATAGCATCTGAAAAGCCGATATAATAAAACATATTTATCATGATGATCAAGGAATTCATGAAATAAACCATATAAGACAATTTATTGAGAAAAATGAATCTGATTGTATTAACTTTAATCAAAGAAGAACTTTACAACCTTGGTGCCTTGATGTTGTACAAGCTCCTCCCAGGGTCTAGCAAGAATCTCCTCTACTTTGACAAGTTTCACTCTCTTCCCAAAGAAGCCAAAAGGTATGTAATTTCTCCTCTCAAGCTTAACTAGGAAGTCTCAATTCCAACAACATTTACCCTAAAAAATGTTTAGCTTCTAACCTCTCTAGCAACCAGCCCAATGCCTCAATTTATAGTGTAGCAGAGGGAAGTTACTAGGTCCACCTGCGAAGGGATAGATCCCTCCTTCAAAGGGATAAGCTCCTCTCATCAAGGGATTAGCTCCTTTAGTTATGGGATGCATGTACGACCTAGGAGCGAACCATCCACGTCAAGATTCCTTCTAGAAGCAACCAGAATTAACCCAAAGTGAGTTTTTAAGAATAAACTTGCGCCTTTTTGACTTTCACAGGGGTCTGCACGCACTCCTTTAGAGACAGAGCGGGCAGGTCCACAAGTAACATGACCAAGGGGTGCAGGACCGCAGGTAATGGTAAGAGAAAGTACGGAACCAGGCTTTACTGATTTTCAAAGACTTCCTCTCATTTTTAAAGCTTGACATGAAGAGCTGAGGTTTGAGACTTACAAAGGAGGACAATATGAGTGGTGATAGACCCACACTGACTGCAGAAAGTCATGGTGGCAATATTTTGTGTAACAGATTGCCCCCTAAAGTGCGAAATCTGTAGTAGATGAGGATTTCATTTATAATCTAAGAAGAGTGAAGTACTTTATCATTTCGAGAATCATCTTGTGGAGAGCCTGGTTGGAACATGTAAAAAACATTCAATACAAAATATATATATGAGATCATATCATCGATGAGGTAGGCATTCCCATACTCAGATCAAAACTGACTAGAAAACTAACTAAACTGCTCTGATATAGGAATGATCTTGTAATACATCACAAGTATAGACACATGTAGACACAGTATGGGCGCAACCATCTGTTTATGAATAGTCCACTGTATAATGAATACAAAATTCCTCGCAGCCTGGATGGTGGAAACTAGATCCAGGGTCTTGATTTCTACTTCTCGAAATAGTACGATTCTATCCATGTGAATGAATGTGTCGAAGTCGAACATGGTAGAAACCACTTGATTACCAGTCAATGATGTAAACTATTAACAAGTGTGAAAGAAACCACCAGTAATGTCAATGGCTCTCAAAGTACTCAGTACAATCCATGAGATGTGAATAAATGTGTTGATGTCGAACATGTCACAAAATCCTTTGATCGAAGGTCAGTGATGCAACCTATCGTCAAAGGCGAGAAACCTGCCATTGAGGCACGCAGATTCTAAGTTACTGATGATTTCTAGATCATCTTTTTAGATAATGAGCTGAAGTCTATAGAAAGTGATCCGTCATAGGCAAGCCCACAACACGAAATCATAGATCAAGTTTGAAGAAATATATTTGCAAGGACTGACTCAGGGATGGTCAAGATGGATGACAAATATTTTGCAGATGAATGGTTTATTCACACTGACCTCTTGAACACATAACGACACAGCAGATGGTTTGGTGAAAATTGACCCAAAGCTAAAACCTAGAAACCGGCTGAAGACTTTCAATATGGTTTGATCAACTGTTAGGCAAAGGATTTCCCAACCCAGGTGAATAAAAATTGTCGTGTTCAAGAGTGGTTAAATGTTTTTCTGAGACACAAAGTATGCCAAACAGGTTCATTTTCCTCTCTTTCCCCCACCATTTCTGGCAAGTACCTCTTTATTTTTAACAAGCTTGAGGAGGATAATATTTGCTTGATTATAAGCTCATCGTTCGGAGGAGTCCAACTTAGTTTAAATTCGAACCCTAAGAAGGAGTGGTCCGTTCCTGTTTGTAATTGAACATGTCCTTTACTGTTAAATTTTAACAAGTCAAGTATAGGAGAAACTCAACGTTTTTCAATTTTAGGGAGTCTGAAAAAACTTAAGAAAACTCCATGGTTGTCCTTTTTCGTAAATTTGTGTCTCCCAAGCCCGAAAAGGTATTAAATAATACTTGAGAGAACCGCTTGATCATTACGATCAAGGAGTACTTTTCATAATTAGTGTCTCTGATCCGAAAAAGTAAAAAAGCGATCAGTGACACGTCATTTTATAACCAATATCGAACTTGAAACGACAAAAATCCAGCAATCTTTTCATGTTCTTACGGTCAAAAAAGGGCTGTAAGTGGACCGTCTTTTTAATTCCATTTTAACGAGCTTAAAAAGGAAAAACTTGGCAATCTTTTCATATTATAGGAGTCAAAAAAGAGCTTAAAGGTGACTCTAATATTTTTTGTCAAAAATGGCCAATTTTGCCTGAAAAATCTGTTATCCTGCAGAAAAACTCAAACATTACTCATACCTGTTTAAAATAAATAAAAATGCTTCAAAAGTTACCTCTTTAAAGTAAAAAATAAACAAATTAAAAATTCATTTATTCAAAAAATCTTATAAAAAGGGCTTTTGTAAATTCATTTTTACCATTTGACTTCAGAGTGAGAAAAGAGAGCTTTTGGCAAGAAACTTCCCGTGAAGATTGCAGAAAATCCGTCCTTTGGAATCGAACACCGTCACCTCCAGGTAATCCACATCACCTTACTCTTGCATTTCATCTATTTGAAATTTGTTTTTAGGGTTTTATTTTCATTTTTAGGAAATATTTAGGTTAAAAACCCACGCGCGGGGGTTTGCAGGCGCAGCATAGCAAACCTGCGGACCTCGACTTTTTCGCATGCAGAAAAAAGTCAGGGGCCCGCACCTGCTGTATATCCTGGGTGCGGACCTACGCACTGTCTCTGTTGGAAATAATACTGAGAGGGGGGGGTGAATCAGTATTATCAGATCAGATAAAACTTTTCAATTTCATACTTAGAAACATATACACTACTTCAGTTAACTGAACCCGCGTGTACACGCTACTGTGTCTAAAGCAACTAGCGTATATCCAGAGCTCTTATGATTCAGTTAGCTTATCTTCAGTAAATGCATCAAAACATTATTAACCATATTAACAGTAAACAGGTGCAGTATAACAGAACAGATCATCACACAAAAGCCACACACATGAACACCATGATATAAGGTGGAAACCCAATGTGGGTGAAAACCACCTGCTGCAATTTGTCTCTTTCTTCTTTAATAAGAAACTTCTTTTACAATGTACTGGTGCAGTCCTTTACCAGTACGCAGGCTACAACCTGCAGAGGGCTACAACCGTCTCTCATTTTCCAGCTACTTCTGGAAGGGAGCTACAACCCCCTCAGCTCTTGTACTAGCCGATCCATTTACTAGTACGTAGGTGCTGACCCTACAACCTTCTTTCCTTCAGGGACCATGTTTCATCAATTTTTAGACTGGATCCAAGAGTACAAAACAAACATTACTGCAATACAATCATCAACTTATACTTGCATCATAATTCATTAAACAACCCAATACTGAATCACTGAAACCCTGTCATCAAGAACACAGAACCCAAACCAGATCCCAGAACTCTGCAACAACCACCAGAATCAACATCAACCTGAAATATCAAATCTTATTATGCATACGATACTTCACTGTACCAAAACCGCGTGTATACGCTCTTTCTCCAAAGGCAACCCGCGTGCAGATCTAGGAATAATTACTTATGCCTTCACTGTCAGATCCGACCCTTGCCAAGCGTCTCGAACAGATAAACAGTGATACCAGATCTTCTCACTTCGTCAGACACACAATGCTTGCTCCCACTTGCCTAATGATCTTCTCCTTATATAGCCTTAGGCCCTTTACAATACCACGGTCCAAAACCATAGTAACCCAATACCATCAGCTTCAAAACTAGGGATCAACACGTTCGTCGAGACATCAAGGTCCAAAACCATAGGCACAACTTCCAAGGAATAACCGCCGTGGACCAAAGATAAGTTTTCCACATACACGCGCTTTTACTGAAGCCAACCAGCGTGTACACGCGACTTGATATATAGAGAACCTGCGTATACGCGACTTGGTATATAGTGAACCTGGTTGTATACGCGACTTGGGCTTAACGAACCTGCGTGTATGAACTTTCTTGGCATGCTGTACTAGGATCTGTCCTCTGATTAAGTTGCCATCACCTGTACCAACCTCTGAGTGAGTTGCCATCAAGGACAACACTTGAATCATAATGCCAACAATCTTGGCATGCTGTACTAGGATCTGTCCTCTGATTAAGTTGCCATCAGCTGTACCAACCTCTGAGCACCTGTACCAACCTCTGAGTGAGTTGCCATCAAGGACAACACTTGAATCATAATGCCAACAATCTCCCCCTTTGGACTTGATGGCAACCACCACACTAAGTCACTCTCCCCCTTTGACATCAAGGGCAAAGGGTGGACCAAGATATTCTCTTCTTTGGTATACCTTTTACTGTCCATACTGCTGTCCATACTCCCGCTGAGTACATGCTGAAGTTTCTGATTTGGCTCCCCCTTTGTATATGCCAAGTTGTATCAATCCATCCATGCTCCCCCTGAGCAGATGCAGGTTCTAAGACCAGCCATTCAGATCTGTACCATAAGCATCAGCCTGCAATACTATTCCTTTGATCAAACAACAAGGTGTATCATTTAGTTTCATCAGCAACTTTTAACCATCATGCCAACAATGAATGATTTGAAGTATATGCTCCCCCTGAGTGTGAGCTAACCATGACTGAACCATTTCCTGAGTCTGTTCTGCTCCCCCTGAGCCTGAGCCAACCATGACTGAACCTGGGTCTGTTCTGCTGCCCTTTCTTCATATACGCGACTTTGCAGCCTGTAACTCGCGTATATACGCGACTTGTCTTCATTATATAAGCGTATGCAGGATGGAATATTGAATTTCAACACTTTCAGATTCCCCTGTGTGTTATAGACATTTTTGTGCCTCGCGTCAAGGAGCAGGGAATGTCTATAATTACAGGGATCCTCAGTCCCTAAACATGTTGTTCTTACCCCTAAAAGAACAAGGTCATCAATCAACAGCACTTCCAATCAGTTCTCCACCTGAAAACACTTCAGAACAGACTTATTTTGGATCATGTCAGCTGCTTAACTGAGCTTCTGCGCTGTATTGCAACTGTCCCACTCTGTACCTGCGCTGGAAGTCAAAAACAATGAAGACTACCTGCGCTGGGCGAGATTGGCCAAGTGGCACAGTCATCCTGCAAGGTGTCATTTGCCCAAGAAGCTTCCAAAATGACACTTGGGTCATGAGATTCGCCCTGTGATGAGTAAGAGGTACTTGATCACCATGTGTAAGCAAGGATCTCCAAGTGGACACAGGAACTGAAGATTAACTGAAGATGGAGAGGACACTAGTCAGCTATATGCCAGCCTCCAGCTGACTCATCCTTTCCTCTTCCCTCCTATATATAGAGCTCTTCTATGAGGTCTAGGGAGGCTGGAATTTTGTATAAGCAAGGAGGTGCTGTTGGTATACTGCCAGGATTATTGGGTGATTGTTTTACTAGAGGTGAAGAAGAGAGTTCTTGCTGCCGAGGAGGTGCTGCTGGATTGGAGCCAACATCATTGGTTGTAACTTCCTCTGGAACCCCGTTTCTTTCTATCAATAAAGTTTGCATGTTCTCCTATATACTTGTTTTACACAGATGCTTTTGTGTTTACATGTGTATTTGATGTAACCTAATCCATGCTTCAATTATGATTGCTTGTATCTCATAGTTAGCTCTCTTTTGTTGTGCAGATTCTGTGTGTAGCTGGATTGGCTTGGAGAGCAAAGAGCTGGGAACAGGATACAAAGCGAGAAGGACAAGGATCGACTAAGCGCAAGACACCAGGTTGGTTGATCCTCTTTCCATTCTCTCTATGCTTTCATAAAGTGGAACATGAAAACTTTATCATTCAGTTGTTGCTAAAGACTGTCACCTTTAGAAAGGGTTAGTGTCATCCGCATCGGATACTTTTCCCCACAACAAACTGGCGACTCCACTGGGGAGATCCTAGTATCTTGTTGTTGTAGAATTTTGCTATTCATTTCTTGAAGAAAGGAGTACCGAATCGAAAAGCTTTTGACTCTATCAAAAGCGAAGTAGAGGGTTTTGCTACTCTTGCTCCTTTGCTGAGCAAATTCAAGATTTAAAGAGCTAATCTACAGATGAATCTTTACTCTTAGTGATAGATCTTTATCCTCTTGATCATCCCTTAACCTGTACTTAACCCATAGCATTTTATTTCAGTCAAAACAGTACATTTTTGAGCTTTTTATGACCCGGAATTCTTAGCAGACGTAACTCTCGTAAGTCAGTGCAGGCTGTCCACAGGCAGTCTGCATTATAGCGCAGGTGCTCCCTTCGGGAACTGCGCTGAGAGTGAAACTGGCAGACCAGTGCCTGCGCTGGTCCAGTTGGCCTTAGTCTAGCTCAACTCTTCCTTTGTGTCTTGGCCCTGTTTGCACTTGTTTTTGGCTGATTGCTTGCTGGTTATTGTATTTGCTGTAGACCACTTCTCCTTGACATTATTCCGCCTCAGTTGTGTGATGAAATTGTAAACGTTCTTTCAGTATTTCTTGTTTCAGTTACAATTTCCCATTGTGAAAAGCGAACCTAGTAGCTGTGGCCTCTTAGATTGCGATCTTATGAGTTAGTGTTATTACTGTTCATAGCTGTTTAAGTTGGTTTGTTTTCACTTTATGGTTTGAATTCATATATTTTTGGTGTAAAACAAGTACCTGTAAAGCGTCTTTTCATTTAGGCAATACTTGTTTGTTTACGCTTCAAATTGAATTCGAAAGTCATACAACAGTTTTCCTTTTGTTAGCATCAACATTAAAGGAAAAGAAAAGAAATACATGCATCTTGCATTTGCATTTTTGATAAGTTTGGGTGTCTGATCTAGGAGAAAGTGCATTAGTTTGTGCTCTGTGCTCTGTGTGGAAAGATATTGTTTTTCTCTCCCCTCAGTAGTTAGGATTTTCAAAGCTAAAAGGATTGTGAAAGCTTGCTTATCATTTTAGCTGCATTTAGGAATTTGTACCAATACATCACGTGGTGATCCTGAAAGACAAACTGATAAAAAGATCAACTTAAAATATATTGAATGAATCTAAAAACGCATTGTAACATAACGCTCACAATAGAGGTCTAGGTAGAGACGTGTTCCAGCGTCGTTAAACGTAGTGACTGTCGATCTCTACGAAGGTGGGTGATTCCTCCTGAGGGACGATAACACTAATACGGATTTGAGCTCCCGCGTACCGTCGCGTATATTGGGAGACCCCTATAGGCAATCATCCTTTATCCTTAGGAAGCCGTGTCGACCGCCCTACTGATCGCGATGCAGTGAACACAGCATTCACGAAGATCGACCACCCGTACCGTAAAACGTATTCTGTGGTTTCGCGAAAGGTTTGGCACACCCTCTGCCTAGATCTCCAGAGCAGTTTCTTTTGGCCCTTTTCAAACTCTATAACTGAAAAGGTCCAACCGAGCATTTGTCACTTCGGGCTCGTTAATACATCGAAGGCGACTAGAGTCATCTTTAGCTTTTTCTCGACTCTTAAAACATGAAAAAGCAAAGTTGTGTCTAAAAGCGTCTAATAAAATTCATTCAATACGGAAACATAATTCCCCTTTTTGTATTTTAGTTGATCAAGTAATCCGCAATCGTGGAGGAAAGTCAATTAAAACCCCGTCGTTCAGGGAGGCTTGCGAGTCAACCACCTTTGTCCCCGGAACCGAGAGTAGTACGGGCAAAGCGATCTCGCTGGACCAGGTCAAAATCTCCTCTTAAAGTTAGAACAGAAGTTCCAACAACATCTGAGATTCTGGTCACTCCCGATATTTCTGGAATCCCTGCCTCTATTGAAGAAGTTCAACGGCAACAGAAGGACAATTGTATTGATCCTAGTCTGAAAACAAGTACTTGTTTAACTGAACCAGTTCCATTTGAAACCGGTCCACAGAGTCTTGTTGTTCAAACAACTGTCGCTGTCGAAACAACCCCTTCTTCGGCACCAGAAATCTTTTACGGACCTGACGGTCTGCCTCTTCCTCCTGGTCTGATTGCAATAGAGGAAATCGTAGAGGACCAGCAAGCAAATACTCCAACTCATTTTGGAGTAGGTTCCACTTTTTTTCCTTCTGCATCAGAAGTTTGTCCATCACCACAGGAAGTTCCTGAAGAATCGTTAGGAAGTTTATTGGATAGACTTAAAATGTCTGAACAACCGTCGACATCTAGAACTGTGCCAAACGACACAGCGACAGCAGAAGCTCCTGCTGCCATTCCAACGATGTTTGCCGGCATACCATCTGTCCCGACTAGTTCTCATCGACTAGAAGGAGTCCACCCAGGGACTATTATGACAACTTGGTCTGTTCCAGTTTGCTCTTCCGGTATAATACCCGGTAATTCTTATATTGAAACTAGACAAATTGATCCCTTTGGGAATCATTTTGGGCCATCCAGTCCTCAAAGGCCATCTACACCCTTGAGTTCCGGATTGTTACCGTATGGGGGGCAATATGCCCTTTCACTTCCTCTTTCGGGAGGATACCCATACGGCAGTTTTCAACCGCATTCAGGTTTGACTGAAGTAACGACGAGTGGTTGGGTACCTATGTTACCCCAACAACCAAGAGTTGTATATTCTATGTAACAAAGTGTACCTATGTCTAGTATCCCGACGACGCCAGCAATTGTAACCGTGTCGCAAGTTCAATCGATGCCTGTTGTATGTCAACCCCAAGTTGTAATACAACAGCCAATTGACCCTGCAACACAACCACAATCACCAACTGCCGGGACGACACAGATACGAACGGGGACCATAACCCCGCATCTTGGGCTGTCGGTTAGTGTTGCACAACAAAACATGGCTTCACAACCATGGATGGTGCAATACCAACAACCCCAGTTTCAACAGGTATACCAGGGATCTAAGCAACAGATCTTTGCGAATAGTGGGCAACCCTATATTCAGAACGGGTTAAACCAACCACTTTACAGTGGCCAAGCCCACCAGCCATATCAGTCATATCAACATCAGTTGCATTATACTGGTATGCAAAGGCCTACTGCTCAGGCGATTCCATCGTATCCTGGGTACGCCTCGCCAAACCTGAATCAGCAGTTGCCATTCGTGGCGACCTTAGAATTACCAGATTTACATCGATTAACGAACGATCCAATCGCCTATGCCCATTGGTGGCCAGCGATTCCTCACAAACTTCCTTCGGACATTCCTAAATTCAATGGAAATCCGGGCGAAGACCCGTCGAATCATGTGATGACATTCCATCTGTGGTGTTCGTCGAATACCTTGAATGATGATTCGATAAGGCTTAGCCTTTTCCAGAGGACATTGACTGGTCCGGCGGCCAAATGGTATATTGAATTACCTAGAGCCTCTTTCGACAATTTTAGTTCCCTAGCCACGACTTTCTTAACACACTTTCAGTTACCTATAAGGTACGAAACTGGAACAGAGATTTTGACCAATTTCAAGCAAACAACGGCCACACATATATCTGATCATATACATGAGTGGCGTCGTCATCGCAGAATGGTAAAAACCTATGTTCCAGATCAGCTATTAGCTGAGTGGTTTATAAAGTCGCTTCTGCCGGCAATAACAGAAGATGTGGCCAAGGGAGGCGTCGTAACAGAGGAGCAAGTTATTGCTCGTGCCCAGTATTTAGACTTAGTATATACTCAGTCTGGCACGCTCTATGACAAGATACCTGACGCCCCTAGACCGGAATTTTCAATTCCTCCCCCTCCTGGATCAAATAGTGACTCTCATGCCGGCGATGGTGTGATTGGCACTGCAAACGCAAAGTCAACACGGGATTCGTCTAAGAAAACCCGTAAGACTTCGAATCAAAATGCAAATGAAGAACTTCTTGCCTCGGAAGTAAGTGCCGTGTCGGACGACAAGGGCAAACAACTGAAGCAACCAGGGGGCAAGAAGAAAAAGAAAGGGAAACCCCCTTCGGGGTGTCATATATGCGATGAGGATCATTGGACAGCAGATTGTCCATGCAAAGCTGAGCTTAAAAGATTCTTTAAGAGTCCGAAAACCTCAGCTGTGTTGACTGATCTGTTTCCTAATACTGGTCAAAATCTGGTTGCCAATCAAAATGCTTCCCGATCCCAAGTGCTTATGTTGTCCACCTCAAAGCAGCAGAATAATGCTTTGACAAGGGATAAAGGTTACCGGAATCCTCAGCGGTCGAATAACAAGGCTGATAAACAACCTAGTAGTTCGACAACAACTTTGAACGAAGTTGTGCCACCCATCGTTCCTAAGCCGATAATAAACTCGCCAAAGGGAGTAGTACACAAATCGACATTTAATCCTCGTGCCGAAATAGCACAGAATTATAATATAATAGAGGACCTGGCCCAATCGCCGTCCGCTATGTCGACACTTGAGGTACCGCAAAATTACCCCTCCAAAGAGGAAACTTTATTATCAGCAATAGGTGGGATTGGCCCAGTGGATTCCAATCTTGTGGCCTTTGATCATAAAGGATATGACCCTAAGTTACCAGCTCAACTAGCTTTCCTTATTCAAGTGAAAGCCCTCAACAAAACTGTTCATCGAACAATTATTGATGAGGGGGCATCTACATGTCTTATGTCGATGAGTTGCTGGAAAAATTTAGGCTCACCACCCTTGTCGAAATTGTCGACGACATTAAAATCATTTGATGGACGATCATATACTCCATACGGAATTCTAAGTAACTTGCAAGTCGAACTGGGGGGCAAAACAGTAGAAGTTGATGTTGAAGTAATCGACGGAAATCTCGATTACAACATCCTACTGGGAAGGCCTTGGATATATGCCATGGCCGCAGTTGTGTCGACCTACTTCAGGAGGATTGTATTTCCTTTTCAAGGAAAAATTACAATCGTCGACCAACAAACGTTTCTCCCCAACAGTTCTCAAGTTACGGGAAGCAGCACAATGATCCATGAGAGTAATCATTCACTTCAAAATATTGGAGTAGGTCTCCTAAAAGACCCAGCCTTAATGGGTACTTTTGCCCTACCGCCGGCAGGTGATCTGGCGGAAGTAGCCACAGTGGAAACCTACAATATGAAATCTTCTATATCCAAAGGATTCAGAAGATTCCTAAATATTTTGTCAGCATGGATCGTCACCCTAATGGAAATACTGTAAATACAGTGGGCTCCGAGGACGGTTCTTATCTCGTGTCAACCTCGTTAAAAAAAAAAAATGAAACAAGGAGTCATGAGGATAGTTCTTCTATTATGTCAACCTCATTAAAAAATGAAACAAATCCCCTTTTCAAAATTCAAAGGTAAACCTTCATTCCAATCACCAAGTTGAATGCAATGAAGCTTGGGGGGCACCCTCCTTTGACATGCGTTATTATGATGCTGGGGGCATGCAAAAGATCCGAGCAGTTTTAGCGTCATAGTTCATGCTCGTTAAAAAATAAACATAAGTCGTGAGCAATCTTCCCCTAGAGTTCAAGCTCATCCAGAAAAAATGAACCGGTAAATAACCGTGGTTAATGTAACCTTTGACAGCCTTAAAAGCCTTGGTCGTGTTTTCATCCGTCACCTCCATCCGTTCATTTGGCCAATCGTTCATCTCCATATGTGTGTTTACCTATTTTGAGGAACAGCTGCGAAGAGTGATTTCACCTAGCCATCCTTGTGACACTGCCGTGATTGGAAAATTCCAACCTGTACCTGGAATCTGCTGCTATCCCAGTTTATCACTCGTTCCTCAAAAGACGAGTCTTCTTTGAGCTCTTTTCACTGACTCGTAAAATATGAAAAGTTTGCCGAGTTTTGGCCTTCCAGCTCGTTAAATGACCGGAACGCTATCCCTCCTCTAAATTTTAATCTTTTTGGACTTGAGGGATTATTGCACAAAAGGATCGAGCGCTTGCCTGGTTCAGCTCGTTAAAAGTACCGAACAGCCATCCCTTCTGTATTGTTTTATACTTTTTCGGACTTAAGGGATTAGCTGACGAAAAAGGAATTGTGGAGTTGACTTTCTGTACCTTTTTAGACTCTCTAAAAATGAAAAGGACCGAGTTTTCCTTGTCGTTAGACTCGTTAAAATGATCAAATAGCGACAAACTTGTCTTTAGACGAGAACGAGTTTCCCTATCGCTAGGCTCGTTAAATCATAGCGATGGGCTTGCCCGAAGGGCAGGTTATAGAACAAGCATATGTTATCCTCCTCAAGCTTGACACAAATAAAGAGGTACTGGTCAGAAATGATTGGGGAAAAATTGGGAGAACATCAAAGTTTAAAGGTAGCAAGTCACTATTGAACATGACACTTTTCCTCCGTATCACATCGGGTTGGGTTGTCTCATTCACCGGTTTCATCACCATGGTCCTCGCCACACCATCCATTCGGGGTAATGCTACCGATCCATCACATCAGTGTCGTTATATGTTCAAGAGGGGTCGTTCAGAAAGTGTCAACCGTGTCCCATCCACTACCATACATTATCCTTCATCCATTTCATGATCGCCACCCTGAATCATATGTCACAGTTTGTTTGCACCTCCACTAAATCATTAGCTCCGTTCCGTGTCATTGATGTGGGATTCATTAAGGCCCTCCTTTGACGGATCGCTTCTTGTCGACATCAGCTCATTATCCAAGAAGTCGATCTAGGAACACCCCCATCAGTACTTTGAAGCTTGCATGCCTCAATGGCAAGTTTCTCACTTCCGGCGACAGGTATACATCAATGACCTTCGACCAGAAGATTTTGCGTGACGTTCGACGCCAAGTCCTTTATTCACGCCACGTGAATTGTACTGCCGTACCTTGAGGGTCATCGTCATTATTGGTGATTCCTCTCGCGCTTGTTAACGGTTTTCATTATTGACCGGTAATCAAGCGATGTCTTTCCATGTTCGACTTCAACGCAATTCTCACATGGATCGACTTGTACTTAGAGTGAAGATCAAACGAGTTTGAATACCCCGGATCTAGTTTCATCCATCCGGGCTGCGATATATATTCAGGAAATATAAAAGCATTTGCCATGTACATCATTGCAGCAGATGATCATCCTCCACAAAGGATGATAATTTTAGCGGAAGATTATCAGTCTATCTTCAGACGATCGTCTGTCATATGTACCAAAATGTATTTATAAAAGCTGAGCATGGGAATGCCCGCCTCAGCTAGACCGTGAAATTTGAATGAAAGATAATGTATTGTATTGTATTGTATTACAGGGCACTCTCCTCAGCACTGGAACGAACTTCAGACCCTCTAGCTAAAGCATTTCACCCGATTAACGGCCTCATACTTTAGGGGGCAACTGTTATAGACATTTTTGTGCCTCGCATCAAGGAGCAGGGAATGTCTATAATTACAGGGATCCTCAGTCCCTAAACATGTTGTTCTTACCCCTAAAAGAACAAGGTCATCAATCAACAGCACTTCCAATCAGTTCTCCACCTGAAAACACTTCAGAACAGGCTTATTTTGGATCATGTCAGCTGCTTAACTGAGCTTCTGCGCTGTATTGCAACTGTCCCACTCTGTACCTGCGCTGGAAGTCAAAAACAATGAAGACTACCTGCGCTGGGCGAGATTGGCCAAGTGGCACAGTCATCCTGCAAGGTGTCATTTGCCCAGGAAGCTTCCAAACTGACACTTGGGTCATGAGATTCGCCCTGTGATGAGTAAGAGGTACTTGATCACCATGTGTAAGCAAGGATCTCCAAGTGGACACAGGAACTGAAGATTAACTGAAGATGGAGAGGACACTAGTCAGCTATATGCCAGCCTCCAGCTGACTCATCCTTTCCTCTTCCCTCCTATATATAGAGCTCTTCTATGAGGTCTAGGGAGGCTGGAATTTTGTATAAGCAAGGAGGTGCTGTTGGTATACTGCCAGGATTATTGGGTGATTGTTTTACTAGAGGTGAAGAAGAGAGTTCTTGCTGCCGAGGAGGTGCTGCTGGATTGGAGCCAACATCATTGGTTGTAACTTCCTCTGGAACCCTGTTTCTTTCTATCAATAAAGTTTGCATGTTCTCCTATATACTTGTTTTACATAGATGCTTTTGTGTTTACATGTATATTTGATGTAACCTAATCCATGCTTCAATTATGATTGCTCGTATCTCGTAGTTTGCTCTCTTTTGTTGTGTAGATTCTGTGTGTAGCTGGATCGGCTTGGAGAGCAAAGAGCTGGGAACAGGATACAAAGCGAGAAGGACAAGGATCGACTAAGCGCAAGACACCAGGTTGGTTGATCCTCTTTCCATTCTCTCTGTGCTTTCATAAAGTGGAACATGAAAACTTTATCATTCAGTTGTTGCTAAAGACTGTCACCTTTAGAAAGGGTTAGTGTCATCCGCATCGGATACTTTTCCCCACAACACTGTGTCTGTTATATCAGCTGTCTGAATTATGCCACACCTTTCTGTCTCTGTCTTCTTCAGTTCCTGGAACTGTGATGATGTATGGTCCTCTTGTTTTGAATTTTGAAATCTACTCCTGCATTCCCTTGCTTTATGCCCATAGTTGTTGCATGTATAACACCTTACATTTTTCATGTTCCTTCTATCAAAATCAATTGCTTTGTGTCCATATGCATTGCAGGCAAAGAAATATCCTCTGAAATACTTGGGATGCGATGATCTTTCTTGAACCATTCTACTTCTACATCTGGCTGCAACATGTCCAAGATTATGACATACATAACATTCAACATTATTCAGTGGAGGAAATAATCGTCTATCACGTCCATAGTTAGGAGTAAAGGTTATTCCTTGAGGAATTTCTTTCCTTGGTTGTTCCTTGTTGAGCATTTCAGATTTCTCATTAGAGTTTCTTGCCTCACCTTGTGAACTAGATTCACCTTCAACATATTCATGAAAACCAAGACCAGTTTTGATAGCAGGAGACCTTTGGCTATTAAGAATATCATCCAAGACTTTAGTACTATCTTGAAATCGTAAAAGCTTATCCTTTTCTTCTAGTTTACCTTTCAAGATATTTACCTCAACTTGATTTTGTTCTTTCTTTATCAGATACTGATTCCTTAGGTCTTCTTCATCTTTTCTTCCTTCTTCCACTTGTCACTTTAGTTTGATCACTTCATGTTCTTGATCTTCAAGAGCTTCTCTGTTCTGTTCTCTTGATTTTTTAAGATCTTCTTTTAGAGAGAGGATCTTTGATTGAAGCCTTTGAATAGTTATGCTCTGATCCTTTACTACATCCTGCAATTTCTCCCTTACCCTGGTTACTGTCTCAATTGTTCATTTAATTTGGTAACTTCTTCAGTTTCTGCATTCTTCTTTTCATGTGCCATGAGACTTTTAATATCTTTGCTATTATTGGATGAAGAATTCTTCTTTTCATGTGCCATGAGACTTCTAATATCTTCACTATCATTGAATGGACTTGTAATATGGGTATAATAGCTTCTACCATCTTCTTCAGATATATTTCCTTTGTTATGAGGGCATCTAGCAGCATAGTGACCAACTCTACCACATAGAAAACATTTGAAAGGTAGCTTACCTTTGAACCGTCCAGTTCCCTGTTCAAGATTCTTGACAAAATTTACCTCATCTTCTTCCTCTGACACTTCGAATGCGGCTTCTGGTGGTACCTCTTGTCGCATTTCAAAAGCAGTTAAGATCCCGTGAAGCTGTGACATGGTGATTTTCTGCACATTCTCCTTTTCTTCTATGGCAGATACTTTAGAATCAAATTTAGCAGACAGAGATCTCAAAACCTTTTCAACTAAGACAACTTCCTCAAATTCTTCACCCAGATCCCTCATACAATTCACAATCTCATCCATACGCAGGAAATAATTAGCTATGCTTTCATTACTATGCATCTTAAGAGTTTCATACCGGATTCTGAGAGTTTGAAGCTTTGCTCTTTTTACCTGATCATCTCCTTCGTAGCTTGTGACGATTTTGTCCCATATTTCCTTAGCTGATTTGAAATGCATGATCTTCATAAATTCTGATTGTGTCAAGCTACTCAATAGGACAGTAACAGCTTTGGAATTGAGCTCATATTGCTTTTTCTCTGCTGGATATGTAGGAGTTGCTGATGGGAATTTGTATCCTCCTTCTACGATTCCCCAAATTTCTGCTCCAAGTGATTGTAGATATGCAGTGGTTCTTATCTTCCAGTGAGTAAAATTGTTCCCGTCAAAGACTGGTGGCCTGATGTGTGCCTCTCTTTCTGGATTAGCCATTCTGATGGATCTTTTCCTTCAAGCGATCAAGCTTCCTCTGAAGGACCTGCTCTGATACCAATTGTTGGAAATAATACTGAGAGGGGGGGGGGTGAATCAGTATTATCAGATCAGATAAAACTTTTCAATTTCATACTTAGAAACATATACGCTACTTCAGTTAAGTGAACCCGCGTGTACACGCTACTGTGTCTAAAGCAACTAGCGTATATCCAGAGCTCTTATGATTCAGTTAGCTTATCTTCAGTAAATGCATCAAAACATTATTAACCATATTAACAGTAAACAGGTGCAGTATAACAGAACAGATCATCACACGAAAGCCACACACATGAACACCATGATATAAGGTGGAAACCCAATGTGGGTGAAAACCACCTGCTGCAATTTGTCTCTTTCTTCTTTAATAAGAAACTTCTTTTACAATGTACTGGTGCAGTCCTTTACCAGTACGCAGGCTACAACCTGCAGAGGGCTACAACCCTCTCTCGTTTTCCAGCTACTTCTGGAAGGGAGCTATAACCCCCTCAGCTCTTGTACTAGCCGATCCATTTACTAATACGTAGGTGCTGACCCTACAACCTTCTTTCCTTCAGGGACCACGTTTCATCAATTTTCAGACTGGATCCAAGAGTACAAAACAAACATTACTACAATACAATCATCAACTTATACTTGCATCATAATTCATTAAACAACCCAATACTGAATCACTGAAACCCTGTCATCAAGAACACAGAACCCAAACTAGAGCCCAGAACTCTGCAACAACCACCAGAATCAACAGCAACCTGAAATATCAAATCTTATTATGCATACGCTACTTCACTGTACCAAAACTGCGTGTATACGCTCTTTCTCCAAAGGCAACCTTTGTGCAGATCTAGGAATAATTACTTATGCCTTCACTATCAGATCCGACCCTTGCCAAGTGTCTCGAACAGATAAACAGTGATACCAGATCTTCTCACTTCGTTAGACACACAATTCTTGCTCCCACTTGCCTAATGATCTTGTCCTTATATAGCCTTAGGCCCTTTACAATACCACGGTCCAAAACCATAGTAACCCAATACCATCAGCTTCAAAACTAGGGATCAACACATTCGTCGAGACATCAAGGTCTAAAACCATAGGCACAACTTCCAAGGAATAACCGCCGTGGACCAAAGATAAGTTTTCCACATACACGCGCTTTTACTGAAGCCAACCAGCGTGTACACGCGACTTGATATATAGAGAACCTGCGTATACGCGACTTGGTATATAGTGAACCTGGTTGTATACGCGACTTGGGCTTAACGAACCTGCGTGTATGAACTTTCTTGGCATGTTGTACTAGGATCTGTCCTCTGATTAAGTTGCCATCACCTGTACCAACCTCTGAGCACCTGTACGAACCTCTGAGTGAGTTGCCATCAAGGACAACACTTGAATCATAATGCCAACAATCTTGGCATGCTGTACTAGGATCTGTCCTCTGATTAAGTTGCCATCACCTGTACCAACCTCTGAGCACCTGTACCAACCTCTGAGTGAGTTGCCATCAAGGACAACACTTGAATCATAATGCCAACAGTCTCTAACATAGAGGGTGCGGTCCCCGCAGCATAGGTTTTCAAACTTAAAATTTTCAAATTCCGCCCCAAAAACTTTGATTTAAATGTTTTAATCCGCCTTTCTATTGAATGTAGGGTATACATCATGCTTGACTGGCGAGAACGCGAGCACGAGGATGTGGACCTCACCGCGATTAATCATCAACCTTCAATTGATGCATTGAAGGCATGCAGTTTATTCAAATTCTGGGCCATACCTGGCATGAGGGCCCAGGTGGACTTTTTGCAGTGGCTGGTAGAAAGGTGGAATGTACAGGACCAGTGTTTCTTTATTGGTGGCCACTAGCTTGAAATGGAGCCGGAAGACATTTACTTTTTGATTGGTTTTGCCTAAGAGAGGTGAACATTTGACTCTATTCGTGGCTAAGCCAGGTGGCCAGTCTGTCGATAGCCTCCGGTTGGAGTTTTGTAATGACCAAACCAGAGACAAAGGGATTGATATCAAAAACATCTCCCGTTCTGAACTCAAAGTGATTGCATTTACTGTTAGCAGGCTCTGCGGAAGCGCAACACTAAATGTGGCCACTGGATCCCGAATGTGGATGGCAGTAGACTACTTTTAGGGCACCATCCTCAACTGGTGCGAAGCTGTGTTGGCTAATGTAAAAGGCCAACTAACTAGAGCAAAGAACAAACAACTGAAGAACTTTGGATATGGTTTCTTAGTTGTGAGCTATGGTCTAGAGAGGGTCCCAATGTTGGTCCCACAACATCTTTCTGTTGGAGTTGGACTTCCCCGAGAGCCCAAACTGATGCGTTGGGTTGCAGTTAAGGCCCGTCATCGTGAGGAGGGTTCAGAAGTTGTTCGATTTCCTCCTGAGTATTTTCATTGGTTGGAGAACCAAGTTTTTTCTATTCAGGATTTTCCTTATGCTGGGATGGATTATCGTGGTGACCCAGACATGGCTCTTCCACCAGGAGAGCAATGGGATGACTCAGGTAAAATCATTTTCAACATTTTCTAATTTTTTTTTTTTTTTGTTTTGTTTTTAAATCGTCCCAAAATTGATAGTAAAAAGTTTCAAATGCAGATGTAGGTCCACGGCGACCAGCCACTCTCCGGCCCTATGAGAGGAAACAGCCAGCTACAACAGCACCAGCCCCACAGGATGAATCTATAGAGACCCTGTCCAAATCGGAAAACCATCCAGAGCGTTTGACAACAGACATTCCAGAGACCATCATAGATGACATTCCTCTTAGGCTACAGCGCTATGTGATTGGGGTCCCAGGACATTTCAGGAGGTTCCTTTGTAGGGTGGCCCACACAATGGTTTCTTATCGTGATCATCACCAGTGATAGGATGATCGCCTGTTGTAGACTCATATGACATTTTTGCTTTTTGTACTATCATTTTTGCCGATCATAAGGTGTTTTTCAACCTATGATCGAAGACGATGTATATTTGATACACTTATATGCTATGCTATATCACTATTACTGGCTTATCTTGTAAAACATGTTATGGGATGTTTTTAAATTTACTTGTTTGATTACCGCAAATGTCTACTTAACATTCGAGAAGCAATTTCATCTGCTAATGTATTTAAATATCTTGGAATATGCTGATATTCAATATAGTCAAATTCACGTTCCAAGAGATGAACTCTAAAAAATAATCTCAATAATACTGGATTTCTAATGGCATATACTCTATTAAGCTGTAACACAACGAGTTTAGAATCTAACCTCACAATCAAACTCCGAATCCCGAATGAGATGGATTCAGATAATAACTCAATCACTGCACTATACGCTGCAATGTTGTTTGTTGTTTGACCGAGGCTTACCCCATGCATAGATACCAACTCATCAGAGGGCGAATAGATGACCCAAGCTGCGGAAGAAATGTTCCGTGTATTATGACAAGCACCATCAGCGAAACCAATGTATGTTTGGAGAGACGTCGACATCTGCAATATCCAGAGTAAAATCAAGATAAGCAGGAATAATGACGAAAACACTCTCTAAACTAAGCACACCTTTCAATCTAAAACACACCAGCTAGAAAGAAAACTAACCTAATCTGTTACACAAAATATTGTCACCATGACTTTCTGCAGTCAGTGTGGGTCTATCACCACTCATACTGTCCTCCTTTGCAAGTCTCAAAACTCAGCTCTTCATGTCAAGCTTTAAAAATGAGAGAGTGTCTTTGAAAATCAATAAAGCTCTGGTTCTGCACTTTCTCTTACCATTACCTGTGGTCCCGCACCCCTTGGTCATGTTACCTGCGGACCTGCCCGCTCTGTCTCTCAAGGAGTGGGAGCGGACCCCTGTGAAAGTAAAAAAGGCACAAGTTTATTCTTAAAAACTCACTTTGGGTTAATTTTGGATGCTTCTAGAAGGAATCTTGATGTGGATGGTTCGCTCCTAGGTGGTTCATGCATCCCATAACTAAAGGAGCTAATCCCTTGATGAGAGGAGCTTATCCCTTTGAAGGAGGGCTCTATCCTTTTGAAGGTGGACCTAGTAACTTCCCTCCTCTGCACTATAAATTGAGGCATTGGGCTGGTTGCTAGAGAGGTTAGAAGCTGAACATTTTTTAGGGTAAATGTTGTTGGAATTGAGACTTCCTAGTTAAGCTTGAGAGGAGAGATTACATACCTTTTGGCTTCTTTGGGAAGAGAGTGAAACTTGTCAAAGTAGAGGAGATTATTGCTGGACCCTGGGAGGAGCTTGTATAGCATCAAGGCACCAAGGTTGTAAACTTATTCTTTGATTAAAGTTAATACAATCAGATTCATTTTTCTCAATAAATTGTCTTATATGGTTTATTTCATGAATTCCTTAATCATTATGATAAATATGTTTTATTATATTGTCTTTTCAGATGCTATTTGATATGTGTGCCTGTTTGTGTTTGTAGATTCTTTACAAATGAGCTCATTTGGATCAACGGAGCATGGCTTCCACAAACTAGCACTAGACTCGAGGTAGGCCTAAAACATCTACTAGCCTTTATTTATAAATTGCATATTTAGAGTAAGATAGAATTTGTTTGGTTTGCTTGTCGCTAGATATCATTAGACACTAGGGAGGTCGGTCTTGTCCGCAAGAATGACTTATCCAGCCGAAAAAATGGCGACTCCACTGGGGACTTGAATTTTTGGTTTTTTCTTTTGCTTTTACTTTGACTTGAGAAACTGTTTCTCTGTTTCTGGTTTTTGCTTGCTGTGTGGGATTGGGTAGGTTCTGCAGATCTTGAATTATTTTTTGTTTTTCATGCTTCTGGAAGAGGACTGCAACCTCTGCTTGTAACACAGTGCGTATATCCCCACACTTTCGCTTTACACACAGAGCGGTACCGCACCTGGGTATACTGGGGGCCTGCGGACCCTATCAAAATTTTGAAAAACTTGAAATATTTTCATTTAGTTAGCTTAGGATTTGTTTATGTGTTTTTAGCCTCTGCCCAGATCTGCACGTGACTTGTCAAAAACTTTTCGTAGGTTAATTCCATTAGCATTTAGGTTTTAGGTGAAATTCCTAGAAGCTTTGTGCGCTGGGTTTGATTTTCGTTTGGTCTTTGTAGTAACTCAGAGCTTAGAAGCCTTAGAAACCTCAGATCAACCTGGTTTTTGCTGGTCTTCTTATGAGGCTGACCGATTTGTAAAATATGCCTTTGTTGAAGAATCCATCTTGTTTTTCTCTTTGCGAAGCTTCGAAAGAACTTGTGTTGAAAGTTTTGGATTTCATTTTTAGAAAAGAAAACAAAAGCTGGTTGTTTTTTAATTAATTTGTGATTCTGGACAAATTAGTCCTTAGTTTGTTTATAACTAAGTAAAACGTCCTTGAAAAGAAATCTTGTAAGATTTTACTTCAATTAGCTTTTTAGAATTTATAGATCTCAAGATTAGATTTTTCAATAGTTTTGAGTGTTTTATAAAGTTTAAAAAAATATATATATATTTTGAAAAAGTTTGTTTTTGTAGTATTTGAGTGTTTGAAAAGAAAGGGAAATTTTCATGAGCATAACTAGTTGTCTCATTTTTGAGTTCATTGGAAAAGACAAAAAGTTCTTCTTTTTATTTGTTTGTTAAGGAAAGATTTGTTTTTACAAGCATTTGCATTCTCAACTCTTTCTTTAGCTAGAAATTCATTGAAGAAAAAGGATTGTTTTCCATCTTAAGTGCATTTTTAGTGATTTGGAGTCGAGTCTTCACACCATAAAGTTTCATCTCCGCACCTTTTGACTTAAGAAAAAACCAATAAAAATAACGCTTAAAGTAAAATCTATCTAGCAATCTTTTTATTTCTAGGGCTCTTTATCACCAACATAGCTTAGGCTAGTATCTTGGAGTAGGGAGTAATTAACTCTCCACGATAGTAAAACAAACAAGTAGTTGTATCTTGCGGTAGGAGATAAATTCCAATTGTTACATCTATGCTCTGGGAAGCTCCTCTTATAGGAGTCAAGCACGAGATCGTGTTCGAACCAGTGGGTTAATCAATCCTTCCTCATTGGGAATGATACAAGATATACACGTATTAAAAATGGTAAACCTTGGATTAACCATTGTCGCGGAGCCTGGGGTCACTTGTTGGTAAACCTTGGATTATGTCAAGGAGCCTTCAAGGGGATTGAGCTTGCTACTCTACCCTTGCGTGTGTATCGGATCACAGACTGTTCCCCTAGGTATATTTGTTTCTGTTCGTAACCATAGTGACCATATTCTATACGATTCTTTCCTAAGGTGATGGTGGAGGGAAGATCCCATTGTACCTGAAGCAGACATCCGCTAGACTTAATTGGATTTTCTGGGGGGTTCTCTTCACTCGAGACGATTTAGTGGAGAAACTTGTGCCATTCTATTCATTAAGCAAGTTTCCGAGGTAACTATTCCAACCGCCATTTCTGTATTGAATTCTGTGACGTTGGATTTCATCACCAACTAGTGTTTTCGGTACCGAAAGTTACTGTTTGTGTGTGGTTTGACCTCCTAGATTCTTTAGGCTTGTGATTCAAAAATTTTTGGTTCTTTAGAGACTTTAGGTGGTTTTCATTGATATTTTTCTTTGTTTGCGTGTGAAGTAGTTAAAATATTTAATCGTGGCTGAATTACTGAGGAAGTCCTGTAGACTTCGGGGCCAACCTCCTGAGTTTTCACCGAGCCAGCTTGAAGGGCTTCGAGCCCTTGTAACTCCTAGTGACAGTAGAGTTGGGTCACCTGAAGAAGGAGAGTCTTCTTTAGTTGTACATCCTGATTATCAAGTGCAAGCACCAGAGTATATTTTAGAACCTGTTTCTTTTTCCGAAGTTACTGGTAGTTTTTCTTCTACTAGTGAATTAGCCGAGGAACCTAAAATATCTGAACCTGAAACTGAACCTGCTGCTACTCCAACATCAGGATTTGCCTCTCCAACTTCCAGTGGTCCTGGTTCACCTAGGGTAGAAAGAGTCATTACCCAAAATCTTCCTTCTGGACTTATTGCTATTGAAGAACTTGTTACTCCAGAAGAAGGTATACCTATCCCTGAAAATCAACCAGCTATAGAACTTAGGGAGCGTGAATCAATCTTTTACAGTCCACCTAGGAGGGACGCTTGGTATCTTTCATTGACAAATTTTTTGGAAAACCCGGGACTAAATTTTTCACCACCTCGTATTCCTTTTCATCCAAGACCTAGGGGTTATTATCCTCCTTTGAATATGTCGAGACAGTCGTCCATGTTTTCTCAATATCGAGAAACGTTTTTATATGGTGGTCCTTCTATTCCCTCTGGGTATCAGTCTCTTACTGGTACCTTTTCGGGAGCATCTCCTCAACCTATTGAACAAGCGTTATTAACTGGTAATAACGGAACTAAGCCGTTGAGTGTAGAAGATATTCTTATGATGTCAGGTACCATTCCAAATCCGCAACCTCAAGGTGGCCAATTACCACCTGGGGGGCAGCCTCAAGGTCCTCAATTATCGCTTGGGGGGCAACCTAAAGGTACCCAATTACTGCCTGGGGGGCAACCTCAAGGATAGTACATACCTACAGAACAGTACATTCCTCAAGTTCAACCCCAAACTTAGTATGTACCTCAAGGTCAACCCCAGTATCAATATGTAACTCAAGGTCAACCCCAGTATCAGTACGTGCCTCAAGGTTATCAACCTCAAGGTCAGTACCCAACCCAAGGTTTCCAACCACCTTCCGGTCAATCATTTGTCCAAGGAACTGGAAATGTACCTTTGAATTTTCAACCCTACCCTCAACCCGATTATGGTCCTCAATATGCTCAAACTTCTATGGGTCCATACCCTGGAATGAACTTAGTGTGGGATCCATCTCAATCACAATAGATCTTGCAACCGAATGTGCAGTTGTCATCTCAATCTGGACAACCCTTGGTTTCTGGTTCAACCCAGCAACCTGTCCAGCCTACTATTCAATCTTTCGCACCTTCTGTAGTTTCTCAGCCTAGACCTAGTTCGCCTCGAACACTGCCACAAAGGACTGCTGCAACATCTGTTCCATCTACCCCACCTAATTCCGGAGTATCCATAGCTCCGGTTTCTACTGTTCCTGCATCAATTCCTCAAGCATCTTTACCTTAGTCTAGACCCACAGTTTAGACTTCGGTTCAAATGCCTGTAGGACAAACTGGTCCAAGTACGGTTGTCACAATTCAACCTCAATTTACTTATCAACCATACCAGGGACAGTACCAATTCGGTCCTGCTATGCAAAACCCAGTCTATCAGTATCAACCGTACCTTGGATATACTTATCAGCAACCTCAACAACCCTAGTACAGTCTAGTTAATCCTAGTTTTTCAGGAGGATATAATATCCCAAATGCAATTCCAATTCCTATTTATCCTGGATATCCTCCTCCTGGGTCTGGTCTCATGACCCAGGGTTTCAGGGACCCTAATCATCAGTTACCGTTCATTGCAACTTTGGACTTGCCTGACTTGTCGCGCCTTACGAACGATCCATTTAATTATCTTCTGTTTTGGCCGCCAATGCCGAATAAGTTGCCTAGTGATATTCCTAAGTTTGAAGGTAAATCAAGAGAGGACCTGCCGAGCCATGTGATGACTTATCACCTCTGGTGTGCATCTAACTCCATTTCAGATGATTCAATTCGTTTATGGCTTTTTCAACGCACTCTAATTGGTCTTGCGGCCAAGTGGTACATTGAATTAGCGCGAGCCACTTTTTATAATTTTAGTCAGTTAGCTACTTCATTTTTAACTCATTTTCAGTTGCTAGTCAGATATGACAATGGCACGGAATTATTAACTTCATTAAAATAGTCAACGTCCACTTACATTTCAGATCACATTCATGAATGGAGACGTCGACGACGTTTAGTGAAAGTTTTTATCCCGGATCAAATCTTAGCAGAATGGTTTGTCAAATCTTTATTACCGAAAATCACTGAGGATGTAGCTAAGGCAAGAGTCGTTACTGAAGAGCAAGTAATTGCTCAAGCTCAGTACCATGACCTAGTTTATACGCAGTCAGGTATGTTACACGAGAAAATCCTCTACCTTCCTAAACAAAATCAAATAACTGCAGCTCCTTCAGGGTCTCATGCCGCTGATGGTATGATTAGTACAGTTAATACCAAAAGTAAGAAGAAATCTTCCAAGAATTCTTCTCCTATCATGACTTTACCAGATTCCCTGACAGGAGATTCTTCTGCAGAAATTTTTGTCGATATTCATGTTGTAGAGTCATCTACAGCCAAATCAAAATCCGCCGGTAAAAAGAAAGGGAAGAAGAAAAATAAAACAGATAAAAATTCGTAAGAGAAACCAGAAAAAACGAAATCTATTGATGAGAAACGCAAACCTCGTTATCCTTATCTCATTTGTGACAAAGAGAATTTTACAAGAAACTGCCCTCATCGCACAGAGGTTGCGAAAATCGTCAAAGGTTCCCAAACGCCTGCTATTTTGAAGGATCCTTTTCCTAGTCAAGACAGTAAGATGATAGGTTCTTCCTCAAATGCCTCAGAAGAACCCATAATGATGATGTCCCATGTTAGGATTGCGACACGATCGCAAGATTATGGAAGTAAAAGTCCTGTTGGTCGTAAGGAAGTAGAATCTTCTAATTCGAACCCCTCAACTTCAACTCCCAATTTCGATCCACTACAGATCGAGAAACCTAACTTAGACTTAGTAATCAAACCGCCCGCCAAGGGTATACTTCGAAAGTCAGCTTTCAATCCACATGTGAGAGCTGCTCAGAACTATAACATTGTTGAAGATTTTGCTATTTCACCTTCAGCAATGTCGGCTTTGGAGGTGGTGCAATCATGTCAAGCACAACGTAAATTTCTATTGTTGGCTATAGGAGCTGTTGATATTCAGGAGTCAAACCTTATAATTTTCGATCTAGAAAATAGTACACCTCGCTTACCTCATCAAATGGCTTTCCAGATTCCAGTGTTAGTCAAAAACAGACCTTGCTATAGGACTGTGATTGATGAGGGAGCCTCAATGTGTATTATGTCGATCCAGTGTTGGAGATCGCTTGGTTCTCCTACACTTAATCAATCCTCGACAATTCTAAAGGCTTTTGACGGCCGTGGGTTCCATTCTTTTGGCATTCTACAGGATTTACCTATAGGGGTTGAAGGCAAAATAATTAATCTAGATGTGGAGGTGGTTGATGCCCCTCTAGATTACAACCTTCTCTTGGGTCGTAGTTGGTATTACGCTATGACTACTATTGTTTCATCGGTCTTTCGGCTTATAAAGTTTGCTCATAATGGAAAGATTGTAACTATAGACCAGCTAACTTACTTTTCATCCGACCCAGCCTCTTCTGAAAGTATCCAGCATGTCGGCAAAACAACTATCCCTTATAAGGATGTTGGAGTAGGACTAGTTAAAGATTCTGGTTTACTAGGAGCTTTTTCCTTTCCTCCTCCCAACGTAATGCCTTCTACAGCAACCATTCATATGACTTCATGAGACACTATTGTTTATGATGATCCTTGGATTGTACCTTCCGAATCTGAGATAGATTCATTTGGTGATGCTATGCCTTTGAGTCCATATGAAATTGCGTATCAGGCCGTACAGTCGTTTTCCAACCCTTCTTCAACCGAAATTGACTTAATGAATGCAGTCCATGAAGAATCACTTTCAACATCAAACTCAGATTCAACAACTTTTTCCAAACTTGTTCACACTAATGAGCAAATTCGTGAAATCTTGTGTGTTGATGATTTACCGTGGGAAGATCTTCATCATAGATCTTCGTTTTTACCTGAGATTGATCTCTTTGAAAATGATTTTTCATCTATTTTTACGACTGATTATGTCAAGGAACCTCAGAATCCAATGAAAAATCCTGATTCTGAGTTAAATTTGGGAAATATTTCTCGAACCATTCCTATTGACATTTCAGTTAAGCCTGGAATTGTTGAAAACATTCATATAGGTGCCTCTTGTACGGAAGATGAAATTAAAACATATAAGGCCCTATTTCAAGAATTCTGCAATGTGTTTGCCTGGTCATACGAGGAAATGCCAGGAATTGACCCAGTGATTGTTGTTCATGAAATCAAAACTTACCCAGATGCTAAACCTGTCCGGTAATGTTTGCATCAGATCCACCCGCGAAAAGCTGCTGCTATTAAAGTAGAAGTCGAAAAATTACTTAAAGAAGGTTTCATTTATCCAATTCCCTTAACAGATTGGGTATCGAATATTGTTCCTGTTAACAAAAAGAAAGGAACAATAAGAATATGTATCAATTATAGGGATATTAATCGAGCCTGTCCAAAAGACAATTACCCAACTCCCTATATCGATCAAATCATTGATGATTGTGCCGGCAGTGAAATATTCTCCTTCATGGATGGTTTTTCCGGATACAATCAAATAAATATTCTACCTGCTGATCAACCAAAAACGGTTTTCATTTGTCCATGGGGGACATTTGCTTATTGAAAATTACCTTCTGGGCTCAAGAACGCCGATGCAACTTTTCAAAGAGCCATGTCTTACGCGTTTCATGACATCAAGCACATTGTGCAACCCTATCTCGATGATTTACCTGCTCATTCATTACATCGAGCCGATCATCTCATCCATTTACGAGCAATCTTTATGAGGTGTAGGAATTATCGAATTAGGTTGAATCCACATAAGTGTGTTTTCTGTATAGAAACGGGTTGGTTACTGGGGTTTGTTGTTTCGAAAGCCGGCATTTGCATCGATCCCTCAAAGGTTGAAGCTATTGTCAAATTGCCTCCTCCTTCGAGTCTTCGCCAACTTCAAAGTTTGCAAGGGAAAGCAAAATTTTTACATCGATTCATTCCTAACTACGCTGAGATAACAAAGGGTTTTACCCAGTTGTTGAAACAGAATACTCCATTCTTTTGGGATGAGATAGCTGACAAATCTTTTGATGCACTAAAACACGCGTTGACCCATACACCGTTATTGCATCCTCCCAACTACAACCAGGACTACTTCTTATATCTCGCCGCCTCGCATTCCACCATTGGAATGGTGCTAGTTCAGGAAGATGAATTCGGTAATGAACACGTAATATATTACCTTAGTCGGACCTTAAATCCAACTGAGCTAAAATATTCACATGTGGAGAAATTGGCTCTGGCAGCTGTTCAAGCTGTCCAATGTTTTCGTCATTACATTTTACTACGCAAAACTACAGTAATTTCCGAATGCAACCCTATGATCTATATTTTGTCCAAACAATTGCTAGGGGGCAAGTACTCCAAATGGATTGTGATCGTGTAGGAGTTTGACTTGGAATTTGAAAAATCTAAGTCAAAGAAATCTTTAGTTTTTGCGGAGTTAATGTGTGCCTTCCCGTGTGCTGACACTGAAACTGTGGCGGAAGAGCCCATTACGAACGAATCCTTGTTTCTAATTAGCACTGTATGGGGATATCATAGTTTATCTCCAAACCCAATCCTTTCGTCCAGAAATTTCAAGATCAGAGCGTCGAAAAATACGATTCCAATCCCAACAATTCAAAATTATTGGAGATGCACTTTATCGTCGTGGGGCAGACTCTATTTTCCAACGTTGTTTAACTCATGAGGAAGTTGAAAGGGTTCTAAATGACTGTCACTCTAGAGCGTGTGGCGGTCATATGTCTGGGTTTGCCACAACCCAAAAGATATTGCGTGCTGGCTATTTCTGGCCATCTTTGTTTAAAGACTGTATTAATGCGGTCCGAAAATGCCACAACTGCCAAATTTTTTATCGAAAGATGCGCGCTCCACCTGCTCCTCTACACCCTGTAATTGCCGTCGGTCCTTTTGCAAAATGGGGTATCGATTTTATTACATGTAAGCCTCACTCGACCGGGGGGAATGCGTATATCATCCTTGGGGTAGATTATTTTACCAAGTGGGCCAAGGCGATGCCTACATTGCAGACAGCAAAACTGCTGCGATTTTCATTTTCAATCATATAATTGCTAGGTTCGGTGTTCCACAAGTGATTATCATTGATCATGGGCATCATTTTTGAAATATTGTGATGACTGAACTAACAGACCAACTTGGCCTGCATCACGATAGTTCAACTCCATATTATCCACAGGCTAATGGTCTGGTTGAAGGCATCAACAAAGTTCTAGTCATCATCATCTAACGAATCATTGGGATTCATAGGTCAAATTGGCATAACATGCTATTTTCAGCGCTTTGGGCATATCAAACCTCAGTAAAAACATCAACCGGTTTCACTCCTTTCCAACTAGTTTATGGTTTGGAAGCGGTGTTACCCATTGAATGCGAAATCCCGTCATTGCACAATGGCCATAGAATTACTTCCAGCCACTTCCGAAGAGGAAAAACATTTGTTGTACTTGGCTCAGCTAGATGAGAATCGATGTGATGCTGCACTATCAATTGAAGCTCATGCCAAACGTATTAAAGCTCAGTATGATCAAAATGTTACACCTCGTAATTTTTCGGAAGGAGACCTAGTCTTACTGTACGATCAAGCAAATCATAAATTAGGCGCTGGAAAATTCGTACCCATGTGGCATGGTCCTTACGTCATTAAGAAAAAGCTGGAAAAAGGGGCCTATGAATTGGTAGACTTTGACGGGGTCTCTTTAGGTAAGCCCAGAAATGGTCTTTACCTGAAGAGATATTATGCTTAAATCTAGGTGTGGAGATTTTAGTTAGGCTAGTTTTCTTTCTAGCTGGTGTGTTTTAGATTAAAAAGTGTGCTTAGTTTAGAGAGTGTTTTCGTCATTATTCCGGCTTATCTTGATTTTACTCTGGATATTGCAGATGTCAACGTCTCTCCAAACATACATTGGTTTTGCTGATGGTGATTGTCCTAATACACATAACTTTTCTTCCGCAGCTTGGGTCATTTATTCGCTCTCTGATGAGTTGGTATCTATGCATGGGGTAAGCCTCGATCAAACAACGAACAACATTGCAGAGTATAGTGCAGTGATTGAGTTATTATCTGAATCCATCTCATTCGAGATTCGGAGTTTCATTGTGAGGTTAGATTCTGACCTCGTTGTGTTACAGCTTAATAGAGTATATGCCATTATAAATCCAGTATTATTGAGATTATTTTTGAGAGTTCGTCTCTTGGAACGTGAATTTGACTATATTGAATATCAGCATATTCCAAGATATTTAAATACATTAGCAGATGCAATTGCTTCTCGAATGTTAAGTAGACATTTGCAGTAATCAAACAAGTAAATTCAAAAACATCCCATAATATGTTTTACAAGATAAGCCGGTAATAGTGATATAGCATAGCCTAGAATTGTGTCAAATATACATCGTCTTTGATCATAGGTTGAAAAACACATTATGATCGGCAAAAATGATAGTACAAAAAGCAAAAATGTCATATGAGTCTACAACAAGCGATCATCCTATCATTGGTGATGATCACAATAAGAAACCATTGTACGGGCCACCCTACAAGGGAACCTCCTGCAAGGTCCTGGGACCCCAATCACATAGCGTTGTAGCCTAAGAGGAATGTCATCTATGCTGGTCTCTGGAATGTCTACTGTCAAACGCTCTAGATGGTTTTCCAATTCGGCCAGGGTCTCTGTAGATTCGTCCCGTGGCACTGGTGCTGCTACAGCTGGTTGTTTCCTCTCATAGGGCCGGAGAGTGGCTGGTCGCCGTGGACCTACATCTGCATTTGAAACTTTTTACTATCAAATTTTGGGACGATTTAAAAAAAAATAAAATTAAATTAGAAAATGTTGAAAATGATTTTACTTGAGTCATCCCATTGCTCTCCTGGTGGAAGAGCCATGTCTGGGTCACCACGATAATCCATCCTAGCATAAGGAAAATCCTAAATAAGACTCTTTAAAAGCATCCTTAACTTGAACTCAATTAATTTCCCCATAGAGGTCGTAAAGGAATTTATAGTTCAATTTAGGACCATGGGGGAAGGCATATCGATAATTCGTTGTGGTTGTTTACTTTGAAACAAAGAAGTTGCCTTTTTAGGGAGCTTAAAATCATACACAACCCAGTGTCAAAAGTTGGTGACGAGAAGAAACCTGTGAAGTGGTTAAGGCCTAGACAGTGGATTATTGTTGACCTCCTTGGATATCCTGATTGTTGGTAGGGGTTTTTGGTGAAATTTTTTTAACTAGAAGCACACCCTAAGTGAAGTAAGACTCTTTAAAATCATCCTTAACTTGAACTAAATTAATTTCCCCTATAGAGGCCGTAATGGAATTTATAGTTTAGTTTAGGACCATGGGGGAAGGCATATCGATAATTCGTTGTGGTTTTTTACTTTGAAACAAAGAAGTTGTCTTTTTAGGGAGCTAAAAATCATACACAACCCAGTGTCAAAAGTTGGTGACGAGAAGAAACCTGTGAAGCGGTTAAGGCCTAAACAATGGATTATTGTGGACCTCCTTGGATCTCCTGATTGTTGGTAGGGGTTTTTGGTGAAAATTTTCTAACTAGAAGCTGAGATTCTCTCATCCCCATTGGGCGTAGGTAGCTTAGCAGCCAAAAAATAGGGAATCTTTCCCTATAGGTGGTCTGTGCAGGAGAACTTGCACTTGGATGTGATTTCAAATGACTACAAGAAGTGTCGCTAGTTTCTTTGGGGCGTGGCCCTAATACCCCTCATTATAAACCTCTTTCCATACCTTTGTCGATTTTTTCGTTGGTGGCTTAAGACCCCACTGTAGAAAAATCTTTGAAAGACCGAGTTACTATTTGAGCAGAAGAATGTTAGGTCGTTAGGATTTTTCACACATAAAAACCTATTTCCAAATATTTTTATTTTTTATTGTTTCACAGATTAATATTTTAAAGGAAAATTATCCTTTTTATTTTTCACTTTGTATTATGTGTGTATAATTTGGTTCCTTGAACATCCCCCCCTCATAGTATTCACACACACTTACTAGGGAACCATAGGGGATCCTATGGTACTCATCACTCTAAGTGCCTATAAATCCTACCACCCTTACTCGGAGGAGTTTTGGTCTTTAACCATCTCAAAAATTCACTTCAAGAAGACAACATCCAACTACTTTGATAGGATGATCCATCATTGGTGCTACTTTGTCAGGAACCAATTCTTCTGGAGGTACCACTAACACCCTTTCTCAAGGTAACACCAACACAACCCCACAAGGTACCACTTCCACATCACATCAAGCTCATACCAAGAAGGATAACAACAATTCTCCCCCCCACCACCACCTTCTCAAATGATGACAATTCCATTTCTAACTTCATTCAACCTACCATATCTTTCGAAACTCACAAAAGACCCAGTTTTTCATGATCATTATTGGTCGGCTATGCCAACAAAATTACCATCGTACATTCCAAAGTTAGTAGGTAAATAGGGGAATGACCCTGCAAACCTTTTTATGACCTTCCATTTATGGTGTTCATACAGTTGTGTTATTAAGGGATCTGTTAGACTGATATTGTTTCAACACACCCTAGCATGCCCTCCAACGAAATGGTATGTTAGCAAAGCTGCTATATCACATCGCACATGTGAGTCTTTGGATACATGTTTTCTCACCTTTTTTCAACTCCTAGTTCATCATGACACAAGGTTGAAGTTTTTATCCTATTTTTGATATATCACTTCCACAAACATCTCAAACCATGTCCATGAATGATGTAAGTGTCGTAGTATTTGTAAAGTTTATGTTTCACCTACCCTTATTTTATATTTATTTCATAAATAATTTTTTCCCATTATCATAAAAGATGTAGAAACCACCTTGCCACAAAATGAAGAAGAGGCTATCAGCAAGGCTCAACAAGTTGAGCTCATTTATACCCAGTTAGGGTACCTTTGGTTTGTTATACCTGATGCTCCTCACTTGCAATAATTCACCCAAGATAAAACTAAGGAAACTAATGTTATTGATGGGTTGATTGGGAATTTTACCCAAACTCAACCTGGGAACTGACTCCTATATCCTGGGAATGCCTATGGTCCACAACCATCATTCTCATCTGTCACTGCTACATCCACAACACCAACGCCATCTAAAGTTGGATATTATCCCAACCAAAATACACCTTCTCCTAACTCTCACATGCAAAATAATCGGTACCCAACACACAAAGTGGAATGCATGTCAAACTCCAAACCTACCTACATAAACCATCCCCAAGGGAATCCATACTTTTATTTTCTATGGCCAAATTAAAATAATTCGCCATCTCAGAAAAATGTGAAGGTTAATTTTGTCCAACCTTCCATCCCTCAATAACAACAATCATTTGAAAAACTCAATACTACAAATCCATCCAATGCCAATAAAAAAGAGGGAAGAATAAACTGAAAGGAAACCAAGGATGGGGGGAATCCCATAGCAACAACAACTGAATTCACATACTAGGGGAAATCCCCCAATCAGAACCAAAATCAAAACCATGGTAGTAATAATCTGCAAAAACAGAACAAGAACAATGGTCTTTGGACTAATCATTTTTGTGAATTTTACGAAGAGTATGGACGCCACACTCATCATTTCCCTCAACTCCTAGAGTTGAAACATAGTAGAGAGGATAGGGGGTAAGGGGGAGCCAACCAATAGCCCGCTATACCACAAATCCATTTCCTTATCAAGGAGTGGTAGCTACTGAACACGAGGCTAGTCCCCCACCATACTAAAACCAGGAAGGGGGTAGTGCATCTGACCCCACCAACTATGACATATAAATGCAAGGAACATATGTCCTAGTTCAAACACATGGTAGGGCTTATGGAAGCCCTGTGAAACCCAAATCATCCCAATTCATCCCAATTAACAATATCCATTACCAATACAAGTAAATTGCTTTTGACCATACAATGACACCTCATTGATCCTATTTCCAAAATTATCAAGGGATCATTGCATAACACAACCCATAATTCAAAGGAAGCTTATAATTATAGTATTATTGATTATCTTGCCCAATCTCCATCTTCCATGTCAACACTGGAGGTTGTTCAAAATTTCCCAACTCAACGGAAAGCACTCATTTCTGCATTAGTGTTAGGCCCCTATACTACTAGTGTAACCCCTTATTGTTATTAGTGCAACCCCCTTATTATATTGTTGTACTCATGTAGTCCCCATATTGTTACTATTGTGCCCCATAGAATCCCACCATTGTTATTATTGTGCCCTTACATTATTATTGTTATGTCGGCTCTGATTATATTATGACCACTTAGACTCCTATATATAGAAAGGAGGTCTTTTCATTTGTATCATCCAAGAATTTTTCATTCGTCTAATTTAAAGGAGGTTTCCCCCTCGAAGCGGCTTATTTTGAAGGCGTTTATCTATATTTTCTATCTTTTTGTGAGTTGGTTTCATAACATTTGGTATCAGAGCTGTGGATTCTAGGGTTTCGCTGCCCCAAACAGGTCATCGTGGAATTTTCTCTATACCTTTTTCGCTACAAATTTTCAGAATCTAAAAAAAAAACCCATTTGAGAATAAATTGATCTAAACCTTGTATCCAAATTTTAGATCTTTTGGTGCTATATTTTTAGAGATATGATCTGAGGAAGTTAGGGTTTTTGTAAGCTCCAGAATTTCATCTAAAACAGGTCATTGTGGAATTTTCGCTATAAACTCTTTCACTACGAAGTTTCAGAAGCTAAAAAAAAAACCCATTTGAGAATAAATCAGTTTGAACCTTAGCTCCAAATTTCAAAGCCTGTCTCGCTACATTTTCAGAGATATAATCTGAGGAAGTTAGTGTTTCTGCAGACCCCCAAATTACATTCTAAATAGGTCACCTTGGGAAAATCGTCATAACTTTTGATCTGAGCATCAGACTGAAATTTAGTAAGAAGTTTTAGAAAGTGGACTTCTTGTAGTTTTCTGTATATTAGTTTTAGGTATTAAGGTTGAAACAGTGAGGCGCGAAATGTTGTACAAGTTTTCTCTACTGAACTAGTCTATAATCAGGTCACCATGGGAGATTTGGCATAAATCTTTCTTAGATAATCAAATTCTGATCGGACTTGTGGGGTTAGAAAAAGGACTCAGAGGGCTACTAAAGGCCAAAAATGAAGAACCTAAAGATACAAAATTACATATTTACAGTCGTTTCAATATCGAGCTCCTAAAATCAAGAAAAAGCAAGATAAGGAAGTTTGATGGCAAGGATCTGGTAAATTGGATACTACAGATGGAGAAATATTTTGATCTAAATGGTGTACCACTATTGCAAAAGGTATGTATTGCATCTAATTATTTAGAACTGAATCATTTTTTATGGTATAAAGGACTTTGTTCTTGTAAAACACTTGTCATGTGGTCAATTTTCACAGAGGAAATGATAGCACATTATGAGGATACAAAGAGAAATACCTTTAGCCAATTGATAAATCTCAAACAAAAGTGTTCAATGGCAGAGCACATTGAGGAATTTCAAAAATTGAATATAAGGAAAAATGATATTCCAGAGAAGTAGAGGATTGATGTCACCATAGGTATTTTAAAGGATAACATTCAACATGAGGTTCGTCTTTGGGAACCTGATTCATTGGAGAAGGCATTCGGGTTGGCAAGAAAAGTGGAAAGAAAAATTATGGAAACAAGGAATTCTACCCCTCACAACTATAAACATGGAAGTGTTGTTTCTCCTAGCCATCCACAACCTACAAGGGTGACACCACAACAATTGAAAGAAAAAAGAGAAAAAGGGCTTTGTTACAATTGTGATAGAAGATGAACTAAAGGTCATAAGTGTGCTGACAAGAAATTATTTTACATAGACTATGAAGAGGAGGAAGAAAGGGATCAAGAAACATCAAAAGAAGAGGATATACACCAGGAACCAACCCCAGAGAAAGAAGAAATGAATCCGACCATATCTTGTAAAGCATTGGAAAGAATTACCACTCCTCAAACTCTCAAGATAGAAGGACATATCAAGAAGAAAAAGGTTCAAGAAGTGAAAGATCACATCGAGAAAGAAGAAATGAATCCAACCATATCTTGTAATGCATTGGACGGAATTACCACTCCTCAAACTATCAATATAGAAGGACATATCAAGAAGAAAAATGTTCAAGAAGTGAAAGATCACATCGAGCATCAAGAAATGAATCCGACCATATCTTGTAAAGCATTGGAAGAAATTACCACTCCTCAAACTCTAAAGATAGAAGGACATATCAAGAAGAAAAATGTTCAAGCAATGAAATATCACATCAAGCATCAACAACAAGTTCTCCAAATTTTAAAGGATAACACCACTTTGGTGCAGAATCGAATGAAACAATAGGTAGATCAACATCACAGTGAAAAATGTTTTGATGTAGGTGATTGGGTATTTTTACGGCTACATCTCAAGCAAGCTATTTATGAGAAGGAAATGTTGGCAATACTACATGCACTTAAGAAATGGTGACCTTACCTAATGGGAAGACACTTCAAGGTAAAAATGGATCATGATAGTCTTAAATACTTTTTAGAACAAATATTATCTTTAGAAGAACAGGAAAAATGGGTCACAAATATGTTGGGTTATGACTTTGACATCATCTATAGAAAAGGGAAGCAAAATTTTGTTGCAGTTGCACTCTCAAGAAAGGATGAGGATGTGGAAGCATTGTTTTGTGCTATTTCTATTATCCAACTAGATTGGATAAACGAAGCAAGGGATGAATAAAAGAAGGATGAAGAAGTGTGGCCACTCATTCAAAAGTTGCAGAAGATCACAATTCAAACAATATTGCCAGAACTTGAAGAGGAAGGAAAAATCATATTGTAACCTGGAGAAGTCACAGAAACAAGAACCCGACAACTATGAAATCGATCAATTTCAGAGTATCTCATCAAGTGGAAGAACTTACCTGCTGAATATTCCACATGGGAGGACAAGGATTTATACAGAAGCATCAAGAACTACTCAAGCATTGAGGACAACACTTTTTGAAGGAGAGGGGCATGTTAGGACCCTACATTACTAGTGTAATCCCTTATTGTTATTAGTACAACCCCCTTATTATATTGTTGTACCCATGTAGTCCCCATATTGTTACTATTGTGCCCCATAGAAGCCCACTATTGTTATTATTGTGCCCTTACATTATTATTGTTATGTCGGCTCTGATTATATTATGACCCCTTAGACTCCTATATATAGAAAGGATGTATTTTCATTCGTATCATCCAAGAATTGTTCATTCTTGTAATGTAAAGGAGGTTTCCCCCTCGAAGAGGCTTATTTTGAAGGCGTTTATCTATATTTTCTATCTTTTTGTGAGTTGGTTTCATAACACTTAGGCACCATATATCCTTCGTACTCACACTTAATTACCTTTGATTTAGACAATTCATAACCATGGCTGCCATCCATTGTTTCTTTTCAAATTCCAGTGACCATTCAAAATTTCATTATTCACTGATGCATCATTGATGAGGGGGTATCCATATGCATTATGTCAAAGATATTTTGGTAGAAGCTAGGGTCCCTCGAACTCGCTTCTTCATCCATCACCTTGAGCGCATATGATAGTCATCCATTATAATTGGTAGGAACTTTTCATAATGTCCTGGTTGAACTCTCCAGTAAAATAGTTCTCATTGATATTGAAGTCTGGAATGCCCCCCTAAACTACAACATCATGTTTGGAAGAAGTTAGATGTGTGGCATAATTAATTTTTCACACCATGAGCTTCCCACATAATGGGAAAATCATTACCATTTACCAATTTACGATTATGAGATGAGGACCTCCTCCTCACCTGATAGTGTGTTACCCTTTGTTAGGTCCCAAAAATAATTGGTCCCTACCTTAAATGCAGTTAGTGTACGTATCTTCAAGCAATATTCTCTCCTTAGCACTTATCCATGTGACCCTCATGTGATATCATCCACTGTTGTTTCTCTTGTGTGTTTCATTACCACATCTTTCAGCACAGTCTCAGGATTCAAAACATATATAGGAACCCATGAATACAATAATGAGTGATACCAAGTTCCTCCCATACACTATCACTCAAGCTTCTTTCTTATATCCCCCACCTGGATTCATTTCAGATCAGGTGATGGCCACACTCACCTTACCTAACATGGCATTGGTGTTACCAATATGGTACTTGGAACCTCTTTCTACATTGGCTACACTAGCAATAGGTCATGTTATGCCCACTACCATTATGGCTATTACCCCACACATAGAAACACCAAAAAATACACTAGGAATGGAAATGAGGAAAGCTAAGAAGAAAGACTCCACTAAAACCTCTTATCCTAGGGTACATCTACCATGTGCCTAATGTGATGTGACAAGACACCCTGCTAATCAATTCCCCTCATTGGAAGAATTGAAGGTCCTTCTTCATTCTTCCAAAGCACTAGATTCATCCTCTTTGACCAAGGATGTGAAAGCCACCACACCTCATAACAAAGGCTTGCGTACCAAGCATCCTTGCACTGTATGTGCACAATATGGACACTACACTCATCATTGTATGGAAATCCCTCAATATCAAGATGCTTTAGTCACACTTCATCAAGCTAATACAACGACACCATGAATTCCCCCCACTATGTATGCAAACGATACACCTTAAATAATTTATCACATCTCCTCTAAAGATAACCACCAATAAACACACCTACGTGATGTATGCAACCATACCTCTTGTTGGCTTGATGGGACATGGCCTAGGTTTAGTGTTAAGAAGCCAAGCAAATCCTTACACTACTGGCCCTTTCGGCATCAATCCGCGGAGCGAGGACTGAAGTCTCACCCAAAGCAGTATGGGGGGATGTAGGAACCAAGTTTCCACACCCTGAGATGGTTGTGATGTCAGTTATATGCCCTAACCTTTCTTTACGCAGACCGATAAGCCCTTTAGGGCTTATTAAATTACGTCTCTTATTCATCCTTGAAGCCTCCAGGAAAGTCTCTGATCATCCTTTGTGGACCCTAGATAGATAGATCAGGCACTTATGAACCTCTGTAATTATTCTTACTTCTGTATTTACTCAGATTTGCTTAATTATTGGTTAACTTTATCATGCATTATGGTAATCTCTGCATAAACAGATATTCTTACTTGCGTTCATATGAAAAAGTAAAATACATAAATTCACACATCGATATAGCATTAAAACATAAACCCAATGTTCAACATAACATAATCGCATGCAATTAACATAAGTAAAATACACAGGTAATTCCAGAATACTTCTCTTTATTATTGATTCAAATCTCTAGTACAGACTCTAACTACCCTGCACACACAGCTGTAGGGGTCCATGCACTCAGCTGTGGACTTCTACCCTAGGCCTCTGCGCACTCAGGTGCAGAACCTCTTCCTACGCTAATAATCTTCGCTCTTAGCTCTCATAGACCCATAAGCTTACTCAGATTTCTACCAAAACTTATGACTTAGTTGTCTTAGACTCTTCTAAGACTCCCTTTTTATACAATCCCATGGTCCGCAGACCAAGGGCGGATCTTATCAAGCTGAAACAACTATCTAAACTAAGGGGGGAAAACCCTTTTTGAATTCTTACATCTTCACGCTCTATGGCCACAAAATGCAGAGACTTTACATTCTTTACACAAAATTTGGGCTTTCTGCCCCAAAACTTGGGCTTTTAACCCCAAAATTAACCCTAGGGGACCCGTTCCCAATAAGCCCCCAACACAAATCTAGTGACTCACCCTTGAGTCACTCTACTAGTGTGGAGATCTTGTTGTGAAGACCTCCAAGCTCCACTTGTACCACTGCAACTTCGGTGGTGCACTGTGTTGCCGCCTGCTTCATCTGCTCGACCAGCTGCTTCGTCACTGGCCCTGTGCCATCTACCTATACCTTCTGCTATGTTTCTTGTAGACTAGCCAGTTTTCCTTCAATGGTGGCCATGAGCACATATGCTTTGTCTAGCTAAGGCTTCAACCGAGCCTTCAATAATGCTTCCCTATGCTGTGTTGCATCCACCTGCTCTTTCAGTGCCTTTTCTTCCTGCAGCTTCTTTAGCCTTTGGGTAATGGAAACAGTGCGCATCATCGCTTTAACCTTGTCATATCACTACTATAGCTCCTGCACATCTATTTCCAGCCTCTTCACATTGGGATCCTCCTGTACGCTGGTGACTACTTCGAGCGACTGCTCGAAGAGCACAGTGAAATCCTTTACTGCACTATCTATTGCTGTAACAACATCCTTAACAACCGCCTCGTGTTGCTCTTTGACTTCTAGGGGAGTCGAAGGCTGGGCCTTCAACTCAAGTTCTGCAATCTTAAGGTTTAGTTCAAACTGAACCTTTGCCAACTCTATTCTCGCGTCGCGCACTCCGGCATCGAGATTCCGAATTCTCACATCCATTGGCTCATCTTCGGGAATTTCTAGTTCTGGGATAGACCTGGATCCCTCAGCCATGACCTTGGCCATGGGCTCATTCTTGTCCATGATGGACTTAAAGAGATCAATAGTGGAGTTCTTTTGTGCAACCATATGAGAATTGTTCATCCTTTGCTTATTGATAATGTGTAGCACATGTTGTTTGCGGGCTTGAAGTTCTGTGATCACACCATCCTGCAAAGTGTGAAGGACTTCACTTGGAAGCACGGTCAAATTGAGTCCAACCCCCTTGAGGACACTGATAGTGGCCTTGTCAGCTTCTTCTTATGTAGTCAGCACTCTGTCTAACAACGTTATTTCCCTAGGATCCAGTGTGCGCACCATTCCTACTGCTTCCAAGGTGCGAGGTGCCAAACTAGTTGACGTCATGCTGCTCCATCCCACACTGGTATGTACCTATGACACCTGGATTTGCAGCTCACGCATACCCATATGAATGGTGCCCAAGGCCTATTTCTACTACTGCTTGAACTGATGCATCAGTTCTGCGGTCGCATCCCTTACCACATCACCAATTTTGTTCAAATCACCTTCAGTCAAGGTGATTGGGTCAAGGGAAGTCTTGCTTGCCTTGGACTTCTTTTGTGACCCCACTTTCTCCTGTTCCGTGGTGCACTTAATTCGGAACGGATTAGTCTCTAGGTCCACTCCTCCCTGCTCTGATTGTTGTTCTTCCTCCTTTGTCTCCAAGGAAGGTGACTCCTAGCTCTTGTTAGAGCCATGCTCCTCCTCTTCTTCCTGTCCTATTGTTTGCCTCGCGGCAGTGTGCTCTACCTTGGTTTTCTCCTCAACCTCCTTCCTTCTCTCGGCCAATTGTTCCATCTTCAGCCTGACCTCTTCCTTTTTTCGCTTCACTGCAAACTTGCTAGACCTAGTTGTCAAGTCCGAAGCGATGCGCCAATCTATCAACCAGCGGTCGAGGACCACTGCGATCGCATCGTATGTGGCCAGGTATGGAAGGTCATACCACTTTTTTTTAGGATCCTTACGCGCACGCATGGAGACATGGTAGAATTTTGCCTTGAACCTCCTCATACTCCGCCAGCTGATAAAAAGCTGTCGGCGACAATCATGGCTTGCAATTGATGGCCATGTGGATGTTCATCTCCGTCAAGATCCAAAAGACCTTGCTGTCCTTGACCCTTTGGGGGTCCTTCGTAGCCCAGAGTGAAGCGAACTTCGCCGCTTCTAGTAGGTCCTGCATGACTAGAGGAAATTAACTATCCTCTGGTAACTCCCACATGACCAGTACTATGGACAACAATAACCATGCATAGTGAAATGTTTTTATTTGATCTTGCGCCTCTCTACAATTCATGAGGAACTTAGTGCAAAGGTAGCATGCCCAGTTGAACTGTACGCCCTCCACGCACTGGGCCTCTAATGACACTACTGGTGCTGACACTTCATCTGTGCAACACTTCCTCATAATCTTTCCAACCAGGATCTGAGCGGCTACCTTGACCATAGGGTTGGTTATGATAGTGATGGAGTAGCCACGTGGATTATTAGCAAGCTTAAATTTATCCTTCATTGCTTTGGCGAGGTCGCACTCACCTATGTTTCTGCCAAATGCCATGGTCAGATTTTTTCTTGCGTGTAGTAGCCGAGTGACCGTATGCTTGAACATGTCAGGGATCGGTATCGGCTCCTCTAGCCATAGGGACTCATCGTGCACCAAGCACAACAGTTGCTCGATCACTATCATGGTTATGGGTGTGCGCTTGTAATGTGGTACCCACAACATGTTTAATAGACCAGCCTTATCCACCCCTTTTACCCACTTTCTTGGCTCCAGCATTGTCACACCAGAGTCTTTATAGAAGATGTAGTGCATGAGTTGATCTGTCGCTAAGTGGGGAAAGTGCTCTGTGTCATCCAAATCCCAATCCTGCAATTTTAAATGGGGGACGCACTCCATGTGTGGTCCTTCAAAGACAATTTTGTCCGGTAGAAAGGGTGTATGCAGTGTGACCTTGCTTTAATCAATGTCCTTTGGAACCATTGTCTTGCCTCTGCATGGAGGAATGTACTCAGGTAGTTTAGAGATAGGGCCGGACCCCTCAACATCAACGTCCTCTGCCCCCATGTCAATGTCTTCCTCATCTATATGGATTTCTTCAACATCCTCCTCAGGCTCCAGGTCAACTAGCTTGCCCTTCTCCTGCACGGTGGGCTTTTCCTTCTGTGGGTTCTTTCTAAGTGATGCACGCACCAGTTGTGGCACTTTCTGCTTATCTTTATTTGTTTTTGGACCCTCTTTGGTTGGCGTAGGCCTCGGCCTAGGCGACCTCGGTGATTTAGGCACTTCTTCCAGTACTTCAACACTCGCAACCTCTAGGGCAGTTCCCTCAGCTGCCATTGCTTCTCCAGTGATCGCGATTTTTACGGGTGTCGACATGATATTAGACAACAACTCCTATGTTTCCTTTGGTAGCTTGTAAAACCTCAAACTTGCTATTAAAGCTTCAAAGTACTCACAGTTCATACACACCTAAGAGCTCAACACCTCAATTCTCAAAATGCCAAGCATTTCTCACTAGGTAGCCACCTGTAATTTATAGGAATTTTTGAATTCAAATCCGACGATTCCCCCCAAAATTCATTCATAAATGCTGGATTGGCGGAAAATTTTCACAGATATTTCCCTTAAATTTTGACTTAAATGCTGCCCCCCTCGCTCCATTTAGCTGTTTTCCCACTGTCAAGTCATGAATAGTGACCATAACGATCACTTTCCAGTTGCCCTGCGCGGTCCCTTCTTGGATAGCATAGCTCCCCACATGTTTCTGCTGACACTATGACATTCCTTCATTCCACATAGTTCCATAATCGCGTAGTTCCCCACACCTCCTTTCAGCTGCCTAGAGAGCTAAGACTGTGCTTCCACCATGTAGTCATCTAGCTGGATTGTCGGTGTATGGCTTCAATCGAATACCATTCATTGTCCCTAGGAATAGCTTTCCATTCAACTTTACCAACTAAATGGCTCCACCATCGGTAATCTCCTTGATGACAAAGGGCCCTAGCCAATGCATCCGAAATTTTCCTGGGAATTTATCAAACTTGCTGTCATATAATAGAACTAAATCATTTACCTTGAATGTGCACAGTTTGATGTGCCAATCGTGCCATGCCTTTTCACACTCCTTTTGAACTTGTTGATGGACTCCATCTAGAAATCTATCTTCCTCAAGCTCTGTTAGTTGCGTGAGCCTCTCCTCCAGGGCTCCACAATCCGCCATTCCTATGAATGCACTATGCGCAGACTAGGTATAATGTACTCCATCGACATCATAGCTTCCACACCATAAACCAGTTTGAACAGTGTTTGTCTAGTTAACTTCTTGCAAGTCGTTCTATAAGCCCATAGCACTGCAGGCACGCGAACATACTAGTTGTTTCTTTGAGCATTGCAGACCTTTTTGAGCACGCTCTCCAATATTTTATTAAATGCTTCCACCATTCCATTAGCCTGTGGATGATATGGCGTGCTCTTCTGATGGTAAACCTAAAATTCCTTTGTCATCGCGATAATCGTCTCATTAAGAAATTGTGTACGATGATTGCTCATTAAAATTTTTGGGCAACCAAACCTTATCGACACATACTCAAATATGAATTTGGTTGTTATCATGCTTTTACAGTCCTTCACAGGTTCTGCCTCCGCCCATCTGGTTAAGTACTCAGTCGTGGTGATGATGTATCGTGCACCCGTCTTCTTCCATGGAGGTTGAATTGGTCCTAAAAATTCAATCGCCCACTTCTCGAAGGGTTGTAGTGATATCTGCGGATTCAGTGGCAGCTCATCCCTGGGTGAGGGTCTGCTAGTCCTTTGGCATGCGTTTCATGCCCTACATTACACATTTGAATCCATATACAAGGTCGACCACCACAACCCAGTGCGTAGAATCTTCTACGTTGTTGCTTTTCTTACATAATGGCCTCTTGCGGCTCCGCCATGAGCCTTAGTGAGGATGATGTTTCCTTCAAACTCTATCACATAACGTCACAATATTTCACTTGATCGTATTTTGTACAAGTGCCCTGCAATGACAGAAAATTCTGTCGCGCACACCACTTGTTCCTTCTTCTGTTGGGTATATCCTTCCAGATCCATACCTGTCGTCAGGAAGTGTATAATATCTTCAAAGTGGTTATCCGCAACACGTACTGCAAAGAGCTACGCATCAGGTAGTCCTTCCTCCAAAATTAGTAGCCTCTTCGCCAGTTTCAATGCTCGATAGATGATCAGGTCTTGCATTCAATCGTCTTGCTTTCACAATAACTTCAAAATCATACTACTGGAACAACAAAAGGCACCAGCATATCTTTCCCCCCAACATAGGCTTATTGACCAGGTATTTCAATGCAGAATTGTCTGCATACATCTTAAAATGTCCACCCAACAGATAATGCCTAAACTTCTAGAGTGCATCCACCATAGCTAATCCTTCGCGCTCTGTCGTGGAATAATTTTTCTTAGCTTTGGACAACTTCCTACTTGAGAATGCTATAGGGTGATCCAAGTCCCCTTCACCAGCTTTTGTTAATACTACTCCAAGTGCAATACATGATGTGTCCACATGCACACGAAATTCCTTCTTCCAATCCGGGAAGACCAGGATCGGTGCAGTGACCATTTTCTCTTTTAGCACATCCAATCTCTTCTGGCATTCTTCATTCTGACAAAACATAAAATCCTTCTTTTGCAGTTTTTCTATCGGTGCGGTGATCTAGGCATATCTCTTGATGAATTTCCTATAGTATCCTATATGCCCCAACATTGCGCATAACTATTTCGCACTCCTTGGCACCTCCAAATTGATTATGAGCGCGATATTCACTGGGTCTACCATCAAGCCCTGTCTGCATACCACATGGCCCAACAAGATCCCAAATGGGACACAAAACAAACATTTTTTGAAATTGAGCATGATCTGGTACCTTCGACATGTATCTAGCATCAAGTGCGGACTTGCCACATGGCGCTTTACCAATCCAAACACTTTCCAATCGTCAAATTATACTTCCATAAATTTATGAATGAAATCCTTGAACGCTGCGATGACTATGCGTGAAAAGATCGCCAGTGTGTTCTTCAACCCAAAAGGCATCACTGTATACTAGAAGCATCCCCATTCAGTTGTGAAGGCTGTCTTACTTCTATTCTCGTGCGCCATCTTGATCTGATGGTACACAGAGAATCCATCAATGAACGAATATTCTTCTTGGCCACCAACATTATCCAAGACCTCATTGGTGAATGGATTTGGGAAGGGATCATGCACACAGGCATCATTCAACTTCCTGAGATCTATGGATATCCTTATTTCTTCCTTCTACTTCTTTTATTGAACCACTATTCAGCTCACCCAATAAGATTCTTCCACTGGTTGAATAATACCTGTCGTGAGCATCTTGTCTAACTCTAAGTGGACCCTTTCTTTGTAGTTCAGATTCAGGCAGTAAGGTCTTTGCTTCATAGGCTTCGCGTCCAATTTTAGGGTGATCTTCATGACACCCAGGTCCCCTATTATCCCTTTCAGATTTGAAAACTTCGTGGGAAACAGATCCTGATATTTGCGGAGTAGTTCAATGAACTTACCTATTATCGTGTCATCCTAGTAGTCCCCAATCTTTGCAAACTTTGGCTCTGCCTTCGTGCGAATGTTCACCTATCTAGTTTTGAGAGGCTTGGTTATGTCTGGGTTCTCTAGTTGCGGTCCTTCAACTTCACAATGAACTTCAATCTCTTGAATATTAATCTTCCTCAAGTCTTCGTCTTCTTCTTCCACTATTACATTGTAGCATTCTAGTGCGTGGCTTAGTTGGGTAGTCCAAATAGGTTGAATCAAATCTAGAGGGTCCTGTGGTATTGTAAAAAATTTTGTTTTAACCTCATGCAATGCTTCATCGATAGATTCAAATCCATCCTCAAAACTGAACGTCATAAAAAATCCTTGGCACAAAATATCCCATTCTTCGGTGCCATAGCAGAGTTCCATATCCAAGTACCAATTTGTTGGTATAACATCCAAGGTATGACAAAAAAAATGGACCCACTCTAGCTGAGGCTTTGCTCCATATACTTCAGTCCATTTGGCCAAGTGGTCGCATGGATCATTTCTCCCATCATATTTTTCTGTTAATTGTACCTTCGGATGTCCAAAGTGTACCCTCATCATCCTTATATATTCGTGCCAATCATCAAAGCTATCCTTGTGCATGGCCCACCATCTGCTGGGCGTAGCACGCTTCACCCAATCCAATGCCTGGAAGCAATGCTTCTCTGGAACTTCCCTTTCAAATGCATCCAAAAAGTTATCAACATTAGTTAACCCATCATAGTAAGGTAGATTTATTACCTCTGATGATACACAGTGCAATGACTTGGTCATCATATTATAGCGCAACATAGATATTTCATGCAGTCGATTCTGCCAGGGCTCTAGTTTTTCATTTGAATCTAATGTGCAGGAGATCTCGCAGTCCCACGCAATATGTCCATCTGCTGTCGGATTCACCCAATCCTTATGACGCGCTGTTATTTTTCAAATCTAGTCCAAATCGTCATCACTTTCATAATCGCGGACTGGTTCAGTATAGCGTGGTCCTACGGCAGGGTCCAGTGGCACTACTATGCAGAGTGATTTCTTCTCAAATATTATCTTTAACTTCTTCAGATTGATTACCCCATTCATGTCAGTGGCCTAATCGATCCCAAGGAGTGCGGGGTAGGGATTGCTGTCATCCACAATCTCTATCACTTCAAAATCAGCTAGTGCGCTTAAGCCTTAGATTTCAACTATTACCCCCTGCAACCTCCCCATTGGGATGATTTTCTACTGATTCGTCATCCTTAACTCAATTGGAGACCACTGTAGCACCAGGCTCCCCATTCTCTCCCACATCTATTTAGGAAAAACATTCGCATCGGACCCTAAGTCCAAGATAACTTGGTCTATTTCATATTCTCCTATCTACGCGATGAGTCTCATCTCACGTCCAGTCCTTTCCTTATGCTTACCAAATGCACCTATTGATTAGCTCCTGTAGTCCCTTCACAACCTTGCTATCGTAGAGCAATTTCATGTAGGTCTCCAAGAACGTGGTAATCATGGATGGGTCCATTTCTTCAGCCGGCTTCTCTTGACTCCTTGAGGTAGAGGCGTCAGCGAAACTTTTCTTCACTTCCATAAATGTTTCTTTTGCATGTTCTAGATCAAACCCGCTCTCCTTTTTTGGTGCTTTAAAGGCCCACTCACCTTCTTTAGGTTTCTTTCCCTTATCCTCACTAGTCGTCGCTCCACTCTGCAGCATAATATTTACATTAGGGTCTTCCTCTTGAGGCTCAACCCTCATCATGTGTAGGTTATGAGCTAGTTGTTGAGGTTGTGCCCCCTTCTCGTGTATCTTAGCTAGCAATATAGGGAATTCTTCTGTTGTATCGTCAAACTAAGTACACTAGTGGCATGACAGCCTCGTTGGATTTGGGCAGTCTCGCACATAGTGCCCTGGTCCTCCATAATTGTAACAAATAATCTGCCCTCGACCTCTGCCAGGTCCTTCTCCACCTCGGCCTCATTTACTCCCCTGATACTCGCCTCACTCTCCTCCAGCGCCTTGGTTCGAAGGCTGCGTTTCTGCCTGCACCCTGTATGCAGGTGTCCTATCCATCATTAACTTGTAACTCCAACAATTACACTCATCATGACCCACAGATTGACAAAAGTTGCAGAAGAGTTGTTGTGGTGTCTGTATGAATTTCTGTAGAAAATGGCAATTGTCTATCGTATGCTTCCCAACTACCTGATAGATAGCACACTAGAGCATGGGCCCTGCACTTGGCCCAGCTGCAGCTTCTGGCCTCAAAGGCATTGATCCCCCTGATGCAACATAATATTTTAAAACTGGACAGTGATCTTTGTCGTGCCCCTGGTTTTTTCACTTTAGGCACAACACTTCTTCGTGTGCCTCTGGCCAAGTTGTTCTATCTTTTTTTCAGACTTTTCATTTCTAGGCAAAGGTTTTGCAATTGCGCATGAATCCACTGAGCCGCTAGATTAGCATCTTGCATCGGTGTCTCGTGCAATCTCATCGCGATTTCTAGAGTTTCTACCTGGGTCCCAATCGACCATTGTGATAGCGCAACCCTTAGATGAGGTAGGAGCGAGGCCACAAACCATTTTCGGTGCTGCCCATTAGTTAGATTCATGTTAGCCTCGTGGATTGTACACTTAAATATTTGATCCAAATCCCACAGTGTCTCACCAGGCTTCATCATGATCTCTTTGAATCCCACAATTGATTGCGCCTCAGATTTAGTCTACTAAATTCCTTATTCAGCGCAGTCTGGATATCTGCCAATGCAAACGTCAGATTATCAGTGTAGTACTTAATGTACCAAGTTAGTGCGCTGTCTTGCAAAGCACTAACCAATGTCACTTTCTTCATTTGATCATCCGTAATACACTGAGCTTCCCATGAAGCCTTTGTGACGAACCAAAGCTGGTCTGGATCTTCATTTTCCACACCCTTAAACACAGGTAGCTTTACGAAGTTCGCCATGTTGAATGGTGGTGGAGGTGGCGGTGGTATGGGTGAGGGTGTAAGCGATGGGGGTGAAGATGGAGATGGTGTGGGTGGATGAGGTATTCACGGGAACCCTTGCTTTATCAATTGAATAGCACTCTGTGGAAAAGCCTGTACTGCTCTCTCGTCGTCACTCAGAGGAGGCTCAATCAGTGGGCTATATTCAGGGCCTTTTCTTCCTCCATCCCTAAAATTCCTTCCACTTCGCATAGCCCCAAACATTAAGGTAACTGTATAACCCACTTTTCACATAAGAGCATATTAATCATGTATTTAACGATTTCAAATACTTAACTCGTGGCCCTTTGAAGAAGCGGCACTCTGCTTCACTATAACTAACCGAAGTATCGACTGCGAACTCTTTCACAAACCCTCCTATGATACGGTCAAGCCAATGATCGACAGCGCGTGCGATCTTATCTTCAGGGGCCTCCAATTTCCACACTAACTCTGGGGTCTAGACAATCGGATCGTCAAGCCTCCACCTTCCTTAACAGTCTTCCAACTTCGTGAACCACTCATATAATTCAACTTCGAAAGAACAGAAGAAGATTTCATGTATCTTTGTGTACAGATATCTATCCAACCACTATTCTTTCGTCAATCACGGATTCGTATTTTCTTATGCACCAAATTCATAGATCTTTCTATCCAACCAGTCTTCAATCTCCTTCTCAGTTGGATTCTAATGATGCATCATCGCACATCTCGTTATGTAGATCGAGTCCTGAAAACGAAACCATTTTTTGGCTTGATGGGCCGTGACCCTTTCGGCATCAATCACGGAGCGAGGACTAAAGTCTTTGTTGGCATTATGATGTATGTGTTGTACTTGATGGCAACCCACTTATAGTAGAACAACTCACTTGTATATGGTAACTAGATGAACTACAGAAGAGATATCAGATGCGATAGAATGCATAACAGTAGTGTTTACGGATGTGATGAAATGCAGGGCAGCTTCAAGGAATCAGTTCAGAAAGAAACTCATTCAGATGAAATATCACAGTACTACAGGTTAACAGAATAGAGTTGCAGATCAGACTCACAGAATGAAGAAAGAGAGGTATACGTAGGTTCACCATTGACCAAGCCACGTATACACGCGGGTTAACAGAACAAAAGGAGCGTATAACGTACACACGCACTTTCACAGAAAGGAAAGTGCGTATACCTTGGAAAACTAAGTTTTGGTCTGAAGTATTTGGTCCATGGTATTTTGATCCATGGTATTGGTCCATGGTATTTGATCCAAGGTATTGACCCTAGGTATTTGATCCAAGGTATTGGTCCTAAGTGGTTTTGGTCCATGGTATTGAGAAAGGCCTAAAACTATAAAAGGAGGAGAAGATCATTAGGCCAAGTCACTCAAGTATTGAATATCTGATAAAGAGTGAGATCTAGTATGCAGGTTATTGGGTTATGGTGCATTGTTGGATCTGAACCAAGGATGAACCTTAGCGCTTGATGAAGGATAAGATCTAATGATGTATCAGGATCTTAAGGCTTGAAGTGAATTATCTTTATGTGGTTTGATCATTTATCTGAATAATTGGCGCATGTTGTAAGTCTGTAAATATGATGATCTGGGTATGACTGAAGTCTGGAATTTTTGTAATATTTAAATCATCATTTACAGATCTGTACGCAGGTTCACTTTAGAAAATGCGTGTATACACGCTGGTTCTGCATATCAAAACAATGTATACATCATTTGTAGAGATGTATGCAGGTTCGCCTTGAGGAAAGCATGTATGCACGTAGGTTTGATACATGGAAGTAGTGTATACCTTATAAAATATGTTTTAGTTGCTTCTGTTTTCCGTTGAAGTGTTCTGGGTTCAACTTGGGTTCTGGTTACTGTATTTTGGTGACAGCATTCTGAATGATCAGATTGATGGAGTGATTGATTGATTAAGTTGTGGTTGGTTCAGAAGGAAATTGGTTGATGCAGATATATTTGATGATTGAATGATGTTGTTAATGGATCCAGTCTAAAAATTTATGAAACGTGGTCCCTGGAAGAAAAGAGAAGGTTGTAGCCTTCTGCAAGTAGAAGCATGCATACTGGTATAAGACTGCACCAGTACAAAAATTGTAAATAGAATATTCTTATTATTAAAAGAAGACAAAGATGATTGCAGCAGGTGGTGATTGCAGCAGGTGGTTTTCACCCACATTGGGTTTCCACCTTATATCTTGGTGTTCATGTGTGTTTCTTATGTGTGATGATATGTTCTATTTTTACTACACCTGGTTACTATTTATATGGTTAATAAAGTTCTGATGCACTGATTAAAGATCCACATATGATGAATTAACTGAATCATAAGGTTGTTGGATATACGCTAGTTGCATTAAACACAGTTGCATGTACACGCGAGTTCCCCTAACTGAAGTAGCGTATATGAATCTGATTATGGAAATGAAAAATTGTTGATTTGCTAATACTGATTCACCCCCCCTCTCAGTATTATTTTCAACAATTGGTATCAGAGCAGGTCCTTTAAAAGAAGCTTGATCGCTTGAAGGAAGATCCATCATCATGAGTAATCAAGAAAGCAAAGGATCCATCAAACCGCCAATCTTTGATGGGAGCAACTTTGTTTATTGGAAGGTAAGAACCACATCCTATCTCTGATGGGAGCAACTATGTTTATTGGAAGGTAAGAACCACATCCTATCTTCAATCTCTCGGAACAGATTTTTGGGAAATTGTGGAAGGAGGATATAGATTTCCATCAACAATTCCTACAAATACAATAGGTAAAAAGCAATATGAAACCAATGCCAAGGCTATCAATACATTATTGGGAAGTCTATCACAATCAAAGTTTGTCAAAGTTATGCAGCTCAATTCAGCCAAAGAAATATGGGACAAAATCATTCTAAGCTACGAAGGAGACTCTCAGGTAAAACGTGCTAAACTACACACTCTCATAATTCAATATGAAACTCTCAAGATGCACACTGATGGAAGTATAGCTAGTTACTTATTACGTATAGATGAGATTGTTAATTGCATGAAGAATCTGGGTGAAGAGATAAAGGAAGTTACCTTAGTTGAAAAAGTCTTAATATCCTTATCTTCTAAATTTGAATCAAAAGTATCTGCCATAGAAGAAAAGAAGGATCTACAGACTATTACTATGACACAGCTTCACAGAATCTTAATTGCCCTTGAGATGAGAAAAGGAGGTCCATAAGATATGAGAGAAGACACATTTAAAGCTTCAGCAAAAGGAAAAGAAGTACTCATTGAATCAGGACATATTTCAGAAGAAGAAGAGGAAGCAAACTTTTTCAAGAATCTTCAACAAGGTTCTGGAAGATTCAGAGGTAAACTACCTTTTAAATGTTTTACTTGTGGTAGAGTTAGTCATTATGCTGCCAAATGTCCTCATAAAGATAAATATGATAAAGGGAAGGAATATGCAAAATGGAATAGAAAACAAAGTGTAAGTAAAAAGAGCTACTATACTCATGAAGATAGCGATGGTTTATCAAATAGTGATGAAGATGAAAATAGTAATGGCTATAGACTTCTGATGGCTTATGAATATGGTGATTTTTTGGATGATTTAGATGAAGATGACCTTTATGAAGAAATATCTAAACTCAAAATCTGTTTATAAGAAAAGAATATGATTATAGATACCTTGACATACCAACTTGCTGAAAGAGAAAAACACAATGAAAAGCTAGAATGTGAAATTGTGGGTCTAAGAAAGGATATTGAGAAAACAAAAGCTCTCAATCTTAGATTTGCTAAAGGATCAGAAACCTTAAATGAAATTATCAATGTGCAACGATCTCCTCTGATAAAGATAGGTGTTGGATATACTGAAGAAACATCTCAATCATAGAAGCCGTCAACCTCCACTAAAAGCTACCTTGATGAAGAAAAGAGCATTGAACAGTTCGATAATTGTCAGCAAAGGCATAAAGCAGATCGCCAGGTGAATCAAGCTCAATTTACTTCAAGGATGAATAGAAGCCACAATCAACCTTAGGTAAATCATACTCAATTTGCTTCAAATAATATCAAGAGAAACTACAATCAACAGGCTAGTAGATTCGATAATCACAAGAACTTTTTTAATGGTCAATGTTTCTCATGTCATAATTTTGGGTACAAAACTTCTCAATGTGTTGCTTACAAAACTATCATGACGAGAGAAGCACGGAATCAAAGGAATGTGACAGGGATCAAGAAAAGTTTCTATAATAACTTTTCCCTTCTTGAAAATGAAATAGAATGCTCAATCTATAACAACTTTGGCCATGGAGAATCTGAATGCAGGAGTAAATTTCGGCAAATAGCTAAAAAGGAGAAAACTCCATTAAATCCTAAAATATGGAGAGAGAAAGAACCACAAACAGAAAGATGTGGTATAGCCTTGTATACAAAAGGACAAGAAAACTAGTGGTACATCAACAGTGGATGCTCAAAACACATGACAGGTGACAGAGAAAAACTACACTCATATAATGCCTTAGAAAAGGAAAAGAGTGTCTCATTTGGAAATGACACTCCTGTTGTCATAAAAGGTAAAGGTTATATTTTCTTGAAAGAAAAAGTTAAAGTTGGGAATGTTATGTATGTTGATGGCTTAAAGCATAATCTGTTGAGTGTGAGTCAAATATGTGATCAAGGAAATGTAGTGTTTCGATGAAATGGATGTGTTGTTCATGAGTTTGATACAGGAGAAACCATGAGTAAAGGGAAAAGAACTCCAAATAACCTATACATACTTAAGGGAGGACAACAACAGTGCTATCTAAGAAAGAATGATGGAAACTAGTTATGGCACAGAAGATTGGGACATCTAAGCTTTTCTCAAATAAGAAAAGCGTGTAGATTCCAGGCTGTTCGTGATCTTCCAAATATCAACATTCCTGAAAATACTAAATGCAAATCATGTCAATTCGATAAGCAAACCAAATCTCAATTCATCGAAAAAGAAGGGTCAGCTAGTAAGCCTCTTGAACTTGTTCATACTAATTTATGTGGTCCATCAAGGAAAAAGTCACCTCGAGGAGAATAATACTTTATATTGTTTATTGATGATTTTTCCAGAATGTGTTGGATAGGCCTTCTAAAGCATAAATATGAAGCATTTGAAAAGTTCAAAGACTTCAAAGCTTTGGTTGAAAATGAATCAGATCGCAAAATCAAATGCCTCAGATCTAATCGAGGAGGGGAATTTACCTCCGATGAATTCTTTGACTTTTGTGAACAACATGGAATAAAAAGACAGTTCTCCACCGCAAGGACTCCTCAACAAAATGGAGTGGTAGAAAGGATGAACAGAACTATTCAACAAATGGCTCGTGCTATGCTAGATGAATTTGGAACTCCTACAACCTTCTGGGGTGAAGCTGCATTCGTCGCCGTCACTATTCTCAACCAAGCAAATGTTCGGGTAAATAGCACTCAAACTCCACATGAAATTTGGTATGGTAAGACTCCTACTATAAAATACTTCGAATTTTTTGGAATAAAATGTTACATCAAAAGGACTAATGAAAAACTTGGTAAGTTTGAACCCAGAGGAGATGAAGGTATTCTTCTTGGCTACTCTTCTCAAAGTAAAGGATATAAATGTTACAATAAAAGACATGGGAAAATTATTGAACGTATTGATTTTGTGGTTGATGAAGCATGAAAAAATCCAAAACAGATAAAAACTAAAGATTATGACAATGAAGAAGATGAGGACCATTTTCCCACTTCAAATCACACTAATTCTGAAGAAGAAACCAATGAGGCACCAGAAGAAGAGATAAAGATAGAAGAAAAGACTCTGTCTAGGTATGTTTAGAAAAATCATCCATAAGCTCAAATTTTAGGAGAAAAAGGAGCGAGTGTTCAGAATAGAAGAACCATTGCCGAAGCTTCAAGCTATCTAGCATTACTATATTCCATTGAACCTCAAAATGTAAATGAAGCATGCAGAGATGAATGTTGGGTCAAGGCCATGAATGAAGAACTTGAGAAAATTGAAAATAATAATACTTGGGAAATAGTTCCTAGACCTCATGATAAGAATATCATAGGAACTAAATGGATATTCAAAAACAAGCTAAACGAAAATGGAGAAGTTATTATAAATAAGGCCAGACTTGTTTGTAAAGTATATGCTCAACAAGAAGGTAATGATTTTGAAGAAACTTTTGCACCTGTTGCTAGACCTGAAGCCATCAAAATGTTTCTTGCTCTTTCTAGTTTTCAGAAATTCAAAGTATACCAAATGGATGTAAAATCTGCCTTTCTTAATGGACACTTAGAAGAAGAAGTCTATATTGAACAACCGAAAGGATTCATTCTTGGAAATGATGCAAAACTTGTATGAAAACTGAGGAAAGCTCTCTATGGTCTAAAATAGGCTCCAAGGGCATGGTATTACCTTCTTGACAAATATCTCCACCAACAGGGTTTTTCAAAGGGGTCAGTAGATAGCAATCTATATACAAAAATGGACACTGAAAAATTGCTAATAATTGTTGTGTATGTTGATGATATCATTTTTGGTAGCAATGAAGAATCCATGAGTCAAAATTTTTCTTCAGTAATGCAGCAAGAATTTGAAATGTCCTTGCTTGTTGAGCTTACCTACTTTCTTGGTCTACAAGTTCAATGAAATAAAGATGGTATTTTTCTCTCACAAACCAAATATCTCAAATAGATCCTGAAAAAGTATGGCATGGAAGATTCTAAACCAGTATATACTCCAATGGTAACAGGATGTAGTCTCAGTTCAAATGATGAATTAGCTACGGTACATCAACCAACTTACGGATCCATGATTGGCAGTCTGCTTTATCTAACAGGTACTTGACTGGACATCATGCATGCAGTGGGAATAGTTGGAAGATTCCAAGAAAATCCCAAGGAATCTCACCTTCAGATAGTCAAAAGGATCTTCAAATATCTTCAAGGAACGTAGAACTTTGGTTTATGGTATCCTAGAGATACAAATCTTACAAATCATGCATATACAGATGCAGATTGGGCATGAAGTGTTGATGACAGAAAAAGCACTGGTGGTGGTGCATTCTATATGGGTTCCAGGTTGGTGTCTTGGTTCAGCAAGAAACAAAGTTCAATTTCATTATCTAAAGGTGAGCATAATATGTGGCTGTTGCATCTTGCTGCACACAATTGCTTTGGATGATGCAAATCTTGCAAGAAATTTAGATCACATGTACTCCACCCATCTCCATTCTATGTGATAGTAAAAGTGCCATCAGTATTTCAAAGAATCCAGTTATGCACTCCTAGACCAAGCACATACCCATCAAATATCATTTCCTTCGTGAACAAGTGCTTGAAGAAAAGGTTAAATTGGAGTATGTTCCCTCCAAAGAACAAGTTGCTAATATATTCACTAAACCACTGCCCAGAGAGACATTTGAATATCTCAGATAGAAGCTGGGAGTAGTTGTTTCATCATCATGTTGTTAAAATCCATTTTTTAAAGAAAGTTTGGTATACACAAGTTTCATGAAGTGGAGTCACGTACATACGTTGGTTTCTGTGGACACAGTTGCATATATGTTGGTCTGAAGAAAAGCAGTGGGCCAAACTCAGGAGAAAGGGGTCTGATATGGTTCAGTAAATTATCTGCTCTGCTTGATGATGTTTTCACTCTACTGATAACATGTGGAAACATGTTGGTTCTCATAAAGTTGTTGATAACTTGATGTATATCTGATTGATGATGATGCTTTGATATCTCTTACCGACATATGCAATGATCAAATCTGACAGTAAACAGGTGGAACAGGTTCAGGGGGAGAACATGGTTGATGATAGTTTGGGAACTAATGATGGGCATATACAGGTTTCTGGTCTGGATGCTGATTGACAGATGCTGCTAATGGTGTGGATCATATTATAGTTGATGATGACCATCGTGGTCGTGTTTTAGATAGTTGGTCTCTGGTATATAAGTCATGTACATCTTTTAATGTAAAGGTCATGAAAAGACCAAATTTGTAACCCCACTATGCATGGGATGGATGATGTAATGTTTGTGTTTTTCCATGTATAAACAATTGTATATCCCCACTTGGTTGAGTGGATGAGTCAAATTTGGTATATCCCCACTTGGTTGGGAGATGGATGTATGTATGAGTCTTTGGTGATAGGAAGGTCATTTGTGATGTATGTATAGAGTCATGTTCTTCTTTTAGAACATCTTTTTGCAGACTTTTCTTATGCTTAGGGGGAGCATGGACTCGATCATGAGATCTCAATCAACACACTTTGACATATCAGAGATTTCAACATGCACTCAGGGGGAGCATGACCCTTTGCCCTTGATGTCAAAAGGGGAGAGTAACTTGGTGTCGTTATTGTTGCCATCAAGTCCAAAGGGGGAGATTGTTGGCATTATGATGTATGTGTTGTACTTGATGGCAACCCACTTATAGCAGAACAACTCACTTGTATATGGTAACTAGATGAACTACAGAAGAGATATCAGATGTGACAAAATGCATGAAAGTAGTGTTTACAGATGTGATGAAATGCAGGGCAGCTTCAAGGAATCAGTTCAGAAAGAAACTCATTCAGATGATAGATCACAGTACTACAGGTTAACAACACAGAGTTATAGATCAGACTCACAGAATGAAGAAAGAGAGGTATACACAGGTTCACCATTGACCAAGCCGTGTATACACGTGGGTTAACAGAACAAAAGGAGAGTATAATGTACACATGCACTTTCACAGAAAGGAAAGCACGTATACCTTGGAAAACTAAGTTTTGGTCTGAAGTATTTGGTTCATGGTATTTTGATCCATGGTATTGGTCCATAGTATTTGATCCAAGGTGTTGACCCTAGGTATTTGATCCAAGGTATTGGTCCTAAGTGGTTTTGTTCCATGGTATTGAGAAAGGCCTAAAACTATAAAAGGAGGAGAAGATCATTAGGCCAAGTCACTCAAGTATTGAATATCTGATAAAGAGTGAGATCTAGTATGCAAGTTATTGGGTTATGGTGCATTTCTAGATCTGAACCAAGGATGAACCTTAGCTCTTGATGAAGGATAAGATCTAATGATGTATTAGGATCTTAAGGCTTGAAGTGAATTATATTTATGTGGTTTGATCATTTATCTGAATAACTGGCGCATGTTGTAAGTCTGTAAATATGATGATCTAGGTATGACTAAAGTCTGGAATTGTTGTAATATTTAAATCATCATTTACAGATCTGCACGTAGGTTCAATTTAGAAAAGGCACATATACATGCTGGTTCTACTTATCAAAACAACGTATAAAACATTTTCAGAGCTGTACGCAGGTTCGCCTTGAGGAAAGCACATATGCACACAGGTTCGATACATGGAAGTAGCGTATACCTTATAAAATATGTTTTAGTTGCTTCTGTTTATTGTTGCAGTGTTCTGGGTTCTGGCTTGGGTTCTGGTTACTGTATTCTGGTGACAACATTCTGAATGATCAGATTGATGGTGTGATTGATTGATTTGGTTGTGGTTGGTTCAGAAGGAAATTGGTTGATGCAGATATATTTGATGATTGAATGATGTTGTTGATGGATCCAAACTAAAAATTTATGAAACATGGTCTCGGGAATTAAAGAGAAGGTTGTAGCCTTCTGTAGGCCAGCATCTACGTACTAGTAAATATATCAGCTAGTACAAGAGCTAGGGGGTTGTAGCTCCCTTCCAGTAGAAGCTGGAGAATGAGAAAAGTTTGTAGCCTTCTGCAAGTAGAAGCCTGCGTACTGGTATAAGACTCCACCAGTACAAAAATTGTAAACAAAATATTCTTATTATTAAAAGAAGACAGAGACGATTACAGCAGGTGGTTTTCACCCACATTGGGTTTCCACCTTATATCTTGGTGTTCATGTGTGTTTATTATGTGTGATGATCTGTTATGTTTTTACTACACCTAGTTACTGTTTATATGGTTAATAAAGTTTTGATGCACTGATTAAAGATCCACATATGATGAATTAATTGAATCATAAGGTTGCTAGATATACGCTAGTTGCATTAAACACAGTTGCGTGTACACGTGAGTTCCCCTAACTGAAGTAGCGTATATGAATCTGATTATGGAAATGAAAAATTGTTGATTTGCTAATACTGATTCACCCCCCCTCTCAATATTATTTCCAACAATCTCACCTGAAGCAATGTGGGGGGATGGAGGAACCAAGTTTCCACACCCTCAAATGGTTGTGATGTGAGTTATCTGCCCTAACCTTTCCTCATGCAGACTGATAAGCCCTTTAGGGCTTATGCAAAGTATGTCTCTTATTTGTCCTTGAAGCCTCCACGAAAGTCTCTGATCGTCCTTCGTGGACCCTAGATAGATAGATTAGGCACTTACGTGCCTTTGTAGTTATTCTTACTTATGTATTTACTCATATTCGCTTAAGTATTGGTTAACTTTATCATGCATTACTGTTATCTCTGTGTAAACATATATTCTTACTTGCGTTCATATGACAAAGTAAAATACATAGATTCACTCATCGATATAGCATTAAAACATAAACCCAGTGTTCAACATAACATAATCGCATGCAATTAATAGAAGTAAAATACACAGGTAATTCTAGAATACTTCTCTTTATTATTGATTCAAATCTCCAGTACAGACTCTGACTACCCTGCGCACACAGCTGCAAAGGTCTATGCACTCAGCTGCAGACTTCTATCGTAGGCCTCTGTGCACTCAGCTGTAGAGCCTCTTCCTATGCTAAGACTCTTAACTCTCACAAACCCATAAGCTTACTCAGATTTCTACCAAAACTTATGACTTAGCTACCTTAGACTCTTCTAAGACTCCCTTTTTATACAATCCCATGGTCCACAAACCAAGGGCGGATCTTATCAAGTCGACACAACTATCTAAACTAAGGGTGGAAAACCCTTTTTGACTGCTTACATCTTTGCACTCTGCAGTCACAAAATGTGGATACTTTACATTCTTTACGCAAAATTTGGGCTTTCTGCCCAAAAACTTGGGCTTTTAACCCCAAAATTTACCCTAGGGGTCTCGTTCCCAACACCTCTCATTCAACATCACCATCCATAGGAAAAAATAAGAATTTAGGCCAAAACACTTCACCCATTTCATGCGCCCTATGTGACGGGTTAGGAAATTTGATCAACCAATGTCCAACCTTCAAATAACTTCTGAATATTATTCATGATTCTTTTCAACTCACACTATCTGCTCACAAGGCCAAATTATTGTGCAACCATCACTCAAGTCATATTCAGTGTGCACAATATGCACACGACATGTGTAATTTTCCTCACCTCTGTAGGTTTAGGGGCGAATGGGCTGATTTGCGATAGAATAACATAGAATCACCTGTTCTCCTTCCCTAATCATCTAAATTCTCAATTGATATGACACACCATACCAATTCTAATCCTTTCTACATAGTTCCTAGGACAGTGACACCATCCTTGCCACCCACACCAGATGCTGATGAGGAAACCAAAATCATGTTAGGTCCCTATACTACTAGTGTAACCCCTTATTGTTATTAGTGCAACCCCCTTATTGCATTATTGTGCCCATATAATCCCCATGTTGTTATTATTATTCCCCATAGAAGCCCACTATTGTTATTGTTGTGTCCCTACAGTATTATTGTTATGTAGGCTCCAATTGTATTGGGACCCCTTAGACTCCTATATATAGAAAGGAGGTATTGTCATTTGTATCATCCAAGAATTATTCATTTGTGTAATGTAAAGGAGGTTTCCCCCTCGAAGAGGCTGATTTTGAAGTCGTTGATCTATATTTTCTCTCTTTTTGTGGGCTGGTTTCATAACATTTGGTATTAGAGCTTTGGATTCTAGGGTTTTGTTGCTCCAAATAGGTCATCGTGGAATTGTCGCTATAAAGTTTTCTCTAAGAAGTTTCAGAAGCTACAAAAAACACCCATTTAGGGTGAAATTGTTCTAAATATTGGGTTCGAATTTCAGCTCTTGTCTCGCTGTATTTTCAGAGATATGACCTCATGAATTTAGGATTTTTACAATCTCTAGAATTCCATATCAAACAAGTCATCGTGGAATTTTTTCTATAATTGTTGTTATACAATGGTTCATACTTTGAAATTACAACCCATTTGAGCTGAAATCTTGATGAAGCTTAGGTCCAAATTTCAGATCTTATTTCACTATATTTTTGGAGATATAGTCCAAGCGTTTAGGGTTTTTGCAGGCTTTGACATTACATCCCAAACATGTGACCTTGGAAAATTGTCGTAAATTTCTCTACGAGAATTAGACTGAAATTTCGTAAGAATTTACAGAAAGAGGAAGGACTTTAATTTTCTACATATCATTTTTAGGTTCGAAGGTTGAACCAGTGACATGTGGCACTTCGTACAAGGTTGCTCTATTGAAAAAGTATATAATCAGGTCATCGTGGGAGATTGGACATAACTCTTTCTTGGAGAATCCAATTTCAATGATACTGGTGGCATTAGAAAGAGGACATAGAGGGATACCGCAAGTCGAAATTTTAGACCTTGGAGATCTAAAATTTTAGAGATACAACAGATTCAAGATTGAGCTCCTAAAAGCAAGAAAAAAAATGATTCGAATCAAGAAAATAAAAACACCTAGTAAGCAAAATTGGAGGGATGATTTGAAGAATGTGATCGAAGATATGATAAATAAGATAAATGGTATACAAGAAAAATTGAATGGAAACATGGAATATTTGAAGAAAGACATGGAAGGTTTGAAGGAAGGTGGGACAAATTCACTACAAGAAAGGCTTCCTAATGCGGAAAAGGTAGTTGAGGAAACTTATGATGAGAACGAAAGAAATGTTAATCATTATTTCATAGACTCTAACGTTGGATTGAAGACCCACCATATTCAAAATATGGATATGAGGAAATTTGATGGCAAGGATCTGGTAACTTGGATACTACAGATGGAACAATATTTTGATTTACATGATGTGAAACTGCCACAAAAGGTACATATTGCATCTTTATATTTAGAACCGAATCAGTTCAATGTATGGTATAGAGGGATTTGTTCTCTTAAACAACTTGTCACTTGGTCAATTTTCACGGAGGAAATGATAGCACATTATGAGGATACAAAGAGCAACACCTTCTTTATCCAATTGATAAATATTAAACAAAAGGGTTCAATGGCAGAACACATTGAGGACTTCCAAAAATTCAATATAAGGGTAAATGATATTCCAGAGAAGCATAATATTGAAATCTTCATAGGGACATTAAATGATAACATCCAACATGAGGTTCACCTTTGGGAAATTGATTCATTGGAGAAGGCATATAGGTTGGCAAGAAAAATTGAAAGAAAAATTATGGAAACAACGAAGCCTACCACTCATAACTATAAAGATGGAAGTGTTCTTGCTCCTATCCTTTCACCACCTACAAGGTTGACACCACAACAATTGGAAGAAAAAAGAGAAAAAGGGGTTTGTTACAATTGTGATAGAAAATACACTAAAGGTCATAAGTGTGCTGAGAAGAAATTAATTTACATAAATGGGGAAGAGGAGCAAGAAAAGGAACAAGAAACGTCAAAAGAAGAGGATATACACCAGAAACCAATCCCAGAGAAAGAAGAAATGAATCTGACAATATCTTGTAATGCATTGATAGGAATTATCACTCTTCAAACTCTCAAGATAGAAGGGCATTTCAAGAAGAAAAAGGTAATAGTGTTGATTGATTTGGGTAGTACCCATAATTTTATTCATTGTGAGATAGCCAAGGAATTGAATTGATTGCTATATCGAACACTAAAGTTTCAAAGTAATTGTTGCAAATGGAGGAACCATAAATTTCTCAGGAAAGTGCCATAATATCAAGCTATCCATGGGAAAATATGTCTTTAATAGTCCAATTCTTTCCATTCCAGTGGGTGGTGAAAATGTTGTACTAGGAGTCCAATGGCTACAATATTTGGGTACGATAGCTTTTGATTTTCAGGAAATTTTCTTGAAATTTTTTTGGGAAGGAAAGGAAGTTGAATTAATGGGTATTGTAGGTGAACCAGGAAAGATAATCATCTCTAACATCATGACAAATATTCTAAAGGAATAACAATGGGGCGTAATTGTACAATTATGTTCACTAGAGGTTCCCACGTTGAAATCATCTATTTCTCCAGATCTCTAAAACGTTTTGGACAATCATTCCAAGTTATTTGAGACTACCAAAGACCTCCCACCTATTCGTGATCATGATCATGCTATTAATGTGATTCCAGGAAGTGTTTCCCCAAACATCAGGCCTTACAGATATCGATATGCCCAAAAGAGTGAAATTGAACGCATGGTTGCAGAAATGCTAGAGGTTGGTATAATTCAACCTCGTCAAAGTTCTTTCTCAGTTCCAGTGGTATTGGTACACAAGAAGGATGGATCAGGGTGCATGTGTCTAGATTATAGGGAGCTCAACAAGCTTATTATTAAAGACAAATTTTCCATTCCTGTCATTGATGAATTATTGGATGAATTACATGGAGCAATTTACTTCACCAAGTTGGATATTTGTTCAGGATATCATCAAATCAGAATGAAGACTGAAGACATTCCAAAAACAAAATTTAGAACTCATGAAGTTCATTATGAATTTTTGGTAATTCTTTTTAGCCTTACCAATGAACCTTTTACATTTCAAGGTTTGATGAATTCCATTTTCAAACCCTTCCTTCGAAAATTTGTGTTAGTATTTTTTGATGATATACTAATCTACAACAAGTCTTGGAATGATCATGTTCAACATGTTGAAAGGGTGCTCAAACTATTGGAGGAGAAACAATTATATGAAAAAAGCTCCAAATGTTTCTTTGGAGTACAAGAGGTGGCATATTTGGGTACTCAGTTAGCTCATAACTCATTTTATCATCCTCAATTTGATGGGAAAACTGAGATAGTGAATAAATGTTTGGAAGGATATCTTTGTTTCTTTGTATTTGATAAACAGAAACAATGGGTCAAGTGGTTACCTCTGGTTGAATGGTGGTATAACACTTTCTTCCATATTGCAGCAAAAGTGACCCCATTTATGGCACTTTATGGATATTATCCACCGTCCATCACATCATCTTTAGAAGAAAATTTTAAGGTTCAAGGAGTGGAATATCACATTGAGCATCAATAAAAAGCTCTCAAACCCTTAAAGGATAACCTTACTTTGGTGCAGAATAGAATGAAACAACAAGCAGATCAACATTGTAGCGAAAGAAGTTTTGATGTAGGTGACTGGGTACATCTACGGCTACAAAAGTACAAGCAAATGTCCCTCAAGAAATACAAGAAGGATAACAAATTATCACCAAAGTATTATGGTCCATACAATGTGTTAAAAAGGATTGGTACTATGGAATACAAATTGGAGCTTCCCACATCTTCTCGAGTGCACCTAGTTTTCCATGTTTCATGCTTAAAGAAGGTTATAGGCGAGAAGATCCCAATTCAAAAGATATTGCCAGAACTTAACGAGGAAGGAAAAACATATTGGAACCAGACGCAGCCATAAAAACAAGAAATTGATAGCTATGAAATCAATCAATTTTAGAGTATCTCATCAAGTGGAAGAACTTACCCGCTGAAGATTCCACATGGGAGGATGAGAATTTTATACAGAAGAATCTAGAAATACTCAAGCATTTAGGACAACACTTTTTTAACGACAGGGGCATGTTAGGTCCCTATACTACTAGTGTAACCGCTTATTGTTATTAGTGAAACCCCCTTATTGTATTATTGTGCCCATATAGTCCCCATGTTGTTATTATTATGCCCCATAGAAGCCCACTATTGTTATTTCTATGCCCTTACAATATTATTGTTATGTAGGCACTGATTGTATTAGGACCCCTTACACTCCTATATATACAAAGGAGGTCTTGTTAGTTGTATCATCCAAGGATTGTTCATTTGTGTAATGTAAAGGAGGTTTCCCCCTCGAAGAGGCTGATTTTGAAGTCGTTTATTTATCTTTTCTCTCTTTTTGTGAGCTGGTTTCATAACAAATCATCTATTACATTACCTTAGATTTTATACCACATGCATCACACCCATGTGTCATTTGAATCAATACTACCCATTCAATGCTAGCATGCATGCTTCTTCAAGAATTTGAGTGGCCTATTAGAGTCCAACACCCCACACAACTTGTCCTGGAGGTTTTTGGTCCGAGAAACAATGATTCCTCCACTATTTTTCCTAGGACACTAGCACTATCTTTTGGGTATTCTCCCATTAGCCATCATATGAACATCAAGGAGATAATTTTAACCCCTAGTGTTGATGACACACAACACCATATTCACTTAGTTTCTTTATCCGTAGGAACAATGATTAAAGTCATTTTCTCATCGTTCCATGGTGTTGAGATCACGTTTCCCATTGCGAAGGTTTCACCATACATGATTGCATGGACTCAAACTATCTATGCATTGTCTATAGCTCTTGGTCCCACAAACACAAGCATGATATCATACCCCTACTTGTCAACTAGCACTTCTAGGTACCAACCAATGCCTCATGACCTACCAACATGTCTATCACCTTTTTTTGATCCTTTCTCATTTTGATGAAGATATTCTTGAGGCTGTGTTGAAACTAGAGTGTCCATTGGAATTCCATGCATAATCACTCTTTCTTCCTTCTAGAAAAATAATTCACACCTATTAGGCCACACCTACCGACACCATTTTTGCAATAGAAACCGAGGATTTTATTCCTGCGAGCCATGTTGATTGGTTCAAAAATCCCATACCGACAACAAATGCATTCAAAGTGGGTAACATGGAAAAAATATCACCTAAAATTATGGTGGACATATCAACCAAGTCCAACGTCATTGATGAAATAAAACTGTAGACAAATTGCTCTCTAGAGGAGGTATCCTGATATAAATCCTTATTTCAAGAATACAAGGACATTTTCACTTGGTCATATTCAAAAATTCTTGGTATAAGCCCTTCTATTTTTGAACACCATATCAACACTTAACTTGATGCCTCCCCTATGAGGTAAAAGAAATGATCACAAAACCCCTCTAAAGATGAAGCCATCAATCACGAAATGGATAATTTATGTAGAGCTAGTTTCATCCACCCCATTTCTTACACATCTTGGGTTTCCAACCCTATTCCCATCAATAAAAAATAGGGGACCATTCGAGTCTACATTGGTTTTCATGTTTTGAATAAAGCATGCCCTAAAGATAACTATCCCATTCATTTAATCAATCAGGTCATTGACGCATGTGAAGGGCATGGGGATTTATCCTTCTTGGATGGCTTCTTAGTTTACAACAAAATTCAGATCCAACATACTGATCAATGTAAGTCTGCATTTACCACACCATGGGGTACCTTTGCTTATCGATTCATGCCCTTTGGTCTCAAAAATGTGAAAGCCCCATTTTAGTGGCTATGAACTGTATCTTCCATGACTTGGCTCATATCATCTTAGCCTACTTAGATGACATTATCATTCGTTCCAAGAAGTGTGCAAATTATATTGAATATTTTTGCATAGTCTTTCAATGTTATCACCAATACAACTCACACTTGAACCCTCTGAAGTGTGTGTTCTATGTTAATGTAGGATGTCTATTAGGATTCATCATTTCCAAGCAAGGTATCAAGGTCGACCCATTAAAAGTGCAAGCCATTCATGAGATCGCCCCACCTAAAAATTTAAAGCAGTTACAATTCTTGCAAGGTAAATCCAACTTCTTGCATCACTTCACTCTCGATTACACCACATGTGCACATGGTTTTCTCCAATTTATCTGATATAATGTCCCATTCCTACTAGATGAGCAAGCTTAACAATCATACGAGGCTTTAAAATATTGACTCCCCCAAACACCGCTAATAAACCTGTCTAACCATACTAAGGACTACACCCTCTACCTCTCATTCTTGAATGTAGCCATCATTAGCGTGTTAGTCCAAGAAGGCCAAAATAATAGAGAACATGTGATCTATTACTAGCAAAAACCTCATCAGACCTACTTTGAACTATGATCTAGTTGAGAAGATCACCTTAGCCCTCATACATTTCATATAGAAGCGTCGATATTATATCATCCTTTGAACTACCACAATAGTTTCTAACACCAGTTCCATATCATACATTCTCACACGTTGCATGATGAACCACAATGGATCATCATCTTGCAAGGATTTGATCTTCAATTTTCTTCCCCTGAAAGCAAGAAGGATCTTATCCTTACTGAATTCATTGTTGATTAGCCAAAAAATACCTAGGGGTCACTAGTGAATGATGCTTTCCTTGATTAACACATGTTATTCATATCAATTGATGAACCTTCGTATGGCAACATTTTAATCTATCTTCTAACCCAAAAATCTAATCCTCAACTATCTCTCGATGATCAATGATGTATTCACCATCAAGTACCAAGCTAACTCTTGATGGGAAATGTCTTGTATTGATGAGGCATGGAAACCATCCTACACTTGTGCCTCACCTTAGATGAATTCAAGAGTGTCTTAAATGAATACCATAATGAGTCAAGCAGTGAGCACCTTTTAGTGATGGCCACCACCCAAAAATTCTTCGAATCGGTTATTTTTGGTCCACTCCCTTCTATGACTACATTCAAGTATTCAAAAAATGCAAATATGGCCAACGATATCACCATAAAGCTAGAGTACCTCCATATCCTTTACAATTTGTCATCATTTCCATCCCTTCTACAAATGGGGCATTGATTTCATGACTTGTAACCCGCTACCCTAAAATGGCCACAAGTACATAATATTCATTGTTGACTACTTTACCAAATGGGTCGAAGCCATGCCCACATTCAACAATATTGTTGATATTGCCGCAAAATTTTTCTTTAAACATGTCATCTGTTGGACATTGGATAAACCAATGCTCCCTGTGTGTTTTGTGACATGGAATAATTGCCTCTCGTGGATCCTTATTTCTGGTGATGTGATCATCGACTAACACCTGAGGGTTTTGGTCTAATGACAATCGTGATTCCCAACAAGTGGTATTAGAGGATAGGTCACGAGTTTGATACACACTAGCCTCGTGTTGGGGGGGCGATTGTTGGACATTGGCTCCTTGTTTTGGGGGGCCGATTGTTGGACATTAGCTCCTCGTGTGTTTCGTGACATGGACTAACCGCCTCTCGAGGGTCCTTATCTATTGCGATGTGATCATTGAATAACACATGCCGGTTTTGGTCTAGCGACAATTGTAATTCCTAACATCATCATGTGTTTTTCTTTTCCCTAAGGAACTTGTCTCTAACCATGGTAATAATTTTAGGAATGATATTTTTCAAGAACTATCTCACCTTCTTGGGTTTACACATGAGTTTTCTTCCCCATACTACCCATAATCGAACGATCAGGTAGAAGTTTTCAACAAAGTTCTCAAAACAATGTTGCAATGTATGGTGAACAAACAAAAAACCAATTGGCATCTATGCTATTCTCAACCCTATGGGTGTGTCATACATTGATCAAAATTTCCACCAGATTCACCCCCTTCCACTTAGTATATGGGATCAAAGTTGTACTTCCCATTAAATGTGAGATCCCCAAATTATGCATTATCATCGAACTTCTTCTTGATATCTCTTCTATAGAATAATGACTTATACAGCTAGAAAATTTTGATGAAAGTTAGTGGGAATCTCTCCAACATAAATAATTCGACAAGAAATGAACTAAAGCTTCCTTTGATCACATGTCACACCTCACTCATTCAATGAGGGGGATCTAGTCCTCCAATACAAAATCACAAATAGAGCCTTGGGACCAAGTAAGTTTGAAACATTATGGAAGGGATATTACATTGTAAAACATTGAATTCTTAAAGGCACATACATGTTGGAAGAACTTAATGGAACATGTCTCAAAGATCCTGTCAATGGGCCCTACCTCAAGAAATTCCACCCTTAACCACACGCAAAGTTTTTCCTTATGATGCTGATATGTACCATGCTTTATATTTCTATGAATGCCTCATAACTGATGTACCCTCAACTATATTAATCTTGTGTGTCACATATCGATCAACCACTAGATTACTACCATGGGTTCGTTAATGATGCTTCTCGAAGCTTGGTTCATCTATTCTCATGATCATACCATCCTCCACTAGAGTAGTATCTGCATTAGTTCAGCCACTAATAATCAAGCATAATATGATGTCATTATTGGCCTCTTGGTCGATGCCTTCCATTTAGGTATTCATCATTTGCATGTGTTCCATGACCCATAGCTCATTGTCACATAATTAAATCGTACTTTTCAAATCTATTACCCTTTCCTTTACTAGAAATACCCGCATCCCTATCTATTAGTACATGGTTTTGATCATGTGACTTTCTCACATATTCTAAGGCGTCAAATCATGTCATCGACCACATTTCTAACCACATCCTAGACTAAAAAGTGTTACATACAAACCATGATCGAGATACATAAAGCATAAAAAGACATGATCCATCATAGAAATAAAAAATAGTATCACCAAGTTAACATCATGTTGTCCTTTGATGAAAATTCCTAGCTATATAACTATGTCAAAGAATCTATGAAGTTTTTTTTTCCTTTAATAATGCCTAATTCAAGGATAAAACCCTTGTTTAAGTAATAATCCTTAGCCTTTTAAATACCAATCAAATTGTTGATTTCCAACAATAAAAGTATACAATCTCTTTAAAGGCGATGATAGAAGAATAAAGGAAACATTAGATTTATACACATATAATTTGAAGACTTAATGATCCAATGAGAACAAAGAGTGTATGGAAAAATATTCCATAACTGACATTAATGCATACAAGAATTGTACAAATGGAAAAAATCTAATAGTTGTAATTTAGAACAAACAAACAATTTTTTTAAACAACCCAATGTTGAATGTAACTTTTCCAAGGGAGATGAGGGAGGATAATCCTTATCCTAACCTTTCCCAGTTACCCACATAATCTAATATGTATTGAAGAACAAGATGATGAAACACTGGAAACACTCACATGTAAAACAATGCTACCATAAGATGAAAACAAAATTCAATTAACTTCAAAATATTCAACTATTAAAAATAAAATATCCAAGCTTTGGTCCAATAATCAACCCCTTCCCAATCAATAAAAATAATATATATAGTATTTAAAAAAGTTTTATCTTCTAAAGATTAAATTGATTTTTTTTAATCCAAATATAATTTGGATAATATCAACAAAATTCGATCAAAATAGAAAGTCTCCTACTTGATTATCTTCAACTGTCCTTGATTTCTAAATCTGATTCCAAGATATCTGCATTTGCTCTGATTTAGTTCCTTTAAATCCACATCTTCCTTTGTTTCCTGTTGAAATATTGCCTTCCTTTGAGTAACTTCCTTTGGCTTGCAAATATTATAACACAACCATTCTTCTCCCGTTGGAATGTTTTAACACAACCATTCTTTTTCCTTTATTAGTTGCTTGATTTGTGTTTCCATTTTTTGTATCTACACATTTTGTTCAATCGCCATTGGCAAGAGTAATTCTTTTTATTTTTATAGCTCTCCAGCTTCTTGTGCTTGTGGATGTTCAGTAGTTGGTATCTTTAGTCTCTTATTCGGAGCTTGAATTTATGCATTCTTGTTTTTTATAATCTCCCTAGTAGCATCAATACGATGAGGATCTAACTCCAATTTGATAATTATATCTTGTGATGATTTGATCCTGGTGTCATTCGAAAGAGAGGACATTCTTTCCATCTTTAAGTCATTGATAGTATTATTCAATGAATTCTACAATTTAGATAAACTAATAGCAGAACTAGTTAAAGTAGAATAAATAATCTCCTTTGTTTGTCTATGGAGACTGATCTGACCAATTGGATGGATTTGTGTTGTATTGAAAGGCAATAAAGAGGTATTAAAATCTTCTGTAGTGTTAGCACTTGGGACTTTTCATTCTAGAAAATCTAATTGAAACTTTCCCCTTTCAACATCTAGGGCTGAAAGTAACCTATTCTTTATAGAAGAAGCTTTCTTCCAGAGCTGAGTGTAAGTCACTGACTCCAAAGTTTCATTTTTCTTTTAATCTCCATAAACTTAGAAAAGACACTTTTATTAGTAGAAGAAATATTTGAAGAAGACTGTGCAATGACTGTTCCAACTTCTTGTAAATTAAATATAAGGTCACTTGAGAGAAAACTTGTAATTGGTATAGATACATATGTAGATCTAGTCTCTTACATATCTTCTTATGTTTCTCTCGTTTTTTTTTTTCTTTTGTAGAATATGAATTTTGTTCCCTTTGATTCTGAGACATTCTCAATTCCCCTTGTGAGCTCTTTTTCCCTTTGTTGAGGAGTTGATAAAACGTTTAGCTTTGCTAACTACTTCTTCTCTTATTCTTCTAGAAATTATTCTAGGGTGTCTTCTTCCCATGTTTCTTTATTAGCATATCTTTCAACGTCTGGATTTGTTGTATGAATATAGGGAATAGAACCTTGCTGAAATTTGATAGATGAAATTTTTCCAATTGGATCATAAGACCAACTAATTCGCTTCGTGAATTTCATTTGTGTTAATAACAATTCATCTTCTTGGTCATATGCCCTAGTATTCACATGAAAGGGTCCAATATGTGCCTTGAATTTAAAAAGAGCCTTTTTCTTTCTTGGTAAAAAATGCATTTGATATACGTTGAGACTTTGTCTAATAAATTTAAGAGAAAAAATCCTAATTGGAAGAAAAACTGGAAAACGATTTGGAGGGGGCTCACTTCAATACATTCTTATTTCAGCAATTTTTTTATATATAAAAAATAGTCACCTAAATCAATTTGCTCATTAAGATGAAAATTATGTTTGACTTCTGGTAGAATTATTGTGACTAAATCCATTTTTAAGAGAATGAAGTAGACTAATAAAAATTGGTATACAAAATTTGTAAAAGAGAATTGTTCAAAGTCCTTTCTGGTTGTAGAATTCCATTCGAAAATTGACCATTGATTACCTTGTGTATTCTTCTTCTGTAATTGTATTTGAGGGACCCTTTCTGATTGATTGTATAGGAAAAGATAAACTAAAACCAATTGATATTTGAATGCTCTGTCATTTCTAAATTTCAAAAATTGTTCATGAATAATATCTGAAAGAAACTAACTAAAATTGAATAGAATTGAAGGCTTCTTTCCTAATGAATGGATTGAAAAAAAACCAAGGAATACTTCATCACTTTCATACCCCAAAAGATAACAAAACATGGATATGATTTGTCTAGTAATCTCTGGGAAAAAAATGAAGAATAGGGAGGATTATGTTGAGGAATAATGGTTCCTTCTGGAAAAGAGGACTCAAATATATAAGTCCTTTACTGAGGGGTTAAATTTTGATATATTTCCAATAAAACCTCACTGGATAATGGATGACAAGAACTGGGAACAACAAATTGAAGGGCTTGAAAAATTGAATCAGAGGTAATACAAAATAAAGTCTCTCCATTTTTAGCAATAATAGCTCTTTCACTTGGTAGGTATCTGTTTTAACACAATAATATGAACTCATGAAAATGGTGTGTCTATGGAAACATGAATCGGGGAATAAGGGACTCATAGAGAGAAAGTTCATTATTATTATCCTGGAACTTTTGAAAGGCCCAATTCTGCAACTCATAGATGTCAAATTCATATTTTGTTTCCACTATTTTAGCATCTAAATCAATAAATGGAATTTCATATAGTTTCAAAGACGTGGAAGACAATTGGTTCTTTGACTATGTTTTTGCGGATGTTCCCTTTTGTGAACTCATCCTTTCAATATGAAATGAGGGAAAAATAAAATAATATTACCCGTATAATTGTGGTGACTGAATATGTTGGTCGTTGATAGATTGAAACAATTATGATAGAACAATGTTCTTATTTGGCTGTAATTTTTTGACAAAGGAACAAGAGGATAACAACTTTGGATAAAATTGAAGAAATTGTTGTGGCGAGAATGTCGGGCGAAGATGAAATAGAGGTGCATAATGGATTTAATGAAATAGATGTTAAAAATAGAACAATTTTATTCTGCGATAATTAGAATTAATTGACTAATAGTTGGTGGAAATGTATTTGACAGGTAGTGATCGGCGACTCTGTATTTAGTGAAAAATTAAAATAGAGGTAGTCTTAAAAAATTTGGTGGGAGTGATAGCTTTGGAAAATACCATAGGTGGGTTTGTGGGTGGGGGTGGGGGGATTGAATGGTAAGAGGTAAAAAGAGGGGGAGATACAAAATTGATCAAATGGTGCCATGCTTCAAAAGTGGTTTTGGGAAAATAGGGAATAACAGACCCTCTCTGTGCATTAAACAATGAGCAAACAGGGGGGGTATGCTTTTAAATGATCACCGTTGATTATTTTATACAAAATCTCCACCACAGAAATATACAAGCACATTATGCAAGCACTATATGTACAAAGTTTAATTATTTTTTTTTATAAAAATAACAAAATTAATATATATGGTTCTTATAAAATCTGCACACATATTTTATTTGAAAGTGCATAAAAAAAATTGAATATTTTCTTCGAAAAAAAATATGACAAGAAAATGTTACAACATTGGTTCTATTTGGGGATTGATTCCCCCCATGGGATGTAGAGAATTGCAGGCCTCATGTGCCTTCACCTGTAACTATGGAGTCAACATCATAAGAAAACATTCACATTGGCTCTTGAAAATTAAATCACACCAATTATTTTCAATGCAATATGAAATTATTTCATCAATATTGAATGTAATGATTTAAATACTGCCCATTGATAGGCAGTGAGAAAAAATCTCCTTTCAAATTTTGCAGAATAAATTTATTGTTGTTATTGACTTCAAAAATTCTGGGTGGACATAACCAGAGGCTGTCAAATTTGCCATGTTTTCCCATCATTTGTCTTCTCACATTCCATTTCAAGACTAAATCTCCTAGTCTGAAATTTCTTTCTCTAACTTTTATGTCAAACATGATTTTCATTTTATTATGATATTGTAGAATTTTTCTCTATGCTTCATCTTTGTCTTAATAAGGCTCTCTTATTTTATGAATTATTCGGGTAAAATCATCTAAATCTTCATAATAATCATGCAAAAATTTCATAGCAGGAAAAACTAGTTGTGTAAGAAATACTACTTCAGTTCCATATACTAACTGAAAAGGAGATTTACCTATTGCCATTTTTGGAGAAACTCTATTAGCCCATTTTACAAACATTAAATGATTTTCCCCACTCTGTTAGGATATTCCAACACATAGGAAATAGTTAAGTATAACTTGGTCTAGTATAGAGTTAGGTAAATTGTGTTTCTTTACTATGTACTTTTGTAACTTAGAATTCAACAATCATGATATGTTCTAGACATGAAGTGATCTGATGGTTCATTCTCTACTCAGTATTACTGACACTTGATATGTGGGTTAACACATTATTGGTCCATGATCTCTATTTAAAGAGCATGGGGGGTCATTTGTATGGTGACCGTTAATTAGAGAATCTTTTGTAAATTTTCTTTCTTTTATTAATAAATTTCCTGAAGTGGCCGTGTTGGCTCAGGCCATGGACTATTTCCCTCATTGAGGGCTTTAACCACGTCAAGAATACTGGTATATTGATCTGTGATCTATTTGTGAATGGTTTTCTTTGGTGTTCTATCGCAGAACTTGATACCCCTAATGAAGCAATGAAACAACTCACTAAAGTTTTTGGAATTAAAAATGAAATTAGAGCCCATTAATTCGAAAATGAGTTGCTTACGTTGGACCCTAATAATTCTTCTTCCATTGAAGATTTTTTGTCCAAGTTCAAGACCGTTATACTTCTCTTGGAAGGTGTTAAGGTTAAGAAAGAAGATGGTAGCCTTATCTATTCCATTCTTACTATGTTGGGACCAACCTACTCTGTGTTTGTTTCCACCTTCCATTCTACTAGAGAAGCCTTTATTTCTCAAGCACAAGACTACAAGTCCTCCTCTTTTGATGCCTTTTATGATTCTTTAATAAGAGAACAAGAAAAAATCTTACATCTTGGTCTTCTTAATCTTCGAAACTCTTCTAAGAAAGACTTAGCCACCCAGCAACAACCAAATTCAAATAATCATAATAAGCAGTATCCTAAAAAGAATGCTCGTAAACCAAACAAGGGTCCTAAGAAATTTCAGTCTCAAAATGAAAAATCGTTTCAACAAAATGATAAGGCAAATAAAAAAAAAGGGAAGAAGACAAATAGACATTGCCACTTTTGTAATCTAGATGGCCACTTAGAATCCAAATTCATTAAGAAGATGGAAGCCTTGGAAACAACAATGAAGAAGCATAACATCCATTTGGAGCACTCTTCAACTTCAACTTCATCTTCAGGAATAACACTTTCTGCATGTGGTTTTCAAGCACGTCGGTATGGTTATGGACTAAATGTGTCTTCTTCATCTCATTCTCATGAGTGGCTCATTGATTCTGGAGCTTCTTTTCACATGGCCAAAAACAAAGCCATGTTTTCTTATTTAAATGATTGTAACACCAAAAATATATATGTTGGTGATGATAGATCTATTAGTGCTGTAGGGACTGGAACTGTTTAGCTAGACAATGGTCAATTTACTGATGTATTATGTGTTCCAACCTTATCTTGCAACCTTCTATCTGTATATCAGATAACTCATTCAGGTGAAGGTAAAACCGTTGAATTTTCACCTCACGATGTTGTAATTAAGGACCTAAGAGATCCTAAACAGATTTTTAGCTACTAACATTGCTGATGATTCTACAAGGTTGTATAAGTTTAACAACTTTGGGTCATCAACTCTTCCCTCGGTATTTTTTTCTCATAATGATGAGGTGAGAAAACTTTGGCATGAGCGATTTGGTCACTTAAACTATTGCTCCCTTCAAAATCTATGTAAATAAAATATGGTGACATGTATTCCTATGGTATCTTGCAACGATGGTGTTTGTTCCTGATGTGTACTCAGAAAACATCATCGAGATAGTTTTGAAAAATGCGCCTCTTGGCACGCCTCAGCCCCTTTATAGCTTGTGCATAGTGATTTATGTGGTCCACTTCCATTTGTTTAATTCTCTGGCTACAATTATTTCTTAAATTTCATTGCTGATTTCTCTAGATGCACTTGGGTATACTTCTTAAAACTCAAGAGTGAAGTATTTAAAATGTTCTTGGCCTTTAAGGCCTTTGTTTAAAAACAATCTGGACATCAAATTCTTAAGCTAAGATCTGATAATGGTGGAGAATGTGTTGACAATAAATTCATCAACTTTTCCACTCAGCATGGAATTCAAATGCAACATACTGTTCCATATACTCCACAACAAAATGGTGTAGCTGAAAGGAAGAACCACACCTTAAAGGAAATGGCTAATTGTATGCTTCAATCTAAAGGACTTAGTCTTAATTTTTGGGAAGAAGCAATTAACTCTGCAAATTACATAGTAAATTGCACTCCTGCTAAGGTTTTAAAGAATATCACTCTAGAAGAAGCATGGAGCTCAATTAAGCCATATGTAAGTCACTTTTGTGTTTTTGGACGTGAAGCATGGGCCCATATTCCAGATGAGAAACATAAAGCTTTAGAGCCTAAGAGTGAAAAATGTGTTTTTTTTGGATATTCTGAAGATGTAAAAGGATATAGAATTATTCCACTTAAGTCCAAAAATTTTATCATTAGAAGAGATGTAAAGTTTGATGAAAATATATCGGCCTAAAAGCCTAGTTCAGTGGATGTGCCACCTCTCTCTATCCCTTCTACTTCTAAAAATATTTCTTCTTCAGATGAAGACAACAAGGATGAAAATCCTCCCCCATGTTCTTAGGATCCTCCTTCAGCTCCTCAACTTCCAAAATGGGTTTGTGCTACTCAGGATGCAGCAAGTGCTCTTGCAGGTGATCCTACAGATCAGCGATGTACACATTCTCAGTTCGATTAAGCCTCTTCTTTACTATCTCAAGATTCAGCGAATTGTGATCCTAACACCTTTATAGAAGCTTCAGGGCATCCAGATTGGGATGTAGCTATGAATGAAGAATATCATTCATTATTGGAAAATGATACATGGGATCTTGTTCCTCTTCCAAAGGGATGAAGAATTGTTAGATGCAAATGGGTTTATAGAACCAAGTTTGGACCAAAAGGAAAAGTTGATAAACATAAATCTCATCTTGTTGTTAAGGGTTTTTCACGAGTTGAAGGAATTGACTATACTGAAACCTTCTCCCCTGTTGCCAAAATGAACTCTATCCACCTTGTTCTTTGGCTTGCTACCTCTTTCTAATGGGAAGTCCATTAGATGGATGCTAAATCTACCTTCTTGCATGGGGACTTGGATGAAGAAATATATATGGAAAAACCTCCTGTCTTAATACAAACAGAATCTAGCCTTGTATGCCATCTTAAGAAATCCATTTATGGTCTCAAGCAAGTCCCTCGGGCTTGGTATGCCAAAATGGATAGCTTTCTTTTAGATATTGGCTTTTCTAGGTGTCATTCTAACAATACTATCTGCACCAAGAAAGTGGGTAAGTCTCTTATCATTCTTTTTCTTTATGTTGATGATCTTATCCTTAATGGTAGTGATCCCAACCTTATAAACCATGTGAAGTCCAACCTTAAAAATCAGTTTGAAATGACAGACTTAGGACACCTGCATTATTTTCTTGGTCTTCAAGTCTTGCAATCCAAGGAAGTTATTTCCCTTTCCCAGTCCAAGTATGCTAGTGATCTTCTACACCACTTTCACATGGAAGACTGTAAGCCAACCCCTTCTCCCTTTCATTCTGGAGGCAAGCTTTCAGTCACTTGTACTTCCCCTGAAGTTGATGCTACTTTATACCATCAACTTGTAGGAATACTTTTGTATCTAACCCATACTCGTCCTGACCTTTCCTTTGATGTTGGCCTTATTGCTCGGTTTTTGAAAAACCCACATGAAAGTCATTGGAAATAAGCTAAAATAATATTTCATTATGTTCAAGGAGCAGTTTTGTTTGGGATTCATTATACTGCAGAAGCATCTCCTCTATTGGTTGGTTTTACTGATTCTGATTGGGCTGGTGACCCTGATGATCAGAAGTCTGCTGCAGGCTATGTCTTAACTCTTGGTTCTAGACCTATTACATGGGTTGGCAAGAAACAAAGTTCCATTTCTCTTTCTTTAGCAGAAGCAGCATATCGTGGCGCCATAGAAGCTAGTAAGGAAGCCATGTGGCTTCGTCAGATCCTGTTAGAGTTTGTCTTTCAACAGCAACATTCAACTACACTTTGGTGTGATAATCAAAGTTCCATTCAAATATGAAAAGATCCAATCCAACATCAGCACAACAAACACATTGAACTACACATGCACTTCATCGGAAAGCTCATTCATGACCATGTTCTTGAAGTGCAATTTTTTTCAACCGATGATCAAGTTGCAGACATCTTTACAAAGGCTCTCACAGAGGCGAAGTTTATTAAACTTCAATTTATGGTTGGAGTTGAGGAAGTTTTCACTAAGGGGGGATCAGCTCAAATGCCTCCTTCCTTCTCCTATTGTGTCGTATTTGTACATCCTTCAATCCTATACGAAGTTGTTCTTAAGGGGGGATGTTAGGATATTTCGACACATAGGAAATAGTTAAGTATAACTTGGTCTAGTATAGAGTTAGGTAAAGTGTGTTTCTTTACTATGTACTTTTGTAACTTACAATCTAATGGTCACGATATGTTCTAGACATGAAGTAATCTGACGGTTCATTCTCTCCTCGGTATTACTGACACTTTATCTGTGGCTTAACACCCGATTGGTCCATGATCTCTATTTAAAGACCATGGAGGGTCATTTGTATGGTGACCGTTCATGAGAGAAGCTTATGTAAATTTCTTTATTTTATTAATAAATTGCCTAAAGTGGACACGTTGGCTTATGCCATGGACTGTCTCCCTCTTTGAGGGTTTTAACCACATCAATAATATGGGTGTATTGATCTGTGATCTGTTTGTGAGCAGTGTCCTTTGGTGTTCTATCTGAGGAACTTACCCTGTAAATTCCTACAAAATCCTGTTATGATCAGCTAATACATTTTTAATGACTTGGATCAAATTCTTATTCGATGATTTAGCTAATCCATTCCCTTATGGGTAATATGTTTTGAAAATGTAACTAGTACTGGTCTTCATAATTGTTGTTTGGCTCATAACATGATGTAATTGTTAGGATATTCCAACACATAAGAAATAGTTAAGTATAACTTGGTCTAGTGTAGAGTTAGGTAAAGTGTGTTTCCTTACTATGTACTTTTGTAACTTACAATCCGACGATCATGATATGTAGTGATTCGATGGTTCTTTCTCTCCTCGACATTACCGACACTTGATCCGTGGCTTAACACCCAATTGGTCCATGATCTCTATTTAAAGAGAATGGAGGGTAATTTGTAGGGTAACCATTCATGAGAGAAGCCTATGTAAATTTTTCATTCTTTTATTAATAAATTGCCTGAGGTGGCCGCGTTGGTTCAGGCCGTGGATTGCTTCCATCTTTGATGGTTTTAACCACGTCAACAATATTGGTGTATTGATCTATGATCTGTTTGTGAGTGGTGTCCTTTGATGTTTTGTCTGAGGAACTTACCCTGTAAATTCCTACATGGTATCATAGCTATTTGAGGGCTGCATCCGTTGGTGATCTAAATCTGAAGGCGGTAGAACTGCATCCGACTATCGTTTCCTAGATCTACTATTTCTAACTGCTTTCAGGCTGAGAGGACTGCTCTATTGTGTTAGGAGCATCTGTTTCACGCGAAAAGGTTTCTGGTAGCCCTAGCTACGTCATTTTTAAGATCTAGAGGTATATAATGTTTATTTGCAGTTTCTAGTTATTTTCTCTCTGTTTAGTTCGATTTATTTAGCTATTTGTTTTTTCTATTACCAGATCTATACCTTTCATTTCTGCATATGCTCTTTGCCCCGCGACTCTATGTGATCTAGGCAAATTAGAAACAGAGAGGAAGGATTTTTCTCATGCGTATGCTCTTTTCTGCCGTGTGTTAGTGTGATCTCGAAAAATTAGAAACATTGAGGAAAATATTTAGTTTCCGGCTAAAGCTAACTTCAAGTAGTAAGGTTTGTTTTTTTGTATGTCCGTGTTGGGTTTTTTTTTTTTGTTTTGTAGGGAAAAGAAGAGTTTTCTCAAGTAAGCATGCAACCCAAAGCTTCAGTGAGTAAAAAAAAAAACCCCTTCCTCTTTTCCAAAAATTACTAACCTTTTAATCTAGCTCACTTGGTCCAAAGCTACTTTATAAGAATAGAGGTCTTGAGTTCAAATCCTTCTTGGTCCAAAGCTACTTTATTAGATTAAGTTTGGAAAGGGGGCAGATTTTTTTTAATATAAAATTATCATTCATTTCCACACATTCCCGCACTTCGTCGACATCTTCGACAACTTTTCTTCAAAAACCCATAACTTCTTCATCTGGAAGCCGTTTTTAGAGCCATTTTTTTTGAATCAGGCTAATTTTTCGAGATCTTTCCATTGGAACACTTAGTTTTAGCATCTATAGCTTCAGTTTCTGTTAAAATGGAAAGTCCATGCCAAGTTATTCTTGACAGCACTAACTACTTCCAATGGTGGTCCTACATTGTGGATTTACTTAGAAGTAAAGGTCTTTAAAAAATAGCCTCAGGGCAAGGAACCAAACCAAAAGATGAAGATAAGGCACCTAAATGGGAAAATAGGCAAGATCAAGCACGTGGGTTGATAGGGATGTCTATTTCTCCATATCTTAGATTCCATATTGCAGAACTTGATACTCCTTATGAAGCAATGAAACAGATCACCAAAGTTTTTGGAATTAAAAATGAACTTAGAGCCCATCAACTCGAAAATGAGTTGCTTACATTGGACCCCAATAATTTTTCTTCCATTGAAGATTTTTTGTCCAAGTTCAAGACCCTTGGACTTCTCTTGGAAGGTGTTAAGGTTAAGAAATAAGATAGTAACCTTATCTATTCCATTCTTACTAAGTTGGGACTAGCCTACTCTATTTTTGTTTCCACCTTCCATTCTACAAGAGAAGCCTTCATTTCTCAAGGAAAAGCATACAAGTCCCCTTCCTTTGATTCCATTTGTGATTCTTTAATAAGAGAACAAGAAAAACTCTTACATCTTGGTCTTCTTAATCTTGGAAACTCTTATAAGAAAGCCTTAGCCGCTCAACAACAACCAAATTCAAAGAATCCTAAGAAGTCGTATCCTAAAAGGAATGGTCCTAAACCAAACAAGGGTCCTAAGCAATTCCAGTCTCAAAATGAAAAATCATTTCAACAAAATGATAAGGCAAATAAAAACAAAGGGAAGAAGACTGATAGACATTGCCACTTTTGTAATCGAGATGGCCACTTAGAATCCAAATGATTTAAGAATATGGAAGCCTTGGAAGCAACAATGAAGAAGCATAACATCCATTTGGAGCACTATTCAACTTCAACTTCATCCTTAGGAATAACACATTCTACATGTGGTTGTCAAGCATCTCGATTTGGCTATGCACTAAATGTATCTTCTTCTTCTCACTCTCATGAGTGGCTCATTGATTCTAGAGCTTCTTATCACATGGCCAAAAGCAAAGCCATGTTTTCTTCTTTAAATGATTGTAACACCAAAAATATATATGTTGGTGATGATAGATCTGTTAGTGTTGTAGGGACTGGAATTGTTCATATAGACAATGGTCAATTTAATGATGTATTATGTGTTCCAACCTTATCCTGCAACCTTCTATCTGTATATCAGATAACTCATTCAGGTGAAGGTAAAATCATTGAATTTTCACCTCACAATGTTGTAATTAAGGACCTAAGAGATCCTAGATAGATTTTAGCTACTGTCATTGTTGGTGATTCTATAAGGTTGTATAAGTTTAACAACTTTGGGTCATCAAATCTTCCCTCGGTATTTGTTGCTCATAATGATGAAGTGAGCAAACTTTGGCATGAGCGATTTGGTCACTTAAACTATCACTCCCTTCATAATCTATGTAAAGAAAATATGGTGATAGGTCTTCCAATGGTATCTTGTAGAGATGGTGTTTGTTCCAGATGTGTACTCAGAAAACATCATCGGGATAGTTTTGAAAAACATGCTTATTGGCACGCCTCAGTCCCCTTACAACTTGTGCATAGTGATTTATGTGGTCCACTTCGAACTGTTTCATTCTCTGGCTACAAGTATTTCTTAACTTTCATTAATGATTTCTCCAGACGCACTTGGGTATACTTCTTAAAACTCAAGAGTGAAGTATTTAACATGTTCTTAGCCTTTAAGGCCTTTGTTGAAAAACAATTTGAACATCAAATTCTTAAGCTATGATATGATAATGGCAGAGAATATGTTAACAAAAAATTAATCAACTTTTGCACTGAGAATGGAATTAAAATGCAACATACTGTTCCATATACTCCACAACAAAATGGTGTAGGTGAAAGGAAGAATCACACCTTAAGGTAAATGGTTAATTGTATGCTTCAATCTAAAGGACTTAGTATTAATTTTGGGCAGAAGCAATTAACTGTGCAAATTACATAATAAATCACACTCCTACTGAGGTTTTAAAGAATATCACTCCAGAAGAAGCATGGAGCTCAATTAAACCAGATTTAAGTCACTTTTGTGTTTTTGGAAGTGAAGCATGGGCCCATACTCCAGATGAGAAGCATAAAGCTTTCGAACCTACGAGTGAAAATTGTATTTTTGTTGGATATTTTGAAGATGTCAAAGGATATAGACTTATTCCACTTAAGTCCAAAAATGTTATCATTAGAAGAGATGTAAATTTTGCTGAAAATATATCGGCCTACGAGCCTAGTTTGGCAGATGTGCCACCTCTCTCTATCTCTTCTACTTTTGAAAATATTTCTTCTTCAGATGATGAAAGCAAGGATGACAATCCTCCCCCACCTTCTTAGGATCCTCCTTCAGCTCCTCAACTTCCAAAATGGGTCCGTGCTACTCGGGATGCAATAGGTAATCTTGCTGGTGATCCTACAGATCAGCGACATGCACGTTCTTAGTTCGATAGAGCCTCTTCTTTTCTGGCTCAAGCTTCAACGAATTATGATCTTGACACCTTTGCAGAAGCTTTAGGCCATCCAGATTGGGATGCAGCTATGAATGAAGAATATCATTCATTATTGGCAAATGATACATGGGATCTTGTTCCTCTACCAAAGGGATGAAAACTTGTTAGATGTAAATGGGCTTACAGAACCAAGTATGGACCAGATGGGAAAGTTGATAAACATAAAGCTCGTCTTTTTGCTAAGGGTTTTTCACAAGTTGAAGGCATTGACTATACTGAAACCTTCTCCCCTGTTGCCAAAATGAACTCTATCTGCCTTGTTCTTTCCCTTGCTACCTCTTTCAAATGGAAAGTCCATCAAATGGATGTTAAATCTACCTTCTTGCATGGGGAATTGCATGAAGAAATCTATATGGAACAACCTATTGGCTTTATAAAAATAGACTCCAGCCTTGTATGTGAGCTTAAGAAATCCCTTTATGGTCTCAAGCAAGCTCCTCAGGCATGGTATGCCAAAATGGATAGCCTTTATTTTAGAATCTGGCTTTTCTAGGTGTCATTCTGACAATACTGTCTACACCAAGAAAGTGGGAAAGTCTCTTATCATTCTTGTTCTTTATGTTGATGATATTATCCTCACTGGTAGTGATCCCAACCTTATCAACCATGTGAAGTCCAGCCTTAAAAAGAAGTTTGAAATGACAGACTTAGGACACTTGCATTATTTTCTTGGTCTTCAAGTCTTGCAATCCAAGGAAGGTATTTCCCTATCCCAGTCCAAGTATGCCTGTGATCTTCTAATCCATTTTCACATGGAATACTATAAGCCAGCCCCTTCTCCCTTTCAGTCTGGAGCCAAACTTTCAGTCACTTGTACTTCCCCTAAAGTTGATGCTACCTTATACCATCAACTTGTAGGAAAAACGTTTGTATTTGACCCAATCTCGTCCTGACCTTTCCTTTCTTGTTGGCCTTATTTCTTAGTTTATGCAAAACCCACATGAAAGTCATTGGAAAGTAGCTAAAAGAATACTTCGTTATGTTCCAGGTATAGTCCAGTTTGGGATTCATTATAGTGCAGAAGCATCTCCTCTATTGGTTGGTTTCACTGATTCTGATTGGGCTGATGACCCTGATGATCGGAAGTATACTGCAAGTTATGTGTTCACTCTTGGTTTAGGACCTATTACATGGGCTTGCAAGAAACAAACTGCCATTTATCTTTCTTCAGCAAAAGCAGAGTATCGTGGTGCCATAGAAGCTAGTAAGGAGACCCCGTGGCTTCATAAGATCTTGTCAGAGTTTGGATTTCAGCAGCAGCATCCAACTACACTTTGGTGTGATAATAAAAGTGCCATTCAAATATGCAAAGATCCAGTCCAACATTAGCGTAGCAAACACATTGAACTGCACATGCACTTCATTAGAAATCTCATTCACGACCATGTTCTTGAAGTGCAATATTGTTCAACAGATGATCAAGTTGCAGACATCTTTACAAAGACTCTCACAGAGGCGAAGTTTACTAAACTTCAATTTATAGTTGGAGTTCAGGAAGTTTTCACCAAGGGGGGATAGGCTCTAGTTCCTCCTTCCTTCTCCTATTGTGTCATATTTGTACATGCTTCAATCTTATCCCAAGTTGATCTTAAGGGGGGATGTTAGGATGTTACGACACATAGGAAATAGTTAAGTATAACTTGGTCTAGTGTAGAGTTAGGTAAAGTGTGTTTCCTTACTATGTACTTTTGTAACTTACAATCCGACGATCATGATATGTAGTGATCTGACGGTTCATTCTCTCCTCGATATTACCGACACTTGATCCGTGGCTTAACATGCGATTGGTCCATGATCTCTATTTAAAGAGCATGGAGGGTCATTTGTAGGGTAACCATTCATGAGAGAAGCTTATGTAAATTTTTCATTATTTTATTAGTAAATTGCCTGAAGTGGCCGCGTTGGCTTAGGCCGTGGAATGTTTCCCTCTTTGAGGGTTTTAACCATGTCAACAATACTGGTGTATTGATCTGTGATCTGTTTGTGAGTGGTGTCCTTTGGTGTTCTGTCTGAGGAACTTACCCTGTAAATTCCTACAATAATTCTTATGTATTTGCAAATTTAGAGAAGAAAAACAAATTATTGTAAAGATCAAAGAAAAATTATTTTTATGAGCATGAGTTTCAAGATCAATTTATTTTGTTTATAGGTCAAAGAACCCATTAGCTTCTTATAGGGTTATGTAATGAGTCATTGTCCTTGTCATCATGTTCTAGACCCTTTTTGGGATTCTTATGTCGAGAAATAATATATATTTATGTCAAAAATATGTCTAACCCCTCCTCCACCACATCAACCTCATAAAGGTGATTCAACCACTATATATAGACCAGTGTTCAACCTATTGTGGCATCTAAACAAGCATCAATTCGATATGTTACTTGTATCAAAGAAAGAGGTGAAAAGAGGCATAAAGAGAAGGGCTATACTTGGCATAATCCTTTGCATAAAGAGAAGAAGGCTAACAAATAAGTAGAAGACAAAAATCCTGCTTATGTTATATCACACATGAGAGAGGACTTAGGTAAGCAATGTGAAATTGTAGGGCTGAGGGTGCAAGCCAAGATTTCAGAAGTGGAAGGGAGGCTGAGACTTCTTTTGGTGAAGATTTTGACTTTTGACCTTTTTTTTAATAGACCTTGACTAATATAACTTGGAAAGGCTGACTTGGTGGATTGGAGGACTTTTTGTTGGTTTGAGGGTCTTGGTTGTCTTAGTTGATTTGATTCTTGAAGAAGAGAATAATTTTTTTGTTTGGATTTTCCCCTAGGAGAAGGGTTTTTCCCTATCTAAGATCCTACACGTTGTGTCGTTTTTTGTCTTGATCTTCATGAATTTATGTTTCAATATTTTCTTAATGAAAATAAGTTAAATAAGACATAAATAAGATAATAAGAATACACACATGTCACAAGTAATTATTGAAGATAAGAATAATCTTTCTAATATTCTAACATGGTATTTGAGCTAAGGTGAAGAAGGAAAAAGACAACTTAAAGATCTTTGGATCTCATCATCTTTTTGAAGGATTCCATTTGAAAGAAAGAAGGTATTCTTGGTAAAGAATGATATAAAGGTCTTGGTTTATTATAAGCTAGGACTTATTGAAGGTTTCAAGAAGATATATACCTCATATAATGTAGAATTAACAAATGGCATCAAAGAAAACAAACTTCTGTACACTTCTCCAAAAGGAACACATAGTATCATTTTGAAAGAGATTTGAAGTTTTAAGAACCATACACATTATCCTTTCAAATATTCGAGAGGCCTACAACCTCTTGTTTAGGCATTTCTTATGGGCTTGAAGAAATTCATAAAGGAAAAGAAGAAGACTTCCTATAGAAAATCCTGACCAAAGTATTTGAAGAAATTAACCGTACCTTTTCTAACCCTATTCAATTGGCCGATGATTCAATGATCTCAAGAACTCCAAAAACTTCAGGTAGCTTAGAGACCAAAATTACAGTGAAAATTTACCCATCCCAAAATTCCGCAGTAGCATTTTAGAACTTGGAGTCCAACAAAAAGAAGTTGGAAAAGGTTATCTTCATATATTCATAAGTAAAATGGGAATCAAGTAGGTTGCATCCATATTTACATTCAGATTCAAATTAGTGAAGGAAGTATGCTTGGTTCTAAGAAATATGTACCAATCTTGAAGTACTATGATAGTCAAAGGACGTTAGTCACCTTATGTAGATAATTTCTCTTGAGAAGAACATGACACCAATGAATGTTGTAGTACCATTGAAGGTAGTCTTTAACCTTGGCATATTTGACGTGTTCATTCTTCAAAGCAACAGGAAGATCATGGCATCTTGAAGAAACCTTTGTAGCAAACTTCTTGTGATTTTGGAGGACTAAGGTATGTAGTCCTTGAGGTATATATATATATATATATATATATATATATCCATGTAAGGTCTAACCTGGATTAGATTAGGGTTTTGGATTTAGTTTTTGGTTCTAAGGTTAATTTTGTTGAAGGTTGTTGGCATCTCAGTTTTTGTAAACTTTAGTTGGTATTTGGAAACTCTAGTCAAAAGAGAAACCTTAACTCTAAGATGTGTGTTCTCTCACAGAAACCATAGCTTTTGGTCTCTATGGTTTGTGAGGGTAGAATTGGATTTGAAATTGAAACCCTAGGGTTGATGTTTCTAAAGGTAATATCAAAATACTTAGGGTTTGGATATGAAATCCATAGGAATTCTCCCTCTCTAAAGAATCCCTAGATTGTCAAAATCATAATCATGCTCTTGTATTTGTATATTTTTCTTGGTGGTACTTGTCAGTGAATGTTGCAGGAACATAATGAAGGAAGAAAAATTAGGAAGATATGTTGATCTTATGCCATGAAGAGCATGCTGAATAAAAGGAATGCTAACTTGGAAATCAAGTTGGATCCTTGTGCACTTTGATAAAGGTAGATTCATATGGAGATGGACCATGAGGATGTTGATGCCTTGAAGACTGTCATGGTGAGAGGGATCCATTCAATGCTTGTATAATGATCCAATCAAGGTATATTTAATTTGTAAAATTTTTAGAAGCTCTCCATAATAAAATAAGGTACGATCATTTTGTCTTTAAAATTTCTTTTAATGACTCTCTCATGTCTAGCGTTTTGCTATAGAATAACAAATATTCTTATATTGTTAAGGTGTTTGAGTTGTAGATTAAATCAACACTTGTAGTATTATCTTTTGATACTTTGATAAAACCCTAGCTTTTTAGGGTTTTTTAATAGTATCTAGGGTTTATGCCAAAACCGTAGAAAATGTTGATGTAAGAGCCTAGGGCATTAAAGTCAAAACTTAGGTGTAAATGTTCTACTATGATTGAAACCATAACAAGGTTTAAATTTTGGGATATCTTAGGTTTGGTCCCTTACTGAAACCCTAGATTGATAAAATTAACTTCATGCTCTTGTACATGTATAGTTTGTTGTGTTTTACTTGATAATGAGATTTGTAGGTACAAAGTTGTAAAGTTGTAAGCTTGCCTCATGCTTGATTATGACCTTTTGATGATGATGAGCATGATGGAAAGAGGGAGCTATAGAAAACATTATGAAATTGAATTTTACATTGATGATTGAAAGTTGAAGTCAAATTATGTGAAAGGAATGATGTTCTGAAAGGTCGAATTTTTCTAATGACGTGATGATGAAAAAAGAAGAGCTTGAATGGGTGGAAGAATAAAATAATTGATGATGGATACATCTCCCTAGTTAAGACAAAGCTTGGATATATTTCCTTTACAAAGGAAAGTGTATATCCTCTCTCGTTGAGAGGGAGGACATGGTTCTCTACTTCATGTGTCATGCACTAGGCCAGGACTGATAGCCATATGTCTAGTGAAGGTCGCGAGGAGATAATGGTGACAGGGTTTGTATATTGGCAGTTAGCCTATATGATACACAAAACCTTGTGAGGTAGGATATAATTTCGTAGATGGTACCTAGAACCCAGTTAGGGATGGTGCCTTGGCCTACATGATATCTATATCCCTGTAAGGGAGGACATCTTCGTGTATATACCTAGATCCCTGTGAGGGAAGGTATCTTGGTCTAGATGATATGGAGATCCCTGTTTAGGATGGATGTCTTGAGCTTGATGATGTCTAGATTCCTAAGAGAGTTTGTGTCTTGGCCTAGTTGGCCTTGAGATCTTAATTAAAGTTGATATTGACCTAGATGACTCCTTAGTCCCTGTTGGGATGGTACCTTGGCAGGTAGCCTAGATGGTACCTAGATCCCTTATTTCTATTGGTGTCTTAGCCTGGATAATGTTCAAATCTCTATTGGAATTGGTATATTGGCCTAGATAACACTGGGATCCATGATAAGCAGGTGTCTTGAATGACACAGGGGCCTCTGATGAGTAAGTGTCTTGTTAATTGACACTTACATCCCTGATGGTGAGTTAGTGTCTTAACACTTGGATCCCTGATGATGAGTTAGTGTCTTGACACTTGGATCCTTGAATTAGTGTTGTCAGGTAGCCTAGATGGCACTTGGATCCTTGAATTAGTGTCTTGTTAGGTAGCCTAGATGACACTTGTATGTTTGATAAGTTGAGTTGATACCTTGGAAATTTTGACCTAGATGGTATCTAGCATTGTATACGTTGTTGTACTCTTCTTAGAACATTTCAATTGGAGGTCATCCTTGTACCAATTAAACAATTATGAATACCTCCCTAGTTAAGAGGTAATGTTAAAAATGTAACTAGTATCGATCTTCATAATTGTTGTTTGGATCATAACATGATGTGATTCTTATATATTTTCAAAATAGAAGAAAATAAAATCATTGTAAAGATCAAAGGAAAAATACTTTTATGAGCATGAGTTTCATTCTCAATTTATTTTGTTTATAGGTCAAATCACCCATTGGGTGCTTCTAGGGTTGTGTCATGAATCATTGTCCTTGTAATCATGTTCTAGACCCTTATTTGGATTCTTATGTCAAGAAATAATATATATTTATGTCAAAAATATGTCTAGTCCCTCCTCCACCAAGTCAGCCTAAACATCTATAAAGTTGGCCTCAACATCTACTAAGTCAACCTCATAAAGGTGATTCAACCACTATATATAGACCAATATTTGACCTATTGTGGCATCTAATAAAGAATCAGTTCGATCTATAACTTCTATTGAAGAAATAGGTGCAAATAGGCATAAAGAGAAGGGTTATCCTTAGCATAAAGAGAAAGCTTATCTTTTGCATAAAGAGAAGAAGGTTAAAAAATAAGTAGAATACCAAAATCCTGCTCATGTTATATCACATGCGCAATATGACTAAGGTAAGTAATGCAAAATTTTAGGGCCAAGGGTGCAGGACAATATTTTAGAAGTGGAAGGGTGGTCGAGACCTCTTTTGGTGAAGATTTTGACATTGACTTTGTTGTTGACTAGAGCTTGACTAATCTAACTTGGAGAGGCTGACTTCGTAGATTAGAGGAGGAATTCTTTTTGGTTTAAGGGTCTTGGTTGTCTTAGTTGATTTGGTTCTTGAAGAAGAGAAGATCATTTTTTTGGGGGTTTTCCCATAGGAGAGGGGTTTCTCCCTAGTTGAGAGCCTACACATTGTGTCCTTTGTTGTCTTGATCTTCATGCATTTATGTTTTGATCATTGCTTGATAAAAAGAACTTAAAGAAGACATAAATAAGATAATAAGAATACATGAACATCACAGGGAATTATCAAATATAAGAAAAATATTTTTGCCTTTATGATTTTGTAACAATATGGAGTGGAATGATGAAGGGATATTTGATATTTTTGTAAAAATTCAATCATCTTAACTAAGTTAAATTCTTGTGCTTTATCTGTGATCAATTCTTTAAGACAAACAAACCTTGATAAGATATTTTATTCAATGAATTTAATAACTACAATATCAATTTCATTTCTTAATGTGATTTCTTCTACCCACTTAGTAAAATAATCAGTTGTATTCAAAATCCATCTATGCTAATTAATTGACATGGGATTAATTTCCTCAATGAAATCTAAACCCCACTTTAAAAAAGGTGTTTCAACTAAAGTTGGAGTTAAAGGCAAGGAATCCACTTTTTATTTACCTACAAAAATATGACAAGGGACACAAATTTTGACTTTTTCTCCAACTTCTAAAAATATTTTTTCCAATAAAATCTGACCCTCAGAAGTTTATGTGTAGTTGCTCTCCATGCATAGTGTCCTCTGAAAACTCCTTCATGAAACTAATATATCACCCATGTTGTCTCACCTTTAGTTAGACATATTAAAAATATACTCAAAGGATCCTTCCAATACAAATTCTCATTAATTATGAAATATTTAATAGCCTTGAGTTTAGGAGATCTGGTTTGATTTATATTTAACTCAAAAGGATAATGAAAATTATGCAAAAACTAAACAATATCTTAATACCAATATGATAATAAGAATTTATCATTGATTAGTGAAAAAGGATCTTGTGAGTTCTTATGTGGGACTAAAGTTTGAGAAGGTTATTTTGGATTCTTCTCACTTTGTTCAGGAGAAGGTTCTTGTGGATTCTTCTCTCAAATTGGAGCTAAAAGTTGCACCATTGCATTTATTCGCAAAATTCTGCAATAACTTTTGCTAGTCCTTCAACCCTTACCAATTTGTTGGTTTGATCTCCAAATCAAATTCTTGTATCTTGGCTATCCATCTTTCTCTTTTTCAACCACTGTCTTGGTGAGTCAACACTATCTTAATTGCATTACTTGGCACATAAGAAATTATCTTTGAATGCAATACATAAGGTCTAAAAGACTTTAATGCTTGAACTAGAGAATATGATTTATTTTCTATAATATCATATCCTAGTTCATCATCTCTCATATCCTTACTGAAAAATGTAATGGTATGTTGAAAACTTTGAAGATTCTTCTGTTTCAAAACTGTAACTAGTGTAGTATCTGAGGTAAATGAAAAGATACCAAATGGTTTTGTGTAATCAGGAATTGCTAACACTAGCAGTTCCACTAGAGCCTTCTTGATTCGAGAAACTAACAATCTAGACTAAGAATTCCATTTCACTTCTTGGTCTTTCTTAAGAATTTTTGTTATATCCTTGATTATTTCTGCATAATTTGGTACAAATCTCCTCAAGAAATTAATTATTCTTGAGAATGATTGTATCCTTTTTTTAGTTCGAGGCAAATTGATTACTTTAATTGATGATACTCTCTGAGGATCAATATTCACTCCATAGTTTTATACAATATGACCTAGCAATTTTCCCTCCCGCATTACAAACATTGACTTTTTTGGGATTAAGCGAAATCTTGTATCTCTACATTTATGAAATATCTGTCTCAAATGTTTGAGATGTTGAGACTATGATTTGGAAAACACAATAAAATCATCAAGATAAATAATAATAAATTTATTTACTTTACCAACAAATTCCAAATCCATGGATCTCTTAAAAGTTGCTCCTGCATTCATTAGTTCAAATGGTATTTTAGCATACATTGTAGAACTTGCAAGCAAATTGTTACCGCTAATGAAATTGAACTGAAATCAAGAGACACAAATTTCTTCTATTATTCCGAAGAAAGGAAAACACACAATAGAAACACATGCAATAACATGAAACCATTAAAACACAAGGAACACAATGAATTTAAAGGGAAACTAACTAGGAAAACCCCTTTGCAGCTTTGCATTAATTCATACGAGAATATGGATCAATTATAATGCCTTGCTTCAATCCCGAAGCACACCTTGCACTAAAATTATGATCTCCTGTTCACTAACTTGCTCTGGCCATTGATTAGCCAAAATAGGCCTCTGCTATCCTCGTATTTCCTTGCATAATCCTTAACGAAATTAGCCCCTAAAAAGTAGAAAAAATCCCTATTTCCTTGCACAAATCCTGAAGGAATTGATCACTTGCTGTGATACAAAACCTCTACACTTAACTAGTATATAATTGACAATTACAATGTGCCTTTTCCTCCACTCAACTTAGGAAATTTGAATTCCATTCATGACTAGTACTATTTTTAGTAAATTGATTAGTTAACTAGGAGATCAACATGTTAACAACTATTATAACTACTCAACTGAAATCCTATTGACTCTATTAATGACTAGAGATCAGTTAACTGAGTTACTAAGAATAAATCCATTAGATTGCTATATTTTAGCAATCAACCTATACACAACTCTACTTCTAGCCTATAACTTCAATTTATTGATTTAAATAGGAGACAAGGCCATGTCATTCTAGATAAATGTAATCCAAGTCATCCCGATGATGTGGAAAATCAAATCTCTCCATTTTACTAAGGCACAAGTTAATGAATCCTTTTCTTGCTACAATTTCAACACTCCCTCTTAGAGAAAAATAGTTCTACACAATCCCAATCCTACTACAGTGGCATGTATTGTAACACAACTAACACTCACTCTCATTGTTGTTGTCTCTATTGCAACATCTGCAACTGAGAAGCATCGAAAATACTAAATCAATTGTGTCTCTGAGCTGAAATTGTCTCCTGAGTCTTTGACTACTACTATTGTTGAATATTTGACTACATCAGCTAACATTGATCCTTTTGCTACTGAATATTATGGGCCTCTATAGAAATGGTAATGATCCATTAGAAGAGTTTATTGCAACTGCTATTTCTCTCTTATGGATCCTGCTCAAATATTTGCAACTCTAGAACTAAAGATCTACATCGCCCCACCTCAATCTTGGAGGTATGGATGCATGCATGGCAAAATATACCTCTAGCCTGTAGATATTTTTAACTCGAACACCAATTTTTTTTACTTGTCCCGTAGAAACATGCTTCAAATAAGCTTTCCCCCTATCGAAAAACACATAATATCCACAATCTTTAAGTACAACTACAAAAACTATATTTTTTTTAGACCAGACACATATATTACATCCTTTAGGTGAAGATGGGACCCTGGCTCCCTCTTAAAGGTGATAGTGCCAATCCCTTTCGTACTATAACTTCCATCATATCTAATCCCTATGTGTAATTGTAAGCCCTTCTCCTCTAGGCTATTGAAGAACTCCTTACTTCCTATCATATGATATGAGGCATAAAAGTCTAGGTACCACTCATTCCTTCTTAATATGCTTTCCATGCAAGCAATGAGGGTGAAATCCAACTAAAATTATGATGTGAGAGAATATCCTTATGCTCCTACTATAGGTTGCTTACTAGATTTCTTGTGTGAACACTTGGTTTCATAGTGACCATTGAAATCATTTAATTGTATTAAGGTACTTCTTATTTCCATGGTTCTGGTTGGATTCTGCCTTGCCTTGGGACTTTTTTCCTTTGGAATTCTTTCCTTTGACAACTATATATCAACCTTCTTCGTCATCAAATATGGATGTGGAACCATATTTAGTGTTTCTTGTAATCTCTTCCTGCACCAAATAAGACCAAAGTCTCTCCCAATCCGGTAGCTTGTCTATTCCATTAAATGAATCCTGATAGTTGTGCCAGGAATTTGGAAGTCCAAGGAGTGCTAATCTCACAAGTTTAGATGAGGCCAAATTCTCTCCTACTCCAAGTTCATCTTGAACCTGAGTGAATCTGGATAGGTATTGAAGAATGGTTTCATTTTCCTGCATGCAAATGTTCTTGAGCTTGTCTCTCAATGCTAATTTCCTAGCCTCGATGCTTCTCTGTAATAGATCTTTGAGAGTTTTCCACATTGTAAAAGGAGTCTCCTTTCAATGCAAGTTCAAAACAACATTATCTATGACACCTTACAGAATAATCCTCCTGAATTTTATTGTATCTTTCTTCCACTGAGCAAGTTCTTATGCATATGATGTTGTTGGTTTTGGAATATTAGTTTGTGTGTATTCCCATACTCCATTGTCATCTAGGACAACTTACATCCTATCTTTTCAAGAACATATATTTGAGGTTCCCTCCAATGCATACTCAAGCCTCAATCCATTGAAAGATACTTTTCCCGCACTGAATAGAATCTACACCAAAAAATATACAAATTGAAATTTCTCAGAGAAAATATCTAGAAAATTATTTCTATGTGGTCTTTTGTAGCTCTGATACCAAGTATAAATTTCAAAAACATTTCTACTGCTAATGAAATCGAACTCAATCAAGAGACAAAAATTTCTTCTACTATTATGCGGAAAGGAAAACACATGATAAAAACACATGCAATAACATGCAACCATTAAAACACAAGGAACACAATGATTTTATAGGGGAACCCAATTGGGAAAAAAACCCTCCGCTACTTTGCATTAATTCAGATGAGAATATGGATCAACTACAATTTGTTGCTTCAATCTCGAAGCACTCCCTGCACTACAATTCTGATCTCCTGCTCATTGACTTACTCTGGAAAACACTTAGTTAAAATAGGCCTCTACTATCTTCCTATTTCCTTACTTAATCCTTGAGGAAATTAGGCCCTAAAAAATAGGAGAATTCCCTATTTCCTTGCCCAAATCCTGAAATAATTGATCATGTGTTGTGATACAAAACTTGTACACTTAGATCGTATATAATTGACAATTACAATTTGCATTTTCCTCCACTCAACTTAGGAAATTCGAATTCATTGCATGACTAGGACTATTTTTAATAAATTAATCAATTAATTGAGAGATCAATGAGTTAACAATTGTTATAACTACTCAACTAAAATCCTACTGACTCTACTAATGACTAGAGCTCAGTTAACTACATTTAGCTAACAAGAACTCCACTAAATTGCTAGATTTTAGCAATCAACCCATGCACAACTCTACTTCTAGCCTATAAATCGAATTTACTAATTTAATTAGGATGCAAGGCCATGTCACTCTAGCGAACTGCAATCCAAGTCATCTTGCTGATGTGGAAAATCGAATTTCTCCATTTGACTAAGGCACAAGCCAAATGAAGCATTTTCTTGCTACAATTTCAACATACATGAATGTTCCCTAAGGTGCAGTAAATTCTGTCTTTCTTTGGTCTTCTTTGTTCACTACAATCTGGTTATACCCCGAGAACCCATCCAACATTGAAATTATCTTTGATCATGTAACTTTATGGAGAAGATAATCCATTTTGGTCAATGGATAATTATCTTTTAAAGAAGTCTTGTTCAAATTTTGAAAACACACACATAATCTTATATCTCCATTATTCTTTCTAACATGAATTAAATTTGAAATCCAATCAAAGAACCTTAAGGGAATAATTATATTAGCATCCAACAATTTTTTAACCTCATTCTCAATTATAGGCAACAAGATTAGATTTACATACCTCAACTTCTATATTAATGTATTTACATTTGGTTTCAATGGGATCAGTGTTGTATGATAGAAGTGTCATAAGTTTTTAGATCCTCATATTTCCATGCAAAATCATCAATGTACTATTTAAACAAGCTCAAATATTTATATTTTACTTCTACAGGTAATAATGTTGAAAGTTTTATGTTTTTTTATCTCATTCTCTATGCCAATATTACGCTCTTCAATATCATCCCGTTGGGAATTTACTGCTACAGAAGTAGGTACATCATTCTGATCAAATACCTTTTCTAATGGAATGAGGCCCTTTAGAATATAGTTATTTTATAATTGAACTATATCATGATCTTCAATTTGATCTTTCAATTTCTCACTCTGATTGACAATACCACTATGTATATCTTCATCAGATTCTTAAACTATATGTAAGTTTTGAAATTCTTCATTTACTTCTAGAAATATCTTGATCAGTTCATCATCCTCAAAAGTTTTCCTATGCTTTACATTATCTCATATTGAAGGCCTGTGTTTGACTTCAATTTGATATTACAACTGAAAAGTGTTGGGAACCTTAAAAGTACTTGCAGATCTACTGATGAATCAACAACTACATTTTCTTCTCTTGGTATAGCAGAAATATTGAGCGCTTGAAAATAATTTTCAACGCAATCCCACACTTCATTTATATAAGATTTCAATATAGGATGCTTAGTTTGGAAAAAAATTATGACCCGTCTGACTACCAATTTTGAATCTCCATAAACAACTAACCTTTGAATCTTCATTTTCTTAATTTTTTCAAGGCCTATAATTAATGCCTCATACTCTACAACATTATTAGTCACCTCGAATTCCAATTTAAAAGATTGAGTAATGATCTCTTGTGTAGGTGAAATAAAGATAAACCCTTCCCCTAATCCATCTCTAGATGTGGTTCCATCAAAGTAAAAATTCCATATATAGTTTTCAGAAGATTAATTATATTTAGAGAACTCAAATTTATTTTTCATCTTATAATCATTATCTACTTCTAGAATAAAACACCCTAAATCTTGTTCAACAACATAAATAGGGTCATTAACTGGTAGAATAGCATTAGAAATTGTATTTACAAATATTACTTCTCTGTAAAACCTCAAGCTTTCTCCCCAAAAATTGGAATAATATCATATGAAATGTCCATATGCAAACTTGCTCCAAGTTTAGCACACCATGCTCTTGATAACATCATGAAAAAGTTAACAAGGATACTTGTTACTACAATATCCATTAACACATTTTTGATAGGGATTTGAGCTAAAGAAACTACCAAATATTTTATTAACCCCAAACATTATACCCTAGTCGAACCAAAAGTATAGAGGTCATGATAAGGGTGTGTCACTTGTAGCTGTAGTTTTTTCATAATGGACTTACGCATCAAGTCAGGAGAAGCTCCAAAATCAAACGTACAATTATAAAACATAAACTCTTGTAACTTCAAAGTCACGTAGAAAGGAGGTATTGATTCTTCAATAAGATCTGTATTTGGGCCAAATAACACTCATGGTTTTTCAGCGTAAAATCTTATCATATCTACGAGTGCGTCTATGCTTGAAGATTGAATCCATTTAGTCACCTATTGTTGATAGTCTGGACTTGTTAATTTTGACAAAGGATTTGGACTATTTACCTTTTCTAATTCTTTCTCTAAAGTAAAGAAAGAATACAATTTTTTTCTTTAAATGGTTCTTCCTACTGTGAAGATGAAGGTTCAGAACTTTTATTCTAAGGAATATCAAAAGTGAATTTCTTCATTTGTTTAACTAGATTTTGTTTGGGTCTCAAATCATACCTCTTATTGAGTTCAACAATTAGAAACTCTAAAAAGGATTGATACTTAAATACTTCAGAAGAATTAACATTCTGGATTACATATTGATTTTGACTTGAAGGAATGATATTACCTTCAAAATGTTGGACAGCACGACAATTTATATCATCTCTAATTTGTGCAACTTCTTCAAAATTTTGGTCATCAATCATCAAAGGAGGCTGAATTTCCTGATATGTAATTCTCCAATATCTTTGTAAAATATGAGGTTGAGATGTCTTTCTATGAGGTATTGGTGGCCTATTCACATTCTCTTGTGTTTTCCTCAATTGCATCTCCATTCTAGAAATTCTATTAGAAAAATTTCTCAGCATCCTAGTAATTTCATTAATCTTCTGATCCTCTTCCTTTGTTTCTCCTGATGAACCAACTTCTTGTTTTTCTTTCTTCTTTTCCACCCTTCCTTCATTAGCTCTTAAATTTCCTAAAGTAACTCTGTTAGCATCTAATTCAATTGCATCTATTTGTATATTTTCTAAAGTGGTGGACTTTCTTTCTCTAAGCATAAGTGAAAAATCATCATCAAAAGCTTTAGAAAATATGACTTTAGCAAAATTATTTGAAGGATTAATGTCTGTTGGCATTTTATTATAGATTTTATTAAATATTTTGATAAAATATGACAATGATTCACCAGGATTTATTTTATAGCTTCAAATTCTATTAAATAATAAATTGTATCTTTCTTAACTCCCCATTGATTGATAAAAATATTAGTAAGATCTCTCCAATTACGAATGGAATCTGTTTGTAACTGTCTAAACCAAATTCTACCATCTCCATCCAAATATTGTATAAATAACTTGATATAAACATCTTCATGTTCCACATTTAAATTGCCTGTAAAATCAAGGAAGGTAAATAAATGGTCCTCTACACTTATTCCAATTTCTCCATTAAATCTAGGGAGGTATTTCATATATCCATCAGGAAGGTCATGTAGAGGAGCTTGTAACCTTAAAGCTGAATACCTAGCATTGACAATTGGTCCGATTTCAACCATTTTCTGCTACGTAGTAGGTGGAATAAATTGTATAGGATATGGAGGTTTTTTGGAGATTTATACTTGGGAGTTAGAGGCTTCTTTGAAGACCGAGGAGGAACACTTAACTTCTAAATTTTAGGAAAAATGATATGTTAAACTTCAGGAAACAAAAGGTTGGTATAAACTTTAAAAGTTCCTTCAATATATAAAAGGGAAAAGGGATCCTTAGGTTTAGCTTTAGGTTGATCAATTTTAGGATTTGAGGTATTGCTTTCAGAGGATTCTATATCTTCAGTTTATGATTAAGGAATATGAAAATATTTGAGTTTCTCAACTAACAAAGAAGTTTGAAGATCTACTCCTTTTTTAATTAAATCTAAAACTCTGGGTGATAAACCAATAGGATTAGGGGGTTCTTCAAAACTCTCTAGATGAGAAGATGGCTCTTGAGTATCATATGATGTAGACTCAACTCTATCTCTGCTAGACTCTTTTCTGGTCAACCATTTTAATGATCTAATAAAGGTTTAGGTGGTTCAAGATCTAGATTAGGTTTAATATATTTCATAGGAGCTAGATTTTAACTAGTGGAGTACAAAAGGTGAATGATTTAGACGATAAACCTCTTATTCACCATCAATGAGGTAATCTCATGTGTTGTCCCAGGGAAAAATAACTTCAATTTCCAATCCACAACAACAATGCCAATTTGATCTTGTCCTTTGCTGATAGTTCCTAGCTAAAGAACTATGGAAAATCATCTATGAATTTGTTTTTCTTTAATAACGGTTGATTCAAGGATACAACCCTTATTTAAGTAATAATCCTTAGACTTTTAAATATCAATAAAAGTGTTGATTTCTAACAATAACAACATACAATCTCTTTAAAGGTGATAATAGAGAATAAATAAAATATTAGATTTATACACATCCAATTTGAACACTTAATGATTTAATGAGAACATAGAGCATATTGAAAAATATTCCATAAATGACATTAATGCATACATGAATTATACAAAAGGAAAAAATTTAATATTTGTAGAGTAATATAGAACAAACAAACAATTTGTTTAATTAACCCAGTGTTGAACATAACTTTTCTAGGGGAGATCAAGGAGGCTAATCCTTAGCCTAACCTTTCCTAGTTATCCACATAATTTAATATGTATTGAAGAATAAGATGATGAAATACTGGAAACACTCACATGTAAAATAATGTTGCCATAAGCTGAAAATAGAACTCCTTGATTAACTTTGAAATACTTAAGTATTACAAAAAAACATATGAAAGCTTTGGTCTAGGAATGAACCACTTCCCAATCAATAAAAATAATATATATAGAGTCTTTACAAAAGTGTTATATTCTAAATATTACAATGAAAAATAGTTTTTTATCCAAATTATATTTGGATAATCTCAACAAAATTCAATCAAAATAGAAATTATCCTACGTAATTATCTTCAATTGTCCTTGATTTCTGAATCTGGTTCCAAGATATCTACATCTATCCTGATTTAGTTCCTTTAAATATGGATCTTCCTTATTTTCCTACTAAAATATTTCCTACCTTTGGGTAACTTCCTTTGACTTGGAAAATTACGATATGAGATAAAAAATTTGATTCCATTCTTCTTCCACTGGATATTTTAACGCAACCATTCTTCTATAAGTTTCATCTACCTAAGTATATTTTTGAAAGGTTGGTTTAATTATGAATAAATATTTGAAGTCATAACATATAAACAATTTATCAGATAATTTGTGAGGAATATTTTTACTACTCAAAGCCCCTTTCAAACTAGTAAATTTTAATTTATCTGATGCAACCCTAATTAAAAATATATGGTATTTGTCTTCAGTTATTGATTTTCCCTGCAATTTCTAAAGGAAGGTAAACATTTTTCCTACAGAGAAAATAAGTTCCTATTAAACTTATCAATTTGAACTTTCATATAATAACAACTTTCTCTTAAATACAACATTAAACTCTTGTTGGACATATCCTTTCTATTTTCTATGATTACTTGAGTTCTGTCAGGAATATCCATGTCATCAAGCTCCTGCGTTTTTTTAATTCAAAAAAATGATAATTTTATTACCTTGAGTGGCCTGATTTCCATGTTCAATCTTGATTTCATCTATTGATTTATTTTCTCTCTCAAATAATTCTTCTTGCTCAACTGTAATTTGATTTGACTTCCAAATATTAGATATTGTAGACTTAATTTATATCCATATTCTTTCCTTAGCTTGAACAAGACATTGTACACTGTCCACTTGACTTAGCTATTTTCCAAGCTATTTCTACAACCTAGAAGTCCTTTGAAGCTCAACAACCAAAGCATTGTTTGATCTAATTTTCTCATTCTCAACTTTTTCTAAATAATTCTTTAATTTATTAGTCTCCTCATTATTCAAACTTAAATATGGAAATTATTCTATCAAGTCCTCTGTTACATCATTTATTTTTTTAGCCCACTTGAGATGTAGAAGGAACTATAATGCCTTCTTGTTCTTTTTCCTTTATGATCTGCTCCATTTGTGTTTCCATTTTCTGTATCTGTACATTTTTTTCAATCACCATTGGCAAGAGTAATTATTTTTCTTTTTTCTAGCTCTCCAACTTCTTGTGCTTATGGATGTTTAGTAGTTGGAAACTTTAGCATCTTATGCAGGGCTTGAATGGCCTCATTCTTGTTCCTTATAATCTCCAAGGTAACATTAATATCATGAGGATATAACCCCAACTTGATAATTATATCATCTAATTATTTGATCCTGGTGTCTTTGGCAAGAGAAGACATTCTTTCCATATTTAACTCAATGATAGTATTATTCAATGAATTCTATAATTTAAATAAACTAATAACAAAGCTATTTAAAGTAGAATAAATGATATCCCCTGTTTGTCTATGGAGATCAATATGATCAATTGGATGGATTTGTGTTGTATTGAAAGAAAATATAGAGGTCTTAAAATCTTATGTAGCCTTAGCATTTGGGACTTTTGGTTATAGAAAATCAAATTGAAACTTTCCCTTTTCAACATCTAGGGCTGAAAGTAACCTATTCTTTGTAGAATAAGTTTTCTTCCAAAACTGAGTGTAAGCCATTGACCTAAAAGTTTCATTTTTTCTTTTAATCTCCATAAACTTAGAAAATATACTTTGATTAGTATAAGGAGTTGAAGAAAACTGTGAACCTATTGTTTCAACTTGTTATAAATTAAATACATGCTCACTTGAAAGGAAAATTGTAGTTAGTGTAGATACATTTGTAGATCTGTTCCATGACATAGCTTCTTTAGTTTCTCTCATTTTTTGTCTTTTCTAGACTCTCAATTTTGTTCCCTATGATTTTGAGACATTCTCAATTCCCCTTTTGAGCTCGTCTTCCCTTTGTTGATGAGTTGATAAAACATATAGCTTTGTTGATTTCTCCATCTCTTGTTCTTCTGGAAATTCTTCTAAGGTGCCTTCTTCCCATGTTTCTTTATTAGCATATCTTTCAATGGTTGGCTTTGGTGTATAAATATAGGGAGTAGAACCTTTCTAAACTCCGATAGCTGAAACTTTTCCAATTGGGTCATAATACCAACTAATTTCCTTTGTGAATTTCATTTGTGCTAATAAAAATTCAAATTCATGGTCAACTACCCTAGTATTCACAAGAAAGGGTTCAATATGTGCCTTGAGTTTAAATATAACCTATTTCTTTCTTGGTAAAAATGCATCTGATCTACATTGAGACTTTTTCTAATAAATTCAAGAGAAAAAAATCTCAACTCGAAGAAAAACTAGCAAACAATATGGAGGGAGATCACATCCGTACATTATTATTTCAGTAATTTTTTTTATATAAAAACTAGTCACCTAACTTAATTTTCTCACTAAGCTGCAAATTACATTTGACTTTTGGCAGAATTCTTGGGACTATATCACTGTTTAAAAGGCTGAAGTGAACCGATAAAAACTGGTTTACAAAATTTGTAAAAGAGAATTGTTCAAAGTTCTTTCTAATTATATAAGTCCAGTGGAAAACTAACCATTGATTATCTTGCATATCCTGCTTTTGTGTCTGTATTTGAGGGAATCTTTCCAACTGATGGTATAGGAACAAATAAACTAACATTGACTAATATTTAAATGATCTCTCTATTCCAAATTTCAAAAATTCCTCATGAATGATATATGAAAGAAACTGACTAAAATTTAACAGAATTGAAGGCTTCTTTCCTAGTGAAAGGGTTGAAAAAAACCCAAGGACTACATCATCTACCACTTCATCACTTTCATACCCTAAAATACAACACAACATGGATATTATTTGTCTAGTAATATCTGGGAAAGCATTTGAAGAATAGGGAGGATTATGTTGAGGAATACTCGTTCCTTCTGGAAAAAACACTCAAATATAGATCTCCTTTGTTGAGGGGATAACTTCTGATAGATTTCCAATAAAATCTCACTAGAGAATGAATGAAGAGAATTGGGAACAAAAACTTTAAGGGCCTGCAAAATTGACTTTGAGGTAATACAAAATAAGGTCTCTTCATTTTTAGAAATAATGGCTCTTTCACTTGGTAGGTATATATTTGAACACTATACTATGCAAGCAGGAAAAGGTGTTCTGTAAAACACGAATTGGTGAAGAAGAGATCTACAGAGAGAAAATTCATCATTATTATCTTGGAACTTCTGAAATGGCCAATTATGCAACTCATAGATGTCAAATTCACATTTTGGTTTCACTATTTTAGCATCTAAATCAATCAATGCCATTTCATCTAGTTTCATAGACACATAAGACAATTGGTTCTTTGACTATGTTTTTGCAGACTTTCCCTTTTGTGAACTCATCCTTTTAGTATGAAATGAGGGCAAAAGAAAATGAAATTAACCGTATAATTGGGACAATTGAATCTGTTGATTGCCGATAAATTGAAACAATTATGATGTAACAAAATCATTTTTTGGCTATAATTTTTTGACAAAGGGACAAAAGGATAACAACTTTGGATAAAATTGAAGAAATTTATGTGGCAGGAATGTTCGGTGAAGATGGAATAGAGGAGCATGATGGCTTTAATGAAATGGATGTTAAAAATATAATGGTTTATTCCACAATAATGGGAATTAATGGACTAATGGTTGGTGGAAATGTATTTTATAGGTAGTGCTTGGCAAATCTGTAGTTAGCGAAGAATTAAAATAGAAGTAGTCTTAATAAATTTGGTGGGAAAGATAACTTTGGCAAAAACCGTAGGCGGTTTTGTGGGGGGCCGGGTAGTGGCAGGTGAATGGTAAGTGGTAAAAAGAGGGAGGGATATACAATTGATCAAAAGCCACCATGTATCAAAATTGGGTTTGGGAAAACAAGGAATAATGGACCACCTCTCCATATTAAATGTCGAGAAAGCAAGGGGGTCCGCTTTTAATTAATCACAATTGATTATGTTATACAAAATATTCATCGTGGAAAGAGACAAATCATTTATGTGATTGATTTACTTACAAGGTTTAATTAATAACTTTATAAAAATAATCGAATTAATATATATGGTGCTTATAAAATATACACACAAATTTTATTATAAAGTGCATAAAAAAAAAAAAATTGAAATATTTTCTTCGAAAAATAATACGACAAGAAAATGTTACAATAAATCATACATAAGAGACAAGTAAGACACACATTAAGAGTTGCAAAAAAAATTCTCATATATATACATATCAAAAAATAGTGTTTGAGTACATCATAAGGCTATCATCATAAAAAAAAACATCATCATATAAACAAAAGGGAGCGTCCTCATAACGACTACTTCCCTTGGTACAATATCAATATTTAAGGTCATCGACTAGGCTCATATTTTCCTGCACCGCCCACCTCCCCCTGCCCTGGGGCCAACAACGACCACATTGTAGTTGCTGCAAGTTCCATCCTCTGTAGGATCATCCACAAATCTCTATCATGTGGGGTCACCAATTCCACCACATCCTCACCTAACAAGGCCCATCCCGCCTCTAGAAAAACCAACAAAATATGTGTTAGTTGTATCCAGGCATTCCTCTCACTCTCAAGAGAAGCTCTCTCCCTCTCCTCCACAGTCCTCAACTCAGCTCGAAGCGTCTTTTTCTCTTCCTAGAGAATAACCATCTCATCCCCCTCATCTCGAGGCACCCCACCAATCTGTAGCTCTAAACTCTGAGCTAGATTCTCCTCTGTGGCCTCATCTTGAGGTCACCTTTGTCCTCTATGTGCTACCATTGTAGTCTCGACTGTTATTGGAAACCTTGAGCACTACTGAGAGGGGTGGGGTGAATCAGTAGTGTGACTTATTCACAATTTTTTCCTTTTATTTACTTTATTAAACCATACATTTGTTAGTAGCTTCACATAGATCATAAGCAATTAAATGATAAACATTTAAACATATAAGCAACATGTACTAAAATAAAACATCAAAGCACAACCAAAAAAATCATCATCACACATGAGACATAATATTTATAGTGGAAATCCTTATGGGAGAAAAACCACCCTTGTTGCTGCTGCACTACTCTGAATCTCTATTAGCTGACCCCCATCATCCAGGAGACTCGATTCTACTGATAAAATTGGAATACTATGTTCTCACATGGATCTATGGAAAACCATCTGTTGAAAGCCACCACGATCAACAATCCTCACCCAACTCTAATTAGACTATCCAATTCTGATTGGATGGAGAAACTATTCATTTCGTAGAAGCTTTGAAATCATTGCTCCACTCACATGAATTCACTACTCCTCTATTCTATGTGGGCCTCATTTCATATATTTTCATACTGGATCCTAAGACTCTCTTCTCAACAAGATATCAACTATGAAATCCAGGTCTCAACAACAAGACAATCTCATCAAATCAAAACAAAAATACTCATAACCATAACCAAAACCAACCAACAACCATACTCTCATCCATACATAGCTCCATAAAAAAAAAACTGCAACAAACAAAAAATACATCAAACCCTCTATATATTAGCAACATAAAATAATATGGCATTTTGCCTTATAGACCAATAACACCTAGAAAAAAATTGTCAAATCATGCAATAGATCCTCTACTCAAACCATGCTCAAACATTGGCATTTTCCTCAATGCTATTATTCTCCAAATAACTTCTACTACAACAACTGCAACACTGATATTAAATATGATGTTCTTCTTTAGTATTAAGCTTCATCCATTCGTTCTACTCACTTAAATGTCATTTTCAACACCTGCACACACTATCTTTTCTCACAAGTAGGTTTGAAAAATTCCGAAACTTCTCCAATGTTCTCTCTCACTCTACTACATGAACCAACCTTCACCTAGCTCCAAAATTAAGTATATAAAACATTAAGGGTGAATTCCACTTTTGGCTTGGGATCAAGAGTGCACAAAGTTGACAAAGTCAAGCCATTATCATCACTACTCGTGCACTTAAGGTGTTCACACCCACTGGAGGACTTTTTCAATTTATTTTTACCTTATTTAATTAATCATAGAACTTCCCCGAACATACAAGTCGAAATTATTTGATTGCATGTGAGGAATGCAAAGGAAATTTCATTTTAAGAGATAACTGCAACAACAAGACTAGAAAAATTCAGTTATAACCACATGCGCAAAATTGTCTCCCAACGGTTGGAGTCTTCCAATATCACGCACAAGCATGCATTCGTGCATTTGGGGCATAGCATAAGGAAAAGCATAAAAACCTCTACTTAGAATCTCTTCCACCTATTTGGTCATCTTCTCTAGCATTTGTGCATGCATCCAAACCACTTCCATGCCTTGTGACAGTTATGTGAATGGATAAAACATGTCTCCCAAGTGCCACTACTAAGTTGACCTAGAAGCTAACGAACAAGGATTGACTTGTTCACCAACTAGTCCTATACTATCCTCTAACACCTGCAAAAGCTTCAACACTTCTGAACACAGTTTGAAGTACCTCTACAACATCATCATTATACCAACACACTGCTGCAACAAGTCATATCGATGAGCATAGATGAATACCTAATATTTTAACTCAACTAGTGTGCCATCTCAACAACATGAATGACACTTGAGCCATCATCTCCATCACTTGTAGATATGCATCATCCACCTGTATAAACATCAACAAACCATCATAACATATCCTACAACCATGTATACTCAACCTATAGTTCCTAAACTAGGTCATAACATCAACATAAACACCACTAGTACATGAACAATCGTTAAACACACCAATGCCATCATATGAAAATTATGAGTATAACATCATACAGTTGAAATCAATGCCAACACAACCAGCTCAATGCCAATACAACAACTAGGATACATAGGGTTGACATCAATTCCAACATGAGCTAGCTACCATCATAAACCAATGGCAACATCAGCTAACTGGAGCCATGCAGACCATAATGCCAACATTCTCCCCCTTTAGCATTAATGGAAACAACACACAATCTCCTCTATCTCCCCCCCTTTGACATCAATGGAAAATGGTCAACTCCATATGATAAGGTAACAAGAACACAAGTATGAATACTAGAGCAATTGATCTCTACATGGATGAAAAATGATGCACATCAACAAGCATCCATGCCTCTCACATTAGTAACAACAAGCAACATAATAAACGAATCAACATTTAGAGCAACATGTCAAACCAACCTCTAACAACAAAAATAATATGCACAAGCAACATCACATAATATGCAATAATATGCACATGAGGCACCAACCAACATTCTCCATAGAAACAACACATTTCAGAAACACCAATGGCTATCGTCAACCTCTATGCTCATATCGTGAGACAAAGAACCCCAATAGTCAAAGCATAGAATGAGGCACATCATGGACTCCTACAAGTGGAACATGATGCCAACAATGTATGGCTAAAGTAAATAAGAGAAAATAGGATGCTCCCCCTGAACATATGCCATCTCCAACATCACTCCAATGTTGTAGTGAACTACTTCCACTGTGTTGTCGCTTCCAGAGACAGCCTCGGATTTCTTACAAGACCAGTGCCTAGAACATCTAGAATTTATGTATCTCATATGATTCTCAGGAAACTAGAGACATCACATACATTTTTGTACACATATATACATATATATAATAAACAACATGGGTTGGTTCATTCATCTAAAGACATAAGCCATGTATCTCTTGGTACTCCTTCACATATACAATGTACAAAAATATATGTATAAAGTAGCAGAGGCCAAGTAGTTCGAGGTCCTACAGTTTAATCAGCTTTAGCAGATCAATGAAAGAAGATAAGGAGATATAATAACTCATCATATAGATCTTGAAACATCAAGGATTCTACACTTATCTGAGTTCAAGATAGACATAATGGATGAAGAACAATTGGGTGCGATGTTTCATGGAGCGAAATTAATCTCAAAGATCCATACAAACATGTGCGCTAATGAGTTAAACAAATGAATCTGGAAGAACTTATGAAACATTTCTAGCAGCTACAATTACATGAAATTAGAGAGGAAACATGAACCTAATGGGATTTAAACAGAGAGGTAACATATTGTAGTACTCAAAGGAGGAATCAACACCATTTCATTAATATTATGATAGATGCATATCTTGAAGTCATACAGTCTCAAAAATAACATGTAGTTATTCTTTAGGATTTTGAACCATTTTTTTAAGAGTGGCTTCCCTCTATTTATAAGAAGAGGGGATCTCTGAACTATAATTGCAACCAATATTTTGGCCCATATTCAGTTGTTAGATTGACCAACTATTTCAGCCCGAGATGGATCTGCGACCCAAAAAGACTACAATCAAATTAATTTCCTCATTAAATTGTGACAAGTACATGACAACAAAACAAGTCAATTTATAGAGGAAAAATTCTGCAAACTATCTTAATGTCCATCCCTGTGATGGCCTTTTCTCAGGTTTTTGCTTACCCACAGTCTGGCCTCTTGTGCCACTCAGCTTATTCTTGCTGCTTTTGCCTTTACTGCTCGAATCATTCGTTCTCCAAAGCTGGGAGTGGTCAGCTATCAGTTTAATGCCATAGTACAGAAGTAGAGAACCATGTTGAATAATGAAGTCCTCCCAAGATTTCATGGCTTCATTTAATCTGTTTGTGTCGACCCTGATTTCATGTCACAAAGGGCCTTACAGGGTCATCCCATGCTGATTTTTGAATGCTCCATCTCCTTTCTTAAATGCCTCAGCTTCCAACCCACCACACCTTTAAATTTCTGCATTACCTTGTCCAGTAGTTATCACATCGGAAATTCCAATTAAAATTCCTTACAAGACGGGGCATTCTGATCCAGTTTAGCCCCTTTTTCTTTGAGTCCCTTTTGCTTCATGTGACCGGGGGTTATGACCAGGTGCTTAGTCCTTGGGTGCTAGGACCTCTGGACTCGTGTCTGTGAGACTTGTCCCTTTGTTAAATGAATCTCGCATATCAGTGATTTCTAATGCTCGCCTTCGGTGCCTCCTCCCCAACATTGTGATCTCCGATGCGTGATGCAGTCTAGCCCACCTAGAAAAATAATAAGGGAGGGTCTTTGCCCTCTATATTTTGCAGTTGATGAACACCAATTGGGCCTACCTGGGATATCACAATTGACACATTGGCGATTCCCAAGTTGTGCCACTGACGTGACCTGCCTTCCTGCGATCATCGATTTCCAATTGATGACATCGTCAATGCCACGTGTCGCTTCCTAATTGGTGACATGTGTCACCCATATATGCCCCCATAGGTCCCTTCAAAATGCCAAATCTGCATGCCATGTGTCCTCCATATTGCCACATCATGATGACATCAGACACCATGTGGATTTATTGGGACCAATAGTATTCCACCATGTCGCCCTCTTAGAGGAGAGAGAAAAAGGCTCGCCTGCCCTTGGTTTTTTGCTAATTTCATTTGTAAATCATTTTCGGCCTTTCCTGGTGATTTATAGTATCGAAATATTCTTCCCACAATTTCTTAAGAGTGGTCAGTTGAATATCGCTGATTGCCAATTTGCGACATGTTCATGTTGTTGTGATCATCAACATGCCATGGGTTATAAAGTGCGATCGCCGATTTGTGACATGGCTATGACCTCCGATGTGTGAGCTCGCCGATGCACCCTACAGGACCTCCAATATCTAATTACCGATATCGGTGATCGCTGGTTTTCTCTGACCTCCACTACTACTGTTTTGAAAAATTCTGATATGCGGGAAACTCTTATCTAAGTCACCCCTGAAATCTATCCCAACATATGGATACTCTAAGATGATTTGTGGGTTCGACATGGATACTTAGGAAATTTTCTTTTGTCTTCTGACTTTGAAAGGAGAACCTTGATCTGCTCTAACTTTTGATTCTGAGGTCCATATAGAGCCTTCTATATTCCATTGGAAAGCTGCTTCAAAGAACTTTCCAATGGAAAGGGTCTGATTTAGTTTTGAGTGCTTCTGTGTCATTAGAGGCTAGCTCCAAACTGTTAGAAAATTATATATTATAGAGCAATGGAACACATAAAATATTGTAGAAATATAAACACAGAAAATGCATAAAACAAGAGAGACATAGATATATGTGGTTCACCCAGTTTGGGCTACGTCCACGGAGAAACAACCAGTCCTTCTTTTTATATTATCCAACAAACTAAAGAGATACAACCTATAGAAAATCCACTGTAACTCCCTCTTCGCTCTCAATCTCCTCTCTCTTCCTCACTCAGAATATAGATATACATAGACGCAATACAATTCCCTCATATATAGTGAGGGATTGCCTTCTAGGGCAAAAAACCCTAAATTAAACATAACTTCTACTGTCAGATCTCCACCTAATGAATGGCCCAGATTGACTACGAAATTACAACATTTTACAAGGCAATTTTACATCTATTGTTAGCTTCAGGGGCGCTGCCCCCAAATCCCCCCACCAGGGGGGGGCTCCCAAAAGGTCACAGCCGCCCCCCCTGGACCCCCCCTGCAGCGAATATTTTACGGGTGGCGTTGCCGCCCCATTATGAACTGGGGTCCAATGTGGTGATACCTTTGAGTACAGAAGATAATCAAAGGTGACGACACTTTCTCCCTATTTGTACAACTAGAACCCTAAATGCAAAAGGTGACAACGCACTACAAACAATGCTTCCTTGCTACAAATAGAAGCACCATATGGACTAAGACTCCACATGGCCATGACTGAATGACATATAACAATGAAAATACATGGAGATAGCAGTGATACAAAAACCTCATATATGATTATTATATAACCTCATGACCCATGACTAGATGAACAATGAAAAATACAATACAAGTACATAGCATCATGAGCATTTTACATGGATTTTACAATAAAGAACATTGTTTCTATTATCACCTCATATGGATCAATGAGTGAAATACATGGCATATCATGACTATTGCATCAACATTATCCCATACATATGACTGCAATAAGACTTCATGGCACTCCTCCAAAATATGCCTATTAACATAATGACTCAAACTACTAATTACTAAACCCTCTAACAACATAAAATTATGAATCAATGATAAGAATATGGCTGTAATAAACTACATATAACAACCCATGCATGGTTGTTCCTTGTCTCATGTCACATATACATGTCATCACCACATGTCTTCATGTTAGGCTAGCTAAAAGATGATCAATAAAATCTACAACAAGGCTGATATACATATTTTTCCACTCATAAACACTAAATACATCAAATGCAAAAGGAATGAGTGAAAGAAATATAAAACACAAAGAGAAAGCCTTGAATACATAGCTCCCCCTAAGCATAATATACCTCATGTGTAAATTGGTCATACTAATATGAAGATGCATGGAAAAAATGGATCAAAACTCATTACTACAGGTACTCCTCAAGCTGTCAACACTCCCCTTGAGACCATGCTAGTCTCACATATATCTCTGCAATCAAGTAGACCTAATGTGCAAGAATAGACTGTAGTAGGAACCAATCTCTTCTATTTTGAATATGATGAGGAAGAGTATTCTCTTGGTCTCCTCTTTCCGCTTACTCTTCCCTTCAAAACATACACATTATCTGGTGTCCTGACTCCTTTCAAAAACTCTCTTCGATCCTTATTTTCATATGATGCAACCATTGGAATTGAAAATCACTTCCTTTCCCCCATCAACCCTTTGGCTCACACTCAAAATATTATGCTTTATACCTTTAATGACCCAAACACCATATGCATTGGTCCTCTTCTCACCAAGATTGGCTTCACTGCTTCCCAATACTCTTGTTGATTAATTACCTTCAAACACAACACAACCACTCTTGGTTATATTGAGAAAATGAAATTTTCTCCTATCTCCTGACATATGGTGTGAAAATTTGCTATCAATATACCACATAGCATCCTCATCATGTGAAAAAAGTGCAGTGCCACACCCATTAGAGAAATTTTGAGGTAAAAAAATGGGTCTCAAAACAAAATGTACAACCAAAATCAACTTTATAAGAACCAATAGGATTCAATATGATGATTTCAACCATGGGGAATGATTCACCATTTTTGGAGTAAAAAAGTAAAAACAATAAAAAATAATAGTATAAAAAAAACTACTTTTCAACTTGTATTTTTAACTTATCTCCCTATGCTTTTACTCAAATTTCGAGTGGAAGCACTTGTCAAATGCATAATTTAATTCCTCATCCAAGGAGTACCCATATTGCATACTTTCGATAGACCTTGCGACACGAAAAATGAGAAATACATGTAAAACGTGATTACAATTATGCTTTTTCATGTATTTCTCATTTTTTGTGTAGTAGGGTCCATCAAAAGTATGCAACATGGGTACTCACATGAATAATTAAATTATGCATCTGAGTGCTCCCACTCAAAGTTTTAGTAAAACCATAAGGATATAAGTTGAAAATATGAGTTGAAAAAGTAGTTTTTTCTTCTTTTTTTTCGCTCTAAAATTTGATGATATAATCTAATCTCATTTTATTATTTCCACTATTATTTTACAATATTCCTTATGAGGCCCATTTTAGACCTCAAAATTTCTCGAATGTTCCTAGCTACTCCTTCTTTCACGTATTCCTTGGCTGGTTTCTTGGTTGTAGATTTTCCTTTGTATGCTACTTTTGAACCAAAGGCCTCAAGGATCTAGGCATCTTCCAATCCTTGGCCATGTGCCCAAGGATTTGATCTTTTGTTATTCATGCCAAATATCCATCTCCTCATGCTAGATATGTAGTCAATGGCCTTGAGGTCAAAAAGGTTACAAGAAAAACAAAATCCATTAAATTAACTTATATGCCTGAAGGCATATCCTCTACTTGGTTGATCAAACTATTGCATAGAAGTGTGTACTCTCCTCCTACAAGTAGCAACCACATGTCTAAAATTGTGATAGTTGAAGCACCCAATCTCGTCCATTAAGGGGGAAAAGGAATTTTGATTTATCCTTTGAAATTTTCTACCTTCAATCATACAACCAAATAGTCTTCTAGATGTGAAAGCTCCTTTTGGATTTCTACTTTGTTGCTGCTAGTGAATTATTTTTCTCTCTACTTTCCTACTGCTATTATTGGTCACATTATTTTATGTAGGCTTCTTTGATTCTTCTTTATTATTCTTTCCTACATGCAAGCTTGACTCTCCCTTTTGAAAAATGCTACCAGATTTGTTTACTGCTATGGTGCTCTTCACTTGTTCTAGCTACTGGTATTTTTCTTCAAGTTTCTTCCTTAATTTGTCAATTGAACCTTCAACCACTTCAACATAATCCTTCCCATGTTTTTTATTTTTGCAATTGACTTCCTCATTTCTTTTTTATTCTTCCAGTTGTGTCCTCAAAGTGGTGATCTCCTCCTTGAGATTTTTCTCCTTTTCATCAAAAATTTGTAATTTCTTCTCATGCTCCTTGCATACATCTAGTAGTCTACCAATTTCACTTGAAAACTCTTCAATAAAAACCATAGCAGATTCATATTTAACCTTATGTAACATAAAATTATGACCATCATCTATTTCACTAGCTAGATCTAAATTAGTATCACCACTACTATTAAAAATATAAATCAAAAGTAAATCAATGCAGCTTATACCTTCATATCTGTTGTCCTCCTGTACAACTGGTTCAACTAAATCTTTGTTCTTATTGCATCTCTCCTTCTTCTTCTTCCTATTTTTGCTACACTTTTCAAACTCTTCATCACTTCTACTACAACTTGATCCAAATAACATATGTAATATGTCCCAAACCTCTTTAGCAGATTTTAAATCTCCAAGCTTTTATGAGTCTACATTATGGAGGTTTTCGAGAATAATTCACCTTGCCTAAGAATTTTGCTTCATTTCTTTAGATTAAGGAGAATTGTCACAATATTCCTCATAAATGAATATCCACAAGTTAGATCCATAATAAAATAGTTTATATTTCACACTCTATTTCCATACCTTGAAATTTGCAATAGTAAGAACGAGTATTCCTTGATAGTTCAATCTAAAAAAAAATTGCAAATTTTTGCCAACTCTCCAGGGATCAAGGTGCAACCGAGAGCCTCGATTTGATACCAATTGTTGGAAACCTTGAACACTATTTCAGGGGGTGAATCAGTAGTGTGAATTATTCACAATTGTTTCCTTCTATTTATTTTACTAAATCACACATTTGTTAGCAACTTCACATAGATCATAAGCAAGTAAATGGTAAACACGTAAACATATAAGCAACATGTACTAAAAGAAAACCATCAAAGCACAACCAAAAAAAATCATGATCACACATAAGACACAAGAATTCTGGTGGAAACCCTTATAGGAGAAAAACCACCCTTGTTGCTTCTAAGTTTCTCTAAATATCTATTATGTCAAGAAATTTGTCTTTTACATAGATAGTTAACTCCCATCGGCTAGGAGACTTGACCTCATATAAAATCAGCTGACCCTCGTCAACCAGAATACTTGATTATACTGATAAGCTCAGAATACTATGTTATCACATGGATCTATGGACAACCATCTGCTAAAATCTACCACGATCAAGTATCCTCTCCCAACTCCAATTGGACTATCCAATTCTGATTGGATGGAAAATTTTTCCTTTCGCTAAAGCTTTGAAATCATTGCTCCACTCGTGTTGGTCAGGTAAATCCCCTCTGCGGACAGAGGCGATCCCACCAACCTATAACAGATCTAGCCACAATCAAACCACGCTGCTACGCAAGTTCCTAGTTATGCATCAAAGGTGAATCAAGAAGACCAACCTGGAGTCCAACGCTATGATTGAAGCAGAGTTGATATCCCCGCTCCCTCGCTCCAACAGATCATAAACGAACACCTGCACATGCAAAGGAAGAGACAGATACCAACATAAAAAATACCAAGGCACAACTATATTTCAGTCAGAAAGGAAATAAATCAACACGTCACCATAATAAACAATGAGATTGGAACTATAATAGCAGTCGCTCATCAATTAATAATAAACAGGAAAAGTTACAACCATTGTTCTGACGTTGACCCTTCTCCTGGCTGGGCGAGTAACTATATGTGTCTTGCAATGCATCTCCTCTTTGGCAGCATAACCTCTCTAGCACTCACTAGCATTCCTCCAAGAACTCAAGAACTCAACATCTAACACTCCATGACTAACGATTATCACTACTATCACTCCTATCACTCCTATCACTAGCTTGTCCAATGCATAATGACAAGCTTATATAGATGAAGAAAGGAGGAGGATACGATGAACTGGGACACCTTTTGTGGATTAACATTATCCCCAAAAGCCATTAAGGATGGAGATAGGATAGAGCTCGACATAAAGCTGATTTTTTATCCTCAGAAAAGCTCCATGTAATGAAGGAAACAGTAGTCGGACGTGCGTTAAGGAAAAAAGCATGACTAAACTTGGTTGGCGCAACTGTTGCTCTAAGACAGAGCACCAATGGTCGCGCCCTCTTTTGAGGATCTCCATGATTGGCGCGGGTAAGACACTGTGGACTTGCGCCAATGGAAAAAGAGCACTTTTCAGGGATAATCTGCAGAAGATGTCTTCAGGGAACATGGAGTACATACTCAGGAGAACATAATGTAAGTGTTTTTAGACTTTGTCACTTCTTATAACTCCCGAGATGAGTCCTCCAAGGTACGACAAGAGGAGTAACAGGGATGGTGACAAATTACTGTGTAACAGATGCCCCCTAAAGCATGAAGTCCGAGAGGTGGAGAGGGGTGAAATGCTTTACAAGAACAAACAAGAACACATAAGAGCACATATAGTTACTGCCGCCGAGGATCTGCATTAAGAGACATGACTGATAGTTCAATTACATGATGTACGTGGTATGGTCGCAGCCATCCATAAGAGAGTACATAAATAATCTAGATCCATAGTATGGACGCAGCCATCTGGTGAGGATCAATGAATTGACTCAGGTATGGTCGCAGCCATCCAGTGAATGAGTCAAGTATCAAGAATCACGCCTGGATTACAACAGACACAATCCAGGGTCTTGCGCTCCATCTTGCCCCGAACAAGAGTACAATTTCAAGCATGTGAATATATGAGCTGAAGTCGAACATGCATGAACATCGTCTGATTACCAGTCAATAGTGGAAACTATTAACAGACGCAAGAGGTACCATCAATAATGACAATGGCCCTCAAGGTACTATAGGTACAATCTACGGCATGTGAATCAATGATCTGAAGTCAAACACCCGTAGAATCATTCGATCGGAGGCCAATGATGAAAACCTCACGTCGAACACGAAGAACCTGCCATTGAGGCATGCAGGCTCCAAGGCACCGGAAAGGAGTCTCTAGATCAACTTCCTGGATAATGAGTTGAAGTCAACAGGGAGTGACCTTGATCGAAGGTGGGCCATAATGTTTCCCACATCATCGACACGAGACAGAGAGATAGTGTTGTGAATCAAGATTGTGCGAACTATCAGAGGGAGGTTGTTTCTTTGTAGAGGTCAACTTCTCTTGAACATATCGGCGGCACATTAACGGAATTGGCAGTATTTGACATCAATGTATCAAAGGTGATTATGACGAGGCAATGAGTGGATGAGAGGTCAAATAGGGTACCCAAGTCCATGGAAGCAAGTGAAAGATATGAGATGAAATATCCCCACCTCGGACATGAAAGCAAAAAGTGCCATGTTCAAGAGAGACATACTGCCGTTACGGTAATAATTATGGTTCAAAAATTTTCTTTTCCCCCCGCCATTTCTGGCGAGTACCCCAGTTATTTTAACAAGCTTGATGGGGATATCATATGCTTGTGTTGTGACAAAATCCGATGTCATTGAGTTTTAACGAGTCTGACAAAGGAAGAACTCGGCGTCTTTTCATGTTTAGAGAGTTTGAAAAGACAACATAAAAGGAAACTCTAGGGATTACCTTTTTCGTAAAGTTGTGTCTCTCAGGCCCGAAAAAGTATAAAATAATACCCGAAAGAACCGCCCGATCATTACGATCGAGGAGTACTTTTCATAATTAGTGATTTCGACCCAAAAAAGTAAAAAAGCGGTCAAAACCACGTCGTTTTGTAACCATTAACGAGTTTGAAATGACAAAAACCCGGTAATCTTTTTATGTTTTAACGGTCGACAAAAAGAACTTAAAACGACCGCCCCTTATTAACATTTAACGAGTCAAGAGGAGTGACTCGGCAATATTTTCCTCTTTAAATGGTCAGAAAAGAGCTGAAAGCAGACCTCCATTTTTATTCTCTTTAACGAGTCAAAAAGGAAAAATACTCGGCAATCTTTTCATATTTTACGAGTCAGAAAAGAGCGTAAAGGCGACTCGTCCTAAAGGAACGAGTGGTATAAAGGATAGCAACTGGTTCCAGAAATGGTGGAACTTACTCGAAACATGTAAAGGTTAAGAGGCTGGCTAATAAAACCACTCATCGCTGCGGTTCCTCAGGAAAGGAAAAACAACCAAGTGAAAGCATATGATCGGCCAAAAATATGGTGGCGATGGAATGAAACAACCAAGGCTCATCTAGCAGAATTTAGCGGATAAAAGGCAATCACGGGATGTAAATGGGTTCATTTTTACACAAGCTTGAACCATGGATAACTTTGCTTGTAAAAAAATTTCTTTGCATGCCCCCAGCATGATCATACAAATCGAGGTACATGCCCCCCAAGCTTCATGGCATTCACGGAGTGGATGGAATGAAGGTTTACTTGGAAAGACTCGATTTTGAAGGAGGATGCATGCCCCCCAGGCTTCAGTCACGCACCCAGGTGAGCTGCCATCATCAGATTGACGGGGTGGGTGCTGGGGCATTTCCTGTGGAAATAAGACCATTTAGGAATGGTAGATGACTATATGTGAAGTGGGAACCGGGAAATGAAAGTTGGTCTACGACTTTGATTGTTCTTCCTTCATGCGGAAAACACATCACTCTGAAGAGTGAGGACACAATAGCACGTATGCGATAAATATAGTCTCGTCCAAGGAGTAAATTGTAATCTAACGGACCTTGGACTACCATGACACCCATTTGAATAGTCTTCCCTTCTAATGTAATAGGTACATTGGGAAGAATTCCTAAAGGTCGAGTGGTTTTTCGATGGAAACCTGTAAGGTTTCTCATCTCTGGCAGAAGCAGTGGGGAACCAAGTGCTTCCCAAGCTGTTGAAGAAAGGATACTGACAGGAGATCCCTCATCAATAATTGTATCGGCCATAACCATGCGGTAGACTTGGACTATAATTCGAAATGGTATGGAGGCTGGTAACCGAGGATTAACTAGCTGATCCCAATTGAAGGAAACAACTAGGTTGCTTGGAGGTGGGACTGGATAGACAGCCGGATATGATTCTGATGGACTTTCTTCCTGGTGCGAAGGAATGAGAGGGATGCTCACTTGATCATCTACGTTAATAAATAGAACTTGGGCAGTGGGATCTTCATTCTTTGCAGTGATAACATCATCTGAGGAGGTAACTACTGAAGGCAAAACCGGGTCACTTGTAATCTGGACCGTTTGACTTTTGTCTGGTTTGGATTCAGGTTGAAGATCATCTAAGGCTGGAATTTCTGAAAGCAAAACTGGGTCACTTGTAATCTGGACCTCTTGACCTTGGTCTGGTTTGGATTCAGGTGTAAGATCGTTTAAGGCTGGAATTTCTGAAAGCAAAACCGGGTCACTTGTAATCTGGACCTCTTGACCTTGGTCTGGTTTGGATTCAGGTGTAAGATCATCTAAAGGTGGAACCTCTGTAGGCAAAGCCGGGTCACTTGTAATCTGGACCTTTTGAAAGACTGGGTCAACTGTAATCTGGAACTGTGGACTTTCGTTTGGTTTGGACTCAGATCGTTCATCTTTGATGGTAGAGTGGTGTGTAGATGATGAATGTAAATCAACACTCGTTCCGACCAGGGACTGGTCTGGAACAGGCGGAGCACAGGTAGGTTCAGGAAGAGAGGTCTGGACCAAAGAGGAATCATGTTTGATCACTTGGTTAGTGGAGAGATGATCTGCTGCTGCAAAAAGACGCTGATATCCAGCGGGTAGTTTGGGTAAGGGAGCTGACAGACTTGCCAAAAGACGAGAGGCTTCATCCATAAGTGGACAAAGGCGAAGGAGATGATTACCTTCACAAAGTCGACAAGGGAAACGAACCTTCCCTTTTCTCTTACCAACTGACAAGGTATCATCGATTGGCGACGACAAGGAGTGAGTCGGGTCACGGGACCATATATCGAGGATCTTGGGAATACCAGGACAATCAGAAAGAAAGTGGTCCCCCTTGCATAATCGACAAGGAGACTTAACCTTCCGCGGAGGAGCAGAAGGTGGTTCCACTTCAGATATTTTCGTGGTAGATGCGACCTTTCCCTTAGGAGACTTCTTCTTGTTGGTCTTCTTCTTCTTTTTCTTAGCCACCTGGTTAGTGAAATCCACGGTTTCACCAGGCGACATAGAAGATGAGGACGCAACAATGGGCGAAGAAGGAAAGGGGTCCACCTTAGAATCAACATGGTGTTGTTCGGGTGGAGGAGGTGGTGGCAGAACAGGAGTCACCACACTTGAGACCATCGAGTTTGAAAACAACCACACGAGTAAACCAATGGTCAACCCAGGCAAAGACAATGTTGCGATATACTGAACACCGACATTTCCAACAGAAGGAAATGGACGAGGGTTCCCATCAGGAGGAACACGTTGGCCGATGGGCATCAGGAAGGCTGCCATTGAACGAGAAATAATCCTACTCAAGCTAACGCAAACAAAATCTAATTAGGTAGATGTTATCGTGGCCAATAAATTTTAAGACACTGAACTTAACCTTTTCATTTTTTAAGAGTTGAGAAAAGGATAAAAGATGACTCTAGTCTCCTTCGAATATTTAATGAGCACGAAGTGACAAGATGCTCATAGGCACCTTTTCGTTTAGGGAGTCCGAAAAGGATCAAAAGTGACTGCTCTGGAATTCTAGGTAGAAGGTGTGCCAAACTTTTCGCAAAACCACATAATACTTTTTAGGGTATGGGTGGTCAATCTTCGTGAATGCTGTGTTCACTGCATTGCGAATCGTAGGGCGGCTGACACGGCTTCCTATGCATAAAGGCTTTATTCCTATAGTGGTCTCCCAATATATACTCGACGGTACGTTGGAGCACAGTCCGTATTGGCACCTATCGTTTCACCGTGGAGGAATCACCCAACCACTCGACGATAAACTACCAGGTTTAAAGACGCCAGAACACGTCTCTAACCTAGACCTCTAGAGTATTTGCGTTATGTTCCAATGCGTTGTTATGTTCATTGAGTTCATTTTAAAGTTTATCTTCGATTATGTTTCAGTTTTTGGTCCTACCGTATGTGATATCTCAAAAACTTCTTAAATGCAAACTATATGCCAAAATTAAATCATTTGATTCAATGAATTCTATCTACAGGAGGGTTGAGATTTTTACACAAACGAAGTGATCACTCAACAAACAACAAAGATCCTAATGCAGCTAATAACAAGAAATGAAATTTTTTCTTTTTCTTTTTAATAGCAACAAATAACAATAAATGCTAACTACTATGATGCAAAAGATTTTTCGTTTTTCTCTCCTTTAAGATGGCATGATGCATGTAAACAAATTTTAAGAGATATGCACAATCCAAGTTCATTCAATGAAATAGAACCAATTCTGAAACACCAAAATTAACCATGCAAGCAAGGAAAAACACAAAAGACTTTCACTGAACCATGTAATCTAAGTTCGAATGAAATCGAGTGAAATCCAAAGAGGCTAGAAGTGAAGCACTCAGAGTATAGAAGATCAAGCTTTAACAAATCACTGGATAGGTGCAGAACACAACCAACAAGCTGACTGGATAATCAAGAGACCGAAACTTCCCACAGAAGGCTAGACATGCAAAGTCACTAGATGTTCTAGGGCTAAGACGAAAATCAATAGAAATAAGCAAACAGCTGAGGGATAAAGGATAAGACTAGTCAAGCAGAGGTTCAGCACAGTTCCAGAGGCTGTAAGAGATATAAAAAGAGATTGAAAGAGCTTTCCACCCACACACAGGCAAAATTTACAGAGCTGGCGCGACTGTCAGCCTGCAACTTGCGCTACCACAGTATTGGCGCGAGTTGCTTTTGAGCAACATGCGCCAACTGGCGCGACTGTCAGAGAAATAACCGCGCCAATTAAGCTTGCCAACTAGAAAAATAAATGATACGACCTCAGGTCGGGTTGACAGTGCTCAGATGGGTCAAACAGTAAAGAATAAACTCAAAACTGACTCAGGAAGCTCATTCACTCAAGCAAGCAGAAGAAAATTAACATGCAAGACAAAAATCAACTAGCTTCTCCCCAGTGGAGTCGCCAAATTGTTGGTCAGGTAAATCCCCTCTGCGGACAGAGGCGATCCCACTAGCCTATAACAGAACTAGCCACAATCAAACCACGCTGCTACGCAAGTTCCTAGTTATGCATCAAAGGTGAATCAAGAAGACCAACCTGGAGTCCAACGCTATGATTGAAGCAGAGTTGATATCCCCGCTCCCTCGCTCCAACAGATCATAAATGAACACCTGCACATGAAAAGGAAGAGACAGATACCAACATAAAAACTACCAAGGCACAACTATATTTCAGTCAGAAAGGAAATAAATCAACACGTCACCATAATAGACAATGATATTGGAACTATAATAGCAGTCGCTCATCAATTAATAATAAACAGGAAAAGTTACAACCATTGTTCTGATGTTGACCTTTCTCCTGGCTGGGCGAGTAACTATATGTGTCTTGCAATGCATCTCCTCTCCGGCAGCATAACCTCTCTAGCACTCACTAGCATTCCTCCAAGAACTCAAGAACTCAACATCTAACACTCCATGACTAACGATTATCACTACTAGCACTCCTATCACTCCTATCACTCCTATCACTAGCTTTTCCAATGCATAATGACAAGCTTATATAGATGAAGAAAGGAGGAGGATACGATGAACCGGGACACCTTTTGTGGATTAACATTATCCCCAAAAGCCATTAAAGATGGAGATATGATAGAGCTCGACATAAAGCTGATTTTTTATCCTCAGAAAAGCTCCATGTAATGAAGGAAACAACAGTCGGACGTGCGTTAAGGAAAAAAGCATGACTAAACTTGGTTGGCATGACTATTGCTCTAAGACAGAGCGCCAATGGTCGCGCCCTCTTTTGAGGATCTCCATGATTGGCGCGGGTAAGACACTGTGGACTTGCGCCAATGGAAAAAGAGCACTTTTCAGGGATAATATGCAGAAGATGTCTTCAGGGAACATGGAGTACATACTCAGGGGAACATAATGTAAGTGTTTTTAGACTTTGTCACTTCTTATAACTCCCGGGATGAGTCCTCCAAGGTACGACAAGAGGAGTAACAGGGATGGTGACAAATTACTGTGTAACAACTCTCATGAAGTCACTACTCCTACACTATATGTGAGCCTCATTTTATATATCTTCATACTGGATTTAAAGACTCTCTCCTTAACAAGAATTTAACTCTGCAATCCAAGTCTTAGCAGCAAGATAATCTCATCAAATCTAAACAAAAACACTCATAACCATAACTAACCAATAGACATACTCTCAACCATACATAGCTCCATCAAAAACAAATTGCAATAACCAAAAAATCCATCAAACCCTCTATATATCAACAACATAAAAATAATATGGAATTCTACCATATGCCCCAACAACACTTACAAAACAATTGTCAAATCATGCAATAGATCCTCTACACAAACCATGCTAAAAAATTGGCCTTTTCCTCAAGGATATTCTTCTCCAAACAAATTCTGCTACAACAACTACAACACTGATATGAAATCTAATGTTCTGCTTCAGTATTCAGCTTCATCCATTCATTTTTCTCACTTCACTATCATCTGCAACCCCTGCACACATTATATTTGCTCACAAGTAGGTCAGAAGAATTCTTCAACTTCTCCAATGTTCTCCCTCACTCTAATACATGAACCAACCTTCACCTAGCTCCAAAATGAAGTATATAAAACATTAGGGGTGAATTCCACTTTTGCCTTAGGATCAAAAGTGACAAAGTTGATGAAATCAAGCCATTATCATCACTACTCGTGCACTTAAGGTGTTCACACACACTGGAGAATTTTTTCAACTAATTTCGACCTTATTCAACTGATATAGAATCTTCCCTAAACATACAAGCAACATTATCATTAGGCCAACACAATGCTGAAACAAGTCATCTCCATGAACATATATATGAAGATTTCATATACCAACTCAACTAGTGCGCCGTCTCAACAACATGAATGAAACTTGAGACATCACCTCCATCACATTTAGATCTACATCATCCACTTGTAGCAACATCAACAAACCATCATAACATATCCTACAACCATATTTTCTCAACCTCCAGTTCCTACACTAGGTCAATCCCGCGCTAGGTCATAACATGAACATAAACACCACCATTACATGAACAACCATCAACCACACCAATTCCATCATCTAACCATCATGAGTGTGACATCATATGGTTTACATCATTGCCAACACAACTAGATCAATACCAACTCAACCACATACAACCATACTACAAGGATGGCATTAATACAACAACTAGGTTACACGGTGTTGAAATCAATGGCAACATGAGCTAGCTGCCAGCATAAACCAATGCCAACATTAGCTATCTGAAACCATGCACACCATAATTCCAACACCCCTATATCTCATCCTCATATAGTCATGCCCACCAGGTCCCACATTTTCAAGAAACATACCAATCATTAGTACATGAGCAGTACATATCATGACCATACAAATAAATGAAAGTAGATGTAATAACATTTGCATAAACATACTTTCTAGACCCTATGCATTGCTTGGGCGAAAAATCTTGTCTAGGTCACCCCTGAAATCCATCCCAACATATGGATACTCTAAGATGATCTGTGGGTTTGACATGCATTACTCCTCTACCTGCTTGGTCCAATTGCGACCAATATCCCCTCCACATACTCACGACTTAATGGACACCCATTTCCTAATGCATGGATCATAGGGTGGTGTCTAATCTACATGAATAACAGTCAAATCAAAATCACTTTCTCATATAGAAAGATACATACGATTATCCCGTAGTTGAAATCGTGAAGGCACTTTTGTGCCACCCAGTACAGTTGGTTAATCATCCCTCAGTGCACCATTTATTGTTGGCATTATGACACAAATTTGGCACTATGACACAGGTGTTGTTCTTAATGGCCAGGGAAAATTTTAAGAACCCCCCCTAAATTTACATGTATAATAAATGGGTGAATCTCCATGGTATATAGGAAAAATGGAAGGCGATTTTATCAATAATATGATATGTATATATAATGTTTTGGCGAATCTCTCACCAGGCATGGCGAATATTTTACTCAATTATAAAACCTTGTGTTTATTGAATACACAAATGAAATCATTACATTTCTTTAAAATATCTTTTGAAATCAAAATTACCGAAATTACATATCGATAACCTAGTGGGTGTAGGATAAAATTCACCTGTGCCATTCACATAAAGCATGAGAAAAAACCTAATACTATATATAAAACCAGGAAAAATTCAAATTCATCACTTCTAGGGACCTCGTAACCACCCTGCCAATACACAAGTATTTTCCTGTTTGCAATTAGAAAAATTACCCAAATTACAATCTGTTTACTCCGGCATATGTTGGAAAGTTATAGAAGGATGACTAGTGCAATCAATCCATTCCTTTTAGCCCTGGATTTGTTTCAGTTTAAAACAGAAGTATACAAATATACTTGTCCAATGTCTATGCTTTAACCATTCACCTTAAGATGTTTTTACAATATAATTTCCTAAGTCTATTTAATATCTTCATTATCATAAAAACCAACCTATATCCATCTTAACTCCACATCTACCACTCATAGGGGGATGAAATCTATTTATCCCTCCGAGCACTTGGTAGACCCAGAATTAAGATGGATCTAAGATGATAGAATTTTCCCTTTAAATAGTCTATGCTCACATGAATACCATGGTATTACCATGGGTAAATACCATGGGTTATCATAAACCTGGAGCTTAAAATTACTATTAGTAATTTATAAAAATTAATAAAATTAATTGTTGATTTTTATTTTATTTTTTGTTTTAACCAAGCTAAAATGTTTAACATACATTAAATTACAAAATCCATTTTTACTCTTCATCAGATCAAATATTTTTTCACTCTATGCTAGTTTTCATATCACGATAATTGAGACCTATCGGGGGTTAGTAGATCCAGTGTAAAGATGGATCTATGCTGGTTTAATTCCCCCATTTAAATAGGCTACATTCCAAGTGAATACCATGGGTCAATACCATGTGCCATTTTTATTTTTATTAATACTAATATTAGGGTTAATACTGTTTTTTTGCATGGTATTAATAACAATCTAGTCCATGGTATTTGTCCCATAGTATTTTCCCCATAGGTTTCACCTAAATATAACGCATTTTTGAGTGTTCATAAATAGAAGGTGACTTATGGAGTAAATATAAAAAAATGTTTTATTTGTTTACCATACCTCTTGTTTATTTATATTTTTATTAATTTACCATACCTCTTTTACAAATATGGTATTTGGCCTATAGGAATCACTTAAATAAGACCTCTTTCTTGAGCCATCATAAATAGAATGAGGGTTATGGACTAAATATAAAAAGAGGTTTTATTTATTTACCATGCATCTAGTTTATTTATATTTTTATTTATTTACCATACCTTTTGAGTAAGTATAAAAAGACGTTTTATTTATTTACCATAAGGTGACTTATGGAGTAAATATAAAAAATGTTTTATTTATTTACCATACCTCTTATTTATTTATATTTTTATTAATTTACCATACCTCTTTTATAAATATGGTATTTGGGCCTTTGGCCCATAGGATTCACTTAAATAAAACCTATTCTTGAAAATGGGCGAATGGATTCACTTAAATAAAACGTATTCTTGAAAATGGGCAAATGGAAGGTTGTAGCTCCTAATTTCAAGGGCTAAATTTACCTTTTTTACCCTCTCCCTTAAAATAAGGTGGGCTATTTGAGGTGATTTGTAAAAATGTACTATGATACAAAATATTCGCCCACTAAAAATTTAAAACCCCTTAATTTCGCCAAAGGGCGAACATTCGCGCGTAAAATTTTCTATGTTGATGGCAACTCACTCAGATGACAGATCACAGTTCAGACTCATAGAATGAAGAAAGAGAGGTATACACAGGTTCCCCATTGACCAAGCCGTGTGTACACGCGGGTTAGTAGACCAAAAGGAGCGTATAACGTACACACGCACTTTCACAGAAGGAAAGATGTGTACATTTTGGAAAACTAAGTTTTGGTCTGTGGTATTTGGTCCATGGTATTTTGATCCATGTTATTGGTCCAAGGTATTGGTCCTAAGTGGTTTTGGTCCATGGTATTGAGTAAGGCCTAAGACTATAAAAGGAGGAGAAAATCATTAGGCAAATGTACTCAAGTATTGAATATTTGAGGAAGTGCAAGATCTAGTACATAGGTTATTGGGTTATGGTGCATAGCTAGATCTGAACAAAGGATGAACCTTAGTGCTTGATGAAGGATAAGATTTAATGGTGGGTCAAGATCTTAAGGCTTGAAGTGAAGTATCTTTGTGTGGTTTTGATCATTTATCTAAATAACTGGCGCATGTTGTAAGCTGTAAATATGATGATCTGGGTATAATTGAAGTCTGGAATTGTTCTAAAGTTTAAATCATTATTTACAAATCTGTACGCAGGTTCACTTTAGAAAAGGCATGTATACACGCTGGTTCTGCATATCAAAACAGCGTATACATATTAAATTTGATTTGTAGATCTGTACATAGGTTCGCCTTGAGAAAAGTACGTATGCATGCAGGTTTGACACATGGAAGTAGCGTATACCTTATAAAATATGTTTTAGCTGCTTCTGTTTGCTGTTGCAGTGTTCTGGGTTCTAGCTTGGGTTCTGGTTACTGTATTCTGGTTATAGCATTCTGAAAAGTGATTGATTGATTCAGTTATGGTTGGTGCAAAGGAGATTGGTTGATGCAGATATATTTGATGTTTGAATGATGTTATTGATGGATCCAGTCTAAAAATTTATGAAACGTGATCCCTGGAAGAAAAGAGAAGGTTGTAGCCTTCTGTAGGCTGGCACCTACATTCTAGTAAACATATCAGCTAGTACAAGAGCTAGGGGGTTGTAGCTCCCTTCCAAGAGAAGCTGGAAAACGAGAGAAGGTTGTAGCCTTCTATAGGTAGAAGCCTGCGTACTGGTATAAGACTGCACCAGTACAAAAATTGTAAAATAAGTTTCTTATTAAAAAGAAGATAGAGATGATTGCAGCAGGTGGTTTTCACCCACATTGGGTTTCCACCTTATATCTTGTGTTCATGTGTGTGATTTTCTGTTCTATTTTTACTACAGCTAGTTACTGTTTATATGGTTCTGATGCACTGATTTAAGATCAACATATGATGAATTAACTGAATCATAAGTTTGCAGGATATACACTAGTTGCCTTAAATATAGTTGCGTATACACGCAAGTTCCATTAACTGAAGTAGTGTATATGAATTTGATTATGGAAATGAAAAATTATTGAATTGCTAATACTGATTCACCCCCCCTCTCAGTATTATTTCCAACACTTATTCCTATTCAAATAAATTCGATGTGCATACTCACTCAAATATGCCAATTAAGCTCCCCATGATCATGTGGGGGGAAAGGTACAAAAAATTTGGACGATCATAGCTATCGCCTCCTAAATACTCAATTCAAAAATACTATCAATCCTAATGCCTCAGGCATCAAACGACTCTGGGCCACATTACCACCCCGCCCAATAAGCCAATTGAATCCCAATCCTAGGAGCATAGAAAGGAAGCACATCTCAACGTGGCATTAGTTTGGTTAAAAAATAGATATCAGTCTCCATCGATGCAGGAAAATCTATGCCAAAATGACAAACACCTCTCGATCAAGCCACCATCAACTAATAAGAAATCACAATAACTCCTCTTGTGCTTAGATAAGGGGGTTTTGTAAGAACTTCATAAGCCCCTACCTCACCAAGTTATATCAATCTTGCACGTCAATAGCCACATATGTCTGTAGCCTTGGCCAATCTCGCTCATGACACACAACCATCTTGTGAGGTGCTATCACTCAGATTTTCCTAGAAGTTGTTGAGAAGAGGAAAGGGGTCTGAGGTAACCACAAATCAACTTTTAAGTACAGATTCTAGCCAATCTCTACTCAGAGAGGGCTCTCTCTTTATGATTTAGCTTATTTTTTTTTTAAAAGATATTAGGCTAGTTGTGAAGTTTGGGGGTTTTTTTTGAGTTTGGGTGGTGAGATTCAGTAGCAAAGGGGTAAGACTAAGTAGCTTAGTCCATTGGGCTGATGAAGTCAAAGAAAATGGCTTAACTGGAATTGGTTTCTTCACAAAGGATGGTTTAACAAAGCAAGGTAGTCAAACAAGGAGCAATTAGAGACTGAAAGATGGAATGGGCTTAAAGGGTTAAAGGGTAACTAAGAATCCCTTAACATACTTTAAAAGAGCAGAACATGACTAACCATCAGTAAAGAGCAATTAAGAATTCTTTAATAAATGATTAATATGAATAAACAAGGGAACAGGAGCAATCAAGAATTCACTGTTTATACTAGTTCAGAAGAAAACATTGAGAATAATAACGATTGAAAACAGAGTGCAATTAAGTAAATTCTGAGTTATTCTTTTTCGTTTATCATTCAGATGTGAAACATAGATGATATTTTAAACAAGGAAAACGTTAAAACTCAAGGTATAGATGAACTTATTGATCCGGTGTTTGATTCAAGAATTCTGAGAAAAGTCCTTAGCTCCAATTCTTCATCCAGCAAGCCACAAAGTTGGTCCAAACAACACTTTATTCCAAAATAGTCAATGTTACAACAATGTCTAAGAATCCACCCTCAATACTCTAATTGAGGGTATTTATGCAAAAAATATTTACAAAAATATCTCATAACAGAGTGAGATATCCTCTAGTGATGACTAATTATTTTTACAGAAAAATAGAGACACTTAGTCTCGAAGATAGGAGAAAGGTGAACTGATGTTGTGCTGTTCCTTTTCTCGCTAAATGTGTTGGAGGCAGGCCCTTTTATTTGGCTTGCTATTGTCCTCTTTAGTAACTCTGTGCTAGCTGCCTTGTTTTGACCAATACTTTTCACCTGTTCTGATACACTTCAACCTGTTTGACCCCTCTTCATCTTTGTTTATCTTGCTATGGTAAAAGCCCAAAATTTACATTTTACCAAAAGTAAATTTACAAAATTTTCAATATGTCTTCCCACCATTTTTGCTTTGGCAATTTGTGTTTCTGAAGTTTCCTCAGAGTCTCATCAGTTTCTGTATATCTGAAAAAATTAGGCTGGAGTTGAAACAAGTGCATTACCTCATGTTCAATATAGAATAAGTTTTCCAAGCTATCATAAAGAACTCGGCCTGTGGGAAGTGTTTTTATTCCTGATGCACTTGTTGATGAACTAGTTTGATCTCCAGCATACTTATTCAATTTATCTACATAATCAATGTGCTTCATTAACCTGTGGCATCTTCTCTCTAGGTTCTACATTAAAGTCCTCTTGGTTAGCACCCTTTTGATTTCCAAAATAGTGTTTGTCCTGTCTGGGATGCCAAGTGCTTCCAGTTGTTCCTTATTTTTGGTATTCAAAAAATGTATAAGCCTGTTGGCTTGTTCAGGCATTTGTCCTAACTGTGCTCTTGTCTGTTGAATTTCTCCATGTGCTGCTTTCACTAAATCAATCTATTCATAAATCACTTGGATAGATGCCCACACATCATTTATAGATTGAATGATGTTGGCCCAAAGGATTTTCTTGATCTCTACCAGGGGCTTGTCAAAAGTGAGCTCTTTTTCTAATGTTTTAACTTTCCTTTCTAAGGCTTTAATCTCCCTGGTTTTTTCTGCAACACTTATTTTTGAGGCATCATACTTCTTTTCTATATTAGCCAATTGTTCTTTTGCTTGTTTTAATTATGTAACTTGTAATTTCAGTTCTTCCATGGTCTTTATCAATTCTTCTATGCTTAAATTAGCACAGCTGCCTGATGTTGTTCCTGCTTTTGATGTACCCGTGATTACCTTTGCTGTGGTTTCTGGGACATTTGGAGCTAATGTTGTTCCAAATGTGGAGGGGATTACAGTTGAGATTATGGGTATTACCTCGAGAGGCTGGGAAGTCGACTCTCTTTTCTTTTCCTTTAGTGCTTTCTCTAATGCCCACTCTGTATCATTCTATCTGCCATTAAGTTTCAAGAGCAGGTCCATCATATCTTCTTCTGATTTTTGTTGTATAACTTCTGCTATTGGAGGATTTCTTGAAGGAGGTAGTTTCAGCTATTTCCTTAGGGCAGCAATGTCCTCTTCTTTCTTCTTGATCAGAGCCTGTATGCCTTTAGCATATTTGGGATCATGTCCCAATCCAATGATGATCTATTCTAATGATTTTATTCTGTTATCCTTGACCAGGGAGGAGGCTTTTTCCAAGTGAAGTTGAGCAGCTGTATTATCCAAGGAATTTTGTAGCTTGTGGGCCATCATTGCTTTGTCAGTCAGTGTGGAATAGACCATTTCCCTAGTCTGCTTATGAAGTTCAATTTGTTCCATAGGATGGATATCTTTGGCTAAGACCTCCAATTTTGTTATGATGTAATCTACTGTTGACTGGGGTTGTTGCACCTTTGGCTTAAAATAACTCATTAACATTTTGCCTTCTTTAATATCATAAGCTGACATCAATCTTTGTTGGTTTGAGGGGGCATCTTCAAATACTGATTATAAATTTGAAGCGTTACTGGATCATTCCTGGCTTTTATCTCTATAAATGTCTTCTTAATGTTTGAGGCCTATTTTCTTTGTGGCTTGGTGGGTGATACTTCTACACTGTGTTGTCTTTCTAGCTCGAGCCTTTGTGAGCTAAGGGATGTTTCTCCCAATGGAGAATTTTTCTAGCTAACTGCTCTTTCTTCTCTTAGACTTTCTGTGGTTTCTTCAATGATTTCCTCTTCTAAAAGAGGATTCAATCTTTGTCTCTTTGCTCTAGGTTGTCCTGTAGGTCCACTGATAGGTGTGGTGGTTTCTGTGTCCCTCTTTTTGTTTCTTTCCTCATTTAGAGGAGTTTGCAATGCTGGAATTTCTGCTACTTTAGTTTGGGCTGGAGGAATCTGTACATCACTCTAATCTTTGGTCTTCCCAGGCTGATCAGTCATTGTAGACTGCTCTGTGATATCTACTTATTTGCCTTTGGAAGTTCCTGTAACTGGTATGCTGGTTTCTTGTGTAGGCTGTTGAGAAGTTCTAGCATAAGATGTACCAATTTCTGATTGTTGAGGCAGCTTTAATGATACCTGTCCAAAAGAGTCAAGGTCAAGGGCTTTCTCAATATCTTTCATAGAAATTTCCATCTTTTCCTGCTCACTAATCTCTTCTATTAGGGTCCCTTATACCCAATCATCCCAATTTGCAAACTGTTCAATTTCTGGGATCCTATGATGTATATCAACTGATAGCCTGTTTTTTTTCCTTCTATCACATATGAAACTATTTGGGTCATATGGCACCCACCAAAAATTTTTCTTCAATCTAAGGTGGTCTTCTAAAATCTTTTCAGCTTCTTGCCATGCATCCCTAGAATTGATGACAAAAGGGCCTAACTGGTTCTTGATTCTTAGCTGAGCCTTTTTCTTTGTGCTACAAAAATGGACTAAGTCTGCATTTATAAGTTGTCTAAAATATTCTAGTGAAAATAATCTCATGGGCACATATTTAGGTAACTTGAAAGGGCAAAGTTCACACCCATACATTCTGATTTCTGTGTGATTTTGATACAGGTACCAGTCACCTATCCTGTACTATTTAGAGAGCTGCAGAATCTTCTTCATGTCACCAATGATCCTAGAAGGGGGAACTCCTATCAATAAAGTGGTTACTGGATGTACAAAATAGTCAATGAACTCATTATAAGTATAAGGGTACTCACTGGTATTATGAAATATGGAACTCCAAAAAATCACAGACCTTCGATTTCCTTTTGAGTCCAATTCCCTGATGGGAAAAGAAAAGTTGTTTGGTTGATGATACAACAAAAGATGCTATATAAAAGATGTATATTTGAAGACTCATTCCCTCTCCAAATTTATGAATTGATGATGGATTTTGTTGGCAATGAAAGTGGCATAGTCATATCTGACAGCAGAGGGCTGTTCTGGAGTAAAAAATGATAGAAAAATTAAGGTGATATCATCAACATATTCACTGGAATTGAATCCCATGATCAGGGATATCATTTCAACAATGAATTTCCTAGTGTCAGTGAAAAAAGTCTGCAGATAAGGATGTGGACCTTTAGGCTAGTGCTTTGGTAGCATGAAGGTCTAAGTAATACGGCTTATCTCTGATGTGGGCAATTGAGATGATTTTTCAAGTGGATAACCCATGGAAAGAGGAGAAAGGGGCTGAGTGGAATGGAACTGTATCATTTCATTAATGGACTTAGCAGTTATGGGAAAAAGGATAGTTTGGGATGGGGACATAAATGCTCTATGGACAGGGTCATAGTTAGCACAACAATGATGAATTATTTCTGGGAAAACATGGACTGAGGGGAGGAAATACATGGGAAGATTAGATTCCCACAGTCCAAAAATATCAGACTTATTCAGATAGCTATCCCTGATTTGGCAGAAGGCCTAAAGATGGTTCCTATCACCAGATAAATCTTTTATTTGGAAATCTTTGTCGGCCAGGGGTAGATAATCTAAGTCTTTATGGGGTGCATTCATGGGCGTGACATTCAGGGCTATGGGAGTTTCCATGTTTGGTTCTTGTGTATTCAAACTTGAATTTGGGCTTTCTATAGAAAAAATGGACTAAACAACAGTTTTGGGGTCTTTTATGGTAATTACAGACAATCTTTAACTTGAATTTTGGCTTTCGTTAGTAGAATTCTTCAGTGGAAAACTGAAATTGCAGGTTTGTAGGGAAAAATGGATAAATACATGGATTAAGTAGGAAAACTGTGTAATTTCAGGTTGAATGATGGCTGCAGAGCTCGTTGCTGGAGTTTCTTGGCTGGGTGGTGGGCTAAATGCTCGGACAATGAACTGAATGTTAGTTTGCATGGAGCACAATTTGCAGAGGATATTGGTGAAAATGACGTTTTATCGTTTATTTAACGAAATTCGGTTTGGCGGGACTTTTGGCATTTATTAGGCGGATGACATCAGCGTGATGGGACATGTTGTCATTATGCGGAAGGGTGGTAAGTCGTAAGCATTGCACCGCTTTTAGGGCTAGGCGGTTTTGAATGGAGGGTTAGTGAGCATATGGAGTGGGCGACACGTGGCAGGAATACGGTGGAAAACCGCCGAGCGATCGTAGGTTAAACGAGGTGGGAATGGCAGTTGCTATATCGCCGTCAATCGTCAGATGGGAATGCGATGATTAGACAACTAACGGGTTTTGGAGATGGCAGGGAGTTATACAGCAAGGCCTGATACATTACATAAGTTAATAAGTATATCGGGGTGATTTATGAACGGTGGGGATAGTTATTAATTAACCTGAAGGGTTAATTAATCATGTATTGCACGGCGGGGTAGGTTATTAATAAACTCCGGATAAGTTTATTAATCCCTTTTTTAAACAACGTTTATGGTTTATTTAACTGGGGCGGGAATTATATAAAATATCGAGGTTTTTAATATATTTACATAATACAGGAATAGGCAAATGTTTACGTTGGGAGTTATATAATAGATGTTAAAAGTTAATATGAAACAAAGTGATAATAAGAGTTAAGAAAATGTTTACGATTTACATTAAAATTTAGGCTAAAGTGGGAAAGGGGGTCTTTCAAGCGATATTATGCATTTTTTTAAGTAAAATAGGTTTTCTTACTTAGAAAAACTTTATGAAATGAAATGAATAGTTTATGGATGATATTAAGTACTTAGGCTTTTAGATCATTGGGCGGAGGGTCTGGTCCCTCCAGAAGTCAAAGAAATGCTCTGAGCCCCTTTGACTTTCAAAGACCTTTATACTCTAGGGGGAATTAGTGAAATATTTAGGGAAAATGTGAATGGAAGTTAGTTATTTATCCTTGCCTTGCTTGAATTTCATCAAGTGTAATATATGCCTTGCACTCGTGAGGAAAGTAAAGATCAACACATTTAGAAGCATTCTTCATCACAAGTATCATTCTGCAACATCATCTACCTACCCTACCTATTTTAGCCTGACATTTTTTCATCTTTATTAGGGTGCACTTAGATTGGCAAACCCTTATCACACTTTTTCTTTTACATATGGAAGTCTATCTAAACCTAACCTTATTACATTCAAGGGTTCATATTAAACTATTGAGCTCCTTTTATTCACTCTACCTATCTACTTATCTGCCAAGATTAAACAGTTTGGTCAGATTTCATTCTCTATCTAGAGTATGAAATTGAAAAATGAATGAGCCAAGTTTAAACAGTTTGAATCTTCATGAATTGTGGCATAAGTGACAAGCTGCACACAATTATTTATTACAGAAACTAAAATGGTAGTGGCATTTAGACTTGCACACTTTCCTGGTCTATTTTTGTTTGGGGTTCATTTCTTCTCATTTTTTTTACCATTTTATTCTTTTTACCCTTTGATTTTTCTTTTAGGGTATACCCTCTTTACATTTTTTAAATTTTTTGATTTTTTGACAATATGGAAAACCTTTACAACAAGAAAAGGTATGAACATATTACAGATCTCATCAAGTCAATCATGAAATATGACACCTATTGGTATAGGAGCATAACATGAGGTAGGGCTACTTCAGTCAGGTAAAAAAGAAAAAAGAAAAAAAATGGGCATATTCTCACGAATTTTTCTTGCGCAGTTGTGAGGGGCGCGTGATTGCTCATTTCAATCACACACATACCCTCGTGCCTATGTGAGGAAAAACCATGATCATCGTCGCAACTATCTCCCCACAAGCGCGAGGGCCATCATGCTTGTTCACACTACAACTGCGACCAATCACGACTATCACAACTTTACCCACAAGGGTCCCCATAGGAACCCTCATGCCTGCTCTCAATATAATTGTGATACCCTCACGATTCTGTAGCCCTTTCCCATGACCATAGTCATGATTTTTAAGGAGTTTCCCATGAGGTTTGTGTCTTTGACCTAAAATGTTCTATATGGTTCACTTCTATATGAAATCTAACATAACCTATTCAATTTATGAAGGGGGGCTCATGACCACTTACTTCCTTCCTCTCACTCATTGATAGGGTACTCTAACTAGCCACAATCACATGTACAAGCGCCAAGTCCACCATAACTATCACGTCACCAAAGTACACATGAGTTGGAAATGTGGGCCTCACTACCATTATATATGCAATTTTTTACATTTTCTACTGACCCGAGTGGGAGCCCATGAGCTATACTTTTCGAACCTTGAGTAGGTTAGGATGAGGACATTTCACTCTTCATCATGGTGCTCTCCATTCAATCTTCCAATATTATTCCTCTTGGGCCCGTTTCACACTAAGAGTACTCATCAAGTGCTCCTTGCTATCATTTTAGTCAAATATTATATAGTTTACCATATATATATATATATGATTATGATTCTTTCACTTGGGGATTTGATTTCGAAGTTGCAGATCATTTTCAAATTCAAAGAAAAATTAGGAACCCCACACACCAATCAACCGTTAAGGTATCATTCTCCACTGGCATGATAGGTTTCCTTTGAAAAATTGCATATTCTGAGATCATTTCTCTTGAATTAACCATAGGGCCCACCATCTCAGCCACGTTTACTTCCACCTTCCACTGGCACTCGGTAAACGTTCTCGTTGGTCGATACTGCTTTCACCTCCATGGATTACCCCATTAAGTAGTTTCCTTTGTACTATCAATATCCATGACCATCTTTTTCCATATCAAGAGCCATTCATTCACATGGATTTTGAAGCTAAGCCACATTTTCTTTCTTCATCTTCTTGCTTACAACCCTTTTCAAGCCATCATTATTTTGGGATTATCATAAATGCACCACCACTTTTTGCATTTGGCCAACCATTCACCCATGCTACATTAGAACATTTGCGTTAACATATCCATTTCACCCACTTCACATTGAGACTAGCCAATTGGGACCCCAACCTCCGCAATTACCCATTGCACCATCACACAAGCCATCATAACATTGGGTCACCTGTCTCTGCATTTTTACATTCCAAACGAATTTTAAGTTCATTTGGAAAGTGTACAAAGAAATATTATTATATATTTAAAATTATTTAATTATTATAAAAAGAAATATTATTTTATATTTAAAATTATGCACTAGCATATTATAATATTATATACAACGACAATTTTCATATTGTGTAAAACAAAACCAAAATTGTGGATTTGGGTTATTTTGTGTAACGACTTTTTCTCGAGCATATATTTATTTGTTATTTTCTATTATTTAAAGAGGGTTTAAGTTATTTATTTGTTATTCTCTATTATTTAAGGAGGGTTTATGATTTATTATATTTGCCAGATAATTTGTTATTAGTTTTTATTTGACTGAATTCTTTTAAAATTTATGGAAAGTTGAACATTATGAAATTAAATTTACTATTGTTAAATAAAATTTATTTCTATTTATCTCAAATATGATTGGTTGAAATGCCTCCCCTCTTATTATGTAATGATGGTAAGAATTGACTCTTGTGTACTCTATTATTAATTACTATGTACTATATCACTAATTACTATGTACAATAAATTTAAATAATTTGAAAAATAATATTATATATTAATTAATGTGTACCATAAACACAAATGGTTTGTAATTAAATTCAAAAATTCAATTTTTTGATTGGCATAAAATATTGAATAGACAATTTTTATAGGTTTTATTTTTTACTTTACAAAAAAATAATTTAAAAATTATAAATTTGAATAAAATATGTAAAAATAACATGTGTACACTCTCACTATATCAATCTATATTCCTATATTCTAATGACATTACATGTGTACTATAATATGAAAATTATATTAAAAAAATTGTCGTCATTCAATATTAAATAAATAATTATTAACTTGTTATCATTCTCTTCAGTGTCAATTATATATATATATAATTTTTATTTAACCAAAAAATATTTAAATATATTAAAAAAAATAATAATAAAAAAGTTAAACAAATATTCATATAACACATTTTACAATTTTATTATTGTTTGGAGTACATACAACACATCATGACATTAAAATATTTTATTAAACTAAATGACAGAAAACATCAAAAGATTTTATTTTATTAATATTAAATGTAAAAAAAATCGAAAATTTATTATTTTTCAGTCTCTAACCCTTCCTTAATATTAATTTTCTTTTTGTTTTAACATACCTTAAAGTGATTTTGATTCATTAAAGTCACTATGGTTGAAACTGTAAACCAGTGACTCAAATCGTGATTTTAGTAGTAAGATTAAAAATGTATGATGGAAAAAAACTTTCTAAACTATGACAAGAATAGTTGTGCCAACTCAAATAATAAAAATAATGGCATTCTTAATCTCCCTACAATTTCCAATCATATCTATCATTCCATCTTTCAGGTTGCATCGAGATCATAGAACCATTGTCCAAATATTTAATAATATGTTATTTTGTGTTGTCGTGTATATAAATATTAATAACAAAGTTGTACAAAGACTATATAGTTCTAGTGAATGATTTGATATTATTAGTCCCTGCGATTTTGCAGGGCCATGGGACTATAGTAATCGAAATTTCAATGTTAGTATTAGTTCAACTATTTTTAGGCAAAGTTTTTAAGTCAACACTGCATATTTTACACTGCATTCTATTTCGCAGTCTTGTTTGGCCTCTTCCTGAGGTGGGGAGGCAAAACCATATCATATATTTATCTGTTTGCTCGGCATTTTGAAACTAGTTGCTTGGTAGTTTTAAACTAGTGAACTAATGTAAGAATTAGTCGATAACATTAAATGCTAGCTCATAAACAACCTCTACTGGGGTATTAGTATAAGTTGAAATTCACATTACAATCTGGAGACAGGGCATTGCTGCCATGTCAAACCATCCCTGCCTTACCGTGTCAAAATTGTAGTTTGCATGAAAGGAACCGACTTTACTTGTCTGCATTAAAATGAAAGCAAAGCATCTGTTAAGATGAAAAAATGAAACCAAAGCATCTGCAATACAAAGACGCAATACAAAGACACCGAACGAGTTTGACTAGAAGGTGAAAACTGAACATTTTTGGGCTCTCTCTGACTTGGGCTCTCTTTGACCTATGTTGTTATTGCTAGCCGAAGGTGGAGGGTCTCCAACCTGTGTTGTTACTGCTAGACGAAGGCAGAGGGTCTGCTCTGTAAGATCAACAACTGATGGGTAACTGAAGCATCACCTAGTGCATGCATCCAGCATGGACTCTTCAGTCATTGTAGCAACATGGACTTTTCAGTTAGTGTAGCAGCTTACCTTGAAGTTGTTGAATCACCTGAAGCACACAACAAGTGGAGTGAGAATTTCTTTTAGGTATGTATTTTCATCTAAATATTTTACCATAAATTACCTTTATATAAGCCCTTATTACAAGATCACTGTCGTCAGCAAAATGGTCCACACCTTCGCAAATGGAAATATTAATTACAGTGAAGTTGCAAATCTAGTTCAAAATGGTAAGATTAATTACGGCTAAGTTGCAAATCTAGTTCAAGTGATGTGACCCATGTTGCAAATTACCTCCTGTAGGAGAAGACTATGTTAAAATTAGACAAACAAGCTATATTCATACATTGAATCAAACCACTCTCTGCACAATCATTCTCCAATACTATAATTTTCATTTCATATGTGTTTGATAACAAATTACCTATAATTGACAGAAATCCATCTAGATTCATATCTCCCAAAAAACACCTCATCAATCAATATATCACAATCATGAATATATACGTGTCTAATATATATCAATCAATATATCACAATCCTGCATATATACATGTCTAATATATCACAATCTTGCATATATACGTGTCTAATGAGAAGCCCAACTTACCTTTACTTCATATTCAGAATTCCCCTCCAAAAGAAAACGCACTTTAATTAGATATTATTCAAAATTCCCCTCCCCAAAAAAACAGAAAAAGAAATGCACTTCAATTAGATATTCTAAAGTGGGAATAAAGACAATCCATGTACATGCTTATAATCTAATGTTAAATAATTTCATGAATTTCAACTTAGGATTCATGAACTATTTATAGATTAATAATCAAATTATAGTCCTCTTGAAATTGGCAGGTGATTTTTCTTTCATGGGCATCTCAGAAATCAGAAAATCAAAATTCTTAGATTAAGTTAGGTAAGCACACTGTCTTGTTGGGTCTTGCTGTACAGACTGATGTTGCCCAGGTGGTGTTCTCTTGGCTATGGTGTGGGCAACGAATATGATGAATTATTTGGCACTGGACCATTGATAATAACTAAATTGGCTTAAATATGAGGTGTTGGTCAGCAGCAGGGCTTCAGATTCAGAAGAAGGATTAGGGTTAGATACAGTTGTGATCTTCATTGCCTTTGATCCGGGTTCACGCCTCTTCTGTTAATTTCTGGTGGATCTCAGAGGAACTATCTGATCTAGCACTTGCAGAACTATGAATATAATTGAGTATACACATTTTCTTTTTCTGGAAATTCATCCAGGCGGCACCGATGGCATGGTAGGAAGTATGCCTGAAACAACCCCCTGCTTTGGATTAACGATGACTCTGTCTGACGGAGGTTCCACAATTGCAATAGGAAATGGCTCCATAACTGCCTGATTAATGATTCAGACATCGAGATCTGCATATTTATACAGCTGAGAGGCACTCATCTCCTCTTCCTAAGGAGTAGGGGGCATGACACCACGGAGGGGCGCATATATAACAATGCCAGAAGCCACACAACTAGCATGGTGTACTTGATAATTTTCCATCCTTGACATGCATAGTAGAACAACTCTATATACTCCACAACTGCACTGGCCTAGGCTATCATGTTTTACTTTTGAACAACTTGCAGCAAGAATACGACTGACTTCCAGGGGAATTTTTGGCATATGATAGCGTGTGTCTGAAGTATTTTCAGAATTCTTGAGAGTATACGAAAACCTCTGAAGACTAATCTGGCATAATTCGACATTTTTAGAATTCTTGACATTTTCAAAATTCTTGAGAGTATGAAAACCTATGAAGATTGAGTCGCTAGAAGCTTTTGAGTTCCACCGATGCAAGGATTTTGATGAATTCCTAGTTAGGAAAATAGGGGATGCAATGCAAGTTCTATTTAAGAAATAGAAAAACAACACAATAACTATTGCATCATCTGGACATATGAAATGCATGAAAACTCCTACTAACAAGTGTTTTGCTTCCTTCATTTCGTATAATAATATGTATTATTCATTACTTCCAAGGTGCCACGTCATATGAAACCCTTAAAATCACTGAGACAGGAAGAAATTTCATCACCCTGTGATTCATGGGACTATAACCGGGACCCGGTTTCATGTCAGAGTTACTACATTAAATTTTGCGAAAAGGACCCAAATCCAGGCCGCTTTAGTGAAAGCATATCATGTGCACCACCTGGGTCAACTTAACTCAGTTCTTATACAATCTATGCTATCTTTGCCTATGGTTACATTGATATTGAATCCCCATTGAACTACTTCCCTGCTACAAAACTATTGGCCACTAAAGGATTACTGTGGTAACCAAACCTGGTAGGATTGATGGCCCCTGCATAGTCAAGGTTTCATTCACCAACCCATATGGATATGCACCTGGCTCATATCCTGCAACTATTCTTTTCCTTTCATTCTTTTCTCTTGGGCGGGTTGCTTTGCCTTTTGTTATGTGCTTAGCCCGTTTTGTGCCTTAGAACGGGCTATGGTTATCGACCTGCCTTTTGTTGTGTGCTTAACCTATTTTGTGCCTTAGAACAGGCTATGGTTATTGACCTAGAAGGGAGACCATTGATTCTGGAACAGGGAGGTCAACAGATTATTCATTACTTCACCCCAATGGGGCCTTCGGAAAGCAATCAGCACGAGTTATAGAACAAATGACTCTCTTAATATAGAGAAGCCTCCTATTTGCCTTACACCTCACCTTTTGAAGGGATTTCTGAATAAGGTTGATCACAAGCCTCATGGGCTATGCTCCCCTTACAGTTAGTTTAAAACTCAGTGAAAGAACAAGAGAAAAGAGAAGGTTGCGCAAGAACTAACCTAATTTTGTTGGAGCGAATTATTTTACTTTTAGTCTCATTTCCTACTTTTCTATAAGAACAATGAGTTTTGATCAGGCCTGCTCCGACTGCTATCTCCTCTCCTACTTTCCTTGTCTCTGTCTCTGCCATTGATGATTCAGTTGCCTATTCCACCTATCTGTCCTCATCTATATCCTCTGCCTCCCCTTCCACGAGATAGCTTACCTTACTACTTACACAAGTCTCATGACAAACCTATAAGTGTGGGCGTGACCTACCTTCTATCTATCAGTAGGCAGGTCTATAGGTAGGTGTTATGAGAACGTGACGCGAGATGATAAGAGGGTGGATAGTTGTGGGGGATCAATTGAACTAGCCCCCATCAGATAACTACGGACTATACATGGCAATGCTTGGGACATTGTGGGTGGCCTTTACTCGAGTGGGTATTGCCCAACATCAGTCCCCCTACTATACATCTGGTTCTAAACTCATTCATAGATCAAGTTTCAAATCCTCCATCTTCAAGTTCATGAAGAATTATGGTATCCGAATGCAGGCAACTGGAGGGGAGCTCTTGAAATTGGAATGAGTTTGGTCGAGCGGACAGGAGAAGTTTCTCGATCGAATCGAATGGGCAGTGCTTGGGAAATGCATCTAGAGATGGCCCAGATCACTCACATAATTCTCTTAGTAGGACCCTTCAAGGATAAGATCTCATCAAGGGTCTGGAGTAGGAGAATCGACAATTGAGCAGTCGCGCCTGTAGGAAAGCATGCAGATACTCTAGAATTATTGCGTACATATTACTCTAGAATTACCGCATGCATATTACTTTCGGAATCGTCTGGGAATCATGATAGTTTTGGAATTCTAATTGTCTGGGAATGAGATCAGATAAAAGATCAGTGTTGCTGATAGCTGGCTAGTCGTAATACAAGTAAGCTGACTAGTTCGGTGCTCAAGCCCTGCTTCCTACTCAAGGCAGGGACTAGTTGCCATGCAGCTTCCCTTGTTTGCTTAAAAAATTAGTAAAATTAATACTTGAGAGGTGTATATTAGTATTGAAATTGTATAAAAATAGATATATTGTCACTATAATTTTGAACTTCAAACTTTTATAAATGAATTTCAAGTTAAAAATAGGTGTATTTTGCTTAGAATGGTTTAAAATAACTAGATGTGAGCTCTTAAACTATTTTAAATGTATATTTTCAAAAATTAAAATCTTTATATTTTTTTATACATTTTAGTATTTGATTAGAAAAAAATTAGATTTATAAGCTATGCCTTTATCATAATGCATAGTTATTTGTGAGTATGTGGCTTTGTGAATTACAACCAATGGGCTTAATGAATTGCAAATTAGAGAGGTAGTGATTTTGGAGTAGATTGCCATTTATTGGAGTAAAGTCTTCCTCATATTTCAACATCAATCCTTAGCATCGTTTATCGATTTTATTGATGTAAGGAAAAAGAATAAATGTTTGATGTTGCTCCATAAATTTTTCCCCTTTAGAAATATTTTCAATGTAATTTTTATTTTCTTTGACATATTTGTGGGCAAATTATGGCTAAAGATTTTGAATACCATAACTATGCCCAAATTCTTACTTGGTATTAGAGCTATAAATTGCTTTGAGATTAAGAAGGCATTATTGGAATATTTTTGCAATATCATCCTTTGATTATTTGTTCAAGATTCACAACAACTGTAGTTTGATGAAGAGTTTTTGATCCATTAAAATGCATTTGAAATTCAAGTTAAGGAGTTTTGTAGATCTAGGTTTTCAAAATGTTGGGTGCTCTTCATATCTTTGTAAATTGGTGTTGTTTTAAGCATATATGATCATGAAAATGCGTCCATGACCATGTTAGTGAGGTTAAGAAATTATTTCATGGATGTTGGGCACCTTATGCTCTAGATGAAGTTTCTTCTTTCAAAATCTATTGTTGTCAATTTCAAAGGGATATATTTTTTTATTGTAAAGTTTTCATTTAATTTATTTAAATTGTTGTTCTTTTTTTCTTATGTGGATGAGGGTTTTCGACCCTCATCAACACACACAAGTACACTAATATAAAATCATCAAGATGTGATTTCTAACCTTTCTTAGAGGACCCTCTATTTTTTAACATTTGTTGTCATATTCATTTTAGGAGTTTACAACATTTACAAAGTTTTATGTTATAAATTTGTGTAAAGTAAATCCTGAAAGTAGGAGAAAATAAAAAGAATTTGGAATTGGAACATAACATGGCATAGACCAAGGGTATGGATAACCAATATCATAATATACACCACATCAAAAGATAGATCAGATTTAAAAGCTAACTATAAAGGTTCTAATCCTATCCTTGTTTCAAAACTAAGAAAGAAAATTATAAATTAGTAAGAATATGAAAAAAGAAATTGTTCATGACATGAAATTATTGAAAAAAATGTCAGGTGTGAAATGAAGGCATTTTTTTGTTAGCCTCTAACTCATATAAAATCATGAAGTCCTAGTATACTACCTAATTTATTTCACATTCTAGGATATAATTGTTATCATAAGCGCATTTCTAGAATCATATTTTTCCTCCTCCTACCTTATCTCCTAATGAGGGGTCAATGTGAGAGCAATTAAAGTTGTTTCAATCATGTATTACATATTGTATCATTGAAATATATACAAGTGTAGAATATGATTTAAGGCCTTTTCCACTACTTCTTGTGTTTCTTAACTCATGTCATGCATTTTATCTATTAACATGGTATTAAAATTGAGTTTGATTCCTTGAATTAAAAAAAATTCAATGTTGAGTGGTTGGAACTCAAATCATTGTAAAAGTCATGATTTGGGGTGAATTTTCAATAGTATCTAAAACAATCATCATATTGTGAACAAAAAAAAGGAGTATGATATAAAAGAAGGAATTTCAAGAAAGTGATTTCAAGATCACAAGTAAGCAAGTTCAAGTAAACAAATTCAAGCAAGTTGAAGAAAGTGTGAACATTGATGTTTGGAATTATGGGGTTGATTTCCTTATTGCAAACTAGGTTGAGAACAATCGATAGTGGTTTGATCATACTCATCAATGAGACATTGGAAAATGTTATCACATGTTTGCAACTCATGCAAACAAAGGTTCATATATTAAAATCTCAACCCCAAAATTTGCAATATGAGTTGGTGGATCTCGAAAATAAAGAGTTCGTGAAACATTCTAAAATAACAATTTTTTAGAACAACCCTCTTTGTGATGATGATGGTGGTGGTTTAGATCAAAGGTCCACTCATGAGAAATTGTGTGAGACAAATTCAATTGTAGATGAATATGAAGTTGTACTTAATCAATTTCAATCCAATATTTTCAACAACATTGTACACCCTTGGGAAGAAATACAAGTACAAAAAAATTGAGAGGGTTGTTTAGCAAAATTCAAAGTCTTTGGCCAGTAGGGAAAACAAAGGAGAATCATTTTTTCTAAAATCATTGATGAACATTTTGTAGTACACTGCATGGGCAAGGGAGCTTATAACATCCTTTTTCTTCTAAGGGATAGGGAGATGTTTGATGATCTTCATTTTTTTGGCATCTAACTTAATCCATTTGGAGGATAGGTAATGTCCTATGCTAACCCCCTCACTCATTAGAAAGCGTATTTTTTCATGACTCAGAGAGATATTCATCTCTTCACACCTTTAAAGGACCTTAGTAAGATTGGTGAGATCTTATTGAAAATTTTTTCTATAGGGTATAAATTCATCTATATAGATATCTACTGCATCATGAATGACATCAGAAAATATACTAAGTATTTCACTTTTGAATGTGGTTGGGGCATTACATAGGCCAAAGGGAAGAACTTTATAAGAGAATGTCCCTAGAAAAAATTGAAATTGGTCTTATCTTGATTTTCTAGACTAATTTGGATTTCGTTATAACAACAAAACCCATCTAGAAATGGGAAGAATTTATTCCCTTCCAAAAAAACAAGAACCTAATCAATGAAAGGTAAGGGGAAGTGATAGTTTCTATAGACATTATTTAACTGCTGGTAGTCTACACATATTTTGCAATTGCCATTCATATTGGGAAAATTCCATTCTTATTGGGAAAATAACAAAAAGAGATACCCACTTACTATCAAAAGTAGTATAAATGAACCCAAATCCAAGAGTTCCCTTAGTTCTTCTTTGACAATGTTCTTCAGTGTAATGTTCATTCTTTTTTGGGGTTGGAAAATGGGCTTATGACTTTCTTTAGTGTAAATGTGATAGGCACAAATGGATGTATGGATCCCCTTCATCCCCTTATAATCATAGGAAAAAGAATCAGCGTGCCTTCCCAAAATAATGACTAGCTCTTGTTCTTGATCGGTAGTAAGGGAAATACTAATTTCTAGCAATTTAGAGGGTTATATTTCAATTATTTAGTGTTCTCACCCACTCATTTCCCTCTGAACTCCTAGGTTGTCCTATGGTTTTATCACAACTTATGCCATTGATTTGCATGATTGCATGATATCGATTTTACAAAAAATTATTAATCAATTCATCTTCATTGGATTGCTCGCTGCTGAGGTATTTTTCAATGGTAAAAACATGATATGATGAGGAGATGATGGGATAGTATTATTATTCATATTCCACCCTCAGAGGAATCTCTTCCTAATCCAGAAGTTGAGAAAGAGGATACAATACAATTTTTTTATGGGATTTCCCATTGGTGATAGTCATATTACCAACCTTACAACTAACATAAGAATCTAATGTAGCTAACCATGGTCTTCCTAAAATTTGTGGATATCCATTGAACTTGGTCTATAGTTGTAAAACAAGGAAATCAGTGAGTTTGTCCCAAGATTCAATGGAAACACTAACATCTTTTTTTGTACCCTATATCTTCATTGTTGATCTATCATAGTAGTAGAAGCACAATAAAGGTTTCTCTTAGGGAGTCCTAAATATTAGTTCAGTCATGTTGTCCCTAGTTAGTATGTTAATAACAACTCCTAGATCAATAAAAGTGTTTTTGATTTATATGCCTGTCTATAACTAGGCTACAAGGATCTAAGTACTTAGGAAGAATCATCCTCCCAAGCATTAGATCAACTAGTTGTCCTGTGCCATTGATTATGGGGGCACCTCTTTTTCTTTTACGAGCCTTTTGAGGCATTCTTCCTTGACAAAATTGTCTTATATGGGAAGATCATTGATGGCCTATAATGCTAATTTTTCTTAGGGCTATGTTTTTCTTTTCCTTGATAATTGCATTTCTTCATTAACACATTAAGTTCACCCCATAACATCATAACATTATTTATATTTACATAATTATTCAGTAGCATATGAAACTATATAGAAATAAAAATATCATCATCATCATCAATGTAGTGGAACATAAAGGAAAAATAGAAGAAAAGCATTCACATATAGAGACACCAGGATTGGTCGGAGACCAGGGAAAAACCCATTATGGGGAAAACCATTTCAAATTATTCTTCTTATTAGATTGTCATCAAATGATTGAAAAAAAGAGAGTAAAATGATCCATATCTTCATTCATACAACTATTCATCAAAATAAACTACAACATCAATGAAATGAACCCAACAATGCTTATACTCAAAATCCTAATTTTGAAGCCTGTAATGAACTTTCAATATCTACGGTCAACTGCTGAACACTGCGGTCACTAAAACTAAAATTATATCATTTAGGTCTCGATTGCACAAAGGAGGAGTCATGTGTTGTACTGGGAAGCTTCCAGTCACTCTCTGGGGCCTACAAGTGAGTGATTGCAGTCTGCAACTAAGATTCTGAAACCCTAGATGCTGGTCACACAGAGGGCGAGATGTGCGTGCGACTGGGATGCTTGGATCATAAGGATGAGCCTGGTAGCAAGCGACTTGACTTCTGCAATCAAGATATCTTTGTCTTGTGCCTGTGACTGGGGCCCAAAACCCTAAAACAAAAATGTGAGCTTCAAACCCTGCAATTTAATCTTCGAGCGAACTTGTTCCTCCATGGACGAGAATCAGACCTGTGCGAGCCAAAAACCAAGATAGAAGAGTGTCTCATGAAGATGTCCAAATAAGTTAGAGGTCACTTTTATTTATAGCCTTCCAAGGGTGTACACTTTTCTTTAGGGTCGACCTTATCAAATGTGCACATGTGGGCTTTTCTTCATATGTACATTTTCCCTTATTTGTTTTGAGTGATATTTATGTCGATTTTGGTCCTCCTGAAAAGAGGAATTCAATGAAATCATAATATCGATCAAATGAGATTTCCAAATTTGAATTTGACCATAGTTTCATATTTTAACATATAAAATTAGTATATTTACACATAAATTATTCGACCTCCCTAGGAGTTCAACTTCTTTAGTTATATGTGTAATTTTAATGGTCAACCTCTCAAGGAAAGGAGGAATTTTCTAAGGTACATGTTTCTCTTTTTCCTTCATGGAATATTATTATGAGGAAGGTTTAGGAGGTACTTGTAATACCTTTCCTGATTTGAGTTTTATCTCTTGAACTTACAGGGAATAAGTTTGGTAAACAATCTCACAACTATAAATAGGTTGCTACTACTTATTATCCATATATTAGGCCATTGGGTACAAAGTTGAGGCTACTTTGGTTGAGTAGTTTTTCGAGGTAGGCTAGGCTATTTAGGAGGAGGGATTAAGGCTAGTTATTGAGCCATAGGAGGATTCTATCCTTCGAAAGAATTATTCCATTGAGGAGTCTGATTTTGGAATGGTTGGTAAGGAGGGATGATAGGCTCACATGGGTACTACATGGGGAGGGATGGACCAAGGTGAGGATTGGGTGGGCACCAAGGCCGAGCTTGAAATTGTGCAGGGTAATTATTAAAATATTTGGGATAGTTATAGACCATACGTTGTTGATAAGGTCTTGGTGTTGTTGGCATCTTTTGGTTGATGAAACATACCAACTCCATGCTCCCTTCAAATCCTTGATATACAACTTTCAATCCTAACATGGAAGGAAATTTATCAGTAGAGTGTCGATATTAACAATGTGCACATATTTACATAGTATTAAGTGGGAACTCATTTTGAGGGCACCATTTGGTGCACTTAGGACAAAAGATAGTTAATACCGCTTCTGCCACTTCTTAATATTTCTTAGCCTATAATGTGTTCATCTACAAGGCTAGAGAATCTAAGATATCTATCTTCATATTTTCTAACATTACTCTAATTTCATTTTTTATAACCACAAGTGAAGAAGTAGAAGGACTTACCAAATATCTATCAAATCTAGCTTTCATCTTATTAGCCCTGGAATGCTTTATGAAAATCTTCTTGATGGTAGCATAGACTAGTTGATAAATGTGCCCATTGGCCAAGAGATTCCATGCTTCTATCAACTCTTTGATTGATCTTCTTAGTAGAATAATGTTGAGGGAGTCATCATCCAAAGTGCAGTTGTGTACTCTTTTTTAGCTCAATTGAACTATTTCCTCAAAATCCTCCAAGGATTCATAGTCTCGTGTGATCATATGAAAGATCTCTTCCCTTTATATCTAGCTCAAAAATAATCCCTATATTTGTTGCTAAATGTTTGTTTCATTTTCTCCGAAGGGTAATGTTGTTCCCTTCAATGCTCATGAAATATCTTAAAGTTCCATCCTTCAAGGTAGAAGGAAATAGCTTGAGTTTCTATTGGTTTGGAAGATAATCATAAGTCTTGCATACCAAAACAAACATGAAAATAAAAGTGTTAAGTTCCTTAATTGTTAGCCCATAGAAGTGGGGAAGTACATATGGATTGATGTTATTTATTCTAGATTTTCCATTGGTCTCCCTGATGGGAAATTCAATGACCCCATGAAGGTATCCATTTCCAACCATTGTATAATGAGATGGAGATCTAACTCCTTCTAAAAGGTTTTCAAATTCTCTAGCATACATTTCTAGATAAGCCTCAAAGATCCATGTTGTAAAAAGTACTGATTTGAAACCAGTTGAATACTATTCATTACCACTGAGAGGCTCAAAAGTGGGGGTTTTTTGGTAATAAAAATATTAACTTATTTTTTATTTGACAAGGTATGCATGCCTTTTAAAAGAAAAGTTGATCTTTTTCTATGATAAGAAGAAAATAAACATTGCAAACTTTGACACCTGCCTAGAAACGACAGAAAAACATTGTGGCCCTCAATATTTTAGAAACAATGCTGTAACCCTAAAGGTATTACATTTAATATGTCAATCTGGGGTTCGTACATACTTAAAGAGGTATTGCACATTTTATATGCAATCTATATTTTTTCATTTTAATGCACACTAATCTATGAGAACTATTACCTTTTTGATCAAGTTAACAAAATGATAATGTTAATCAATAGGCATTTTAATTGGTATGGTATGGTAGGAAGTGATGATTAAAGAATCTAAGTGCAATGCTTGAAATTAAAGAATAAATTTTGCATGATCAAAGGAAACCAAGCAGTACATGTAAAAATTCTAGCAAAAGAGTTGCAAGAATTCAAACTATACTAATGTCACTCAAGGATCTACACTATGTTGCAAGGAAAATAATGCTACAATATTGTTGTAGAAAATAAGGAAATCCATTCGAAAAAACTGAAATAGGACAATCTGTGATATTGTAGGAAATCTTGTAGTTGTGTAAAATTCTTCTTTAATTCCTCCCCATTCACTTAATCATGCTAAACTTATGAATCGAGATGTTATATAATTAACAAACATGAAATATTAAAAAATAATGCAAAAGAAGAGCTCTAACCTCTATTCTATAGGATAATTAATATTTTTTATATGAATATTTGTAACTCTACAAGAAATTCGATAAACGAGATAAGTGTAGAAAATGAATGAAGTAGATATGAAATTAGGTACATGAAGTTAATGTTAGACAATTGGAATTGCCTGGATGGCTAGTGGCAACAAGTGTGTTGGGATTGATGTCAACAATCATGTTGGGAGATGTGTTGGACAATCAACATTGTCTAACAGTTGGAAAGAGTGTTGACATTGATAACAACTGGACTAGCATGGATGTTTGTGGCAACAAATGTTGGCTTTGATATCCACTAGCCTAGTTGTGATGGTAACCGGGCTAGCATTAATGTGCTTGATGTGTTAAGATAAGGGGGAGTCATATGGTTGTTGCAGTCTCTTGTAGAGAATCATCATAGTAACATGCTTATTAGAGAAGTCATAAAATGATGACTATGATGGTTGGGAGTCCAAAAATTTGGAGGAGATTCTGCCTCAAGAGATAACCTTAGATACCCTTGGAGATGGAATAGTTGGATAGTTCTCGCAAAAAAAAATAAAAATCCAATGGTATGTGGAAGTTTGAAAATGGCCTCCTAGATAAATATTTTTTGCCAATCAAAGTTGAGGTGATCCAAAGTTAGATGGCAGATTTAAATGTGGCCTTGGGTCAAATTGGTGACAAATTTTTGCAGTCAGACAGAGTTGGAGGAAAACCCTAATGGAGCAGCCAAGAGCAGTTTCAGACAGACATGGAATGGACAACATAATAGAGGGAAGAAATTTTATTGGATGATAGGTGGAGCCCACCTAACAACCTGACCCAGTAACGTTACCCCAGTGGTATAGGTTTGATGTACAAGTTAAAGCATTAGGATGCAATTGAGCGGGCTAGTGAGGAGTGAAAGTAGAGGAGCATAAGCCTTTTTCACTTGCTGTAGGTGGAGCCCACTTGAAAGCCTAGCCCGACGAAGTTACCTTGGTGGTATAATTATGGGGCACAAAACGAAAGCACCAGCTAGTGGTCATCAGGACTTAGAGGTAGAGCGCAAACCAATGAGAGTTGAGTTGGATGACGATCGTTGTAAGGTTGGTAGTGACAACCAATGATAAACTTGTCAAGTGGGCCCCATAGTGACAGCAAAGCCCACAAAGGCTGAACTGGAGGAAATTTAAGTAGAACACAAGTTTAGGCACTAGGCCACATGAAGACATTCAGACATCATTATACATGGAAGTATGGTCATACCTCGAGGTGTCGGAAGGTGGTTTCCCATACCACTGATCGTGTAGCTCAATGACGGAGAACCACTTCAGGACCACTCCTAATACCAAAAACCACAATGGAGTAGTGTCGAGGTTGGTTTCTTGAGCCTAGTGGTTTTTAATAAACAAATGAAATTTCTTGCAAAACCAAGGTCTTAGGGACTGTTTCTCTCTCCTTCAGCAGGACAGGTGGCAACATTTGATTGGCTCTTAAGAGATGATGGTGGAAGATCACATCAACATGATGTAGATGTATGGAGGACACGTGGTAGGAATATTCAATGCTTTTGGGTGGCCTAATGGGCCAAATCTGGCTGACATATGTCACCATTTCGGAGGCGCCAGGTGGAGTTGATGACATGAGCATGACATCATCCTAAAAGAGCTACCTTGGAAAGTTTTAGTGGTGTGCGCCAAGGAACCAGTGGGCTAACTAGGTGTTGGGTATATTTGGCCATGTCAAAGCATAGGGCAATGAAAAATGCATCAGGCAGAACCCTCTAGAACAACTCATCGCACTAAGAAAAGCCCAGAAGTTTGTTAATGGTGTTCAAAGTGAATGCATTGAGTAGTAAGCATCGGGACACATCGTCAAAGATAGCTCACCTTAGCATGCCTTTGATTTTCCAGTGAAAGTGCGGGCAAACCATACCAAACAACTCATCCTATAGGAATGAACCTGATGATGTTTTAGGTTCACAAAGAAGAATTCAATAGGCATTAAGCATTGGGACACATCGTCAGAGACAACTCACTACAGTAGGTCTTTGATTAGCCAACGGAAGCACAAGGAAGACCCCACTGGGATAACTCATCCCGTAAGGAAGAGCCTAACAAGTTGTTAGTGGTGTGAGAGTGAAAGCACTAGGTAGCGAGTGCTGAGACATGGAGGACAGACAAGATGGTAGGTGTCATCAATCAAAGCATAGGTGGGTAGACCCCATGGGACACGTCAACCTGGAAGAGAGACCCCGATGGTTTATAAAGAAGGCATGAGGTAATGCGTCGAGATAGAAGGGATATGGGCTAACACTTGACCCTTTTTCATTTTGCATTGAAATAGACTAGGGGTGCGGTGGAATAATAAGAGGCATAGATCAAAGTTCCAGGCTAGGGAGCTCTAGCCTTAGTGCCTGGCCTTTGTTCGTTTCACATAGAAACAGGGGCAATGACGTAGAGCCATTAACAAAGAATTTTCTCCTGTGAAGGGCTTAAACAGGCTAAGTGCCTGAAGGCTTCAGTCAATAATCATAAGCATCGGTCCTATGGCGTAAAAGAAAAATAGGCTCCAAATAAAGGGGTTATAATAAAAAAGGACTGTGGAGTTATATTTGGCAACAATTTTAGTGTAAAAACCTTTGGGCTTTGGATGAATGAGTTGGCAGCTGAAATTTTTATTTGAGTCAATGGTGAATGCTAAGAACTCTAACTCAAGACAGTGAAGGACTAAATTATATAGGAGAAAATTAATGGACCCTATCTTGAAACATAATTATCCATCCTTGAGCCTTCTTGCACACTAATGAAGAATCATAATGTAAAATATGGCCAAGTGGAGAAGTGTTGATCACAGTGAGGAGAACCATGTTGGGAGTACAATTTGATCTCTATGAGAAATTAATCAACATGGGGAGCCTTCTTGGAGTGTGTTATTTGACTGAGAATTAATTCTCAGTATGGAGAAAAGATCAGAATCCCATTCCTTGTTTAATGCAGCTGTAGTGGCTAGGAAATTTGATGTAAAAGAAGCATGGAGAGCCATGATGAGTATGCTCTTGGACATAGTGTGATTGACTACATAGACAACATCAACTAGTGAGTAGCAAAGGAACAAGACTCAATATTGCAATTGAGCAACTGGGGTAGATATTAGTATTTTTGAGAGAGCTATGTGGGTGTGCACTGTTGAGTAGAGGTAAAGTGTGCTTGGGCTATAGAGAGAGGTTGACAGTACCTATGAATAGGATAAGGGCCAAGATTTCCCGCAATGAAGAAGAGGGCCAAGAGCTGAGTGTATTCTGTTGAGAGCAGAGGGACAAGAGATAAGCGTCTTTTGTTATATAATGAGCACATTGAGCATAAGGAAAAGTACTACAAGGGATAAGTATGAAAGTATGTTGCTAAGTGAGAATGAAGGCTATTGAGAAGGACAAAGAATGTTGCATGGGACAAAGGAATAGGTTATCATAGATGATATCAAGTAGAGTGGATGCCATCTATAGTGAAAAATAGTTCCTCATTAAGTGTGGATTGGATCCACCATAGAAGAAATTGGTGCTTCCATCTCTAGTGGGTGTTTGAAGAAATATTGGGGGTTGGTACCTCTTGCAAGTTGGTGCTTGCATAAATCCAAGGAGCTGCAAGTTGGTGCTTTCATAAATCCAAGGAGCTACAAGTTGGTGCTTGCATAAATCCAAGGAGCTGCAAGTTGGTACTTGCAAAAAATCCGTGAATTTGGTCCTTCACATGGTCCTTCTGGTAAGCTAATCAGGTGTATACAAAAGGAGGGAGTTGGTGCTTCCTGTGAGTGGTGGCCCATAAACAAATTGATGTAATAGAGTAGGTGCTCTTATTTTTACATTAATAACAAGTTTTGGTGGTTTGTCTCCTGGAAGGGTTTCCATGTTAAATATCTGTGTCTCATGTGTTTACTTCTCATGATGTGTATGCTTGTATTGGTTGATATGGCTGGTGTTATGGTTTGTTAATGGATTCTCACATTTAATGGATGCCAAGTTTAAATGTTAAATATAAATTGGCTAAAAAAATTTAATTAGCCCTAATACTGATTCACCGCCCCCATCTCAGTATTAACATTGTTTCCAACAATTGGTATCAGAGCAAAGTTCCTTCAGGAATAGCTTAATTGCTAGAAGGTAGATCAAAGGGAAACCATTGCTAATCAAGTTTGTCTAACAATGAAAAGAGTTCCATTTTTAAATGGATCAGACTATAATCTCTGGAAGATTATAATGGAAGCCTATTTAATGGTAACCAATGAAGATATTTGGTTATATGTGATATATGGAGAGAGGAATTAGTTCAATATAGAAGACAAGGAAATCATCATGAAAAGGTTATCTAAGCAAGATCCTGAGAAAGTGAGGCATTGTGAGTCGGCAAAGGAAATGCTAGACAAATTACAATGTCTATATGGAGGAGAAAGCTATGCAGTAGCATAGGAGGTCGATGAACCTTGTTGCTCAAGCAATGAACTTGAATCTCTGAAGGTTGTTGATAATGAGAAAAGGATAATAAAGAGAAAGACAAAGGCATCTCAAAGTAAAGATGCTCAAAATATTGAAGATCCTTCTTCCAATAAGGAAGTTGTTGCCCATCACTCTCGAGTTGATGATGATGAAGACTCAGATGAAAGGTCATGTCGCTCAGGAGGTAAGCTATTGCTTTGTTATAAATGTAAAGAAATAAGTCATTCATTATCTAGATTTTCATGTGAATCACTTGAAGATAGAGATAATCATGCATCTAGTAGTAGTAATGAATATAGAACAACTTTAGTAGCAATAAAAAATGATGGATCCTATGAAGAAGAAGAGAGTATATATTGTGAAGAGAATACGGGTATCACTGGAAGTGATGAAGATGAAATACTCCTCAGACCTGTGGAAGATTCCATGGACACAAATATGGGTTTAGATCTCTATGGTGGCTCAGGTAGCACCTATGATAGTGAAGAAAAGGGTATATATGAAATGATTTATTTTAGGAAGAAGTTGATCTTTACTCTAAAAGAGATCAAGGAGCTACCATAAGAAAATCTCAAGAAAAAGGAGTAGCTGCATGAGTATGAGCTTGAGAATGATAAGTTGAGAAAAAAAATAGTTGATCTAAATGATCAACAATAAGACGCTAGCTGATTGAATGGGAGCTTAACCATTTAGATAGATGAAAGAGAAGCTCACTGTGAGAGACTACAAGCTGAAGTAGTCTCATTGAAACATGACTTAGAAAAGTGAAATAAAGAGTTTTATCAATATCAGAAGTTTTAGGAGACATAAATATTTTGAATGAGATTCTTGTTAAGTAGATATCCCCGCTCATCAAGACTGGTTTGAGTTTCGAAGAAGAATCAAGATCTAAGAAAGAAAAGACTAAAATGTTAACTATCTATGTAAGGGTACTTGGAGGTTCGAACAAAAACAAAGAAAAGAGCTTGTTGGACAACAACAATAAAAAGGAAAGCATCAACAATAAGAGAAGAAAAGGAAATAATAGAATGGTGAGAAGCAACAACAAGTAGAACAACAAAAGACAACCAAGCAACAAAAAGGAAGAATGCAAGGCAATAATGCAAACCGCCATGGAAGGCACATGAAAAACCAATAGAGGTATTTTCCCCCTCAAGGAAAAAGCTCTCAAAGAAAAGGTATATTTTGTTATCAAAAGCATTTTCATGGTTATTGTTTTTCTTGCAATAATTTTGGTCATAAAGCCATAGACTATAGATGGAATGCAACAAAACAAGATGTGTTGGATAGTAGCAACCCAAGAATGTGAAAAGTATCCAGGAGAAGAAATGATTTCAACAATAGAGGCCATGAGAAGAATGTTAGTAGATATGGTAGGTCATTTTCTCAATTCTTAAGCCATATTGAATGCTACAACTATGGAAACTCTTGGCACAAGGCACTGGACTACATATATGAGAGGAAAAGGAATTTCCCTCAAAATATGAAGTAAAACCAAGCAAGTCTTCTAGTGAGGTTAATAAGAGATGGAAGAGAAAAGGAAGCCATGTGTGTCTTCAAGACTCTATGCCAAAAGGACTTGGTGAATAAAGGAGGGAGAAAGTGTTGGCTTGTTGGGACCTGACCCAGGTTTAGAGTTAATTAGCCAAACAAATCCCTGTACTACTAGCCCTTTCGACAACAGTCCATGGAGTGCGGATTGAGGTCTCACCCAAAGTAGTATGGGGGGGGTGCTGAAACCAAGTTTCCGCACCCTTGAGATGTCTGAGAGGTTGATTAGGTCCAACTATTAGTCCCTTCGTGCAGGTTACTTCGCGCACTTCCCTAGCCTTTGCACCCTGATATATTCACCTTCGCGCAGCCCTAACCAGGGGTTATGGGGCTTCCACACTGTTGGAGCAGCGATCTGCACTATTTCCCTAAGTCACACCTGAGATCTTACTTTTCTTCTTATACCAATTAGTTATCTCCGCGTAAACAAATGCCTTATGTTATATTTACTTATTCAACACATGAGTTTGCACAATAAATAAACAGTAAACTTGCAATTCATACCCAATAATACATAAAACAGGAAAAGATACACAAAAATATGGTAAAACTTCTCTTTATTAATGCTTCCAACAATTATATATTCGACTTGCCCTGCACACTCAACTGCAGGGGTTCGCGCACTTAGCTACGGACTACTAGGCCTCTGCGCACTCTACTGTAGAGCCTTCTCCTACTCTATGACCCAAAGATACAACTTACATATCGACTCAATGCTTATTTTCCTTCCATTCCATTCGTTGTTTTCTACACTTAGAGCCTCACTCTATTTATACAATTCCATGGTCCGTGGACCATGGGTAGATCTTTCAAAATGACATTACATTACAAAAATAAGGGCGGATAACCCTATGACTCTATTATGACTTCGCGCTCTGCGCCCATAAATCATAGAGCCCTTATAATGGACTTAGTCAAAACTTGGGCTTTAAACCCCAAAACATGCCTTGGGGCGATTCCACGACCAACAGGCCCCCAACACAAACATCATGAATCGCCCTCGAGTCACTTTATCAGTGCGGAGATCTTCATGCAGAGACCCTCCAACTCTGCTCGAATAGCTGCAAGGTCGACAGTGCATTGAGCGACTGCCTGCTGAATCTCCTCTACACATTTTTCTGAGACCGTGGTGTCGGAACTACTTCCCTAGATCTGTTCCTATGTCCCCTACATCTGCTAATAGTATCGCACATTCTTTTAGCTTCCTGAGGTGTGACAGCTATGCTTTTGTCGGCCAGTCAGATGTCCGAGCCAACAACGTAGGGCTTCAGTCGACTGCCATTCACTTTGCCTGGGAGAAGTTCTCCATTTAGCTTGATCAGCTGCATCGTGCCTCCATCTGTGACTTCCTTAACAACATATGGGCCCAACCAATGCATCTGGAACATCCTCGGGAATTTATCAAACTTACTATCATATAGTAACACTAAATCGTTTACTTTGAAGGTGCGCAACTTAATATGTCGATCGTGCCAGGCCTTTTCACGCTGCTTTTGTACCTGCTGATGGAAGCCATCTAGAAATTGTTCCTCTTCAAGTTCCTCCAAATGTACGAGCATTTCCTCCAAGGCTCCGCAGTCTGTCATACCTGTGAGTGCTGCTATGCGCAAACTCAGCACAATATACTCCATTAGCATGACAGCTTCCACTCCATAGACCAACTGGAAAGGTTTATGTCCCGTCAGTTTCTTACATGTTGTTCTATAAGCCCATAATACTATAGGTACACGCTGGTCCCAATCACTCCTCTATACGTTGCATACTTTGGTCAGCGTGGTCTCTAGTATTTTGTTAAATGCTTCTACCATCCCATTGGCTTGGGGGTGATACGGTGTGCTTTTCTGATGATACACCAGAAACTCTTTTGTCAGCGTGTTGATTGTTCCATTCAAGAAATGTGTACTGTGTTCGCTCTTCAAGATCTTTAGACATCCAAATCGTGTCAATACGTGTTCAATCAAAAACTTCGAGGTCGTGGCAGTCATGCAATCTTTTACCGGCTGCGCTTATACCCAATGAGTTAGGTACTCTGTTGCAGTGATAATGTATCTCACACCCATCTTTCCCTGAGGTTTGATAGGTCCTACGAAGTCGACTACCCATTTTTTAAAGGGTTGCAACATCATTTGCAGATTCAAAGGCATCTCGTCCCTCTGCGATGGTTTACCTATTCTTTGACATAAATCATAGGCCTTGCAGTGTGCTTTTGAATCTTGATGAAGGGTTGGCCATCACAACCCTACACGGAGGATCTTCTGCGTGGTTTCTCATCCTGCATAGTGTCCTCCTGTAGCGCCCCCATGTGCATCTGTGAGGATATGAATTCATTCAAATTTAGGTAGATACCTTCGCAGTATCTCATCATTTCCCATCTTATATAGGTGCCCTACGATGACAGAAAAATCTGTCGCGCGCACCACCAGTTCCTTATTCTGCTAGACAAAGTACTCTTTTGGCATAGTTCTAGTCATGAGAAAGTGGATTATGTCTTCAAAGTGTCCATCCACTACATGCACAACAAAGAGTTGTGCGTCAGGTAATCCTTGCTCCAAACTAGTAGGTTCCTCTCCCGTCTCAATTCGAGACAAGTGATCTGGTCCCGTGTTCAGGCATCTCGATGTCACAATGACCTCAAAATCATATTCTTGGAACAATAATATCCACCTGCATATTTTCCCCCAAAACACATGCTTATTGACCAAGTATTTCAGTGCAGAGTGATATGTATACATCTTGAAGTGTCCCCCTAGCAAATAGTGCCGATATTTTTAGAGCACGTACACCATAGCCAATCCCTCGCGTTCAGTTGTGGAATAGTTCTTTTCTGATTTAGAAAACCTCTGACTCATGAATGCGATAGGGTGATCTAAGCCCTCTCCACCCTCCTGTGTTATTACTGCTCCCAACGTTATACATGACACGTCAACATGGACATGAAACTCCTTGTCCCATTTCGGGAAGACCAGGATTAGCGCAGAGGCCAATTTTTCTTTTAGTACATCCAAGCTCTTCATACAGTCATCATTCCAGTAGAACGTAACATTCTTTTTCAATAGCTTCTCCATCAGCGCGATGATCTAGGCATAGCTTTTGATGAACTTCTTTTAATACCCCATATGTCCTAGGGTAGCACGCAGCTGTTTGACACTTCGCGACACTTCCAAATTCAGAATCACCAAAATCTTTGTGGGGTCTACCATCAGTCCCTCTTTTCAAATCACATGTCCCAACAGGTTCCCAAACGGAATGAGGAACGTACACTTCTTGAGGTTCAGCGCAATTTGGTGTCATCGGCAGGTGTCCAACATCAAGTGTAAGTTCACTACGTGGTGCTTAACGAATCCAAATACAGTCTAATCATCCAAATAAACCTCCAGGAACTTGTGGATATATTCTTTGAATGTTGAAAAAACTATGTGCGAAAAGATGGCCGACACGTTCTTCAACCTAAACGGCATAACTGTGTATTGAAATCAGCCCCATTCAGTCACGAAGGTTGTCTTACTCCTATCTTCTGATGAGATTTTGATCTGGTGGTACCCTGAGAATCCGTCAATGAAAGAATATGCTTCCTGTCCCCTGACATTTTCCAGTACTTCATCTGTGAATGGAGTTGGGAATGGGTCATGCACACATACGTCATTCACTTTTCTAAGGTCCACACATATTCTTATCTCACCTTTCTGCTTCTTTTCCTGTACTACCATAGGGCTTACTTAATCGGATTCTTCCACGGGCTCAATGATTCTAGCTGCAAGCATCTTGTCTAGTTCTATGTGGACCTTATCCTTGTACTTCGGATTCAAGTGGTAAGGCCTCTACTTAACTAGCTTCGCATTAGGCTTTAATGTGATTCGCATCGTTCCTAAATCTTCGACGATTCCTTTTAACTCCGTGATTTTGGTGGGGAACAGGTCCTGGTACTCGTGGAGTAACTCAACAACTTTATCCACTATCGCATCATCCCAGTAGTCACCAAGTGTTGCGTACTTAGGTTTGGCTTCCGTACGAATGTTCACCTGCTTTGTCTTTACCAACGTGGTTATGTCAGGGTGTTCAATGAGTGATCCTTGAACCTTGTGATGGCCTTTAGTTTCTGGAATGTTAACTTTTCGCAGATCCTCTTCGTCTTCTACAATATTTACATTATAACACTCCAACGCACAACTCAGTTGAGTAGCCCACTCAAGCTGAATCAATTCTATTGGCTCTTGGGGTATCTTAAAGATAGTTGCTTTTACTGCTTGTAGCCCATCATCAACAGTGTCCTACCAATGATCTTCAAATGTGAAGGTCAACAAGAACCCTTCGCGTAAGATATCCCATTCACTCGTCCCATGGCAGAGCTCTATCTCTATATACTAGTTCATGGGTATAACATCTAGGGTATGATAGAATAGGTGCACTCACTCAGGTTGTGGCTCTGCCCCATAGACCTTTGTCCACTTGAGGTGCGTGCGTGGATCATCTCATCCATCATACTTGTCTTTTAATCGCATCTGAGGCTTCCCAAACTGCATGCGCATCATTCTCCTGCATTCACACCAGTCCTGAAAGCTTCCTTGGTGCACACCCCACCACCTCATGGGCGTAGCACGCAGTACCCATTTCAAAGCCTCAAAATGTTGCTATTTCAACACTTCTCTTTCAAATCTATTCAGGAAGGCATCTACCTCGCTTAACCCATCATACGTAGGAAAATCCCTTACCTCTGTTGATACGCAGTGCAACAATCTCGTCATCATGTTACAGTTCAGTGTGGTTACCTCGTGTAACCAGTTCTGCCATCACTCTATCTCCTCGTCAGAATCAGATGTACAGGAGCTTTCTTGCTCCCATGAGATTCGCCCATCCACGGTGGGATTTACCCAAACTTTCTCTCACGTGGTTATCTTGTAGATGCAGTCTAAATCATCATCGCTTTCATAGTCATGTACTGGCTCCATGTAGCATGATCCTTCTGCAAGTTCCAAAGGTACGACTATGCGCAGAGACTTTTTCTCAAAAATCATATTGTGCTTCTTTAGATTTATCACCCCATTCATGTCAGTGGCCCAATCTATCCTTAATAGCTCAGGGTAGGGATTACTATCATCAACAATCTCTATCACTTCAAAATCTTCCAGCATGCTTGCTCCTTCAATGTCCATGGTGATTCCCTGCAACCTTCCCATAGGTAGGATCTTTTGCTGGTTCACCATTCACAGTTGGATAAGAGACCATTGCAGCGTAGGCCTTCCCATCCCCTCCCATGTCTGCTTCAGAAGAACATTCGCATCTGATCCTAGATCTAGAATCACTTCATCCATCTCATATTCTCCAATTTTCACGGTCAATCTCATTTCTCTTCCCATCCTCGTCGCATTCTTTCCAATCTTCCGGACTACGCACAGTTCTCCTAGAGCAGTCCCAATGCATCTATTTATGAGTTCTTGCAGTCCCCTTATAGCCTTGCTGTCACGCAATAACTTCATGGATGTTTCCAGGAATGTTGTGAGCGTCAATGGGTTCATTTTTGGCTCCAGTCTGTCTTTTCTTCCTAAAGTTGAGGCATCAACAAAGCTCTTCCTAGCTTCCATGAAGGTTTCCTTAGCGTGCTCCAAATCAAACTATGGTTCTTTCGTTGGAGCCCTCCAAACCCAAGTACTATATTCAGGCTGCTTCCCTTTGTCATCCCCTATCGTAATTCCACTTTGGAGCACAATGTTCACATTAGGGTCTTCCTCACGCGGCTCAGACCTCATCATTTGTAGGTTCTGAGTTGGGGGAGGTTGGAGTGCTCCCTTGTTGTGCAGCCTTGCTATCAGTGTGGGACAATCCTCCATCTCATGATCAAACAATGTACAATATAGGCATGATGGGCACATTGTATTTGTACAATCACAGGCATAGTGTCCTGGCCCCCTGCAATTGTAACATATCAGTTGTCTGCGACCTCTTCCAGGTCCTCCTCCTCCACCTCGGCCTCATCTGTGCCCCCAAAATCTAGTTCACACCATCCCTGCGTTCTGGTCAAGGGGCCGCGTTTTGGCCTGAACTCTGTAGGTGGGAATCCTATCCATCATTAGTTCATAGCTTCTGCAGGTGCGCTCATCATGTCCCACTGATCTACAGAAATTACAAAACAACTGTTGCAAATTCTTCTTGTACTTCTGCAATAAATGGCAGTTGTTCGTAGCATGCTTTCCTCCTCTTTGACAAATCGTTCAGCACAATGCAGGTGCCATGCTAGGTTCTTCTTGTGCCTCTGGTCTCAATGACATTGGTCCTCCTCCCACGAGGTAATTCGCTAACCCTGGGTAGTGGTCCTTGTCATGACCCTAACCCTTACATTTAAGACACCATACCTCGTCACGCACCTCTGGGCAAGCTGTCATGTCCTGTTTCAGACTCTGCATCTCAAGGCACAAGTTTTTCAACTGTGTGTGGATTTGCTGAACTCCCAGGTTAAGATCCTGTATCAAGGTCTCATGTAGTCTCATCGTGATCTCCAAGGCCTCAGCCTGAGTTTTTAGCCTCTGTTGTGACAGTGCGTTCCTTAAATGCGGCGTTAGCGATACTACAAACCATTTGCGGTGTTGTCTATCCATCAAAGTCATGTTAGCTTCGCGAATTGTGCACTTCAATATCTAATCCAACTCCCAAGGAGTCTCACCTGGTAGCATCATGATCTCCTTGAACCCAATGATCGACTGTGCCTCTGACTTCAGCCTGCTAAATTCTCTATTCAGCGCAATTTGGATATCCGCGATCCCCACATTCGGATTTTCATTGGAATTCTTAATGTACTAGGTCAACAAGTGACCTTGTAGAGCACTAACCAATGTTTCTTTCTTTATTTTTTCATCTGTAACTCCCTGCACTTCCCATACATCTTTTATCACAAACCAAAAATGATCCAGATCTTCATTTCCTACTCCCTTGAACACTGGCAACTTTATCGCGCTTGCCATATTGACTCACGATGGTGGCGAAGGTGGTATGGGCGAAGATGGGGGTGAAGACGGTGAAACTGGTAGTGGTGTGGGTGGGGGTGGTATGCATGGAATCCTTTGCCTTATCAAATTGATCGCACTTCTTGGTGAGACCTTCACGAGCCCTTCCTCATCCCCTTGCGGAGGTGAAATAAAGGGGCTAGTTTCTAGTTCTGCACTACCTTCATTTCTGTAAATTCTCCCAGTTCGCATAGCCCCAAACATCAATGTATTCACATAAATTTCTTTTCACACAGTAGCATTTTAATCCAAGTGTTCAAAGACTTAACATACTTACCTCGCGGTCCTTTGAGGAAGCATCGCTCTGCCTCACTATAGCTGACTGAAGTATCTACCGCAAACTCAGTGATGAATCCTCCTATAATTCGATCTAGCCAGTGATCAACAGTGCACATGATGTTATCCTACGATGCTTCCAATCTATGCACCAACTCTGGGGTCCACACAATAGGTCTGTCAAGCTTTCACCTTCCTTGGCTATTTTCTAGCTTCGCAATCCACTCGCATAGCTCAGTAAGGAAAGATGTGAAGAAATTTCATGGATCTCTGTGTATAGGTAGCAATCTAACCACTCTTCTTTTGATAGTCATGGATTCCTGTTGTCCTGCGTCGTGAACTCGTGAATCTTCCTATCCAACCACTCTTCAATTTCTTTCTTAGTTGGATTCCTGTGATATGACTTTAGACATCTCTATGCAGATCCCGGTCCCGGCAACATAACCATTTGTTGGCTTGTTGGGGCCTCACCCAGGTTTAGAGCTAATTAGCCAAACAAATCCCTGTACTACTGGCCCTTTCGACAACAGTCCATGGAGCACGGACTGAGGTCTCACCTAAAGTAGTATGGGAGCATGCTGGAACCAGGTTTCTGCACCCTTGAGATGTCTGAGAGGTTGATTAGGTCCAACTATTAGTCCCTTCACGCAGGTTACTACGCACACTTTCCTGGCCTTCGCACCTTGATATATTCACCTTCGCACAGCCCTAACCAGGGGTTGTAGTGCCTCCACACTATTGGAGCAACGATCTGCACTATTTCCCTAAGTCACAACCGAGATCTTACTTTTCTTCTTATGCAGTTAGTTTTCTCTGCGTAAACGAATGCCTTATGTTATATTTACTTATTCAACACATGAGTTGACATAGTAAATAAATAGTCAACTTGCAATTCATACCCTATAATACATAAAATAGGAAAATATACACAAAAATATGGTAAACTTCTCTTTATTAATGCTTCCAAGGGTTACAGACTCAACTTGCCCTGTGCACTCAGCTGCAGGGGTCAACGCACTCAGCTGCTGACTACTAGGCCTCTGCGCACTCAGCTGCAGAGCCTTCTCCTACTCTACGACCCAAAGATATGACTTACACTTCAACTCAATGCTTCTTTTCCTTCTATTCCATTCATTGTTTTCTACACTTAGAGCCTCGATCTATTTATACAATTCCATGGTCTGTGGACCATGGGTAGATCTTTCAAACCGACATTACATTACAAAAACAAGGGTGGAAAACCCTATGACTCTATTATGACTTCGCACTCCACACCCACAAATCGCAGAGCCTTTATAATGGACTTAGTCAACACTTGGGCTTTAAGCCCCAAAACATGCCTTGGGGGGATTCCACGCCCAACAGAAATCCCTATGTGGTCTCAAACTACAATCAGTGCAAGCCTAAAGTGAAGAATGGAAGAGACAACCCAATTACCATTCTCTTGCAAACAAATCAAAGAGGAAGCAAGAGGATTTGGGTAAAGAAAAAGGAGTTGATGTTGGGAAAAATATAGAGAGTGGGGAGGATGAATCAGTATTTTCAAATCAATAAATTTTTAAATTTCATAGTCAGATTTCTATATGCAACTTTACTAAAAGGAACCAGACTATTCTTAAGATAATTATCATATATCCAGTGAACTTATGATTCATTTAATTCATCATATGTTTGTCTTCAACTAATGCACTAGTAATTTAGTGAACATTATATAAACAGTAACCATTTGTCATAATAAATAAACCATCACACATAAGAAACACACATGAACACCAATATTTAAGGTGGAAACCCAATGCAGGAGAAAATCACATGTTTTTGTCGTCCCTGTCTTCTTTTTAATATAAAGAAAAATCTGTTTACAATCCGTACTCATGCAAACTCATACCAGTATGCAAGAGCCCACATGGAGAAGGCTACGAACTTCACTTGTTCTCCAGCATCTACTGGAAGTGAGCTCCAACCCCTTGGCTTTTGTACTAGATGATATTTTTACCAATATGTAGGCACCAACCTATAGAATGATAAAACCTTAACTCGTTCTCCAGCTGCTACTAGAAGGGAGCTCCAACCCCCTAGCTCTTGTACTGGCTGATATGTTTACTAGTACGTAGGCGCCGGCCTATAGAAGTCTACCACCTTCATTCATTTTCCAGGGACCATGTTTCATAAATTTTCATACTGGATCCATTAACAAAACTTAAGCTCAATATAAAAAATCAAAATGTAACTCATCACTATAACACTGTCATTTATCTCTGACAAATCTGAGTCAATCAATCAATGAAACTCAATCATCAGTCTCTGACATAACTAAAACCCAATCATCTTATTTTTAAACAACCACTCATTGAAACTTCTAACACAACTGAATCAAAAAATCAGTGAAACCTCTGACACAACTTATTCACCCAATCATCAATTTATGATACAATTGAATGAACCATTCACTCAAAACCCAATCAATTGACACTTAATCAAAGTTCAACCAATCAACTAGAACAGTCAGATCAATTTAACCAGTACACAGAACTAAACCCAGAACACTTCATCAACAACCAGAACCAACTGCAACGTCAAAAATCATATGTCAGAATGTATATGCTACTTCAATGAGGACAACCTGCATGTATATGCTACTTTTTATAACCCAACCTACGTATACCTCCAAAGATATTGAATCATAAAACTTCTAGACCAAAAACTATGCTAACCAAAGACATTCTGAAGATCTACTATCATATTACAAAGTTCTAAACAAATAGCAGCAAAGATCACCCTTCTTACTCAATCAATCGGTCAGCCAGATTAAATCTCCTTATACAATTAGTTTAACTTCATATCTAATTGTTGGGCATGGAACCCCCCCACAGCATGTTTTTGGGCTCAAAGCCCAAGTTTTGAGTGATATTATTGTAAAGCTCCGCGAATTGCGGGCGTGAAATGTATGTTAGAGTCATAAGGTTGTCCGCCCTAAGGTTGAATATAATGTCAGCCTACCCACGGTTCGCGGACCATGGGATTGTATAAATAGAGCAAAGTTCTAAGTGTAAAATATAAGGAGGAAGTTAGAGAAAAGTATGAGATAGAAGTATAGAGCAAGTGTCTAAGTGTATCTTTGGTCATAGTAGTAGGAAGAGGCTCTGCAGCTAAGTGTGCAGACCCTTGCAGCTGAGTTCGTAGGGTAGAGTAGAGTCTCTAACCAGAGAATAGATTAATAAAGAAAGGTTATGTTTCCAATTTTGTGCATCTGTTCTAAGTTATTACATGTTTGATATCATTTGAAATTATATTGTTTATTTACTGCATGCACTTGTATGAATGATTTGTCTTTTTAAGTATAACTGAAAGCACACGAATAAGCTAAGTTAATCACTTAATATTGGATTACTAGTAAGGACTTGGGTAACAACACTATTCGACCCCTGAGTAGGTTTGCGCGAAGGCAGCACCTTAGGCTGTGAGAGATAGGTAAGTGCGCAAAGCGACGTCCGCATACAGTTGAACCACGGACTGCTTCAACCCATTAAACATCCCCAGGGTGCAGAAACCTGGTTCTAGCACCCTCCCATACTACTTCAGGTGAGACCTCATTCCGTGCTTTGCGGACGGTTGCTGAAAGGGCGAGTAGTACCAAGATTTTTTTGGCTAAATCACCTCCGAACCTGGGTCAGGCCCCAACAAGCCAACAAATGGTTCCATTGCCGGGACCAGGATCTGCATAAGGGATGTCTAATGTCATGTCACTGCAATCCAATGAAGAAAGAAATTGAAGGGTGGTTAGGTAGAAAGATTCATGAGTTCGCGGTGCATGAAAATAGGAATCCACGAGTATCAAAGGAACAGTTGTTAGAGCACTACTTATATACAGAAATCCATGAAATTTTCTTTGCATCCTTCCCCTTTGAGTTGTATGAATGGATCACAAAGCTAGTAGACAATCAGGGAAGGTGTAGGATCGACAAACCAATTGAGTGGACTCTAGAATTAGTGCGCAGACTAGAAGCGTTGGAAGATAAGATTGTGTGCGCTGTGGACCATTGGCTTGATCGAATTATAGGAGGATTTATCACCGAGTTCACGGTAGACACGACAGTCAAATATAGTGAGGCAGAATGATGCTTCCTCAAAGGACCACGAGGTAAGTACATTAAATCTTTGAACACTTGGATTAAAATGCTATTGTGCAAAAAGTGGGTTATGCGAATAAATTGATGTTTGGAGCTACGTGAAGTGGGAGGATCTGTAGAAACAAAGGTAGTGCAGAGATAGAAAATAGCCCCTTGGTTTCACCTTAGTGGGAAAGTGAGGAAGAGCTCGCGAAAGTTTCTCCGACAAGCGCAATCAGTTTGATAAGGCAGTGAATTCCGTGCATACCACCTCCACCTACACCACCACTAGTCTCACCATCTTCACCTCCATCTCTGCCCACACCACCTCCACCACCACCACAGTTCATTATGGAAAGCAAGATAAAATTGCCAGTATTCAGAGTAGGGAATGAAGATCCGGACAAATTTTGGTTCGTGGTAAAGGCCGTATGGGATGCACAAGGAGTCGTGGATGACAATATAAAGAAGGAAACGTTGGTAAGCGCATTGCAGGATCACGCACTAACATGGTACATTAAGCATTCTAATGACCATCCAAATGTCAGGATCGCATATATTCAGGCTGCGCTGAACAGGGAATTTAGTAGGCCAAAGTCGGAGACACAATCGATTATCAGGTTTAAGGAAATCGTGATGCTTCCAGGTGAAACCCATGGGATCTAGATCAGAGACTGAAGAGTATGATTCATGAAGCCAACATGACTTTGATGGATGGACAACACTGCACAAGGTTTGTAGCATCACTAACGCCACATTTAAGGACGACACTGTCGCAGTAGAAGTTATCCACCCAGGCCGAAGCTTTGGAGATTGCAATGAGATTGCACAAGACCCCAATACAAGATCCTGGCCTAGGAGTCCAACAAATCCACACGCGACTGGAAAATTTGTGTCTAGAAATGTAGAGTTTGAAACAAGACAGGACAACTCGCCTCGAAGCACGTGAGGAAGTATGGTGCATAAAATGCAAGGGCCAGGGGCATGACAAGGACCATTGTCCATTCTTTGCGAACTACTTGGTGGGAGGAGGGCTGATGCCATTAAGACCAAAGGCACAAGAAGGACCGAGCATGGTGCCTGCATTATGGTGTGTGATTTGTCAGATAGGAGGAAAACACACTATAGATAACTGTCACCTATTACAGAAGTATACGCAGATGTCCCAGCAATTGTTCTGTAATTTCTACAGATTGATAGGCCATGATAAGTGCACCTGCAGAAGTTATGAACTAATGATGGATCAAAATCCTGCCTACTGAGTATACACCGAAACATGAGCCCTCGATCCAAATGCAAGGATGGTGCGCACTAGATTTCAGGGGCACGGACGAGGTCGAGGTGGAATGGGACAAGGAAGCGGTCGTAGACAGCTGATGTGTTATAATTACGGAGGACCAGGGCATTATATCTGTGATTTTACAAGTCTGACGAGAGCATCATGTTTATATTGTACTCAGTTTGATCATGAGATGGAGGATTTCCCTACACTGATAGTGAGGCTGCGTGATAAAGGGATACTCTAGCCTCCCCCGACTCAGAATTTGCAAATGATGAGGTCTGAGCCACGCGAAGAGGACCTGGATGTAAACATAGTGCTCCATAGTGGTATCACGATAGGAGATGACAAAGGTAAGAATCCTGAAGAAAGTGTGTGGGTTCGCAAGGCTCTTACAAAAGAACCTGAATTTGATTTGGAGCGCGTGAAGGAGACATTCATGGAAGCTAAGAGGAGCTTCACGGAGGCCTCCACTTCAGGTAGTAAGGATCAACTAGAGCCAAAGATGGACCCTTCAATGCTCACTACCTTTATGGAGACATGTATGAAGCTGCTACACGACATCAAGGCTATGAAAGGACTGTAGGAACTTATTACAAGGTGTGCTGGGTCAGGGGAACCGCACGTAGTCCGGAAGCTCAGAAAGCACACATCGAGAATAGGAAGGGAAATGAGATTGACTGCACAAATCGGGGAGTATGAAATGGATCAAGTAATTCTGGATCTAGGGTCAGACCTGAATGTGCTGCCAAAGTAGACATGGGAGTGCATGGGTAGGCCCGCGTTGCAATGGTCCCCTATGCAATTACAAATGGCGAACCAACAGAAGATCCTATTGATGGGAAGATTGTAGGGAATAACGGTAGACATCGAAGGTGCGAGTGTGCTTGTAGATTTCGAAGTGATAGAGATTATCGATGACAACAATCCCTATCCTATTCTACTAGGAATTTATTGGGCCACTGATATGAATGGAGTGATAAATCTAAAGAAGCGCAAAATGATTTTTGAGAAAAAGTCACTACGCAGAGTGGTACTTTTAGACCCTGTGGAAGGATCGTGCTACACAGTGCCAGTGCACGATGCGAGCTAGATATATCTAAAGGCTAACCACTTGCGAACAGGATTGGGTCAATCCTACAGTGGATGGCCGGATTTTGTGGGAGCAAAAGCTCCTACACATCAAATTCAGATGAGGAAATAGAATGATGGCAGAACCAGTTACACAAGGTAACCACGCTCAACTGCAACATGATGGTAAGATCACTGCACTGCATGACAACTGAGGTAAGATATCTGTCTATGTATGATGGGTTGACCATGGTGGATGAATTCCTGAACAAATTTGCACACATAGTACCAGAACAACAGCGGTTTTATGCTTTGAAATGGGCACTATGCGCCATGCCTGCAAGGTGGTGGGGTACGCATCAGAGAAGCTTTGAGGACTAGCGTGGATACAGAAGGATGATGCGCCTATGATTTGGGAAACTGAAGATGCGACAAGCAGACAAGTATGATGGACAAGATGATCCATGTACACACCTCGCAAAATGGACCAAGGTCTACAAGGAAGAGCCACAACCTGAATGGGTTCATTTGTTCTATCATACCCTGGATGTCATACCCATGAATTGGTATACTGAGACAAAGCTCCGCCATGGTAGGAGTGAATGGGATATCTTGCACGAGGGATTTCTGTTCTTTCACATTCGAAGATCGTTGGTGGTATACAGTTGATGATGCGCTACAAGTGGTAAAAGTAGCTATCTTCAAAATACCCCATGAGGTAAAGAAGTGCTTCAGCCGGAATGGGCGACATAGCTGAGCTGCGTGCTGGAGTGTTACAATGTCAATGTTGAGGAGGATGATGAGGACCCATAAAATATTAACATTCCAGAGACGGAAGGCTATCGCAACGTTCAAGGACCATTGATTGAGGATCCTGACATCACTGCACCACTAAAAATGAAGTAGGTAAACATTGGAACAAAGGCGGAACCAAAGTATGCAATGCTAGAGACTATTGGGATGATGCCATGGTGGATAAGGTCATTGAGTTACTCCCCAAATACCAATACTTGTTCCCGACCAAAACAATGGATTTAAAAGGGATTGTTGGTGACTTAGGGATGATGAATATCACCTTGAAACCTGACGCGAAGCTGGTTAAGCAGAGGCCTTACCACTTGAATCAGAAATATAAGGAAAAGGACGCGAAGAGTTAGACAAAATGCTCGCAGCTAGAATTATTGAGATAGTGGAAGAATCCGATTGGGTGAGTCCTATGGTAGTGCAAGAGAAAAAGCAGAAGGGCGAAATAAGAATATGCATGGACCTTAGGAAGTTGAATGACGCCTGTGTACACGACCCATTCCCGACACCGTTCACAGATGAAGTACTGGAAAATGTTGGCAGCCAGGAAGCATACTTGTTCATGGATGGATTCTCAGGGTCCCATCAGATCAAGATCGCACCGGAAGATAGGAGCAAAACAACCTTCGCAACAGAATGGGGCTACGTTCACACCATTATGCCATTTGGATTGAAGAACGCACCAGCCATCTTTTCACTCATCATTGTTGCTGCGTTCAAAGAATACATTCACAAGTTCTTGGAGGTTTATCTGGATGATTGGACTATCTTCGGATTAGTTAAGCACCATGTAACAACCTTACGCTTGATGCTGGATACTTGCCGATGACACCAGATTGCGTTGAACCTTAAGAAGTGCACATTCCTCATTCCCTTCGGAAACCTGTTGGGACATGTGGTCTACAAATAGGGACTGAGGGTGGACCCTATGAAGATTGTCGTTATTCTAAATTTGGAAGCACCATGAAGTGTTAAACAGCTGCGTGCTACCTTGCGACACACCGGGTACTACAGAAAGTTTATCAAAAGCTATGCCCAAATCACCACGCCGAAGGGAAAACTATTGAAAAAGGATGTTACATTTTGTTGGAATGATGATTGCATGAAAAGTTTGGATGTCCTGAAGGAGAAATTTGCCTCTTCTCCAATCCTGGTCTTCCCAAAATGGGATGTGGAGTTTCATGTCCATGTTGATGCATCATGTATTGTGCCAGGAATAGTGCTCACAGAGGAGGGTGGGGAAGGCTTGGATCACCCTATCGCATTTGCAAGTCGGAGATTGTCCAAAGAAGAGAAGAACTATTCCACCACTGAGCGTGAGGGGTTGGCGATGGTGTACGCGCTCCAAAAGTATCGACACTATTTTCTCAGAGGACACTTCAAGATGTATATCGACCATTCCACATTGAAATACCTTGTTAATAAGCCTGTGTTGGGGGGGTGCATATGCAAGTGGCTGTTATTGTTCTAGGAATATTATTTTGAGGTCGTAGTAAAGCCAGGATGCCTGAACGCTGGATCGGATCATTTATCGCGCATTGAGACGGGCGAGGAACCCACTAATCTGGAGGAAGGATTACTTGATACACAGCTCTTTGCGGTGCGCATTGTGAATAGGCACTTCGAAGATATAATCCATTTTCTAACAACAGGGACTGCACCAAAGGAATACTCCGTCCACAAAATAAGGAATTGGTGGTGCATGCGACGAATTTTTCTGTCATCGCGGGGCACCTATACAAAATGGGAAATGATGAGATATTGTGAAGATAAATACCAGAATTTGAACGAAGTTAGATCCTCACGAAAGCACATGGGGGCACTGCAGCATGACACTATCTAGGATGAGAAACTTCACAAAAGATCCTTCGCGTAGGGTTGTGGTGGACAACCCTACACCAAGATTCGAAAGCACACTGTAAGGCCTGCGATATATGTCAAAGGATGGGAAAACCATTGCGAAGGGACGAGATGCCATTAAATCCACAAATGACACTACAGCCATTCGAAAAATGGGAAATCCACTTTGTGGGACCGATGAAACCTCAGGGAAAGATGGGCGCGTGCTACATCATCACCGTAATGGAGTATCTGACACGATGGGTAGAAACACAGCCAGTCAAAGACTGCACAGCTGCTACGGTTGCAAAGTTTTTGTTCGAAAATGTGTTGACCCGATTTGGCTATCCGAAAATCTTAATGAGTGATCGCAGAACACATTTCCTGAACGAAACTATCAATGAGCTCACAGAAGAATTCTAGGTGTATCATCAGAAAAGTACACTGTACCACCCACAAACCAATGGGACTATAGAAGCTGTCAACAAAATATTGGAGACTGCGTTGACCAAAGTGTGCAACGCACAGCAAAACGATTGGGACCTGCGCATACCTGTCATGCTATGGGCTTACAGGACAACGTGCAAGAAACTGATGGGACAAACACCTTTCCTGTTAGTTTATGGCATAGAAGTTGTCATGCCGATGGAATATATTGTACCTAGTCTACGAATAACAATGCTTATAGGGATGACGAACCATGAAGCTCTAGAGGAAAGGCTCGCGCAATTAGAAGAACTTGAGTAAGAATGGTTTTTGGCTAGATTTCATCAGCAGGTACAAAAGCAGTGTAAAAAAGCCTGGCACGACCGCCATATCAAGTTGTGCACCTTCAAGGTAAATGACTTAGTGCTGCTGTATGATAGTAAGTTTGAAAAATTTCTGGGAAAATTCAGAATGCATTGGCTGGGACCATACATGGTTAAGGAGGTCATAGACGGATACATGGTCTAGCTAGTCAAACTAAATGGAGAACCCTTCCTAGGCAAGGTAAATGGCAGATGTTTGAAGCCCTACACGGGTGGGCCGAGCATCTGACTAGTCGGCCAAAGCACAGTCTTCACAACCCAAGGAGCCAGACAAGGGTGCAGGACTATAAACATATGCAGCAGAAGCCGATACAACTGTCAGGAAACAATTCAGACATGGAGGTATCAAGACAGAGGATGCAACGAGTTCAACAAGCAATAGCTCAGTTCACTGCTGACATCAGTATTATTCGAGAGTAGTTGGAGGGACTCCGCGCCAAGATCGCCACGCCAAAAAAGTGGCTCAAGGGCGAGTCACAATGTTTGTGTTGGGGACCTGTTAGGTAGGGAATCCCCCCATAGCATGTTTTGGGGCTCAAAGCCCAAGTTTTGAGTGATATTATTGTAAAGCTCCGCGAATTGTAGGCGTGAAATGTATGTTAGAGTCATAGGGCTGTCCGCCCTAAGTTTGAATGTAATGTTGGTCTACCCATGGTCTGCGGACCATGGGATTGTATAAATAGAGCGAAGCTCTAAGTGTAAAAGATAAGGAGGAAGTTAGAGAAAATTATGAGATAGAAGTACAGAGAAAGTGTCTAAGTGTATCTTGGGTCGTAGTAGTAGGAAGAGGCTCTGCAGCTGAGTGCGTAGAGGCCTAGTAGAGTCCAGAGCTAAGTGCGCAGACCCCTGCAGCTGAGTGCACAAGGTAGAGTAGAGTCTGTAACTAGAGAAGAGATTAATAAAGAAAGGTTCTATTACCAATTCTATGCATCTATTCTGAGTTATTACATGTTTGATATCATTTGAAATTATAGTATTTATTTACTGCGTGCGCTTGTATGAATGATTTATCTTGTTAATTATAGCTGAAAGCACACGAATAAGCAAAGTTAGACAGTTAATATTGGATTACTAGTAAGGACTTGGGTAATAACATTGTTCGGCCCCCAAGTAGGGTTGCGCGAAGGCAGCACCTCAAGCTACGAGAGACGGGTAAGTGCACGTAGCGACATGCGCGCAGAGTCGAACTGCAGACTACTTGAACCCATTAGACATCCGTAGGGTGTGGAAACCTAGTTCTAGCACCCTCCCATACTACTACCTCAGTCTGCGCTCCACAGACAGTTGCTGAAAGGGCGAATAGTACCGGGATTTGTTTGGCTAAATCACCTCCGAACCTGGGTCAGGCCCCAACAAGCCAACACTAATGAAGACATCATTGACAAACAACAGTAAAACAGAAACATTGATAAGATAGATTAGTCATTTCTAAACAACAATCCCTTCCTCTACATACGCTACTTGGAATTGCCGAACTTGCATGTATATGCGCCTTCACCGAGGCGAACCTGTGTATAGATCTGGAAATAATGACTTATAACTTCGCAACTTTTCAAGACTTCAGATATACCTAGATCATAGCATTTAAATGATAAAACATGTGTTGGCACTTAGATCTAGCCTATCCATTATCATATCATACAATGATAAGTCATTTCAAGTCTCATGATCCTGATCCAACATTGTATCCAAGGTTGCACAAGATGTTTCAGATCTATATCATAACCATAGCCCTTACAACACAAAATATACCTCAGATAGAAGTATTCATGAAAAAACCCTTTCACTTGCACACCTAGCCCTTTTATTTTCTCATCCTTATATACTTAGAGCCTTTGTCAATACCATGCACCAAACCAACACTTAGAACCTATGGTATTCTTAGACGAGATTAAGTAACCATTATTTTGATCAATATTATGGGCTAATACCATGATATAGACCGTTGCTATTCTTTAACCTTAATTTTCCATCCCATACACGCTTTTCCTTTTGTGAAACTACATGCATACATATACATGCCTTTTATTCTATGTACCTATGTGTATACGTGACTTGGACTAGGTTAACCAATGTATACAACTTAAAACATTATCTTTCCTCAATTTCTTGATTCTGATCTGTAATTCTTTGTCCCTTCGTCTTGTTCTTCTTTTTCATTACACTATTACGTCTGAATAGACCTATTATAATGTGAGTTTCCAACATACATCACTTTATCATTTCTAAACTAACCTGTATGTGGGTTGCCATCAAGGACAACACATGTACCATAATGCCAACAATCTCCCCCTTTGGACTTGATGGAAACCATATTGGTGTTGATCACTTCAAGCTGTAGAACCTGTTAGATATATCAAACAAGACCAATATAGTCTCCCCCTTTGACATCAAGGGCAAAGGGTAGACCAAGATATTCTCCCCCTTAGTACAAGTTGATATGTGCTATACTATCCATGCTCCCCCTGAGCACATGTAGAGTCTACAGAAATATTTTTCAAAAGAATAATATGACTCTATAACTCAACTATGTTAGTATGACCTTCCTATCACCAATGACTCATATATATATCACCAACCAAGTGGGGATACATATTTGACACAACCACCCAACCAAGTGGGATTTCATATTTAACATGATCTCAAAAATCCATACATGACTGAATATGACAATTATTACATCATAGATCTTTACATGACCTTTTCATAAAATTATATACATGACATTTATAACAAAGACCAAATACCTAAACAAGATCATGATAATTATCAGAAGCTATCATACACCATATATGATCTGCACCATAAACATCTAGCAGCAACATCAAGAGTAACAACTTGTATATGTCCATCATCAATTTGCAAGATAAGACAATGTAAGTTTAATATCATCAACATGTGACTAAGTTTCCACATATTGATATCTACTCATCCTCTTGACCTTATCAAGACCAACTTTCTCTTTTTGTTTGTTAGAAAAATCCTTTATCTACAGCCTTCCATGAATCAACTAATCATACTCCATATCTCCAAGAAGTGATAGAAAAATCATTCACATCATATCATATGTATGTGAAACCACCATAGTCATAATCCATGACCATAACATCATCATCGTAGCAAGAACTGCATGATCTTTCCACAAGAACCCTCAATATATGAACCATGTATCATCACTAGGGAATTTTCTAACATCCCACATCTGATAAGCATCAACCATGATAATCAACATATGTGAGTATCAAACCTATCATCATAACCCTCTACCACTAAGTAGGTATACAACCCCAAGTTCACGTCTTAGTATGAAGGTTCTAGTAAGAAAAAAGAAAGAAAACGAAAAAGAAAAAAAAGGAAAAAAAAGGGCTAAAAAAGGGCCTAAAATGAAAAAAACGAGTTAAAAAAGGAAAAAATGAAGCCAAAAGAAATAAAGAAAAACGAAAAAAAGAAAAAAGAAAAAAATACTCACCTATGTATATTCCAGTAGGTAAAAAAATAAATAAAAATAAAAATTATTATGATGCAATCATTATAAAAAGAGTTAAAAAATTTATTACGATGTAATCGTAATAAAAAACAGTTAAAAAATACAAAAAATTAACTCTTTTTTTTCTTACGATTTAAGAAGTCATCGACTAATTAAGCCATGTATCCAAATAGCCATGTCTTCAAATAGCTATGTCTTCATGAAACCTACAATAACTCCATTCTCTTGGCCAATTTTCTTCTTACAAGGGGATCTTTTATACCAACATCACAACTTAAGTAATCATCTATGTATCCAACATAGAGATAGAAATAACTATCTAGCTTCTCATTAATGTGAAAGGAAAACCATGAGCTCACAGTCATTTTTTCAAACTTTGTTGATGCCATCTAATGCAACAATCCTCAACCATGTGAGAGCCAAGAAGTATATGAATTCTCATCCATAACTGCATCATATGAAATTTATGCATCTTTGAAGGCATGCTCGCAGTAACATAACATAAATGAGTGACACTTAACATCATCAAATAATGAAGATGTGTGCTCAAGCTTTGTTCTTATCCTTGAACTTATGAATATCACCATGTAAGCAACACAACTATATGCATCATCAAAAGAGTCATCCACACATCTGATCAGAAGCATCAAAACAACTAAGTGGCTGAAGCAAAGTATCATCTGTGATTTCATCATGGGCAATTCATGACCACAACATAGCATGATACATCATTTAAATACTTCAACAACATAAGCATCCTCACCATTGATAAGAATCATTATGTACCAAAGAATTCTAAACATAATGCCAACAATGCATTATTAGAAGCATAACATATTCTCCACGTGAACCTGTGCTAACTATTCACTGTCGATCTGATTATTGCATATATCAGTAAGAATCATCAAGGAATCATCATCAACCAATTATACATGAAGTCATAAATAACTTATGAGGGTAAAAAGTAATTCTAAATGACATTCACATACTGTAATCATCAACCATCAAAACAGAAAAGACAATTGATAATTGTCTCAACCATATCAGACCCTTTTTATAAGTTTATCCCACTTCTTCTTCATCCAACCAACATATACGTGACTGTGCAGTTTCGAACTCACGTATATACACAAATTTTCTTCATCAGATCTACATATGAAAATTGGAACACTAAAATTTCATAGTTTCAGTTCCCCCCAAGTCTGTTCTAATTGTACCTTGTCCTAGAGCTTTTGTTGAAACATCAGTTCCAAGAATATCATTATCATGATGGTTCTTCATCAGAGACTCCATTTTACTCTTTTCTCCAGTCATGTGATGAGAACATTCATCTTCGTCTTTCAATGAGCAGACAACAAGACCACACCTTATATGATTTTCCTTTTCTTGATTCTTGGTGGATTCATCTTTTCTAGATTTTTTGATATAAATGTGCTTATTTGATTGCTTACCATATTGTCTATGATGATCCATAGACTTGTTCCTGCATTCTTTCACTCTATGCCCAAACTTGTTACAAGCATAACATCTCATATGTTTCATATTACTTCTATAGCAATCAATGGCTTTGTGACCAAACATATTGCAATAAAAAAAATATCCCTTAAAGTACCTAGAAGCTGATTATCTTTCTGTGAGACAGTTATTAGCTTGAAACATTCTACTTCTGCACTTAGCTGCAACATGTCCAAAATTATTACAGATAGAACATTCAACATTATTCATTAGAGAAAAGAATCGATTAACACTTCCATAGTTAGGAGTAGATGATTTTATTTGAAGACTTTATTTCCTTGGTTGTTGATGGGGTTGACCTCTTATCTCCTTGTTGAGCATTTCAGATTTTGCATTAGAATTCCTTGCCTCAGTTTGTGAGCTAGATTCAACTTTAATAGTTTCATGAAAACTTAGAACAGATTTGATGGTAGGAGACCTTTGACTACTAATAATATTATCCAAAATCTCAGTACTATCTTGAAATCATAAAAGTTTATCCTTTTCTTCTAATTTACCTTTTAGGATATTTATCTCAACCTCATATTTCTCTTCCTTTTCCAGACACTGCTTCTTCATGATTTCTTCATTTTTTGTTCCTTCTTCCACTTGTCTTAATTTGAGAACCTCATTTTATTGTTCTTCAAATGCTTGAAGTAGTTCTTCATTTTGCTTATTTGAATTTTCAAGATCTTCTTTTAGAGAGATGACCACAACTTCAAGACCTGCACGGTAACTGGTTCTTTCTTTTAGTTCCTTAGTTGTCATAGAAAATTTCAGGGGCGAATGTTCGCCCTTTGGCGAAATTAAGGGGTTTTAAATTTTTAGTGGGCAAATATTTTGTATCATAGTACATTTTTACAAATCACCTCAAATAGCCCACCTTATTTGAAGGGAGAGGGTAAAAAAGGTAAATTTAGCCCTTGAAATTAGGAGTTACAACCTTCCATTCACCCATTTTTAAGAATAGGTTTTATTTAAGTGAATCCATTGGAACATTTTCAAGAATAGGTTTTATTTAATTTAATCTTATGGGCCAAAGGCCCAAATACCATATTTATAAAAGAGGTATGGTAAATTAGTAAAAATATAAATAACTGAGAGGCATGGTAAATAAATAAAACATTTTTTATATTTACTCCATAAGTCACCTTATATACATGCAAGGGTGTAAACAAATAAAAATATAAGTAAAGTGGAGGTATGGTAAATAAATAAAACGTATTTTTATACTTACTCAAAAGGTATGGTAAATAAATAAAAATATAAATAAACTAGACGCATGGTAAATAAATAAAACCTCTTTTTATATTTAGTCCATAACCCTCATTCTATTTATGAAGGCTCAAGAAAGAGGTTTTATTTAAGTGAATCCTATGGGACAAATACCATATTTGTAAAAGACGTATGGTAAATTAATAAAAATATAAATAAACGAGAGGTATGGTAAACAAATAAAACATTTTTTTATATTTACTCCATAAGTCACCTTATATTTACGAACACTCAAAAAATGCGTTATATTTAGGTGAAACCTATGGGAAAAATACTATGGGACAAATACCATGGACTAGATTGTTATTAATACCATGCAAAAAAACATTATTAACCCTAATATTAGTATTAATAAAAATAAAAATGGCACATGGTATTGACCCATGGTATTCACCAAAATGGCACATGGTATTGACCCATGGTATTGACCTGGAATGTAGCCTATTTAAATGGGGGAATTAAACTAGCATAGATAAAATGGATGTTGTAATTTAATGTATGTTAAACATTAACGAATTTAGTAACGAATTTAGACTTCTGTGATCCATAACATTGTTTAGATATCTTCGGCAAAATCACATAACCAATCTTTTGTCGACGCGTTTCGAACCAACCAGTAGTATGTTAAACATTTTAGCTTGGTTAAAATAAAAAATAAAATAAAAATCAACTATTAATTTTATTAATTTTTATAAATTACTAATAGTAATTTTTAAGCTCCAGGTTTATGATAACCCATGGCATTGACCGATGGTAATACCATGGTATTCATGTGAGCATAGACTATTTAAAGGGGAAATTCTATCATCTTAGATCCATCTTAATTCTGGGTCTACCAAGTGATCAGAGGGATAAATAGATTTCATCCCCCTAAGAGTGGTAGATGTGGAGTTAAGATGGATATAGGTTGGTTTTTATGATAATGAAGATATTAAATAGACTTACGAAATTATATTGTAAGAACATCTTAAGTTGAATGGTTAAAGCATAGACATTGGACAAGTGTATTTGTATACTTCTGTTTTAAACTGAAACAAATCCAGGGCTAAAAGGAATGGATTGATTGTACTAGTCATCCTTCTATAACTTTCCAACATATGTTGGAGTAAACAGATTGTAATTTGGGTAAATTTTCTAATTGCAAATAGGAACATACTTGTGTATTGGTAGGGTGGTTACGAGGTCCCTAGAAGTGATGAATTTGAATTTTTCATGGTTTTATATATAGTATTATGTTTTTTCTCATGCTTTCTGTGAATGGCACGGGTGAATTTTATCCTACAGCCACTAGGTTATCAATATGTAGTTTCGGTAATTTTGATTTCAAAAGATATTTTAAAGAAATGCAATGATTTCATTTGTGTATTCAATAAAAACAAGATTTTATAATTGAATAAAATATTCGCCATTCCTGGTGAGAGATTCGCTAAAAAATTATATATACATATCATATTATTGATAAAATCGCCTTCCATTTTTCCTATATACCATGGAGATTCGCCCATTTATTATACATGTAAATTTAGGGGGGGTTCTTAAAATTTTCCCTGTTGGTTGTTGTATCCTTTTCATTCACTTCATTTCTCAATGGTGTTACTTCATCTTGTAGCCTTTGACATTGATATTCCTTTTGAGGTGCTTTCTTCTTTTGCTTCTTTCCCATTGTTACAATGGATCTCCTTCAATTGATCAAGCTTTTGCCAAAGGACCCGCTCTGATACCAATTGTTTGGAAAAATACTGAGGGGGGGGTGGGGGAGGGGGGTGAATCGATATTTTCAAATCAATAACTTTTTACATTTCATGTTCAAATTTCTATAAGCGACTTTACTGAAAGGAACATGCATGTGTACGTGACTGTTCTTAAGACAATTAGTGTATATCCAGTGAACTTATGATTTAGTTAATTCATTATATGTTTGTATTCAACTAGTACATCAGTACTTTATTGAACATTAGATAAACAGTAACCATGTCTTGTAATAAATAAACCATCACACATAAGCAACACACATGAACACCAAGATTTAAGGTGGAAATCCAATGCGGGAGAAAATCACCTACTGTTGTCATCTCTGTCTTCTTTTTAATATAAAGAAAAAGTTGTTTACAATATTGTACTAGTGTAGACTCATACCAGTATGCAAGTGCCCACTTGCATAAGGCTACAACCTTTACTCATTCTCCAGCTTCTACTAGAAGGGAGCTCCAACCCCTTGGCTCTTATACTAGCTGAAATTTTTACTAGTACATAGGCTCCGACCTACAGAAGGCTACAACCTTTACTCATTCTCCAGCTGCTAGTAGAAGGGAGATCCAACCCCTTAGCTCTTGTATTATATGATATGTTTACCAATATGTAGGCGGCGTCCTACAGAAGGCTACCACCTTCATTCAGTTTCCAGGGACCACGTTTCATAAATTTTCAGACTGGATCCACCTGCTTCAACACATCATAACTTATAGGCCATGTTTCATCAAATTTCCATACTGGACCCATTAACAACACTTAAGCTCAATATCAAAAATCAAACTATAACTCATCACTGTAACACTATCATCTATCTCTGACACATCTAAATCAATCAATCACTGAAACCCAATCATCAATCTCTGACATAACTGAAACACAATCATCTTATTTTTGAATCAACCAATCATTGAAATTATGACAGAACTGAATCAAACAATCACTGAAACCTGTGACACAATTGAATCACCCAATCATCAAATTCTGATACAACTGAATCAACCATTCACTGAAAACCTAATCAACCGACACTTAATCAAAATTCAACCAATCAACTGGAATAGTAAGATCACTGTAACCAATACACAGAACACTGCATCAACAACCAGAACCAACTGCAACCTCAAAAATCATATTTCACAATGTATATGCTACTTCAAGGAGGACAACCTGCATGTATACGCTACTTTCTGTAAACCAACCTGCGTATACCTCTAAAGATACTGAATCATAAAACTTCTAAACCAAAAATTGTACTACTCAAAGACATTCTAAAGATCTACTATCATATTACAAAGTTCTAAATAGATAGCAACAAAGATCACCCTTCTTACTCAATCAATCAGTCAATCAATTTCAATCTCCTTATACAATTAGTTTAAATTCAGATCTAATGAAGACATCATTGACAAACAGCAGTAAAACAACAACAATGATCAAATAGATCTATCATTTTTGAAAAAAAAGCCCTTCCTCTGCATATGCTACTTCGAAGTTCCGAATCCACGTGTATACACGCCTTCACCAAGGCGAACTTGCGTATAGATCTGCAAATAATGACTTATAACTTCTCAACTTTTCAAGACTTCATATATCTCTAGATCACAAAATTTAAATGATATAACATGCATTAACACTCAGATCTAGCCTATCCATTATCATATCGTACAATGATAAGTCATTTCAAGTCTCATGATACTGATCCAACATTTTATCCAAGGGTGAACAAGATGTTTCAGATCTATATCATAACCATAGCCCTTAGAGCAAAAAATATACTTCAGATAGAAGTATTCATGAAAAAACCCTTCCACTTGCACACCTAGCCCTTTTATTTTCTCCTCCTTATATACTTAGAGCCTTTTTCAATACCATGCACCTAAACAACACTTATAACCTATGGTATTCTTAGACGGGATCAAGTGACCATTATTCTTCTACTATGGTATGGAACCTTGGTATTCTCTAACCTTAATTTTCCATCCCATAAGCGCTTTTTCTTCAGTGAAACTGTGTGCATATGTATACATGCCTTTTATTATGTGTACCTTCATGTATACATGACTTGGACTAGGTTAACCAGCATATACAACTTAAAACATTATCTTTCCTCAATTTCTTGATTCTGATCCGTAATCCTTTGTCCCATTATCCCGTTCTTTTGTGCCTTTACTTTGTTACCTCTGAATAGACCTATTACAATGTGAGTTGCCATCATACATCACTTTATCATTTCTGAACTGTCCTGTATGTGGGTTTCCATCAAGGAAAACACATGTACCATAATGCCAACAATTGAAGGAGAAGTTTCCTCTGGTCATGCGTAGCCAATAAAAGGCCAAAGTACGGGCAAGGAGAAGTTGGGAAGAAATGATGCTGCTAGGACTCAACTAATGATTGTTTGGATGAAGAAGGAGGATAATCTTCTAAGAGGGAGTAGATCCTTTATTTCTCTTCATTGAAAGAAGAGAATGGCTTGAAGTGAGGCATAATAAGTCAGATGTAGGTATCTAAGAAAGGATACTAAAAGTAATGTTGTAACATCATTGGTGAAAATTCTATGTAATAAAAGTTATGAAAGGAAAATTAATAACCACAATTGATGGGAAACTTATTCCAAGCTGAATGTTTGGAAATTCATCCTAGTGTAGGTGTTCATTTGGTTTATTACAACAAAGAAAATTAGCAAAGGAAATGACTAAGGCTTTGGAAAGGAAAAATGGCATTTTTGGCACATTTATTTATGAAAATAATGGAAATTAGGAGAAAAGGAAGGTGAAAGGTCACATGTTGCATGTGATGAGGAAAGTGAAGGAAAATAATGGAAAATGAAGAAAATAGAGGCCTAATTGATAAAAATGTTTCTGAGGATCAACCTGTAACATTTTTTCAATTGAATTTTGGAGCTCTCTCATTATTCTCTCTCTCTCTCTCTCACTCTTGGACACATAGAGTTTTATTGGAGGACTTCAACATTGGATCAAGACAGGAAAAGAAGGAAAGAGGAAGGAAGGAGAAAGAAAGGAAGAGTAGGATCAAGCAACTATAACATGATTATTTGCAAGTATCAATTTGCATGTGTGCTTTCCTTGCTAGATTTGGCATGCATGGTATTCCATGTGGTTATTTTTCTATTATGGCATGGGTTTTTCTAGGTGTGACCATGTTTTCAGCTTAGCCTTGCCATTTCTAGATAGCCATGGTGTGACGGGGTTCTCATGTTTTGGTTGAGCTCGATTACCAGATGGATTCGAGGTTGAGTGAGGTAGATCTCTGAATGATAGAACACCTTGCTTAGTAACCCCTAAACTAGACTGTGGGTTGTGGTAAAGCCATATTTTGTGTTGCCTCGGTGGGCCTAGGAATCCTTGTTGGTGAATGGTGGGATATACGGTAAAGCCTAGAGGTGGGTGCTCTCCATTAGGCCTAGTAATCCCAAGATGGGATATGTGGTAAAGCCTGGAGAGTGGGTCTCAGTTTAGGGCATAGTGATCCAGTGTGGATTGCGGTAAAGAATGAGAGACTAGGAGACAAGAAAATTTCTCACGGTGTAGGTGGAGAAATCCGGTGGCATCCATGCTTGTTTGGCCTAGTGATCTGGTGGAGATCATGGTAAAGCCAATTATTACATGTTTATTGTGTTGACCTAGTGATCCAAGATGGATTACATTAAATCCTAGTTTCTATTGATAAGGATGAGGTGGTTTAGCCTTAGGATGCCCTGGTTGGTTCTTTTGGTTTGAGTCCCACATTCATGCTTGGAATATGGCACGGGGGTGAATGGATGAAGAGAGAATTGGCTCAAACATTCTATGGTCAGGTGGAACATGGTAGTCCCATCCTGGTTTGTATTTTTCATTCATTAATAAGATGTTCTCTCCTTGATATCTTATGTATAAATATACTGGTTTATATTTGGAATTTATGGTTGTTGTATCCTTGATATTTCTGTTGTTATTATGTTGGTTATAAGCATGTGTTCTGGCAGTAATGATGTATGGATTTCCTCATGTTTTTATTTGGAAATGAATGAACAATGTATCTTTGACCTAATAGATGATAATCATGCTAATGATATAAGTGAAAAATTCTTCTTAGCGATTCTAAGATAAGTATGAGATCCCTATGCTCAGATATGTTGTTTACACCTATAGATTACATATTTGTGATATGTTTGATGAAATGCGTGTCATGGCTAGTAGGGGTCCAGTCAAACCCTTGATTAATTAATTGAATTTGTATCATCATTCCCTTGTTATATTTCTATTTTGAAGGTGTCATTTAATTCTCGTCAGTGACCTCGGATTTGGGCCTAAAAAAGTGCCTCAAATCCCAGGGATGCTATCACAACATTGAGAAAAATAGTCCCTGGATACTGGCATGCGATGTTGTGGGGGCGTCCAGAGCGTTTTGGACGCTGGCATGCCCATATCATGGGAGCGTCTAGGGGTTAATTGGTCTAAAAACTCGGTGGGACCCAGGGCTAGCTACCTGAATGGTTGGGATGGTTCCTGGGAGTCCTGTAGCTGATGTGGAAGGTTTGTATGTTTTGTTTCTATCGATTCCACTTCCTTAAGGTCACATAGAAGGTTGAATCCAATCATAATTGTCTCTCGTCACATGTTTACTCTGGTTGGCCGATTACTTGGATAGATGTGGGAGGAGGGTGTTACAGAGTGGTATTAGAGCATTGTTCACCCCTCGTGCTGGATGGGCATTGTGTGTTGGTCATGCATTCATGTCAGTTGCACGTGTGTTAATCATCCTTGTGGTATATGTGGTCGTTACATATGCATGGTGTCAGCCATGGTCGTAGTGATGTCACCATGTGAAAGAGAATGTTTTTTTGTGAAGTGTGTCGTCATGATTGTATGGTTGGCTACATGTTGTTTATGCTTGTTTATTATCATTGTACATTAGTATGGTTGTTGTTGTCATGCATGAGGGCATGATATATGTGGTTGATATGGTCATGCATTGATGATTGAAGTCAACCTAGAATGATGGTTATATGGTTAGATGCTTATGTATTATGTGTATATATGTTGTCGTGATTATGTTCGTACATGTATTACGCTGATTTGGTTGATATTGCCGATGAGATATCATCCTCGAGTTATGCTAGGGTACATTGGTTTATTATGATTTGGTTTAGCTAGAATAGTATGCCCCGTGGGAGGAATATTAAAATGGCTAGCAAGATGGTAGGCTACAAATATTCTCCCTATGGATTAGATGAGCAGCGTGGTGTTGGGCACTCTTCTGATTTGGCAGGCACATTGAAGATTGAAGGAAGAAATAAGAATTTGTAAGGTAGACAATGAAAAAATCATGTAGGCACAAGAGAAACAAGAAGAGGTTAATGCAATACTTCTTCAAAGTTTGTCATAATTTTAGTGACAGGGCCACTTCGGATCAGCCATGGATAGGAGCAAAAAACTAATGGGGCATATGAAAGTAGGTCTCATGGTGGTCACAGATCAGATAGAGATGACATGGTTAGAGATGGCAGGTTTTTGGACACTCTGAATAGGAGAGGTGATGGAGACAGGTACTACTCTAGTTTTGGTTCTAATAGGTATTATGATCATCATCGTTATCATCCTTATAGGATGAGTGATAGGGGATACTTTCCAGATGAGTTTAAGAAATCAAAGCCACCTACTTTTGATGGCGATGCGAAGAATTCAGAATATGCAAGGTTTTGGATACTTGAGATGAAGAATTTATTTGAGTTGCATAATTACACAGATAATATGAAGGACACAGTAGCTATCTTCAACCTAAGAGGTAAAGTGGATATCGGGTAGGAAGATGTGAAGCGGGTAAGAGACATCAGGATAGATGACTTGACTTGGCATGAGTTTAAAAATATTTTCAGGAAGAGGTACCTGTCCGAAAGATACTACGACAGTAATGTCAAAGAATTTTATGAGCTAAATATGGGATCAATGATAGATGAAGACTACACGACTAAGTTACTAGAGCTATAGAGGTATTTATCATATCTTAAAGATAATAAGGATAAATTTCAACGGTTTGTCAGTGGTTTTCCATTACCATTTAGATATTGGATTAAGTATGATGAGCCTTGATAACTTGAGGAATTTATTGGGAAATTGAAGCATTGATATGAATAGTCAAAGCATAAGAATGATTCTCATCAAGGATGGAAAGGGAAAGATAAAGGTAAATGGAAGCCGAAAAGAAGAAGGCCTCAGAATGCAAAAGAGAAAGAAAATGTGGCACCACAAAAGAAGTTCAATGCATCTAGATAGGGATATGGATCATAGCAACAACATAGAGGTGATGGTATTGGATGGTTAGAGTGTTGGACATGCAGTAAGGAACACCTTAAGAGAGATTTTCCATAGAATCAGGGTGGTAGGCCTCAGATATATAGTGAACAAGAGGCACATAATGTCGGGGATGTTGGTTAGAGCGTTCCTCGTATCTATGCAACACTAGATAATAGATAGGTAGACCATCAAGAATCTATCATTAAGATGGATGGTAAGCTTTGTGATGAAGTTGTTTCTATTTTGATTGACCCTGAATCTAATTATAGTTATGTTAGTCCTCACTTGGTGGATAAGTGTGGTTTGAATAAAGAATTGCATGCAGAATCTTGGTTAGTGCAGTTGGCTACAGGTACAAAGAAGTGGGTTCATCATTGGGTAAGAGTTTGTGCATTTAATTTGAATGGTATACCTACCACAACACATTTGAACGTATTCCCATTGGGATCATACAATAAGTTATTCAGCATGGATTGGTTGTATGTTCATAGAACCAATATGGATTGTTATGGAAAATCCATTGAGTGCTTGGATGACAATGGGAAACAAAGAGTTTTGTGGGGTAAGAAGAAAGCCTGACATCAGTTAGAATGGTGATAGCTATGTAGGCAAAGCATAGTTGCAGCAAATCATGTGTGTTATTTGCAATGCATATTTATAGCAACAAAAGTAAGGAAATTGAGGATGAAGATGTTTTGACCAGGTACCTAGTCCTATAGCAGTTTCAGGATGTGTTTCTCGAGGAGATTTCAAAGTTTCCACCTCACAGGGAAGTATATTTTTCTATTGAGTTAGTGTCAAGGGAAGCTCCAACATCAAAATCACCTTACAGGATGAGTACACCAGAGTTAGTAGAGTTGAAGCTGCAGTTGAATGATATTTTGGACAAGGGATACATTACGCCAAGTGTATCACTATGGGGTCCACAGATACTGTTTGTGAAGAAGAAGGATGAAACTCTAAGATTGTGCATTGACTACAGGAAGTTGAACAAAGTGACCATCAAGAACAGGTATCGATTGCTGAGCATTGATGACTTGTTTGATTAGCTGAAGGGAGCAGCAATGTTCCTAAATATTGATTTGAGATTAGGATATCATTAGGTACGCATCAAAGAGGATGAAATTTACAAGATAACTTTCTGGACCAGGTATTTTCATTATGAGTTTGTTATAGTTCCATTCGGTTTGACTAATGCTCCAGCTACATTTATGTGCTTGATGAGTAGTGTGTTGCGTCCATATTTGGATAAGTTTGTTATTGTGTTCATTGATGACATATTGGTATATTCTAAAAATGATGAAGAGCATGCTGATCATTTAGCAATAGTGTTGAGGTTATCGAGAGAGCATCAATTATATGTTAAAACACATATTTCATTAAATTTGGAATTAAATAGTGGATTTAGAATTTCAAAATAACCAAAAAACTCAATTCTGGTGTTGTCCTTGCAATAAAATGTTTCCAATTTTAATGAAAGATTTATTTAAGCTCAGCAAGTGCAGTTTCTTTCAAACTGAGGTAAATTATTTAGGACATGTTGTCTCCAAGGATGGCATATCAGTGGGTCCAGAAAAGATAAGATTTATCATGGAGTGGTAAGCTCCTAGAAATGTAGAAGAGGTGAGATCTTTCATGGGATTGGCATGTTGCTACAAGAGGTTCATCAGGAAATTCTCCCAGATTTCTTATCCTATTACATCATTGCAGAGGAAGGGTAAGAAGTTTGAATGGGTAGAGGAGTATGAAGCCAGTTTTGAGTAGCTTAAGAAGTTGTTGACACATGCACTAGTGTTAAAGATTCCAGATCCGGAAAAAGAGTTTGTAGTATGTACAGATGCATGCAATAGAGGACTTGGTGGATTCCTTATGTAGGATGGATAGGTGGTATGCTATGAGTCATGAAAACTGAATGAGAATGAGGAAAACTACCTGCCACATGATCTTGAGTTGGAAGCGATCATCCATGTGTTGAATATGTGTAAGCACTATATTCTTAGTAGGAGGTTTGTACTGATGAGTGATCACAGTGGGTTGAGATACTTGTTTGACCAGCCGAACCTGAATACCATGATTAATGATTTTTATTTTGAGATCATGTATATGAAAGGTAAGGAGAATATGGTCAAATATGCCCTTAGTAAGAAAATACAGGTAAATCATATATCAGCTATGAGTTCCTATGGGACAGATCTACAAGATAGGATCTTGCAAGTAGGTCAACATGATGTCAAGTATATGGAGATTGTGCACAGGTTGCATTAGAGTACAGGTACATGTAGTGGTACAGGTATAGGTGCACAAGGTTTGGACTGTCATCTCACGACAAATGGATTGGTTAGACATAAGGAGAAGATATATGTGCCAAACAACAGTGAGCTCAACAAGGTGATCTTGAGGGAGTTACATGCGAAACCATATTCAAGTCACCCAAGCTATCATAAGACATCGACTGAAGTGAAGAAATTCTATTATTGGTAGAATCTAAAGAAGGATGTAGCAGAGTTCGTGGCTAGGTGTTTTGACTGTTATTGGGTAAAGGTAGAGTGTAAGCATCTAGGTGGAATGCTACAACAGATTATGATTCCAAAGTGGAAATGGGAGGTCATTTCCATGGACTTTATCACATGATTTCTGAGGACAGTTAGACAACATGATTCCATCACGGTTGTTGTGGACAGCTTGACAAAGGTTGTGCACTTCATTCCAGTGAATTCTACATTCTCGGCTATAGATATAGCACAGGTTTTCATTAGAGACGAGGTTAGATTGCATGGAGTTCCAAAGAATATTGTGTTAGACAGGGATGCAAATTTCACTTCCAATTTTTGGAAGGAGTTTTTTGAAGGCTTGGGCACAGAGTTGGCCTTCAGTAAATATTATCATCTACAGACAGATGGACAGACTGAGAGGGTCAACAAGATATTGGAGGACATGTTGAGGATGTACATGATGCATCAGTAATGAAAGTGGGAAGAGTATATGCCACTTGTAGAGTTCGCCTACAACAATGGGTATAAGGAATCTTTGAAGATGAGTCCATTTGAGGTAATGTATGGGTGAAGTTGCAATACTCCCATTAGTTAGAGTGATCCAGTTAACAGGGTGTTGATTGGACTAGACATATTATAGGAAATGCAGGTAATCAAGAAGAATTTGAAAGCAACACAGGATGGGCAAAATAACTATACAGATCGGAACAGGTTGTTCAAGGAGTTCCAGGTTGGGGAATATGTGTACTTGCACATCAAACTGAAGAAGAACTCCTTGTGTATTGGATCATGTGCCAAGTCAGCACCATGGTTTTGTGGATCTTTCAAGATCATTGAGATGATTGGGCTAGTAGAAGTATGTTAAAGATGTTGATCATGTGATTGATTGGTCTGTATTGTAGGTGGAGCCAGACGGAGAATACCAGCCAAAGCCTAAGTGTATATTCCAAAAAAGGGTTCTCATTCTTTGGAACCGAGCAATCGAGTAGGTTAAAGTGCAATGGAATCACTTTGGGCCTGATGAAGCTACATGGGAGATGGCGGATCCGATGGGGGCCATGTATCCTTCCTTATTCACTGGTTGAGCGTATTTTTTGGTATATTTCTTTCGTATATGTTTTGAAATATGTTTTGGTGTGATGTTTAGATATATGTACATATGTATATGGATGTAAATAAAACCATGAGCTATGTTATAAAGCTCCAATAAGAGGTATGGGTGTCATGTCATTATGATTGTCATGTTGGTTTGATTTGCAGTAGGGTGATCATTGTAAATACTACATCGAGCTATGTTATAAAGCTCCATGGGTAGTATGTTATCTTTTTAGCAGTTTTGTTGAGGTATAGGTGTGGTTGGAAACAAAGGATGCTGTCCCCCAAGGGGGTGGGTTCTGTAACAACCCTGGTGAAAGTTCCATGTAAAAAAAGTTAATAAAGGAGAAATAATAACCATGATTGATGGGACACTTATTCCAAGCTGAATTTTGGGCAAGACATCCTAGTGTGGGTGTTCATTTGGTTTATTATGGATAAGGAAATTGGCAAAGGCAATGGCTAAGGCTTTGGAAAGGGAAAATACTATTTTTGGCACATTTATTTATGAGAAAAATGGAAATTAGGAGAAAAGGAAGGTGAGAGGTCACATGTTGCATGTAAGGAGGAAAATGAAGGAAAATAATGGAAAATGAACAAAATAGAGGCCTAATTGATAAAAAGGCTTTTGAGGATTAGTTTGTAACCTTTTGTCAGTTCAGTTTTGGATCTCTCTCATTATTCTCTCTCTCTCTCTCACTCTTTGATACTTAGAGTTTTCTTCGAGCACTTTTGCATTGGATCAATAAAAGTAAAGAAGGCAAGAGGAAGGAAGGAGCAAGCAAGGAAGAGCAGGATCAAGCAGCTACAACAAGATTCTTTGCAGGTATCGATTTGCATGTGTGTTTTCCTTGATATATTTGGAATGCATGGTATTACATGTGGTTCTTTTGTTGTTATGGCATGGGTGTTTCCAAGTGTTCCTGTGTTTTTAGGCTATCCTTTCCATTTCTAGATAGCCATGGTGTGATGGGATTCTCATGTTTTGATTGAGCTGGATTTCCAAATAGATTCAAAGTTGAGTGAGGTGGATCTCCAA